>MU968411.1:105529871-106236139 GCA_034641835.2 Pinus albicaulis
GATATAGTTTGAAGTTTGCCGATTTGTTGACTTTTCCTTTCCATTTCTTCTCTCCACCTGTCTTCAGTCTCTTTTATCTTTGGCAAACTGCCAGGAACACAGTCTGAAATGAGATTAATTGAATATAAGCTGTCATTTATGAATTGCGTGAGATTATTCATTATATTTCCGGCCCTTGATATTGCTCTATCAGATTTCATTAATTGATGTTCCCATTCTGTAAACAAGATTTCTTTGTGTTTTTCCTCTATCCTAGGAAGATTTGCTTCTTTTCCCTTTTCTGTATCCTGCCAGTTGAGAAACTCATAAATCTTTTCATCGGCATCATCTATTTCTTGTCTAAGAGTTATGATAGTTTGGATCAAAGATGAAGTAATCTCACAAAAAGGTTCTGCTTGTGACAGTTTTGAGCAAAATTCAATTAACTGCTGAGTCAATAATTTATTAGCCTCAAGGGCTTCCGATTTGAATTCATATAACTTTGGATAATCTTTAAACTTATCCAAAGTTGCTTGAAATTCCTTTTCTTGAATCATTTTTGCCTTTTCCTCATTTTGTAACAAACTCTGTAACTTAGAAATTTCTTCATTTAGCTGCTTTTGTTTGCCTAAAAGCTTTTCATCAACCTTCTTCTTTTCTTCAGCAAGCTGTTTCTCCAATTCTTTAGACCTGAATGTCTGATCCTGTAGTTGTTGTTGCAATTGGCTGATCAGTTGCTGATTCTCCTTAGCTTTTTCTTCCAGTGAAGCTATGTGAAGATCTTTCCGAGTTATTAGTTGAGAAACTTCTACAACTTTATCCACTGTTGCAGCACTATAAGCTCCTGTATACTGGGACAATTTCGTAAGGTCTTCAAATGGATTCATTTCATTGTTCTTATAAACAATATTCATAAACTCATCTGATGGAGTAGAAAATATACCCTTTTCTGTTTTTCTTTTCTTTCTTTGTCTTTTGACAACAGCCTTATGTTTAGGGCTGTAAAATACATCCAAAGGAGGGATCTCCTCACCTTTTAGAATACCATATAACAGAGACAATCAACAATGAACAGATAAAAATACCTCATTCATCTTGCAGACTGTCAAACGAAATGTGATACTCTGATCTAGTAACTCTGATGTAAAATTAAATCCAAAGGCACAAAAATGCAACACTTCAAAGATAATTTGAGCACAAAAATCACCAGATGTGATCTTTCATATAAATATAATAAGGAATGAAGTACATAAATGTTAGCTCCAAATCCCAAAAATATTACAACTTCCGATCCTTCTCTAAATGCATGAGAGGGATTTAAATAATAAATTACATAACAAAATCCTAATACTACTGCTACAATCTATCAAATTAAAACTGAAATGCTATTTTGAATAAAACCGATTCATTGTTTTTCTCCCTCGCTTGATGAAGCCAAATTGCAAATGTTCAACATATCTCGGAGTCTTGGTGGATGACTCATCTCAGTATGCAACTGTCCAGTATAGGTGGCATCAGAAAATTCTGGAATTAGACAATCGACAGCGTTTGATAGAAGTGTGATAGCTGTCTGTTGATTGTTTGGCTTGATCAAATGAGTCCACATACTATCCCAGGATATCGTTTGAAGTTTGCCGATTTGTTGACTTTTCCTTTTCATTTCTTCTCTCCACCTGTCTTCAGTTTCTTTTATTTTTGGCAAACTGCCAGGAACACAGTCTGAAATGAGATTAATTGAGTATAAGCTGTCATTTATGAATTGCGTGAGATTATTCATTATATTTCTGGCCCTTGATATTGCTCTATCAACTTTCATTAATTGATGTTCCCATTCTGTAAACAAGATTTCTTTGTGTTTTTCCTCTATCCTAGGAAGATTTTCTTCTTTTCCCTTTTCTGTATCCTGCCAGTTGAGAAACTCAGAAATCTTTTCATCGGCATCATCTATTTCTTGTCTAAGAGTTATGATATTTTGGATCAAAGATGAAGTAATATCACAAAAAGGTTCTGCTTGTGACAGCTTTGAGCAAAATTCAATTAACTGCTGAGTCAATAATTTATTAGCCTCAAGGGCTTCTGATTTGAATTCATTTAACTTTGGGTAATCTTTAAACTTATCCAAAGTTGCTTGAAATTCCTTTTCTTGAATCATTTTTGCCTTTTCCTCATTTTGTAACAGACTCTGTAACTTAGAAATTTCTTCATTTAGCTGCTTTTGTTTGCCGAAAAGCTTTTCATCAACCTTCTTCTTTTCTTCAGCAAGCTGTTTCTCCAATTCTTTAGACCTGAATGTCTGATCCTGTAGTTGTTGTTGCAATTGGCTAATCAGTTGTTGATTCTCCTTAGCTTGTTCTTCCAGTGAAGCTATGTGAAGATTTTTCTGAGTTATTAGTTGAGAAACTTCTACAACTTTATCCACTGTTGCAGCACTATAAGCTCCTGTATACTGGGACAATTTCGTGAGGTCTTCAAATGGATTCATTTCATTGTGTTCTTATAAACAATATTCATAAATTCCTCTGATGGAGTAGAAAATATGCCCTGTTCTGTTTTTCTTTTCTTTCTTTGTCTTTTGACAACAGCCTTATGTTTAGGGCTGTAAAATACATCCAAAGGAGGGATCTCTTCACCTTTTAATACAATATGCTCTGTAGGATGTTCAGGAATGATTTCAACATCCTGCTCTATTTGTTCTTTACCTTTATCCTGCAATCCAAGCTGTTGAGCAAACTGATCATATTGATTTAATAGCTGAGAAGAAATATCAAGATTAGTGGAAACCATAATCTCCTTAGTTATTTCTTTTCCTTTCTCTTTATCTATGCTCTGCTTAGTGCTTTTGTCATCCGATCCATCCTTTTGATTATGCACCTCATCATTGATATTTGTGCATTTGTCTGTCATTTGAGCAGTATTTCCCTTTGGGGCATCAGGTTTGTCAATAGTGACCACTTTTTGAGTTTGTACAGTTGGCTGGTTGACAGCCGATTGTGTAATGATTTTGCTGGTAGATGTTTCTACTAGCGTTTGGCCGGATGTACCTTCTGTCTCTGATTTTTGGATTTGAGTTCTCAGCTGGTCCAGAGGTACTCTCAACAATCTCTGGCTTCTAAATAAGAGAAATTTATTTATTTCCTCCTGTTGAAATTTAGACTTGATCAAGTCAAAAATTCGAGGAAAATTATCTAATGAAACAAACAAATCATCGAACATATCTGGTTCATGCTCAAAATGAGCAATTGAAACTGAAGCAGTGACATCAAATGCTATATTTTTTGGATCATATTGTCTTCCAGGAATGGTTGCAAATTTACAACCTCTTATCTTGAAGACTTCTTTTTCTGCATGCTTGAAATCATTTAGAGTGAAATGACCACAATTAAGTGGGAATTGAGGCCACATTCTCTTCTTACCGTTATTCAAAGACCTGGATATACCTTCAATTGTCAATTGATAAGAAACTTCTTGAGCGAGAAGTTTGTCTGGAACAAAAAGCGGAAGAACATGCGGCTCCACTATACTACCAAAAACCCTGATGTAAGTAAATTTTTCCTCCCCAAAACAATCTCCGATTGCAGACAGGTCGGCTTTAGCTTTATCAGAAATCCTAGGAGGAAAGCGATTAAAAATGGTTTGGAAAACAGGAATGAGGAAACCATGACAGATTTTATATACATTAGCTTGGAAATGAATCTTCCAAAGCAATTTATGATAAATATGGATTGGAAGGGGGTTATTTGGAGTCCATTTCCATCCAAATAAGGGAAATTCGGAATTGAAACAAATAGCATCAAGAATATAGGCACAAAAGAAAAAGGGGGTAGAATTTCCAGCATCTTTTTCTTGTCTGTATTCAAGGATCCTATTGGCCATTCTATCAGAAAGAATAACAGCCCAATCTATAATGTCGGAATTCACAGCTGCTAGGATTAATGGGACCATTTGTATAGAAAACCTAGCTGAATTATCATTGCCAAATAACCTACACATCATGGCAGCTGCATAGCAATATGGAGGCAGAAGAGAATCTACAGAATACATACCAGATGCTTCATTTCGGTGCTTCTCTGGGTTTTTCCTCCATTCTTTGATAGGGTCGGATTGGACTTTGTTATTATCAGCAAAATCTTTGATAAATTCCTTGTTATACACCTTCTGTGGGTCTGGAAGGTGGTACATTACTTTCAAGTCTTCTGCTTTAAATGAGCCGAAAGGCACTTCAGATGCTGAAACAAACGTTCTATCTTGTATCTTTACACTGTCGATAACCCATCGGACTACATCATAGTAAGGCATGATGCTCGCTGTGGCTGCAATTCGATGTAGAAATGAATTTGCAAGTGTTCTTTCATTGATGTCAGAGTCAGAATCCGAGCTATCTTCGTCTGGAACTGATGCCTTCTCCACTGTGACCTTGGGGTCTTCTTTTTCCAATAGGTTGTAGACTGTGTCCCATGTCATTTTCCCAAGACCTTGGCATGATGTATCTGTGACTAGCCTTGGCTTTATGGGCTTTTCTTTTGAGACCGTAGGAGTTTCGGCAAGCTTCACTGGTAGAGCAGTCTTGTTTCTTCTTCCTCTCTTTGACATTTCTGCGTCTGCTACCGCTTCCCTTTGTCTGTGAATGAAAGAACTTGGTGTTCTTTGGCTCTGCAAGACAATAAACTCTCAGTCGTGATCAACAAGCCACTCAAACGGAATGATTTATGAATTTATGGTTTTCATTTATTTGTTTCGTATATTGCGTAAATGCTCCTTTTGGGTCACACTTAAGTATTTAAAACCAAATCATAAACCATATTCATTTGATTCGTTATTGAATGCCTTCGTACCAATAAATATTTGGTGCTTGTGATATATTAATATATTCAACAAAAATCTTCGTATGCAAATAGATGAATCGCATCGGAAGTTTTCGAATGGAAAATGAGTATCACAATACGTTTATCCCGATTGATCGATTGCGATTGCAGATCTTTCCGATCTCTAATGGTGGGGTCTACCATATTTTTTAAACAAATGTTCGATTTTCTTTTAAAGGCGTTTATTATCAAATGCACATCGGATCGGGAAATTTCGAATAAGCGTAAAGAGTTTCTTAAAGATTGTCCCGATTAATCGATTGCGATTGACCGCATCGCATCGGAAGTTATATTTAACTGTTTTAAACTCTTAGCGATTTAAAATTTTCCGATTGGACTAATCGCATCGGAAGATTTGAAATGGTCATATGAAATTTCTTTTGAGGGTTATCTCCGATTCTCCGATTGCGATTGAACTTTTAACTTTGATTTGTTTTTTATGATAAGGCCTTGTATATTAGATCTGACCATAAGTTTTTTGAATGTTGAATATGAAATTTTTCAAAACAATGAATTTTATTTCTAAGTGTTTTATTTCTAAAAAGAAAGGGACCCTATTTCTAAATTTTATTTATAAAATTTAGAAGAAGGGAGGGTTGTTGTATAGTACAACAATTGGCGATTCACTTGAAAGAACCAGTTATCTCTGAAAAATAGAATGAATACTATATCTTAAGTAAGTAAAGATTTTTAAAGGTAAATAAAAATTATCCTAGGATAATCAAAAATAAAATCTAACTTATGAAAAAAGAATAAAAATTATTAACAATTTCTTTCTAGTTTCTTGAGAATAAAAACATTTTGAGTTGTCTTAAGCTTTGATTGGTATTAATAATGAAGTAAGTGGATTTCTTCAAGCTTGGTTTTGATAATATACTCTATTGTCACAGGTATTGCCTCTGCTGCCCGCAAACGTTCATAGTCTCGACAGGGTTACCTTTTAACCATTAACTATTCATTGTCCCATTCAACTAAGATTATGACTTTTTAAAAGATAAATTCATAAGACATGTTATCTCATGTTTTTGTCTTTTATTTATTTTTTATTTCTTTTTTTTTTTTTTTTAAGAGCCATTGTTCTGGTTTGGTTGCCAGTTGTTAACAATGCCATTCAATAGTTATAATTAAACTGAACAAGCTGGCTCGTGATGAGACCCCTTGTCTTATATTAATAAGCCATTACCCTGTTTTGATAGGCAGTATTGGTAATGTCAGTTTTATTATTTCTTATGAATATGGTAAGTCGGCTCATGATGAGACCTCTTATCTCTTAAAAAAAAATGTTTTCAATAATTTCTTAGAATTATATTCTAAAAAATCACAACCTAAATGAATGGGGTGAACTAGTCTTATCCTTAAGAATCAATGGATGACAATTTTCTGAGTTTTTTGAGTACCAAGACTTTAATAATCTTTACTTTTATAGATAACTTCTCTCTGCTTAATAAACTTTGTAATGATTTACATTTTCCTCAAGTTTTTCCAAAAAGATTATGCAAATAATTGGTATAATCTTTCAAAGTTTAACATTTTATTTAAAACTATCAAGAGAATATAATTATTTCTCTAAAAATTCTTATTTACACAAAAATAAATATTTATAACATTTTTCTTAAGAATTTTTCTATCAAGTAAACAGTCAATTAGAGACTTATTAACAACCTTTATTTGTAAAAACAATAAAAGACTTTGCAAAAAAAAAGAATATGTACAACTTTAAGAAGGGGTTACCTCCTTATGAGAAGAATTTCTTTAAGATAAGCCCGTTTACAGGAAGAGATTCTCTCTTACCTGTTAGATCTTGGAGCATGAATGTATTTGAGCCTATCTTTTCAACGATCTGAAACGGTCCAAGCCACATCTTTTGAAATTTGGTATGTTTACCTTTTTCTTCATGTGCCTTATCCCATTTTAGAACAAGATCACCAATCGACAAAATTTTTGAGCCGGTAGAACTTGCATCAAAAGAAGATTTTACAAGCTGTTGATGTTTTTCATGAACAATTCTAGCTTTATCTCTTTCTTCTTCTAGTTTAAGGATTTGATTATATCTCAATTGAACGGATGAAGAAGGATTTTCTTCAATAAATTGTACTAGGGCTAATGATGGAAGAGTTAAATTTGATGGTATCACAGCTTCTTTTCCATAAACTAAATTAAAAGGTGAAGTTCCGATTGAAGCTTTCTCTGTAATACGATCAGCCCATAGTGCAAAGATTAAAGATTTATGCCAATTCTTTTGATTTTGATCGATAGTCCTTTTAATAATCTTGATGAGATTTTTAATAGTGGATTCAGCTAATCCATTACCTTGTGGGTAATAATTTGCTGAATATTTGAGTTTAAAACCTCTTTTAACTGCAAATTCAATTAAACTGTTTCCTGAGAAATAAGATGCATTATCAAAGACAAGAGCTTGAGGTACACCAAACCTGGTTATGATAAATTGATCTATGAAATCAATAATGGCATCAGAATTGGCTACCTTCAAAGGGATTGCCTCTACCCATTTTGTAAAATAATCGGTTGCAGTAAAAATGTACTTGTGCTGCTTGGAAGAATGAGGTACTATCTCACCAATAATGTCAAGTCCCCATTGTTCAAATGGTTGCTCAATATTTACTGGTTGCAAAGGAAAAGCTGGTTTCCTTTGCCTTCCACTTGCAGTTTGGCAGATTCTGCACTTCCTTACATATTCATGTGTATCTTTAAAAAGGGTAGGCCAATAATAGCCAGCACGAATTATTTTGTGAGCTGTGGTATCACCTCCAAAATGACCTCCTGCTGGTCCATCATGCAACTCCTGCAAAACCTTTTCAGCTTCAGTCTTTTCTAGACATCTCAACAAAATTGAATCATAATTTTTTCTAAATAACACATTATCAATGATTTCATATTTAACAGCTTTTAATCTTAAAGCACGTTTTTTCTTATAACTGAGATCAGAAGGAGCATACCCATTTTTCAAGTAATAGATGAGATCAGAATACTGAGAATCAGAATCCGTAACACTTATCTGATTTACTTGAATATCTTGATTTGAATGATCATTGTCTGGTATATTATGAGCTCCTGCTAATAATCTGCAAAAACCTTGTCCTCTAACAATCTTAGCTGGTTTAATATCAACATCATATTATTGTAAGGCTGTTACCCAGTTAGCTCGTTTTTCTCCTACTTCTCTCTGAATTAATAATTGCCTCACTGCAGAGAATGGGACAATGATTTTTGTATGAGTTTTTAAGAGAAAAGGTCTGAAATTCTTGATTGATTTGAACACAGCAAAGGCTTGTTTTTCAACATCGGAATAATTCAGTTCAGCTCCTTGCAGATTTGAACTAAAGAATGAAATTGGTGCTTCAATTTTCTGATCATTGAGTTGTGTTAAAACAGCTGCATAAGATGTCTCTGTGGCTAAAGTATACAAAATAAAATCTTTAGAAAAATCCGGAGTACTTAATGCTGGTGCATTAATGATTGCCTGTTTGATTAACTCAAAGGCTTATTTCTCTTTATGCCCCCATTTGAATACTGAATTTTTCTTGATCATATTTTGCATAGGTAAAATAATTAAAGAAAAATCAAGAATGAATCTTTTTACAAAATTGATCTGTCCAAGAAATGATTGCATGGATTTTTTGTTATGAGGTAAAGAAATATCAGAGATCTCTTTAACTCTGTCTGGATCAATGTATATACCATCTTTTGATACAACAAATCCTAAAAATTTTCCTTCATCCAAAGCAAAGAAAGATTTTTTTGGATTTAAGGAAATACCAAACCTTCTACATCTTTCAAATATTTGTTTTAGATCATGTAGATGATTGGTTCTCCTTTTTGAGAATACTGTTATATCATCGAGATAAACAACAACTGATTTATTGATCAGACCTTTAAATGCTATGTCCGTGGCTCTTTGGAAAGTTTCCCCTGCATTTATTAATCCAAAAGGCATTTTTTGATAAGCATAAGTTCCCCATTTCGTTCTGAAAGTTGTTTTCAATCTGTCATCTGGATGAACCAAGACTTGATTATAGCCTGAAAATCCATCAAGAAAGGACATAAGTTCAGAACCAGCTACTTCTTGAAGTATCTGCTCCATGGTTGGCAATGGGAAATTGTCTTTCAAACATGCCTTGTTTAAATTTCTGAAATCAATACAGATTCTTATATCACCATTTTTCTTCCTTACATGTACCATATTGGAAACCCAATTGGAATGCCTGACAGGAAAAATGATTTTGGCTTTCAAAAGTTTATTAAGTTCTGATTTGATTTGATCTTCAAGATTTGGATGAATTTTCCTTAGCTTCTGTTGAACAGGTTTAATATCGGGAAGCATTGGAATTGTGTGCTGAATAACTGAAGTATCATATGTTTTCAAATCATCATAATTCCAAGCGAAAACATTTTTGTATTTGTTCAATAGTTTAATGAAAGCATCCCTTTCCTCTGATGTTAAATTAAGTCCTAAATT
This sequence comes from Pinus albicaulis, assembly GCA_034641835.2. NCBI lineage: Eukaryota > Viridiplantae > Streptophyta > Pinopsida > Pinales > Pinaceae > Pinus > Pinus albicaulis. The sequence goes on from MU968411.1 coordinate 105,539,190, forward strand.
AACATTTTGAGGTTTTGAATCAGAACCAAGATTCACTAATTCAAATTTCAAAGTAGAACTTTGAAGCTTGGTGTTAGTGACTTTCTTGAATCTGTCTTTAATATCATATAAGTCCTCCAATCTAACAACAGATTTCGGAATGGGATTTTCATTATCTTTTGAAGCAATTTGTAAATCGTGATCTTCTTCATCAATAATTTGATCATCATATGATTTCTCTGAAGTCATGAAATTTAAGATATCTTGATCATGGTAAAAAACTCTCCAATTTGTGACATTGTCTGGGACAGATGGTCGAAAAAGTAATTCTATTGAAAATCTATCTGGGCTAAAATCTTCAGAAGGTATGAGTCTGGAAGCAACATTGGCTAGCAAGTCTGCTGCTGAATTTTGAGACCTAGGGATGGAAGAAATATTGAATGCAGAAAAGTGTGTGGTGAGTTCTTGTACCAGCGATTGATAATGTTTGAGGTGATTTGAAAGACAATGAATTGTATTTCTCACATGTTTGACAATAATTTCAGAATCGCCGAATACTTTCAAATATTGCACTTTAAGGCCAATTGCTTTATACAAACCTTGGACTAAAGCTTCATACTCAGCTGTATTGTTTGTGCATTCAAATTCTAACCTACAGGACAGCATTGTCCTTTCACCTTGCGGGCTAACCAAGATACACCCTGCTCTTGAACCTTCGTTAGATTTAGAGCCGTCAAAATATAAAGACCAAAATAAAGAAGTATTAACAATCTTATTTACAGTTTCCCCAGTATCATTAAAACATCTTGACCTATCAGTTTGTGAATAGTTTTCAATCTGTGATGTTAAAATGTTTACTAAGAAAGGGGATGGTTGGGCAGTGAGATTTCCAAAAAATGACTCTGATGAATAATTTCCCAAGATGTTGTTATTAAATGCAATTGGTTGATTTTCCTGTTCAAAATCTGTTACAGTATGGGTCATGTGTTTCTCTCGATTGATTTTTATTAGATTTGGCTTTCCTCCATAAGGTAACCACATGTGAGACCAATCGGTAGAAATATATCCGTGGAGCTTTTCAGACCAATCTCTACTTAAAATCAACCCATAAAATTCAGGTATATCAGCTATTAAGATATCAATTGGTTGAACTACCCGTGGATCAGCTGCTAACCTGATAGTTACAGAGTTAATCTCTCCTAAAACCTGGACCTTGCTTCTGTCTAACTGTACAATATGTATGGAAGAATTTTGGGGTTCTATGTTCAGTTTGGAACAAACTGAAGCTGGCATTATATTGGATGATGCCCCTGAGTCAATCAAACAATTGTGTAGGTTTTTGTTGTAGATCTCAAAAGTCAAAAGGAAGGGTGGAGTATGAGAATTTGATCTATCTCCAATCAGAACTGAATCAGTGGCTTCTATCATACCAGAAGGTGGTTGACCAGAATCATTTGCAGCTTTAGCACTGGGAAGAGGTGAACATGGAACAACATTCAATTCTTTGAGAAGCAATTTCTGCTGATGTTTTAATTTGCTAAGTTCAAACATAGTAATGTTTGCCTTAGTTTTCTTCATATCATCAACAATATTGTAATCCATTGAATCGGATACTACTAACGTTTTGGATGTTGGAGGAGTATTTGAAGTTGAAGGTGGGTTTTGGGGGACTGCTGCCGGTGATTTCTTTGTAGGTACTTTTTCTTTTGTTGTAGCAGCACCTGCACTCCGTTTCTTTGAAGTTGTCTGAACAGGTTCGGAAGTACTTTTACTCCTAGTAGAGACAGGTAAAGCTTCTTCATCATTATCTGTATCGGAGTTGGGCAGTATGAAATCCCACATGCCATGACATTCAACAATTTCCTCTTCATTATCAGTTAGTGAGATTGTTTCCTCTTCTTCCTCTTCTTCCTCTTCTTGATCTGAATCTGCATAAGATACGATATTTGGTGGTTTTGATTCGGTTTTCTTATAATTCTTAAAGGGCCTTTTGGTTGAAGTTTCAGCTACTTGTTTCTTAATTTCAATCATTTCATTTGACATAGTCTTGAGAACCTTTTGGAGACCTTCCATATCATATGGATCTTTTGAGATTTTCTTCTTTGAGTCTTCTTTGAATGAGACTTTTTTGGTTTTTCTTTCCTCAAGAGCGGCTTTCTTTTCTAGAGCATTAATACGTTTTTCCACAGCAAGTGCTTCTTTCATGTTTTCAGCAAGTGTTGGTTTTGCGGCCCTGTCTACAAAAATAGCTATATTGGCACGTAGGGCAGTAATATACCACTCACTTCTGATTTGTTCACTTGGTTTGGAAGTCGTTGGGATTTTATTCAAAAGTTTATTGAAACGAGCATTAAATTCTTTAATGGGTTCCCTATGCTCTATCCTAAGATTGGAGAGATCATTTATTAATGTAGCTAAAGATCTATCGTCTCCATACTTAGTGAAAAACTATTCTTGGCAAATATCCCAACTGGTAATAGAATCAGAAGGCAGAGAAAAATACCAGGATCCTGCTGATCCTTGCAATGTATAAGGAAAAAGTCTAACAACGACATCTTGCTCAGTTACTCCCTTCAAATTAACTGCTAACATGAAGTTATTGATATGTTCCTCAGCTTGGGTTCCATTTTCTGGATTAAACTTAGGTAGCCATTTTTCAGGAGCATCTGGTAATGCATGTAATGGTGCGGGCATATTGACTGCACCAGGTCTGGTCCATGGATCTGCCATTGTAATACCAGTGGTGGATGATACTGTTGTTGAGATTCCAGATGTCTGGGAAGGAATTGATATTGAGGAGTGAACAGGTTGAGATGTTGAAGTTCCAATTCCTGATGAACAACGATATGTAATGAGGGAGTGGATGGTTGACTTCGCACTGGGGAAGATGAGATGGAAGATGTGGATGAAAGTGCTTCACTGTCAGAATCTTCAGTATTTTTCTTTGCCCTTTTCCTTTTAGGTAAAGGAAATTCAGTAGGTTCAATATCGAGCTTCTCACTCTTAAGTCTAGTAAGAGGGTGAGGTAGATTGAATTGCGAAGTCTCACTGCTTTGAGATAGCTCAGATTTCTGTGGTGAAATCGAGAAGCTCTGAAGTTTCTGGATGAGAGACTGAACTTCAGGAGATTCAAGACTTAATTGTTCTGAAGTATGGTGGGTTTGAGCAGTGATAGTGGATACCTCTTCTTCTTGCTTGGATGCTGAGGAATCAGCGGGCAATTGGGAAGTACGAGGTAATGTGGAGGGAGAATTACTCTTAGAATGGTTTGTAGATTTGGGTTTGCTTGCCATTCACAGTTGGAGGCCCTCCTTCTAGCGCCAAAATTTTTGAAGCCTAGAAAATCTCTGCTTCAAACATTGGGGGAAAACCACCCGGTCGGGACCTTAAGACAGCTCCTTTTCCGTTTGGGATGGTGGCTCCGACTGGATTTAAAGGACCAGTTTCCTTATAACTAAGTGGATTGAATTGGATGGGTGAAAATGGGACTAAATTAACAGAAAATAAAACTATCTAATCTAAAATGAATACTGATAAAGAAATTCTAATTTTAACCCGGGTGATTATATGTGAATACAACTTAAAATTATTTCAATCTAATAATAACCATGGAAATGTATTATTAACTAAATTGAAATGTGTAGAAACGAATAAAGATAACTCTGTTTAATAAATTAAACAGAGTTATATTAGCATATTGCATTCATCATTATATACCATTCATATATGTCTATAAATGATAATATTCCAATTATACTCAGAAATGATAATATAAAAAGAAAATATTATGAAAATCAAATATATAAATGATAGCAAATTCTTCAAATGAATACCATATAACAGAGACAATCAACAATGAACAGATAAAAATACCTCATTCATCTTGCAGACTGTCAAACGAAATGTGATACTCTGATCTAGTAACTCCGATGTAAAATTAAATCCAAAGGCAAAAAAATGCAACACTTCAAAGATAATTTGAGCACAAAAATCACCAGATGTGATCTTTCATATAAATATAATAAGGAATGAAGTACAGAAATGTTAGCTCCAAATCCCAAAAATATTACAACTTCCGATCCTTCTCTAAATGCATGAGAGGGATTTAAATAATAAATTACATAACAAAATCCTAATACTACTGCTACAATCTATCAAATTAAAACTAAAATGCTATCTTGAATGAAACTGATTCATTGTTTCTCTCCCTTGCTTGATGAAGCCAAGTTGCAAATGTTCAAAATATCTCGGAGTCTTGGTGGATGACTCATCTCAGAATGCAACTGTCCAGTATAGGTGGCATCAGAAAATTCTGGAATTAGACAATCGACAGCGTTTGATAGAAGTTTGATAGCTGTCTGTTGATTGTTTGGCTTGATCAAATGAGTCCACATGCTATCCCAGGATATCGTTTGAAGTTTGCCGATTTGTTGACTTTTCCTTTTCATTTCTTCTCTCCACCTGTCTTCAGTTTATTTTATTTTTGGCAAATTGCCAGGAACACAGTCTGAAATGAGATTAATTGAGTATAAGCTGTCATTTATGAATTGCGTGAGATTATTCATTATATTTCTGGCCCTTGATATTGCTCTATCAGCTTTCATTAATTGATGTTCCCATTCTGTAAACAAGATTTCTTTGTGTTTTTCCTCTATCCTAGGAAGATTTGCTTCTTTTCCCTTTTCTGTATCCTACCAGTTGAGAAACTCAGAAATCTTTTCATCGGCATCATCTATTTCTTGTCTAAGAGTTATGATAGTTTGGATTAAAGATGAAGTAATACCACAAAAAGGTTCTGCTTGTGACAGTTTTGAGAAAAATTCAATTAACTGTTGAGTCAATAATTTATTAGCCTCAAGGGCTTCTGATTTGAATTCATTTAACTTTGGGTAATCTTTAAACTTATCCAAAGTTGTTTGAAATTCCTTTTCTTGAATCATTTTTGCCTTTTCCTCATTTTGTAACAGACTCTGTAACTTAGAAATTTCTTCATTTAGCTGCTTTTGTTTGCCTAAAAGCTTTTCATCAACCTTCTTCTTCTCTTCGGCAAGCTGTTTCTCCAATTCTTTAGACCTGAATGTTTGATCCTGTAGTTGTTGTTGCAATTGGCTGATCAGTTGCTGATTCTCCTTAGCTTGTTCTTCCAGTGAAGCTATGTGAAGATCTTTCTGAGTTATTAGTTGAGAAACTTCTACAACTTTATCTACTGTTGCAGCACTATAAGCTCCTGTATACTGGGACAATTTCGTAAGGTCTTCAAATGGATTCATTTCATTGTTCTTATAAACAATATTCATAAACCCCTCTGATGGAGTAGAAAATATACCCTGTTCTGTTTTTCTTTTCTTTCTTTGTCTTTTGACAACAGCCTTATGTTTAGGGCTGTAAAATACATCCAAAGGAGGGATCTCCTCACCTTTTAATACAATATGCCCTGTAGGATGTTCAGGAATGATTTAAACATCCTGCTCTATTTGTTCTTCACCTTTATCCCGCAATCCAAGCTGTTGAGCAAACTGATCATATTGATTTAATAGCTGAGAAGAAATATCAAGATTAGTGGAAACCATAATCTCCTTAGTTATTTCTTTTCCTTTCTCTTTATCTATGCTCTGCTTAGTGCTTTTGTCATCCGATTCATCCTTTTTATTATGCACTTCATCATTGATATTTGTGCATTTGTCTGTCATTTGAGCAGTATTTTCCTTTGGGGCATCAGGTTTGTCAATAGTGACCACTTTTTGAGTTTGTACAGTCGGCTGGTTGACAGCCGATTGTGTAATGATTTTGCTGGTAGATGTTTCTACTAGCGTTTGGCCGGATGTACCTTCTGTCTCTGATTTTTGGATTTGAGTTCTCAGCTGGTCCAGAGGTACTCTCAACAATCTCTGGCTTCTAAATAAGAGAAATTTATTTATTTCCTCCTGTTGAAATTTAGACTTGATCAAGTCAAAAATTCGAGGAAAATTATCTAATGAAACAAACAAATCATCGAACATATCTGGTTCATGCTCAAAACGAGCAATTGAAACTGAAGCAGTGACATCAAATGCTATCTTTTTTGGATCATACTGTCTTCCAGGAATGGTTGCAAATTTACAACCTCTTATCTTGAAGACTTCCTTTTCTGCATGCTTGAAATCATTTAGAGTGACATGACCACAATTGAGTGGGAATTGAGGCCACATTTTCTTCTTACTGTTGTTCAAAGACCTGGATATACCTTCAATTGTCAATTGATAAGAAACTTCTTGAGCGAGAAGTTTGTATGGAACAAAAAGCGGAAGAACATGCGGCTCCACTATACTACCAAAAACCCTGATGTAAGTAAATTTTTCCTCCCCAAACCAATCTCCGATTGCAGACATGTCGGCTTTAGCTTTATCAGAAAACCTAGGAGGAAAGCGATTGAAAATGGTTTGGAAAACAGGGATGAGGAAACCATGACAGATTCTATATACATTAGCTTGGAAATGAATCTTCCAAAGCAATTTATGATAAATATGGATTGGAAGAGGGTCTTTGGGAGTCCATTTCCATCCAAATAAGGGAAATTCGGATTTGAAACAAAGAGCATCAAGAATGTAGGCACAAAAGAAAAAAGGAGTAGAATTTCCAGCGGTTTTTTCTTGTCTATATTCAAGTATCCTATTGGCCATTCTATCAGAAAGAATAACAGCCCAATCCATAATGTCGGAATTCACAGCAGCTAGGATTAATGGGACCATTTGTATAGAAAACCTAGCTGAATTATCATTGCCAAATAACCTACACATCATGGCAGCTGCATAGCAATATGGAGGCAGAAGAGAATCTACAGAATACATACCAGATGCTTCATTTCGGTGCTTCTCTGGGTTTTTCCTCCATTCTTTGATAGGGTCGGATTGGACTTTGTTATTATCAGCAAAATCTTTGATAAATTCCTTTTTATACACCTTCTGTGGGTCTGGAAGGTGGTACATTACTTTCAAGTCTTCTGCTTTAAATGAGCCGAAAGGCACTCCAGATGCTGAAACAAACGTTCTATCTTGTATCTTTACACTGTCGATAACCCATCGGACTACATCATAGTAAGGCATGATGCTCGCTCTGGCTGCAATTCGATGTAGAAATGAATTTGCAAGTGTTCTTTCATTGATGTCAGAGTCATAATCCGAGCTATCCTCGTCTGGAACTGATGCCTTCTCCACTGTGACCTTGGGGTCTTCTTTTTCCAATAGGTTGTAGACTGTGTCCCATGTCATTTTCCCAAGACCTTGGCATGATGTATCTGTGACTAGCCTTGGCTTTATGGGCTTTTCTTTTGAGACCGTAGGAGTTTCGGCAAGCTTCACTGGTAGAGCAGTTTTGTTTCTTCTTCCTCTCTCTGACATTTCTGCGTCTGCTACAGCTTCCCTTTGTCTGTGAATGAAAAAACTTGTTGTTCTTTGGCTCTGCAAGACAATAAACTCTCAGTCGTGATCAACAAGCCACTCAAACGGAATGATTTATGAACTTATGGTTTTCATTTATTTTTTTCGTATATTGCGTAAATGCTCCTTTTGGGTCACACTTAAGTATTTAAAACCAAATCATAAACCATATTCATTTGATTCGTTATTGAATGCCTTCGTACCAATAAAGATTTGGCGCTTGTGATATATTAATATATTCAACAAAAATCTTCGTATGCAAAATAGATGAATCGCATCGGAAGTTTTCGAATGGCAAATGAGTATCACAATACGTTTATCCCGATTGATCGATTGCGATTGCAGATCTTTCCGATCTCTAATGGTGGGGTCTACCATATTTCTTTAAACAAATGTTCGATTTTCTTTTAAAAGCGTTTATTATCAAATGCACATCGGATCGGGGAATTTCAACTAAGCGTAAAGAGTTTCTTAAAGACTGTCCCGATTAATTGATTGCGATTGACCGCATCGCATCGGGAGTTATAATTAACTGTTTTAAACTCTTAGCGATTAAAATTTTCCGATCGGACTAATCGCATCGGAAGATTTGAAATGGGCATATGAAATTTCTTTTGAAGGTTATCTCCGATTCTCCGATTGCGATTGAACTTTTAACTTTGATTTGCTTTTTTATGATAAGGCCTTGTATATTAGATCGGACCATAAGTTTTTTTTTTTTGAATGTTGAATCTGTTTAGTAATAATATGAAATTTTCCAAAACAATGAATTTTTATTTCTAAGTGTTTTATTTCTAAAAAGAAAGGGACCCTATTTCTAAATTTTATTTCTAAAATTTAGAAAAAGGGAGGGTTGTTGTATAGTACAACACCTTCCTTTTATAATATGAGAGCTTGCCAAAACCCTAAACGACCTTCATTCATTTAACCCTTTTCACATGGAGGACCTCCTTCTAGAACTGTGTTGATCATCTAGGAGGTTCAATGCATCTGGACAGTGTTGTGATTTGGTCCTGTTGACCCAGTCAAATGGCACAATCATGTTTCAGACACAAGTGGATTTTATCAAGATGGCCTTGATTTACCTCTGTTCACATTGGGCATGTATTTATTCTTTTATTAAGAGTTTTTGACCCTCCTTTACATAATTATTCTTTGAGAAAATAAAACAAAATGAAATTGAATATTACTATTAAAATAGGAATATTACAGTCCTCCCCTCCAAAATGTTTCTTGTCCTCAAGAAACTCACAAGGACTTTGCAAAATCTCCAATGGAGTTGTCTCCTCCCAAGATTGTAATTCTGCCTTTGGTGGATGAACCAAATTTCTGTCATCATGAAGTAATGAGAGATACAAAAAAGAGTCATATATTGTCCATTGGTCCCTTCAAGGAATGAGAGATGATAAACATTGGGTACTTCAACCCCCATGAGAAACTTCAATCTCCATGCTATCATTCCAAACAAGTGAGCCATCCTTGAAAGCTCAAAGAAATAGTCACCAATCCCCACCATATGCAATGTGTAGGGTATCCATGGCTAGAAATGAGAGATAAGAAAGATCAACTCACGCTATCTCTCCCTCCATTTATGATAAATATGGAGCTGATGATCCTAGGCTGCAATAATATAGTCCTCATGAAGCCAAAAGAGACTTGGAACTTCATGATTTCGTTCATGTATTCTAGTGAGCCTCATTTCCCAATCTTCCATGCATATAGTGAATAGAGTATCTTCACCATATGTGCTCCAAAAGAAACATGGAATAAGTGTCATATGATATATTGGACGGTGACAATATTTTTCCCTTGAGGCTAGCGTTGTCCTTCATCTTGCTGCCTCAAATCATAGTACAATAAGTGGTCATCCCACCACCTTCTTATTGCAAAAAGCTTCTTCAAAGCTTGGAAATAGTAGAGGGTAATAGGTGTTGGCTGAATATGATTCAAACAACACATGTCTTGTTGCAAATTCTCCCAAGTGAGAGACTTCTTATAAGGAAATAAGCCCAACATATGGCTCCTAGCATAAGAAAACAAATGATATAATGTAGCAGCCACACAATGTTCTTTCCTCCTCTTGAAGAACAAGTAAATATGGGAGATTTCATTCCCAATGGACACATCCACACAATGTGTCATTCCTCCTCTCATGTTCATAACAAATATTGGAGCATTATTAACATCATGATATAAACAAGCTCCCTTATGCCACCTCATGAGAAGGTCATAATTTCTCCCAACCCAAAGTACATACATGATTATGATATCCATCCTAAACATAAATACATGTACATACATAATATACATAAGTAAATGTATAATTTTTCCCAACCCAAAGTACATACATGATTATGATATCCATCCTAAATAGAAATACATGTACATACATAATAGACATAAGTAAATGTATGGACATGTAATTCATCATTGGGTGTCCATACTTTCTTCTTGCCAACCAAAGCAACCATGCCTCCTTATGCATTCTTTCCTTGAGATATAAGGCATGAGACAAGAAAATAAAAAACCTTGGGTGGTACCCACACTCACCCAATATAAACCAGCGTAGGTCATCTCCTCCCTGCTTTAGATCTGGATGTGGTAAGTGGTTTACATGCCACGTACTTGCTGCCCTCATCATGCTGCAGAACCTTCCTTAGCCCATCAAGGGAGTGGCCAAGTTTGAAAATAGTTCTGGCCCAAACCATCCCATCCAAAAGGAATGGCACCTCATCACCATTTGGCATCCAAATCAGAAAAATGCTAATGGTCCCATGATACCAATGGTTTATCCAAGGGATACAGCGTAGTTCTCCCAACTGATGCTTTAGAATGTCTTGTGGCAAGTTGTCCTCCACCAAGGTACTAGTTGTGTATCAGTGCTCATCCATTATGTGGCAGTAAACAATAGTAAATATCAACTATACATTATCAAAATAACAAGAAAATGTGCCATACATTCCTTCTAAAACATCATGATGAGTATGGACATATTCCAGCCCATACTCTCTCAATAATAGCCACAGTAACAAGGACTCTTGCTGCCTCCTTGCATTATCCAAATGCAGATCATGGAGAAATAATATAATGATGGACATGTGAGATGCCTCATCAACATAGTACAAACCACCTCCCTCATACATCATTGGGAAGTTGTCCTCCCTCCAAAAATATTGCACATGCATGAAATACATCTCAAAGATAGATACATGTGAACACATGAGACATATTCCCGACAAAGGTAAACACATGGACATAAGATTTGACCTAGGATGTCCAAACTCTCTTCTTAACAACCATAACAACCATGCCTTCCTTTTATGCATCCTATCATTGAGACTCATGGCATGAGTTAAAGAAATAGAAATTTTTTGGTAGTGACCAAACTCACCCAAAAACAACTAGCGCAACCATGCTTCTTGTTGGCCTGTATCATAGATCTGCAAGGGGTTTTGAAACCTCTTGCTCCATATTTCTATCCACTCATCCCAATGTGGGTGATGGATCTCATTCTACCATTTCTTGGTATCCTCCCAAGGTAGGACACCATGCTCCTCCAACCTTTAAAGAAATTTTCACCTCATGAAATGTTGAAGTGCACCTCCAATGGGATCTCCTGATGAGACCTCCTCCTCATGCATGGCCTTCCAAAACCAAAGAGGCCTTGGATCTCTTGCAAGTATAAGTCTCTCTTTGAGTTTTGGCATGCTCATTGAGAGAGTTTCATCTAGAGAGGATAAATATTTTCTCATCCCAAGATGTCTACCCTTTTACATCTCTCCCTCCATGGCTTCCTGAATGAAGATGGCATCTAAATGTTCCCATGAGGAATGGGTCCTTAGCTCTTCACTGATAATATTGGGTAGCACAGTGCAACCTTAATGCTCTAGATTACCAGTAAGTGATGATCTTGGGTCATACAACAACATATTTCCGCAATCTTTTGAAATATTTGCTACAATAGTAGAAAGTGGAAATGCAATCATACGTTGCTGGACTTTGGGAACACCTTGCAAGGATGCAAGAGTTCTTTCTTTCACAATGTTGGCTTCCTCAGGTGTTGAAGGCTGCCCCTCCAAGGCTGTCATATTTCTTGTGCAACTCTTGTCAAGAGATAGTGAGGACTTCTCTTCCTTAAATCCCTTGATCACTCTTTTACTGCAAGGTCTCTTCTCTTCCTTCATCTGGATGAATTGAGGAAAAGTTAGAGTCTCCCTAAAGGCTCTAGAGTGACACTTGTACTCTATCAAGTACCTACTTAGAATATCATGTTATAATTTCTATTCTTTCTCTTCACTCCCTCTATGAGAATAGGAAGTGCCTGGTCCTTCTTCTTCTTCTTGAAACCTTCTAGAGGTCTCACTACAACTTTCTTCTTTCTTCTATTTATCCTCTTTGGAGAGGCTCTTCTTAGATCTGAAAACTGATGAGAGTAATCTCATCCTCTCCATCATTCTTAACTCTAATATTTATATTTAGTCTTCTGATATTTGGACCTCACAGGCTGAGCCAGAGATCGTGCTTTGAAACCACTGTAATATCCCAAAAGGGACTGCTCAACAAAACAAGCATGAAAAATGCATTTTTCAGGGATGTGTGCTTCAGAAACCAAGATCAATCCTTTCATTCCTTATATCTGATAATATAAGACCCAATTACAAGATGAAATCAGAAACCAAACAAACTAGATGAGGCAAACAGACCTCCTGCACCTAGTATGGCTTGATAAATGTCCATTGAGGGACTGCAACAAAATAAATACACTGTATTGGAGTATTAGAAGGCTAATAATTCATGTAATATGTTAAATAACACTTTAATAATAGTAATACATGCAACATCAAGGAAAGTGATCTATCCCTTCAACCAAAAGTGAGGAAAGACAGTGATTTAAGCCCTAAAAAGGTCATTTTCAGAAATATGCATAAAAATAGAGTAAATTGACGGTTGGATCTGTTATCTTAGGTCATGAGGGACTCCCATACCTAATTTAAGCTTTAAAAAATCATTCTAGATAAGTTAAACAGATCTCCCACTCCTGAAATGGCTTAAAAACCCTGATTTCCCATGACTTAGAGTATACAGAGATTATTGAAGCACAAAAATCATGATTTTCTGAAGGTTTTAACTGTAATAGGGTATTAATATCATTAAATTGGATCAAGGATATGTATCAAACAATATAAAGGATAAAAATAGAGGTTTAGCATGAATAAAACCTCAAAATATAGGTGTTGCACCATGTATTAAGACTGAAGAACTTGAAAACATAATTTTCAGGAGGCTGAAGTAGTGGTTTATTATATATCAGATCTAAATAAGATCCATATACAAAACAATATATCTATTACATATCTATAAACCAAAGAGGCCCTTATTTACACTTCCCTTGGGGATCTCAGCAAATGATGAATCACAGTGAGTAGATCTGAGATCTAAGTCACAGTTCTGCAGTAGTATTCAGAAATTATGTAGCATATATAATAGTAATGAATCAGATCTAAAGGGTACATGGATTTTTTGGCCGATCCATGGATCACCTCAGTGAAAGGAAGGATCCTTTTCACTAGATATCTCTCCTCCAGAAGAATTTCCAAACCCTCTACAACTCTGCTATGTAAGGAGGACACAGTCTCTTCATTGAAATACGCAGATGGTGATGTAGAATACTTTTTCCTAATGCCAATATCAAAAACTGAAGCTCCAACAATGGATGCACTCTTCCAGGAGGTTAAAAGACACACTCACTGAGAAGGGGCTCTAATACATGCTAGATCTGAATAGATCTAGTATTCCACTTGCTGCAGCTTACAAAAGAAATAAAACTCTCACTGGATCTGCGTTTCAGTTGGAAGTAGAAGCTTGGTATCCAACCTGATAGTGGAAAATAAATACAAACTCTCCCAAGAGCTACTCAATGGGAAGAGATGGAACTCCTAAATAGGAAATCCCAATGCAAGCTAGGCTAAGCAGCCAAGAAAGTTGTTTTTCTAAACAGACATCAATTCAGAAATCAAATCATGAACGCCTCAACATGTTGCCTTCCCTTCCTTTTATAAGATGAGAGCTTTCCAAAACCCTAAACCACCTTCATTCATTTAACCCTTTTCACATGGAGGACCTCCTTCTAGAACTGCGATGATCATCTAGGAGATTCAATGCATCTGGACTGTGTTTTGATTTGGTCCTATTGACCCAGTCAAATGGATCAATCTTGTTTCACACACAAGTGCATTTTATCAAGATAGCCCTAATTTACCTCTGTTCACATTAGGCATGTATTTATTCTTTTTTTAGGAGTTTTTGAACCTCCTTTACATAATTATTCTCTGAGAAAACAAAACAAAATGAAATTGAATATTCCTATTAAAATAGGAATATTAGAGGAAATGTGGAGTACCTTCATGTGGGGCTCAAGGAAAATAATCCAAGAAAGTCCAGGTGGATTGAGATCATAAGGGTAAGGGAGGTTCACCCTCACCTGCTTGTTGACTAAAAACAATGTTTGAGTGGTCCAAAAGCTTCTAGTCCAAAGGAATGATCCAGGGGATCAAAAAAATGCTCAAAAATGAAATTTATCTAAATTGCTTGAAATTAGCGTCTGATCATAGTGCTCATCATCCGAAATTGTAATATTCCCAATTTTCCACCGAATATTAGAGTTCTTAATTTTTCTAATTAATTAAGTAAATAAGAGGGTGGAGGGACCCATAAATCTCCTAGATGAATAAAATCCACTTTTGATATGTGTATGTGGATAATTTAGATTTATATTTGCATTATGGATTAGTGGAGTAGCTCACTAATTAAGAAGGAGTGGAGATCATGCATTATTAAAGATAAGATCATGGAGATCATGGAGGAAGTCAAATGAGATCATGGAGATCATGGAGGAAGTCAAATGAGATCATGGTGCATTAAAAGTAAGATCATAGAGCACTAATGATGAGATAGTGGAGGAAGTTGTGTATCTAGTACACACATGATGGAGAGAGTGGGAATTAAATGCAGAGATGGTGGAGAACATGGAGAGACAGTGCAATATTAATGGAGGCTAGTGGCCACATGTCCAGTGTAGTTATGAGGTAGGCCAGGGCTATGGAAGGCTCACAAATCATATAAGGGAGATGAAGGAAATAATGCAAGGCAGGATTTAAATTATTATTTCTGATATTTTGAGATTTGGATTTGTCTTTTGAGATTTCTATGCATGCTTTAGTTGTTTAGCTAAGTGTGCATTGTTTTTTAGCACACGGGTGTTTCCAAACAGAAATCCCACCCTTTCCCATGGGGGAATTCGAGTGCCTACTCTGGGAAGGCTTCTTTGAGTTGCCATACATCATCAGGCATTGGTGCCATATTCAGCCCCTCTCTACAACACATTAAATCTCAGGGATTATGCATTCATGCTTGAGGATTTGAAAGGAGGAGGTTTTTTCTAGCATTTCAGCTAGGAAACTAGTGGAGGATGCATCCTTTCACCTTATGCTTCAAGAAAATTCTTCCAGGAGCTGTATATTCATATCTAGCATTCAAGCCAACATTACACATCTCCATGCAGTAGCAATTCCCCAAGGGATTGAGTAGTCCAGTCTTGTAGATATATTTGGAGGAGGAAATTTTCCAGTATTTCAGTTGGAAATCCTATGAGGGACCATTCCTTCACTGTGGCCATACTGTTTCCATCATTTTTTAGCTTCATTGCAGCATCTAGCATCAGGCTATAGAGCCTCCATCCTTGATAGGGGATTTTTCTTCAGCTGTTGTGTATTCAACAGCTGCAATCAGTGGAGGAGGAAGGAGGAGCTAGATCTTGAGCTTCTAGCTTGAGGATCTAGTGAAGGGATCAGCCATGTATTCTTTAGTTCATTATTTAAATCTGCATACCCAGCAGTCATATAGTTGCAGGCCTAAGAGGGTGATTTTACAATATTGTCGAATCTGGAAATCCTTTCTGGGTTATCTTGGGCATTCATCATAGAGCCCATATGTGAAATATCGGCATCATCTGAGCTCTGGAACTACCAGATCTACATTGTTATATTTTTTTGGCAGTTTTAGTCCTAACATTTGGAACAGGGATAACACATTATTCCTTCTAACAGTCCAATAGTTACACAGTCCCTTTTGTGGGAGAAATTCAGGGTCATTCAAGCCTTCTTATCTGGCTTGAGTGTCTCATATTTTGAGCACTATTGTACTTGTAATCCACCTCCTATATAATAAAATGGGTCAGCTATTTTGTACATTTGTATGGTGTCTTTAGATTATTTTTTCATTGTTGCAGTTTTCAATTATTGTGTTTTTTATTACTGAATTCTCCATTTTTGGATATTACAATGGTATCAGAGCATGATCTTTGGCTCAGCTTATGGTCACTTCATCTTTAACATCAAAAGAAGAAGCAGATAGTAGAGATCTACAATAACGGAGGGTTTTAGTTTTTCCACTCTTCTCTTTAGATATATGCAATATCTCTCCAAGGAGGTCAAAGAAATGAAGAGAGAAAGGAAAAAGGTGGATCCAAGAATATTTCAAAAAAAGGAAGGTCCCAACACTTCTTATCAGCAGTAGAAAAGACCGACAATGCATAGAGCTCCACAACATTCTACTAGATCCCGTTTCTTTGAGAAGGAAGGTGAATGGTATGATCATGGAGGTGACTTGGGGTATGAGACCCTAAGTCAATATATTTCCAAGAAAAAAACTTAGCCTAGAGAACTCAAGGAGAATATAACTCTCTAACAATTCTTACAGCTCAAAGAGGAAAGGAGATCCTGCAGCAGCAATAGAAGAAAGAGGCATAGATTATTCTTGCCTACATTTGATGGATCATCCACAAGCACATTGAGGGCTTTGAGGGAATATTTAGCTACATTCTTTCATCTATAACCAGTAGCAGAAAGAAAGGTTGTTAATATTACAGAGATGCACCTTAAGGGTGAAGCCAAGGATTGGTGGTTCAGTCATTTGTCACATGCCAAAGTGACTGCTTATGCAGATTTCTTTTAAAGACTGAAGAAGAAGTTTGGTAAAAAGACACCAAAGACATTTCCCATGGAGACATCTCCAATCATTGATGAGAGAATACATGAAGAGCCCAAGGAAGATGTCCTCATTATCACTCTGGAAGAGGAGCCTCTACCACCACCACCAGCTGCAGATGTACTTACATCAGGAGGAGGAACATTTGCATTTTTGCAAGATGGTATTGATATCTTGACATTGGGAGCCCCATGCATGATTCATGAGATTCATGAGGAGGAGGAGGTAGATACCAGTGGTGGTACAATAGAAGAGATGCAGCCATCATCATTACCAACAGTTAGAGAGGCCATTACACTAGTTGGAGGAACTCTTGTAGATGTGAAAGATGTTCCCAACATTCAGCTTATCTAAGGTTTGCAAACACTTTCATCTCATATTATTTCAGTACCTCATATTGAGATTTTTGAGACCATTCCATTAGGGAAATTGCGTAACCAAGGACTAGAGCACCTTGCTGATTTGGAGCAGCAAATTATCACTACACAGAGGACCCTTGATTTGATCAAGGAGAAGATGTATAGCTATCCCAGTTTATCATGGTTGAGCTACACCCAGAACTTTGTCTTGAGTTGTGGATTTTTAGAAGATGGGAGGAGCACAGTCCTAGTCAGTACAGTGACATACTATGAGTTCAGCATTGTGTATGGCTAGGAGACAACAGATGTATCACCATGCAGATCTATAGTGTTGTCACTGAGCAGCAGTGATGAGATGAGGGCCCCATTATTCTTGTAGCATTTCAAAGGTAGCTTCACTAATGAATAAATATAGGGATAGATGACAGATGGTAGACATCTTATGACGAAGAGGATATTCCATTTTCAAGATGAGATTTTTCTTGATGAGCTCCTCATGGCTCAAACAGAAATTTCTACCTACAACATGTATGGAACCTTATGGGTTCTATTGGGACATTGATGAGAGGATTTCATGGAGAGAACTCAAAGGAGGTGCACTTCAACATATCATGGAGTGAAAATCTTATCAATTGGAGGAGAATGGTATTCTACCTTGTGTGGGCACCAAGATTGAGGATAGTATGATTCATTATCCACATTGGGATGAATGGATCCAAATGAGAAGCAAGGGGTTGCCAACCTTCTTGCAAATCTACGATATAGGGTAGCAAGAAGCATGGCCGTGGCAGTTTCTTTTTGTAAGTATGGCTACTACCCAACATCTCACATTTGTGTGATCCATGCCATGGATGTCACTGATTTTATGTAGCAACAGGATGCATGGTTGCATTGGTTATTGTTGAGAGAGTTTGGTCATCACATGATATATCTTATGTCCATGTATTTAATTTTTTTTGGGATATGTATCATGTCCATGAATGTACTTTTTTTTGGGATATATCTTATGTTCGTGTATGTACTTGGGTTTGGGACATGGCATAGCTCTCACATGATGTGGTAGCAGGGAGCTTGATCCACATTTATGCAGGAACATAATAGAATACACATATAACCATAAATACAAAGATGCAGTGGAAATAGCACTTCATTTCATTAATATTAAAGAATTGAAATTTTCTTACAGACAAAATGGAAATAAACTAGCGAGGGTGTTCGTAGCTTATCTCTGAGAAGAGATGTGGTGGCTATAGGCCTTTGAACTACGTTCCAATGAGGCTTGAGGGCCTATTTAATATAGAGAAAAAATGGAAAACCATAAACATCTAAAAACCTAACCCTAGGAGAAGAATCCCAAAACTATGGGCCCCGTTTCGGTAAATTGGTGTTTCAACTTCCCAGGGTCTTAACTTTGGCATACTATCTTCGTTTGACGCACATGATACATCATTAGAAATATCTATCCGAAGAATAAAACTGCTAATTGCAAATATGGATTCTAGAAAAAAATTGGGATTTCTGAACAAAATCATATTCCCCGGAGGTGTGATGCCCAAAAAATGTCATTTAGGGCCTCAAAATGGCTTTGTAAGTTCAAGACCTGAAAAACTGCTAAAAATAGTAAGTTCTATCAAAACCAAAAAATTGAAAGAGACAATGGTGGGGCCCCAAGTGGAATAGGCAGGTGGCCACCAATATCCACCTGGATCATTCCTCCCCCTTTAGGAAGCAATGGTCCCCATTGCATTGAGTTCCTCTATGAGATGAGGAAACTTCTACTGAACTTGGTCCCTGGTGAACCACTTGCCTTGGTACAGGAGTTGGCCAAATTTGATAACCTAATACAATTGGATCTTCTATTGGCGAGTGGTCTTGATTTGCATGTCCGTGATACAATCTGTGGTGGCATGTTCCATGCAGTCTGGGTTTAACTCTGCTGGTGTGAGTTGTTTTGCAATGTCAGAGGTGTCCAGTAGAGGTGGGAAGTAGGGAAAAAGACGGTCCACATTGAATACTGGCTGCAGACCAAGGAATGCTGGAATACTGAGCTCGAAGGCATTGTTCCCTATATCCTTGGTGATGGTGTACGACCCATATTGGAGCATGCGAAGCTTGCACTAGGGTCTAGTGAGGCGCTCCTTCTGCAAATGTAGCCACACTTTGTCACCCACCTGGAATTTTTGTAGCACCTGATGTTGATCATGTCGTTGCTTGTACTTAGCATTAGCTTTGTCCAATATGTCATGAACATGTTGGCGAATGTGTTGAATGTGCTCGATGAAGGCATTCGCTTTGTTAGCTTTAGACTGGACATGAGCTTAATCGGCCTGAGTAGCCACAAATGGCATGGCTACGTCAATGGGACATAGCGGCTGGAATCCCAAGCCCACCTGAAAGGGGTTGTGGCTGGTTGAGCTGTGCAAAGCCTGGTTATAACTATGTTGTACATAGGGGAGGCTCTCTTCCCATGTGCATGGATTATTTGAATTGTACATGCACAGAATGTTTACAATCATCCTGTTGACGACCTTTATCTAGCCATCAGTTTGGCGAAGGAAAGTTGTGGACATGGTGAGCTTGGTGTCCAGCATTGACCAGAGGCTGGACCAAAATGTGCTGAGGAAATTTTTGTCCCAATTTGATAAGATAGATTGTGGGATCCCAACGTGCACCAATACTCATTCAAAGAATATTTTAGCAGTGACTTCTGCTGTGATTTCGAGAATATGTCGACGACCATGAAAACACAGTCATTTCCATGCTTAGTAGAATGAAGGCCCGACATGTAATCCATGAAGATGGATTCCCAAGGTTGAGTAGGGGTAGGTAGTGGAGTAGAGAGGCCTTGCACCACTAGATGCCCATGTTGAGTAATAAATGCCCCAATAGCATAGCTAGAGGCATTTGTTTTGATCTCAAATGGTTGTTGCAATTCTGGTAATGTGAGCACTGGGGAAAAACAGAGGTAATGTTTCAATTCTACGAACACCTTCTTTTGAGATTCCGACCAAAAAAAAAATTCTTTCACTCCTCCCTTGGTGACTTGACTCAAGGGCCAAGTGATATGAGAGAATCCCAACATGAACCAACAGTAGAAATTAGCAAGACCAAGAAATCTGCGAAGCTCTATTAGAGTGGTTGGGGCTCGTTAATTCCGAATGGATTGGATCTTGGTTGGATCCACATGCACCCCCCTTTCATCAATAATGTATCCTAGATATTGAACCTCAGCCATGCCAAAAGTTCACTTCTCCAAATTGGCACACAACTTGTGTTGTCACAATGTTTGGAGGACTTTTCGGATGTAGTGGAGGTGCTCTTCCCAAGTCTGGCTGAAGATAAGAATGTCATCCAACTACACTACTACAAATGAGTTGGTGAATCGTCACATGATGTCGTCCATAAACCTCATGAAGGTTGCGGGAGCATTCATCAGCCCGAAAGGCATGACCAGCTATTCAAAAAGGCCTTCTTTTGCTTTGAAGGTAGTCTTCCACACATCGGAGGGTTTGATTGGTACCTAGTGATAACCAGACTTCAAGTCAATCTTGCTGAAATATTTCGCCCCTTTGAGTTGGTCAAGAAGGTCATCAATCCATGGGATTAGATACCTATTCCAGACAGTGATCTTGTTCATCTCTCGATGGTCAATACAAAGTCTCCAAGTCCCATCCTTCTTCTGTACCAACATGATCGGTCTCCCACAGGGCAATGAACTTGGACGGATGTGGCCTTTCTACAACAACTCCTGAATCTACCTCTTGATTTCATATTTCTCTAGATTATAGCACCAATAGATTGGTCCATTGGGTAGTGACGCACATGGGGTCAGATCAATGGGGTGCTTGACCTGAAAGTTCAGAGGAACCCTTGTGGGTGAGGTGAATATGTCCCAGTACTCCTCCATAACCTTGTCCATTTGTTGTTGTCGTGCAGAGGAGCCCTCTCTAGAGGCCATGGCCACAATCTTCTTCTTACCTTGGGGGCATATCATTAGGAAAAAAAATTTCTTGGTTTGGAAAATGAGCTTACTTCATTGTTTTGTAGTAACCAAAGAGATAGCGATAAGCAGTGGTACCTCTGGTATCCTGTACAGCTTATTTCCCAAAGTAACAATAACAGTGTGAGGCCAGGACTCATGCACAACATGTCACTTCCACAAGTATGGTTGGCCTAATAATACATCAGAAATATGAAGAGGAGTAATTTCACATAAAACCTCATATGTGAAGGGCTTAATGTTATAGGGAAGGTGACACTGTTGGCTGACGCAGAGATCCCATCCTTGGTGAAGCTACCCGATGGTGTATGCTTGTGGGTATGTTGTGGTCAGCAAGCCCAACTGCTTCATGTCATCTGCTGAAATGAGATTCTTTTGGCTCCCATTTTCGATAATGAACTATATCAGGGGACCCTTTACCCACATCTGGGAGTGGAAGAGACGCTCCTCCTCCTCTGGATCTTCCGATTCCTCCTTCTGGATATTCACAGTGGCGATAGTGGCATTGCACTCAGCATCAATAATATTTTTCCCTTTTTCATTCCCCTTCATAGGTTCTGATTCAGATTCAGAGCATGCATCTCATTCAAAATACCTCATCTCGGCCACCAATGACTGCTTGGCCCAACACTCACTTGTGTTGTGAGTGGAGCTCTTATGGAACTCACATCACTTTCTCATGTCATTCTTTGGCTTCACGATGTTGTTATTTTCTTGTGGCTTTGGTAGGTTTTTTTGGGCTGCCATGTCTTGGCTTTTTCCTTTGTTCTATGGTTGGGGGCCCCTTTCCCTTGCTTTTGATTCTCAGATCCAAAGTCTCACTTCTTCTTTTTAAATTTCTGCTCAATCTTGGCAACATACTAGTATGCCATACCAAGCGAGGAGATGTCGAGGAACTCCATTTCCTCCTAAATGTATCTATGTAGACAACTTCAATTCTTTAGCACCAAATGTTTCTCTGAATCTTTGATACCCAACTTTGTGCGCAGGGTATGGAACAGATTCATCAGCTCATGCACATCTTCATCCCTTTTTTGTTGCAACGTGGTGCATTGTATATACTTGTCCTCATAGCTCCCCATGGGATAGTATTATTCCTTGATGGCATCTCAGAAATAATTTCAAGTGGGTACAGCTGAGAAAAGAGAAGGTTATGTCTCATCCTTTTTCTCACAGTAGGTTTCCCATCAGTCCTTGACATGTGGGGTAGCTTTGAGGAGTGCAAAAATAATCTTCTCCTAGTTGGAAAAGTCATGAACCGAGAAATACCCTTCTAATAGATTCAACCATATATATATAGCATTTGCATCTATTTGACCCTAAAATATGGGAATGCCAAATTTTACTTGTACCTTAAATGGATTCGTGCCTCCAGAGTGGCTATTGGATGTAGATGCACCGTCGGTGGGCAGTCGTTGAAGGATCTGGGCAAAGTTATCCATCATCGTGTTCCTTTTTTTTTAGAGGGCCTCCTCAAGAAATATTTTGATAGTATCTCCTACTCCCTTATCTTTCTTTTCATCCCCCATGGGCATTCGTCAAGGTTCGCAACGCTGATCTTGCAAAGGCTCAACCAGATCGAGCCCTAACTCCTTATACCCCGACCTCGTTGGGGACATGCAAAGAAGGATTGAGAAAAAGTAGACCACTCTGATACCACTAATTCAGATTTATGAAGGAAAACAACAGAATACACATATAACCATAAATACAAAGATGCAGTGAAAATAACACTTCATTTCATTAATATCAAATAACTGAAATTTTCTTACAGACAGAATGGAAATAAACTAGCTAGGACGCTAGTAGCTTATCTCTAAGAAGAGATGTGGTGGCTATAGGCCTCTGAACTATTTTCCAAAGAGGCACGAGGGCCTATTTATTATAGAGAAACAATGGAAAACCCTAAACATCCAAAAAATTATCCCTAGGAGATGAAGTTCCAAAACTATGGGCCCCATTTGGGTAAATTGGTGTTTCAACTTCTCGGGGTCGTAACTTTGGCATACTATCTTTGTTTGATGCACATGATACATCGTTAGAAAGATATATCCGAGGACCACAACTAATAACCACGAATATGGATTCTGGAATGGAATTTGGATTTTATAACGAAATCATATTTTTTGGAGGTGTGATGCCCAAAAATTTTTGTTTAGGGCCTTAAAACGGCTCCGGAAGTTTAAGACCGAAAAAACTACAAAAAAAGTAAGTTATGCCAAAACTGAAAAACTGAAAGAGATAATGGTGGGGCACCAAGTGGAATAGGCAGGTGGACACCAATATCCACCTGTATTAGAGCTTGTTTTTATTGTTCTAATGTGACATACCACATGTCAATCAATATGTTGTTGCTCCATGACTTGCATGATGATGATGTAAGGTGGCAGCAAGAATCCTTGTTGCTTTGGTTACTTTTGGGAGAGCATGGGATGATTTCTCCCCATACATTACATGGTATTGATGGAGGGTGGCAACATGAGGCCTGTGTTGTCTTCTATTGGGATATTATGTTCATTGTACTTGGTATGATGATGATGTGGTATGGTAGCAAGAGGCATTGTTGCAGTGGCTTCTTTTGAGACAGTATGGCTCTCATACTTGGATTGATGTTGATTTGGCACAACAACTGGAGGCATTGTTTTGGTGGCTTCTATTGATAGAGTATGGCTCTCTTACTTGGTTTAATGATGATTTGGCATGGCAATAAAAGGATTTTTTGTGGTGGTTGTTATTAGGAAAGCATGGTTTTACATTGTACATGTTCATCCATATGTCTCTACTTATTATTTTGCACATTGTTTGGATGATGCTTGGATCCAACAAGGCCAACAGGGCTAAGGATGGAAGCATGGAGAGTTACAATCTACTTCATGTAGCATGGGATGGAGAGATAGATGATGATGGGGGACTTTCCACTTTGGGAAGAGACCACTTCACTTTATGTATCTCATGCATAGAGGAAGACCTTGGACAACATATGGTTTCCACTTTGAGACTTATTGATGAGGAGAGGCATCTAATTTCTCAGTTGGAGGCCATTATAGAAATTCTAGAGAGACAGCTTTTGAGATGGGCATGCATTACACATTGTAGCATATGGGGAGGCCTTCCATATGAGGATGCCATTTGGAGGGATATGGATTGTTGTAACATCCACTTTGCAGTTGCTTGAGGACAAGCAACATTTTTGTGGGGAGGAATGTAATATTCCCAATTTTCCACGAGTTAATTGGAATATTAGAGTTCTTAATTTTTCTAATTAATTAAGTAAATAAGAGGGTGGAGGGACCCATAAACCCCATATATGAATAAAATCCACTTTTTATGTGTGTATGTGGATAATTTGGAGTTATATCTGCATTATGGAGTATTGGAGCAACTCATTAATGAAGAAGGAGTGGAGATCATGCATTATTAAATATAAGATCATCGAGATCATGGAGGAAGTCAAATGAGATCATGGTGCATTAAAATTAAGATCATAGAGCACTAATTATTGGATAGTGGAGGAATTTGTGCATCTAATGCACACATGATGGAGAGAGTGGGAATTAAATGCAGAGATGGTGGATAACATTGAGAGACAGCGCAGTCTTCATGGAGGCTAGTGGCCACATGTGCAGCGCATTTGTGAGGTGGATCAAGGCTATGGAAGGTTCACAAAGCATATAAGGGAGATGAAGGAAGCAATAGAGTGAAATATTTAGATTATTATTTCTAATCTGTTTAGATCTGGATTTGTCTTTTGACATTTCTATGCACACTTTAGTTGTTTAGCTAACTATCCAGTGTTGTTTAGCAACCATACCCATGGGGGACTTCGAGTGCCTACTATGGGAAGGTTTCTTTGAGCTTCCATACATCATTAGGCATTGGTGCCATATTCATCCCCTCTCTACAACACGTTTAGTATCAGGAATTACACATTCCTGCATGAGGGTTTGAGAGGAGGTGGTTGTTTCTAGCATTTTATCTAGGAAATCGGTGGAGGATTCATCCTTTCACCTTGTGTTTCAAGATCAGTCTTCCAGGAGCTGTATATTCATATCCAGCATTCAAGCCAACATTACACACCTCCATGCAGTAGCAATTCCCCAAGGGATTGCGTAGTCCAGTCTTGTAGATCTATTTGGAGGCAGGATATTTCTAGTATTTCAGCTGGAAATCCTGTGGGGGACCATTCCTTCACTTTGGGCATACTTTTTCCATAGTTGTTGAGATCCATTGTAGCATCTAGCATCAGGATATAGAGCCTCCATTCTTGACAGCACAATTTTCTTCAGTTGTTGTGTATTCAACACCTGCACTCAGTGGAGGAGGAAGGAGGAGCTAGATATTGAGCTTCTAGCTTGAGGATCTAGTGAAGGGATCAACCCTTCAAGCATTGACATAATTGTATGTCATTGTAGCCATATATTCTGTAGTTCATGCTTCAGATCTTCATACCTATCAGTCATATAGTTGCAGGCCTAAGAGGGTGATTTTCCAAGATTGTCAAATCTGGAAATCCTTTCTAGGTTATCTTGGGTATTCATCATAGAGCCCGGATCTGAAATCACGGCATCATCTGAGCTCTGGAACTGCCAAATCTACATTGTTATATTTTTTCGGAAGTTATAGTCCTAGAATTTGCAGTAGGGATAGTGCAATATTCCTTCCAACATTCTAGCAATTACGCAGTCCCTCTTGTGGGAGCACTTCAGGGTCATTCTAGCCTTCTTATTTGGCTTGAGTGTCTCATATTTTTTAGAATTGTTGTACTTGTATAACACCTCCTATATAATAAAATGGCTCAATTATTATGTACATTTGTATGGTGACATTAGATTATTTTTTCATTGCTGCAATTTTCAATTACTATTTTTTTGTATTACCGCATTCTCCCTTTTGGGATATTACATAAATCCAATGCTACTTGAATCACCTCAAACCGACATCGTATGCTCAAGCTATGACGTTTTGAAGTTTTGGCCAAACAACTAAAAATTCAAGTAGCACAGTTCACTGCTTTGCTGACTGGGAAAATAGTATAGCTAACATCATGCTAATGTTAGCATGTTGACTAGGTGTACGACAGATAGGAGGACCAATCTCAGCT
Source organism: Pinus albicaulis (assembly GCA_034641835.2). Lineage (NCBI taxonomy): Eukaryota > Viridiplantae > Streptophyta > Pinopsida > Pinales > Pinaceae > Pinus > Pinus albicaulis. The sequence continues at coordinate 105,565,089 of MU968411.1, forward strand.
CGACACAAGGAAACTATGTACTGAGGTAGGTGATGCGATTTGATTGGTTGGTTTAGTTTGAAATGGGCTAATTGTGAGGCACCATGTGGCCTAGTAAGAGGGTGTCACATGGTCCTCTATGATTGGAAAATAAAAATATAAGCGGCCCAAGGGCGTCGGTAAAGTTTGACCCCTAGACCTGCCCAATACAACTCCATGCTCTACTTCCAAGCCAAACAATGGTTCTTAACAACCATACGACCTCGATTTTATTTAAAGTATAATGATCGATGTATTTTGGGGAGGGGGAGGGGGTGGGGTGCTTGGCCCCAACTCCAATTCATATGCAAGCATGCAACCACGCGGAGGAGCCAGTGAAGAGGGAGGGCAGATAGGCCTTGGCCCCGGGTTCTCGGAACATGTGTGACCACTGACAAACAAGGAGGAGCTACAGGGGCGAGGGCAAGCAGTTAGCCCCGGACCTCGACCATATTAACACATGTGACCCATTCCTACCAGATTGGAGCATTGAGCTAGTGGGGCCGGGTGGTTAACCTCGGCCTCGGCCACATGGACATTATTGTGACCTTGCTCTGGTGCCAAGGGTTATTGACACCTTTAAGTAGGCGAAAAATTGCATAATTTTCAGCAGTAATCTCATCAACAACAAGCAGAATTGTCACTTGGTTGCTGGCGACAAGGATGAATTTGTAGAATGGATAACCAGAAAGCCATATTTGTAGAACAGTTAGTAGAGTTTTGTTCCAGGATACATATCTTGCTCATTTTTCAACCTTTTTGAGCTCAATAAGAGCCTAGATAAGGGTTTTTGAGCATTATGAATCCATCAGAAACACTATTTTATAAATTTTGGCACTATAAACTGATGTAATTTCATAATTGAGCATATAATTGAAGAGGCCCAACATTTGAAGCTGGACCCGGAGATGTAGCCTAGGAGAGGTGAACTCTATTATCAAATTATTGTGTTGTGTTGTTTCTTATGGTTCATTTTTCTCTATTTTATTTTTAAAAACTACGCTAAAAACATTAAGTTTATGTTATTTTTCAACTTGATCCATTTCCCACAAGACATAAACTTGCTTGCAAACTTTTTATGACACCTTCAAGTTTTTAATTCCAGATCACTAATCCTACCCGATATTGGACTAGAAGACCTATGGGGGCAAAATGTCCCCACCTAATCATTGGACCACATCCTCGAGACTATTTTCAACCCCTTTTGAATTGATTGCATTTGAAATTTTGTTTGATAAGTGTATTTTTGGTGTGCTTTATTCCTATCTAGATATTTCCTAGTGAATAATAACTTGGAAAAATCCTTTTCATAGATATATCAAATATGGTTGTGTGCTTAGGTTCTTTATTGTTTTTCATCTCATTTTGTATGAGGCAACTTTGTAGGCCACCTTCATATTTGTTGCAAGATTGGGTTATTTCTTATGTGGGTATGGGATTGTGTAATGTTATATTTTAAATACATCATACACCCTATAATTTGTATTGCTGGATTGAGTTATTATTTCTCTATTAAGTATATTTTTGTGAATCCTAAAATTTTGGTTTTGGTATGTTTGGACAGAAAAATGAGAGTGTGTGGTTTCTTTTTGTTTCATAGTAGAGTGAAAAAAAGACAAAATCTCTCTCTCATGTATATAACACTTATAAAAGGGAAAAGTTACATTAATTACATATTCATTTCCCTTGGATTTCTTGTGTTGAGAAGAGTAAAAAGTATATCAAGTTTCATTCCAAATCATTTGAGTAAAAGCAACCCTAAAATAGATACATAATTAAAAAGAGTTATACCTTTATGCATTTATAGAAAATCATCATTAATTAGGATTTAGTGACTAAGAATTATGTACATGCACACTGTTCCTATGGCAAACTCAAATACAAGACCTTTATACCACAAATAAAACTCAAATCGGCCCTTTATAACCATATCACACCTTCCAGAAAAATATCACAACTTCGCGATTTTAATCGTATCACAGATCACATAAATTAGAAAAAAATTTCGATCACATATAACATATATTGCAATGTTTGCGGTTTTGCGATTTCACAAATCGTTGTGAAAACCTTATCGCATATTGCACTTATTACAAAATAACTTAACATATAAATATAAAAATCGTCGATAGTGATGTGGAGAAATATTCTATCGGTGTGATGCGATATATGACTTAAGTTTTGTATTTGTGATGCAATAATAAACTAAGTTTGGGAAGTTGTGATGCAAACATAAAAACTTGGGTTTCGACCAAAATCAAAACACACAGGTTTGTAATAAAACACAGAATTTTGGATAATTTATTTTTTAAGTCTTGAAACTTGATTTATCACATGGCAAGGCACTAAAATAGGTTTAATTCAGATTTCGAAAGCGAAGACAATAAATCATAAAAACAAAAGGATAATACCTAGATTTGAACTCCTGACATAAGTGATCCTTATCAAGTTTTTGGATGAATGCACACGCACAGGAACAATTACTTGCACATATATACTTCAATCAATTACTCAAAAAATAAAAATTACATAGTTTCTTTGCCCTTCTCGGCTTCATTCCATCAATCTTCACTCTCTTTTTCCTCTCTGTCTCTAGCTCTCTCTATCCTCTCTGTCCCTGACTCTCTTTGTCCTCTCACTCTATCCTTCCTTTATACTAAATGCACTCATTAATTTTAACAAACTAACAAATAAATCCTTTTTTTAAGGTTTGATGCATTTCATTCTAACAGTCTTATCTTTTTTCTCATAACTTAGAATTTCTATAACTATTACAATAAATGAAATAAAAACAAATTACTATAGTAAATGAATAAAATTAAATTCAAAGGATCTAGCCCTCTCTACTAAAAGATAATTTGACCACACATGTCAGTGAAATTCATCTCATGCGATGCTCCTTCTTCAGACTCTCGGGGAAGAAAATATTCATCTATCAAACTTTCAGGATTTACTACATACTTCTGTAATTCTGCCGCTGTCAACCAACTGGCATCCTCCACTGGTTGTCCCTTCCATTTAACTAAATACTGAAAATAAGTCTGTCCTCTAGTTCTTTTAGCTACTCTTGTCTCCAGAACAGCTTCCACCTCTTTCTTAACCGTCTTTGGCATTTTTTCTTCCCAATTCAAAGTCTGAACTTCGTTTTCTGTAGGTTCATCTTGTAGCTCTGCCTCTGGCTCCTTGTATGGGTAAAAATCTGCAACATCGAAGATTGGAGATATACCAACTCCTTCTCGCAATTCAATTTCATAGGCATTGGTTGAAAAAATTCTTACAATTCTGCACGGCCCTATCTTTTTCATCTTCAATTTATTATAAGTACCAACATGAAACCTTTCTTTTCTCAGGTACACCATGACGAGATCGCGCACTTGGAATTATTTTTCTTTCCTCCTCATATCAGCTCTCTGTTTTTATTTTCTGCTGCTTTCCTGCAATCTTTCTTTGACATATTCCTATAGCCTATGCATCTACTCTGCAAATTCTTCTACCTTTGCGCTCCTTGTCTCATGTTTGCCTAAATTTCTGAACTCATACACACCTCTCAGATTCATCCCAAAAACAATCTAGAATTCACTCATCCTAGTACTCTGGTTAGGAGTATCGTTATAAGAAAACTTGGCTTGAGCAAGTGCTAAATCCCAATGCTTAGGATTTTTATAAACTAAGCTCCTCAATATATTTCCCAAGCTTCTATTTACTGCTTTGGTCTGTCCATCCATTTGAGGATGATAGGTTGAGCTGAAACTAAGGTTTGCACCTAGTTTCTTCCAAAAAATTCTCCAGAAATGCCCAACTATATTTGTATCCCTGTCAGACATGATACTTATAGGAAATCCATGCAACCTTACAATTTCTGAAAATGAAAAAAAAAAAATTAGATTAGCAATCTGAGGTGCATCACTAGTCTTCTTGCATGCAATAAAATGAGCCATTTTCGAAAATCTATCTACAACAACATATATAGAATCATTTTTCCTTTGAGTTTTTAGCAAAACCAAAACAAAATCCATACTAACTGCATCCCAAGGCCTGTTTGGTATTGGAAATGGCTGTTACAATCCAGTATTTTGGCTTTTCCCTTTAGCGTGTTAACAAATCCTACATTTCTCAACAAATATCTTAACATCAGTTTTCATATTTAGCAAGTAGTAAAAAGAATTTACCTAAGCAAATTTTTTTTCTTGTCCAAAGTGTCTAGATAAGCCCCCGCTGTGTTTTACTTTAATTATGTTTTCCCTCATAGAACATTTGGGAATACATAGCTTGTTATTTTTAAAACAGCAAACCTCCTTGGATAAGATAATCCAACCACTGGCTTCTATTGTGAATTGTTGGATTTTGTACAGCTGCATGAATGTCTTTAAATTCTGCATCTTCCTTATACATGTCAACCATCTCTTCAAAACCCACAACACCAATTTTTAATTCTTGCACAATTAAATTCACTCTACTCAAAGCATCGGCAAATTCGTTCAACTTACCGCTTGTATGCTTAATCACAAAAGTAAAACTCTGCAAAAACTCCACCCACTTCGCATGCTTTTGGCTCAATTTCGGTTGGTTATTGATAAACTGTAATGCATGATTATCAGAATATAAAATAAATTCTTTTGGTAACAGATAATTCCTCCATTTTTTCAATGCCTGCACAATAGCATAAAACTCCTTGTTATAGGATGAGTATTTCTTCTTAGCTTCATTCAGTTCCTCACTGAAATATTCTCTTGGTATTTGTTCTTAACTTAAAACTGCTTCAATTTCAACTCCACTAGCATCAGTTTCGACTTGAAAAACTTTTTCAAAGTTCGGCAAGGCCAAAACTGGTTTTTCTGTGATTTTATTTTTCAACAGTCTGAATTTTCGGTCCGCTGCTTCTGTCCACTTAAATGGCTGATTATTCTCCTTGATTGTTTCAATAATTTATGCACATATCTAACTAAATTTTGATAAATTTCCTGTAGAAACTTGCAAAACCATGAAAGCTTCTTACCTCAAATATGTTCTTTGGAGTCAGCCAATTCAAGATTTCTTGGACGTTTTTTGGGGCCATCTTTAAGCCTTATTTAGAGACTATGAATCCCATATAATCTAGCTCTTCCTTCATAAAACTGCATTTCTTCAAATTTATTAGTAGCTTCTCTTTTTACAAATATTTTAGACCTAATTTAAGGTTCTTCAGATGCTCCTCTTTACTTCAACTAAAAACCAGAATATCATCAAGATAAATAATTACAAACTTTCCTACATACGCCTTCAAGACTTCATTCATTAATTTCATGAATGTATTGGGTACATTAGTGAGTCAAAAAGGCATCACTAACCACTCATACAACCCACTATTTGTTTTGAACGTGGTCTTCCATTAATCCCCCTCTCTTATTCTTATTTGATGATAACCGCTTTTCAACTCTATTTTAGTGAAATATTTTGAGCCACTCAAACAATCCATTAAGTCATCCATGCATGGTAAAGGAAAATGATACTTGATGGTGATTTTGTTTATGGCTCTGGAATCTATACACATCTGCCATTCCCCGCTTTTCTTTGGACTGAGTACTGATGGTACCGCACATGGACTAAGGCTCTCTCTTATCAACTCCTTATCCATCAATTCCTACACTTGTCTCCCATCTTCTGCATTTTCTTGAGGAGTTAATCTATATGCTGCTTTATTCGGAAAACTTGCTCCAGATATTAGATCAATATGATGACTAATACTCTTGATTGGTGGTAATGTATTTGGAAACTCGTCAACAATAATATCAACATAGTAATTTAGTAGATTTTTAATTTCTTCAAGTAGATCATCTAAATTTGTAGAAGTCGAAATTACCTTTGGTTTACCCACAATAGAAAATTGTGATTCTGCATCCTTCTCGACTTCTTGTAGAAGTTCTTTACCACTCATTAGCATAACATTGTTTCCAGGCACTTCCTTTGTCTGCTTCACTCTTCAAGGGTATCAGTGTATGTTTATTCTCATCCTTCTCTAGGGTATAAGCATTTCTTCGACCATCATGAACAAATTTTCAATCAAAATTCCAGGGTCTTCCCAAAAATATTTCGAATAGATTCATCGGCATTACATCACATAATATAACATATTTGTAGGTACGAATTTGTATCTCTACCTTGCATTTCTCTGTCACAAGAAGCTGATGTCCTTTTTGCAGCCATGACACCTTATATGGAGTAGGGTGCCATTTTTACCAATTCTAGATGATAACCACTTTTCAGATTTGTTTTAGTAAATATTTTGAACCACTCAAGCAATCCATTAAGTCATCCATGCGTGGTAAAGGAAAATGATACCTGATGGTGGTTTTGTTTATGGCTCTGAAATCTGTACACATCCGCCATTCCCTGATTTTCTTTGGGCTGAGTACTATTAGTACAACGCACGGACTAAGGCTCTCTCTTATCAACCCCTTATCCATCAATTCTTGCACTTGTCTCCCAACGTTTGCATTTTCCTAAGGAGTTAACCTATATGTTGCTTTATTCGGCAAACTCGCACCAGGTATTAGATCAATATGATGACTAATGGTTCTGATTGGTGGTAATGCATTTGGCAACTCATCAACAATAATATCAACATAGTTATTTAGTAGATTTTTAATTTCTTCAGGCAAATCATCTAAATTTGTAGTAGTCAGAATTACCTTTGGTTTACCCACAACAGCAAATAGTAATTTTGCATCCTTCTCGACTTCTTGTAGCACTTCTTTACCACTCATCAACATAACACTGTTTCTAGACGCTTCTTTGTATGCTTCGTTCTTTAAGGGCAACAATGTGTGTTTATTCCCATCGTTCTCTAGGGTATAAGTATTTCTTTGACCATCATGAACAGCTTTTCGATCAAACTGCCAGGGTCTTCCCAGCAATATGTGGCATACATCCATCAGCATTACATCACATAATATAACATCTTTGTAGGTACCAATTTGTATCTCTACCTTGCATTGCATTGTCACAAGAAGTTGATGTCCTTTTTGCAGCCACGACACCTTATATGGAGTAGGGTGTACCATTTTTACCAATTCTAATTTTTCCACCATCTCTGTGGAAACAAGGTTATCAGTGCTTCCACTGTCAATCACAACCTTGCAGCATTTCCCTTTTGACTTGCATATAGTCCTGAATATATTATTCCTCTGAACTGGCTCTTCTGCTTCTTTTTCTGCTTTAAGCAATACCCTTTTCAATAACAAGGATTCTCCTTCTTTGGGTGATTCTTCTTTTCCCGCAATCTGAGGAATTTCTTCCTTTACTTCAGCAATATTCAAGTTTCTCTGAGTTGTTGACCTATTGTGAGGACAATCCCATGACCCATGTTCCCATTCACCACATGTAAAGCACCGAATCTCTCTTCCTCGGCCTCTACCTCTGGGTATGAACCTTCCTCGACCAGAGTCTCCTCTCTGTGGTGTTCTACTACTAGAACCTCCTGCTTCACTCTACGAATGCTGAAATCTGGGTTTGAATACTCCTCTTCCTCTTACTGGATTTTTCCCTCTACTTCTTTGGCTTTGCTTCCTCTGTATCTACTCCTTTGCTTTTAAGGCTGCTTGGTTAGCATCTTCAATTGTTTTCAGATTTAATAAACTGATCTCATCTTGGATATCATACCTCAAGCCATTTATGTACCTGACTACTTTCTCAACATCATCTTCCACATGTCCAGCTCTAATATTCAGCCTATAAAACTCTTCTGTATATTCTTTCATTGTCATCCCTTTTTGCTTCAAATTCTGTACTTGCTTAAAAATATTTAACTAATAATCTTTTGGCATAAACTTACTCTTCAATTTACTTACCATTTTATCCCATTGTTTGATTTTTGGCTTTCCTTTTCTTTGTCTAGATACCTGTAACTCCTCCCACCAAATGGTTGCATGGCCCTTCAATCTAGTAGCCACAAATTTCGCTTTCTTTTTGTCTTCAATTTCTTAAAGTCAAAGTACTTGTCTAATGAACTGATCTAATCTATTAAATCTTCCACATTGAGATTTCCATCTTACAAAGGCACCTCTACCTTCAGTCTTCTGCTCACCTTCATCAACATCTTGAGAACTTTTGTTGTCTCGTTCTCTTCATCTTCTTCTTCTTCTAAAAGTTCTTCTGCAGCGTTGTCATCTCCATCATCAGGCGCTCTCCTTTGGGCAACTTCCATCGTCTCCATCCTTGCACAAAGGCATTGAACCTCTTCCAATAGAATCGCATTTGCTACTAGTCTTCCTCTCCCTATGCCAACTGCTCTTCTAGGTGACATCTTGCCGGATTAAACTCTATTTCAATCAGCTACGATACAAAAAATGATGTACAAAAACATTTTTCATGTGGAACACTCAAATACAAGACCTTTATACCACAAATAAAACTCCAAATCAACCCTTCATAATCGTATCACACCTTCCATAAAATATCGCAACTTTGCGATTTTAATTATCACGAGATCATAAATTAATAAATTAGTCGATCTCACATAACATGTATTGCAATGTTTGCGATTTTTTCAATTTCACAAATCGATGTGAAAACCTTATCCCATATTGCTTTGTGAAAATTATATAACATATGTATTATATATCTAGATTCTCCTGATCTAACAATATTTATCTTCTTGCTAAATACAGAATCCTTCCACTGTTAATATTTTACGGAAATTTAAACATCGATTGCAAACACATGAAGCAATAAAAAAAATCACACATAACACAGTTGTTTAAAGGGAAAGCCTAAAGCTAAAAACCCCAACTATCATATATTGTGTATCATGGAGATCATGTAACAATCTCATACAAATCTTAGTACATCAAGCTCTTAGTACAATATAATCGTCACACACTATCTGAAGAAATTTGCAAAATCCATGCACTGATTTCTACCCCCTAATAGCCTTTCCTCCACTGTGTAATCCCTGTTGAAGAAGACCCCTGAATGAATTTGAATTGGCCTTGCCTTGACTGCACAATCCTCATCGGCAACTCCAATGTGTGTGTGATACAATCAATGCATCACTATAGTCACAATGGATAGTCCATCTCACCCGCACTGCCTACCTCATCACGGGTCTCCCTTCGGAACTAACATGCTGCTTTGTAGTTAATTGTTGTATTGTTCAGTTGATTAATGAGTTATTGTTTGTGAATTAATTAACTAATTAATTCACTCCACTCTTACTAGTGTATCATTCAATTAGAATAGATACAAATAGCTCAACTGAGTTTAACTCCATTAACTGAGTTAAACTTGTTAGCTATATTTTTTGGCGAGAAAACGGGGGCTAAATTGTTTTTGAGCCTTCAAGGAATGCATTTCATCTGAAAACACAGTCTCCTTGAAGCCTCCATCTGTCTTTTATCCTTTGATAAATTCCCCTCTGCTGATTCCTATTATAAAGCCTCTCTGTTTGTGAAGAAATGCCCAAAGGCCCCCTTTTCCCTCTTATTTAAACCCCCACTTAGCTTCTACTTGTTTCCCCTTCTATTTCCCTTCTTACCTTTTCGAATTCCCCCAAAATCTCCTTTAAGTTACCCATATCCCTTGTTTGGGCCTGAATTCCTTCCTTATCCCTCTATCGTTCCCCTTTTAACCTTTTTAACCTTTAAATCACATTGGAATGGGCGAAACGCCAGGCTAAGGCTCGCCCTTTCCTCCGGCCAGGTCACCTCATGTGGCAAGGCAACGCGTCGCGCGGCACCGCCCCTTAAGGCGCCCATCGCAAATTGCAGATCTTATTTTTGCGGGTTGTGTTCGTTAGATCCATCGCAAATATTTGTGATGCGATCTGATAGCGTCGCAAATATTTGCGATGCGATCTGATCGCGTCGCAAATATTTGCTATGCGATCGTCCGATTGCGCCGTCACACTTTCCGCCGATCACATTTTCCCCATCGAAATTCTGCTCCGTCGCAGAGCGCAAAGTGCAGTTTTCTATTTGGTGCTAATTTCCGCCATCGCACTTTCTCCATTTGCGATTTTGCGATCAGATCCCCGGGTCCCACATCCACGGCCCCCCTCATTGCATTTTGTTCATTTCCTTTGTATTTCCTCTGTTAGTTAAACCTTTGCATTTTACGTTAAAGTTTAATGAATCGCCCTCCGCCATGACCAGGTCCCGCCATTTCGAATGCATTTCATGTGTTTGACCTTTCCCCTTTGTAGCTCAGCCAACAGTTAAACCTTAGTGTGCATCCTCCGCCATTGTTCCATGTGTTCATTGTTTCCACAGTCGCCACCACCTTTCCACCACGGGCCTCCAAAGCATTCCTCCATCACCACTGCCCGAGTTTGTAGTAGTTTTATTTGACTGTTCAGTTAGCACAGAGAGGCCAGTTCAGCGGCCAAATGAAACAACAGAGACAGATTTGAGGGATTCAAGCCGGTTAATTGAAGATTAACAATTATAATCCTGCATTCAAAGGAAAAGGCGTAGTTCGAAGATCCAAGCACATTGTTAAAGTCTTATCTGTGTTTAATATCAGCAGGGTACTCTTCTCCAAACGTACACCTTCCTACAAGAAATCTCCATGCCTCCTCGAGCCCTGAAACGATTAATTACACTGACTGAAGCCCATTCAAGACATTCAGGCAGCAGTTATGGAGGTATGGAGCGGCCTTGCAGACTTTCATCCAGTTCATTTATTCCAGAATGCCAATGCAGAGTTTCAGACCGCCGTAAGGACTTAAAGAACATATCAGAGGTCAATCTCAACCTGACAGACGTCTCCAACCAATCTACAGAGTATAGCACAACGCCATCAAGCAAAATGGACTCGGTTTCCTCCACCATTCCGTCTTAATGAGACTCATTTAATTGTTCACCTACTTCTGTTTCTTCCTCTTCTCCTATAAGAATCCCCGAGAACATAATGTAAAGGTTGTTGTGGTTGTTGCCTTGCTGTGGCAGTTGTTGTTAGAGGGATTCATTCTTGACTGTTAGAACAGTCATGGGAGGGAGTAGTAGAGTAGTTGTATGTAATAGGCTGGGAGGAGAAAGTCTGCACTGTATTAGCCATTGAGCTCAGTGTACATGACTGATTTTGCATCAATTAATCAAAGCACATTTCATAGGATCCTGGTCTATTACTATTGGTGATGTTTTTCCTAACTCTGTTTATTACATTTTCATACTGTTTCATTTTCTTCTGGTAGGCAACAAAAGTATAACATAGGGTTCACCCTTTCTAGGTGCCCTATGTTTCCTGCTCTCCCTACCTTCAATGTTTTTTGCTTTATGTGTTATCTAAGAGTGAATTCGTGTGGTTTAACCAGCGCAGCGGATGTTATTGCCTGCTGGCTGATGTATGAACTTGGGGGTTCGTTGCTTGGATGTTTCTTTGTCAAATGTATCTATGTTTTTCCCTTGGAGTTGCTAAAGCAGACCTGGAGTTAAATGACCTCTGGTCCGATCTATAAGCAGCCCCTTTGTCCCTCTTTGAGAGTTGCCTTTGAGTATGTCCAAGCAGGTCTGGAGTTAAATGACCTCTGACCTGATCTATAGACAGAAATTTGGGTGCCTCTCCTTCTTCCACTTTCTCTCCTTAATGTTTCATTCCACCATCTCCCTAAAAGATCCTTTAGTGTAGATGACTTTCCCTTTGAAAGCCTTGGGTAGTGGATGCAAGTAATTTTCGTTCATGACTCCATATCCCAATGGATGGCACTGTCTTGGCCTATCCTCTTTGCTGAAGCCTCCTGCTGCTTTGTTCCTTTCCTCCCATTACTTTCTCAGTCTATGATCTCATAACCAACCCAGCAACCCAGCAACCAAATCATTTTAAACCCCCTTTTTTTCTTCATAACTAGCCTAATACCTTATTTGAGCTTCAAAGATATATCATTCTTAGCTCTATTTGGAGAGATCCCTCTCCGAGTCCAGGAGGGCTAGATCCTAGGGCCCCAAAGTGGTTTGATGTTGTCTCATCTTTTGGTATTTCCAAATCTGCCAAAACATGGGAACCCCAACATAATGGCGACTCCACTGGGGAATAGATCATTCAGCGTTGATTTGGTAAACCACTGTGGTGGACAGTAAGTTGTAAATCATCCAGCTGGCGACTCCACAATTCCTGAATAATTAAAAGACTCCACTGGGAGACCAGTCGCAGTACAACATCATCCCTACCAAATGGAAGACTCTGAGTTGACCCCCCTTGAAGAGTTTCGTTGTGGAATATCAGATATACTGGCTCAACTCAAAAGAGAAGACCTTCCAAAAGTTTTCCGTTCCAACTCAAGATTCAATGATCGACCTGAGCTAAAGAAAGCTTTTTTAGAAGTGCTGGCGGAGAGGTATGAAGCTGAGCTCAAACTTTTGAAATCACAAGAGAAATCATACGAGTTCAGAGACCCCAGAGCATTTTTGGAAAGTCTCCCGCCCCCTAAAAACGAAGAGATTCCGCTGTTGTTCGATGTGCAAGAAGAAGATGATCCGACTCCCAAGAGCCACACTGAAGACGCAGTGGAAGATGCAATAACCAAAGCTGCCCAGGACGTAGACAGCCTACCAATCATGGAAGGCCTAAGTGAAGAAAGTGCACAACATATGCTCATTGATCCTGTGGCAGAATACGTGGAGGCCCTGATGCACTCAAATACTCCAGCGTTGATCCTTAGCACGGGCTAGTTTCATCAGGAAGGGTAACTACTGATGGTGACCACAATTTTGAAGGACCACAGGCAGAGCACCCTGTGGTTATCTCTGACAGGCAGCCAGTGCTCATATCCTTTTTTATTACTGCTTGACTGGCTACATTGGCATTATTGTATCACCTAGAACATCAGAGATTCCCAGTTAGAGTAGAGTAGGTAGGAAAAGCTCAATAAAGCTCAGTCTATGAGCATGTAGCTAGTTGTTTTCTATCTTAGAATGTAGAGAAGAAACCTGCTAGACAGTCTAATCCTAGCAGGTAGTAGTGTAGGTAGAGAAGCTTATGAGGCCAACAGCCTAATCTGGTCTCATGGAGTAATAAGGGTAGACTTAGAATAGGTTTATTTTATGTTTATAAAATAAAATGATGTAAAGGGTCTACAAGCCCAAATGCACCCAAAAGAAATTGTTAGGACTATAGTGTGGGTAGGTAGTTTTTTGGGAGAATTTTACTACTGATATGTTGTCTTCATAGCTTGTGGCAGCTGATCAAAGAAAGAAATGAATGGTTCAAGCAGCAGGCACCTGGCCTACACCAAGAGATCATTTTCTGAATTCTTGACTCCTTCAAGAAGAAGCCATCCCCATGTGGAGCCACTGTTAGCCCCCCCTATAAATTTTTTGGCAAGCAAACGGGGGCTAAATTGTTTTTGAGCCTTCAAGGAATGCATTTCCTCTGAAAACATAGTCTCCTTGAAGCCTCCATGTGTCTTTTATCCTTTGATAAATTCCCCTCTGCTGATTCCTATTATAAAGCCTCTCTGTTTGTGAAGAAATGCCCAAAAGGCCCTTTTCCCTCTTTTTGCCCCCCCACTTAGCTTCTATTTTGGTCTCCCCTTCTCTTTCCCTTCTTACCTTTCAAACCCCCTCAAGATCCCCTCTAAATTCTTCCCCTTCCCTTTGTTAGCCCTTTTTTCCCCTTATCCCTCTATCGTTCTTCTTCCTAACCTTTAAATCACATTGGAATAGGCCAAACCCACTTCCGAGCTAAGGCTTGCGCCTTTCTTTTGTATCGTCCTCATGTGTAGGAAACGCGCAGCGCGCTCTACACCAAGGCGCCCATGTGAAATACATGAGATCGCATTTTTTGCGGGTTGTGTTAGTTAGATCCATCGCAAATATTTGCGATGCGATCTCGGTGTGTTGCAAATATTTGGTGCGATCGTAGATCGACGCCATCGCACTTTCGCCGTCGCATTTTCCCCCGTAGCATTTCGCTCGGTCGCAGGAAGCGCAAGCACGATTTTACGTTTAACGAGTGCTGATTTTCGCCGTCGCACTTTCTCCATTTGCGATTTTGCGATCAAATCCCCGGGTCCCACATCCACGGCTCCCCTCATTGCATTTTGTTCATTTCCTTTGTATTTCCTCCGTTAGTTAAACCTTTGCATTTTACATTAAATATTAATGAATCGCCCTCTACCGTGACCGGGTCCCGCCATTTCAAATACATTCCATGTGTTTGACCTTTCCCTTTTGTAGCTCGGCCAACGGTTAAACCTTAGTGTTTAGCACTAAAGGCATTCTCCGCCATTGTTCCATGTGTTCACCGTTTCCACAGTCGCCACCGCCTTTCCACCACGGGCCTCCAAAGCATTTCTCCATCACCACTGCCCGAGTTTGTAATAGTTTTATTTGACTCTTCAGTTAGCACAGAGAGGCCAGTTCAACGGCCACAAGAAACAGCAGAGACGGATTTGAGGGATTCAAGCCGGTTAATTGAAGATTAAAAATTATAATCCTGCATTCAAAGGGAAAGGCGCAGTTTGAAGATCCAAGCACATTTTTAAAGTCTTATCTGTGTTTAATATCATCAGGGTACTCCTCTCCAAACGTACACCTTCCTACAAGAAATCTCCATGCCTCCTCGAGCCCTGAAACGATTAATTACACCGACTGAAGCTCATTTAAGACAGTCAGGCAGCAGTTATGGAGGTATGGAGCGGCCCTGCAGATCTTTCAGCCAATTCATTTATTCCAGAAGGCAGCACAGAGCTCCAGACGCCATAAGGACTTGAAGAACATATCAGAGGTCAATCTCGACCTGACAGAGATCTTCAAAATAGTCTACGGAGTACAACACAACGCCATTAAGGATAATGGGCTCGGCCTCCTCCACCATTCTGTCTTAATGAGACTCATTTAATTTGTATCTACTCCTGCTTTTGTCTCTCCTCTATAAGAATCCCCAAGAACATAATGTAAGGGTTGTTGTTGCCTTGCTGTGGCAGTTGCTATTAGAGGGATTCATTCTGACTGTTAGAATAGTCTTGGGAGGGAGTAGCAGAGTAGTTGTATGTAATAGGCTGGGAGGAGAAAGTATGGACTGTATTAGCCATTGAGCTCGATGTACATGACTGGTTTTGCATCAATTAATCAAAGCACATCTCACAGGATCCTGGTCTATTACTATTGGTGATGTTTTTCTAACTCTGTTTATTACATTTTCATACTGTTTCATGTTCTTCTGGTAGGCAAAAGAAGTATAACATAGGATTCACCCTTGCTAGGTTCCCTATGTTTCTTGCTCTCCCTACCTGTAATGTTTTCTGCTTTATGTGTTATCTAAGAGCGAATTCATGTGGTTTAACCAGTGCAGTGGATGTTATTGCCTGCTGGCTGATGTATGAACTTGTGGGTTTGCTGCTTGGATGTTTCTTCGTCAATCTTATCTCTGTTTTACCTTGGAGTTTCTAAAGCAGACCTGGAGTTAAATGACCTCTGGTCCGATCTATAAGCAGCCCCTTTGTCCCCCTTCGAGAGCTGCCTTCGAGTATGTCCAAGCAGGTCTGGAGTTAAATGACCTCTGACCTGATCTATAGACAGAAATTGGGTGCCTCTCCTTCTTCCACTTTCTCTCCTTAATGTTCCATTCCACCATCTGCCTAAAAGATCCTTTAGTGTAGATGACTTTCCCTTTGAAAGCCTTGGCTAGTGGATGCAAGTAATTTCCTTTCATGACTCCATAGCCCAATGGATGGCACTGTCTTGGCCTATCCTCTTTGCTGAAGCCTCCTGCTGCTTTGTTCCTTTCCTCCCATTACTTTCTCAGTCTATGATCTCATAACCAACCCAGCAACCCAGCAACCAAATCATTTTAAACCCCCTTTTGTGCTTCATAACTAGCCTAATACCTTATTTGAGCTTCAAAGATATATCATTCTTAGCTCTATTTGGAGAGATCCCTCTCCGGGTCTAGGAGGGCAAGATCCTAGGGCCCCAAAGTGGTTTGATGTTGTCTCATCTTTTAGTATTGCCAAATCTGCCAAAACATGGGAACCCCAACAAAACTAAATAACAACTCCATGAACTACTCTTCCAACTCTGTCATAACTTTTCCACTTTAGTTCTAACCGTGTCCTCCATGCACGAACCACCAGTAAACCCTATGAATTGTGTAATTCCTTCAGCCCACTAATTTTCCAAATCTGTATGCTGAAATAAAGTGCTCCAAGAGAATAAGTTGATATTTAGAGTCTAATTATTATTAAGGGCTAATAATAATCAACACATCTATTTTTAGATCAATGATCTATAAATAGACTTCTCCCAATCTTCTAAAAATATAATTTCATCTATTTTTCCATCTTGACCAACCATCCACAAATAACATCCTACAACTTCTGAAATATGATCACCATGTCTAAAAATAGACTTGCACCTAAAAACAGCCTGCAGGCCCACTTAGTGAAGGTGACTGATTTTCACTAAGCTCATCATCTTGTTGAATCTCAAAACTCCCTCTCAACAAGATAGGGATTATCCTTCACCCCGATCCTGCCTCTATGGTATTCAAATTTTCTCCTGGTGAGCGCTTTCGTCATAATATCTGCATCTTGATCTTCTATAGGAATGTACTGAAGCAAAATGATCTTCTGCTACACACAATCTATAATATGATGATACCGAATATCAATATGTTTAGATCTATCATGAAACATAGGATTAATCGAGAGTTTAATGCAACTGTGATTATCACAATGTATCACTGTAGGATCTAAATGTGAACTGAACAAACTGACCAGGATCTTCCTCATCCATATAGCCTCACATGCAGCTTGACTTGCTTCCATGTATTCTGCTTCCGTTGAATTGAGTGCCACGGATATTTGTTTCCTACTATACCAAGAAACTGATGTAGATCTGATACTGAAAACCCCTCCTGATGTGCTCTTTTTGTCTGTTGGGCTGCCTACCCAATCTGCATCCGTGAAGCCATGTAAATTCACCTTATCCATCTATCTGTACCATAAGCCATACTCATATGTGCCCCTGAGATACCTCAGGACATGCTTTCCTGCCTTCCAAAAGAGATTGGTAGGCTTAACCATTGCTTGTATAGCTAGTTCACCGCATAGCATATGTCCGGTCTTGTATTAAATAACTACATGAGCGAACCCAGCAAATGTCGATAAATAGTGGCATCCACTACCTCTGCCAATGTAGGATCCTCTTTCCTACAATTTCTTGGAAGAGGAGTGTCGATAGGCTTGCAGCCTTGCATGTGAAACTTCACAAGTATCTCCCGAGCATACTTGCCTTGAGACACAAACAGTTCACCTTCTCGCTACCATATTTCCAATCCAAGGAAATAATGAAAGAGGCCCAAATCCTTCATCAAACTCCTTTGCAAGATCTGCCTTGCATGAGTGTATCAACTGCTCATCACCCGTTAGTATTAAATCATCAACATAAAGAACAATGATTAAAAGCTTACCCTCCACCACAATTTGATACAGGTTTGCATCTGCCTCACTCTTGGTGAAGCCAAGTCCAGTGAAATAGTTTTTGATCCGTGTGTACCAAGCACGCGGTGCTTGCTTTAGCCCATACAATGCTCTTTTGAGTCTGCACACATGCGACTCGCTGCTGAAGATCTCAAATCCTTCAGGTTGCTCAATATACACCTCTTCCTCAATGATCCCATTAAGGAAAGTAGTCTTCACATCCATCTGATAAATGTGCCAACCCATATGTGTTGAGAGAGAAAGGATGGTCCTTATGGAAGAATATCGTGCGACAGGTGCAAATTTTTCTTCATACTCAATCCCCTTGATCTGTGAGAAGTCCTGGGAAAAAAATCTTGCCTTGTACTTCTCAACGCTCCCATCAACAGCTTTCTTTACCTTGTAGATCCATCTTGATCCTACAAGTGATTTACCTACCAGCCTTGGAACAATCTCCCAAGCATTGTTTCTAACAATGGAGTCATATTCCTCCACCATGGCATCTACCCATGTGGGCCGCTGCACTGCTTCTTCAAAAGAAGATGGCTCTGTCACGATACACTTGCTCATAAGAGCCATGTATCTAGTAAATCGGTTAGGTGACTGTCTCTGTCTATGCTGTGATGTAGGGACTCCTAAATTTTGTGCCGCATCAAGCTTCAGTCTCTCATCTTCTGTGGTATGATTTCTACTTTGTCTGATTTTTGGTTCTGCATGAGTGGACTCCTCCACTCATTGAATCTCCTCCTATGGCTGATCCACATCTAGAGGCTCATCTTCGGGAACAAGTAGCTCTTCCTCTGCATGCAAGTGTAGCTCCCTCTCAAGCGACAACTTCATAGCTTTCACCTCATTGAATTGTATATCCCGTCGCACCACAGTCATTTGACTGTCTGGAAAATACACATGATAATTATGGGGTGTTTCTATATACCCCAAAAATATCCCAACTTCTGCAGTCAGGTCTAGCTTTTTCCTGGCATCCTTTGTCACATGAATGTAAACAGATGAGCCAAAAATCTTCAAATGATAAATATCAGGCTTCTTACTAGTAAAAGCTTCTTCAGGTGTACTCATGCCAAGTACTCTATGAGGACAACGGTTTTGCACATAAACCATAGTTTTGCATGCTTCCGCCCACAAGTGCATCAGTAGGCCCTGGTCATGCAACATAGCTCATGCAGCACCCATGATCATTCTATTCTTCCTCTCCACAACCCCATTCTATTGTGGGTTATGAGGCACTATGTGTTCTCTTCAAATTCCTTCTTTTCTACAGATGTCTTTGAATTCGTTCGAGATATATTCACCACCATTATCGCTCCGTAGAGCCTTCACTTGCTTCCTTGACTCCTTCTCCACCAATGCTTTAAACTCACAAAACTTTGAGAATGTTTTTCTCTTCTTATGCATGAAGAATATCCAGCATCTACGAGAATAGTCAACAAAAAAAATAACATAATACATGTTTTTTTTTTGTTGAAGCAACCAAGAAAGGTCCACACACACCTGTGTGAATTCTCTCCAGGATCACCAAAGCATGGTTCTCCTTCTCATGAAAGGTGGTCTTCACAAACTTACCCATAGTACATCCCTTGCACTGATCTGACTGTGCAAGAGTACCCTTGGGAAGTCTAGTCGAAATCTGCTACAAAATATTCAAAGTGCCATGGTAAAGATGGCCCAATCTATTGTGCCATAATTCACCCTCATCCCAGCTCACCACTTCTTCTGCTTTGCCCACCATTGAAGCGCAGCCATATACCTCTAGCTTATTGAGATTCTTAACTCGAATCCCTATCTTCTTGGTTTGACCCATTTTTTTATGTCGAAGGAAAGATTTTTCTTCATTGAAAACAATGTCATAACCTTTGTCTTCCAACGTTGCGACCGAGACCAAGTTCTTCTTCAGACCTGGAACATGATAAACTTGTTTCAACATAAATGGATTACCTGACTCCCTCTCAAAGGTAATGGTCCCAATGCCGGTCACACTATATCGACCATCATCACCCACCTCTATATGAATTTCAAGGTCCTTCTCCTCTAGATCACTAAACAACTCCTTGTCTCCCGTCATATGGAAAGACACACCACTATAAAGATACCACATTGATCCAATTGCGCTTGAAACCAACATGCGATCAAGGAGAAATCAAGTTCAAATTGCGAGGCTAATGCCTCACCTGCTGCAGCTCTAGTAGCCTTCTTGTTCTTCTTCTATGGGCAGTTAGTGGCAAAATTCCCATGTTCGTGACAGTGAAAACACTTCACCTTGGACAAATCCTGCTTCTCGCCTTTAGCTTCGGATTTTGAAGGGAATTTATTCCCCTTCCCTTTCCTTGATTTGGTAGCCAAAGAGAAATTCTCTTCATCTTCATTCTTCGATGAAGAGCCATCCCTGGTACTTCGCCTTATCTCCTCCTGCACAAGATCTGACCAAAGTCACTCCCATCCCGGCAGTTTCTCCCATTCATTGACAGAGCCTTCGTAGCTATGCCAACTCTTTGGAAGCCTAAGGAGAGCTAGGCTCACCAAGTATTCATCATCAACAGTAATCCCCACACTTCCTAGTTCATCATTACAATGGACAAACTTCGTGATATATTTTGGAATACTGTCGCCCTTCTCCATTTTTATTTTTCTGAGCTTATCTTTAAGCACCAACTTCCTCTGGTCGCTTCCGCTTTGGAAAAAATCTATCAAAGCCTTCCACATTGCAAATGGAGTGGTTTTCCCGTGAAGGCTAGACATAATATGGTCCTTCACACCTTCCAACATAATTCTTCTTGTCTTTTCTACCTTCTTTTTCCATGCATCAAATCCTGTAGCATCACTAGAATCTGGCTTAAGAACATCGCTATCGATGAACTCCTTCAGTCCATTATCTTCCAGCACCGCCTCCATCATGTCCTTCCAGGCCATGTAATTCGAGCTTCCATCAAGGGCATACTCCAATCGCAACCCATTGAAAGACATTTCAATGTATACTCAACTGTCACACCAAGAATTTTCTACAGAAAATTTGAATTGTCCACCAGCGCAAACTCAACAATTCTTCACAATTGCAATCTTCAAGAATCAACACTACTTCGATACCATGTATAAATTATATAACATATGCATTATATATCCAAATTCTCCTGATCTAACAATATTTATCTTCTTTCTAAATACAGAATCCTTCCACTGTTAATCTTTTGTGGAAATTATAAACTCAATTGCAAACACATGAAGAAATAAAAAAAATCACACATAACATAGTTGTTTAACCAGAAATCCTGAAGCTAAAAAACCCCAAATATCATATATTATGTATCATGGAGATCATGTAACAATCTCATACAAAGCTTAGTACATCAAGCTCTCAGTATAATCAATCGTCACACACTAACATGAAGAAATATTCAAATCCATACACTGATTTCTTGCCACATGATAGCCTGCCTCCACTGCACAATCCTTGCTGAAGAATATCTCTGAATGAATTCGAATTACCCTTGCCTTGACTGGGCAATCCTCATTGGCAACTCCAATGTGTGTGTGATGCAATCAATGCATCACTATAGTCACAGCAGATAGTCCATCTCACCCTTTCACCTACCTCTCCACTGGGTCTCCACTGGAACTAACATGCACTGTAGTTAACTGTTGTATTTTTTCAGTTGATTAGTGATTTATTATTTTTGAATTAATTAACTAATTAATTCACTCCACCCTCACTATTGTATCATTCAGTTAGACTAGATACAACTAGCTCAACTGATTTTAACTCCATTAACTGAGTTAAACTGAATAACAACTCCATGAACTACTCTTCCAACTCTGTCATAACTTTTCCACTTCAGTTCTAACTGAGTCTTCCATGCATGAACCACCAGTAAACCCTAGGAATTGCGTAATTCCTTCAGCCCACTAATTTTCCAAATCTGTATGCTGAAATAAAGTGCTCCAAGAGAATAAGTTGATATTTAGAGTCTGATTATTATTAAGGGCTAATAATAATTGACACATATATTTTTAGATCGACGATCTATAAATAGACTTCGCTCAATATTCTAAAAATAGAATTTCATCTACTTTTCCATCTTGACCAACCATCAACAAATAGCATCTTGCAACTTTTGAAATATGATCACCATGTCTAAAAATAAACATAGTCTAAAAATAGACTTGCACCTAAAAATACCCTATGGGCCCACTTAGTGAAGGTGACTGATTTTCACTAAGCTCATCATCTTGTTGAATCTCAACACGCACTTATTACAAAATAAATTAACATATAAATATAAAAATCACCGATAGCGATGTCGCGAAATATTATATCGGCATGATGCGATGTGACTTAAGTTTTGGATTTGCAATGCAATAATAAACTAAGTTTGGGAAGTTGCGATGCAAACATAAAAACTTGGATTTCGGCTGAAATCACAACACACAAGTTCGCGATAAAACACAAAATTTTGGATAATTTCTTTTCAAGTCTTGAAACTTGATTTTATCACATGGAAAGGCACTAAAATAGGTTTAATTCAGATTTCAGAACTAAAGATAATAAATCATAAAAATAGAAGGGTAATACCCAGATTTTGACTCTTGCTGTAAGTGATCCTTATCAGATTTTTGGATGAATGCACACACATGGGAACAATTACTTGCACATCTATACTTCAATCAATTACTCAAAAAATAAAAAGTACAGAGTTCCTTTGCCCTTCTTGGCTTGATTACATCAATCTTCGCTCTCTCTGTCCTCTCTGTCTCTGGCTCTCTCTGTCCTCTCTATATCTGACTCTCTTTGTCCTCTTGCTCTATCCTCCCTTTATACTAAATGCACTCACTATTTTAAAAAAACTAACAAATAAGTCCTTTTTCTAAGGTTCGATGCATTTCATTCTAACAGTCTTTATATTTTTTCTCCTAACTTAGAATTTCTCTAACTATTACAATAAATGAAATAAAAACAAATTATTACAATAAATAAATAAAAGTAAATTCGAGAGATCCAACCCTCTCTACTAAAACATAATTTGACCACACAGGTCGGTGAAATTAATCTCATGCGATGCTCTTGCATCAAAGAATAGGATTGGAGGGTAAATTCTCAAAGGATGCAAAATGAAAATTTAAATTAATTGGAGAGTGTAAATTCACTAATTTCATAGATCTTTTTGTTGAAAATCTCCTAACACAAGATTCAAGAATGAGGTCACAATGGAGGAATGTGGAGTGGTATGCCCACTCTATTTGTTTCTAGTGGATGTTGGACTACTATGCATATAGGTATCTCTTCTGGGCATGGTTCTCTATGAAGAATTCCTCAGTGAGGTTCTAGCTTAGTTTCCCTACCTATTCAAGTGGTCCCAACCCATAATTGTTCCCTTAGTTATCCAAATATAAGGTGGTAGCTTTAGATACCATTCTTTAGGGAGCCTGACCTAGATGACTATGAATGGGAAGTTCGTGCAGTACCTAAGACAAACATTTCATCACCATATCAATGCTTTTAAGGGATGTCTCCATGCTATTTGCATGGTAACTTGTGCAATTGAGGTTAGTATTTATAGGCTAGCATACGTATTTTCCATACCATTATTGGTTTGACTTTGGCCCTTACCATCCCAATCCAATTTTTATAAGGAAAATTTATCCTCTACTTTTCCTCTTGTATCTTGTTAGATTGATTAGGGTTGTGTTCTTTGGTTTGAGTATAGTTTTCCATATGGTTTTGTGTCCAAACAATTGCAATTCACCATGGCTAAAAACAATCTTCATCCATCTCATAGATTACAAAGTATTCCTCTTAAAGAGGGATTCCCACCATTACAAATGAAAATAATAGATCCCAATGTGGATGACTTTGAAACCATAGAGTTAAGAAGGACCATTTTGGTTCTGAATGAGACAAGCAAGTATTGCTTGAAGTAGTCAGTGAAATTCCACCACATCATTCTAATCCTCCTTTGAATTTTTGTATCGACCTTATACTCATTAGAGTGAATGAAATTCTTTATGATTATTTTTCATTACTTAATATTCTTTGCAAGATGTCATATGTATGTGGTGCTTCCACCATGGGAGAAGTTTCCAATTCATTATCAAGTTCTACTAGGGGAACATTGGTGATGTCTTTGGTACCTTCTATTAGTGTAATACTGACCTCCAACCTTACACTTAACACATCCACAATGCCATCGGTCATATTAATTACCCCTTCTAATATCGTCAGTTTATAAATGTCTTTTCCCTTCACTAGATTAATTGTATTAAGTTCAAAACAATTTTAGAGCTTATAATAAGGATCTGGTTGTTTTTTTCCTCACTCTACCACCCCAAATATGAATGTATTGAATAGTATATTTCCTTTTGAATGGAATCTTCAAGATAAATGTACATCTATTCCTAACAGTATTGGGGGCAACAATGTTTATGAGGGATTAAGCCTCCCATGGAGTAGTAATTCATTAGGATGTATGCCTTTTCTTAGCAATGTCAATGTTTATAGGAGTATCCATATGTCTAGGGGAAATGTCCTTGGAAGGGCCTTTTTATATGGAGGTGTTTCCACTTTCCAGGGTGCTTTCAATTTTGGGAATAATCCTCCAAGAGATACTTATGCTCCTTTTAGTAGTCATGCCTTTGGGAGTACCTTTATCCCTGGGGCCAATCTAACTGAGGTCACTAATCCTTTTGCCAATAATTTTTTTCTAGGGCCCCAAAACCCTATGAGCAATAATCCTTTTGGGAGTTACTCAACCTTTGGAATCCAAAATATGGGGGGACCAAAAGTTTCATTTGGAATGCTTTCTCTTTGCCCAAATCAATTTGACCAATCACAATGATCATTATTGGGATCACTTGACTTGTCAGATAAAAAAAAAAAATGAATATCACCACATGATGGGTGGATATTCTTGTCAAATTACCCTCTAACATACCAAAGTTTGATATAAAGCTAGGAGAGAACCCTAAACCACATATCACCACTTATTACTTATGGTGTTCATCCAACTCATTGGTGGATGATAAGATTAGACTACATCTCTTCTAGTGTATCTTGACATGTGATGCCACAAAATATTACATTGATATCGATTATGCATCCTATTGTAACTTTCCTTATTTGGCTAGAATTCTTTTAATGCATTTCTAGTTACCTATTCATCAAGTGATTGGAACAAATATCCTATCAACTTTTTGATAGGATACCACCACTCACATCTCTAATGATATCCATGAATGGAGAATATGGTGGAGGTTCTTGTTTACATCGTCCTTGTTACCACAAGTAGCTAAATATGTCATGATGGTAGGGTCATCAACCAAGGAACATACCATCCCTCATGTCCAACACCTTGGTTTGATGTATTCTAAATCCAACTAATTGTAAGATATTATTGCATCGATTGATGCTCTACAATCTAGTATAGGGGAGTTGTGTGTAATCTAAGTAAGTAATGTAATGTAAGTTTGTCAACATTTTTACATATCACATTAAAAAATATAAAATATAAATAGCAATTTATAGGGGAGATGTGTATAATGTAATGTAGGTAAGTTTTTCAACATTTTTACATATCACATTAAAATGTATAACATATAAATAGTAGTTATAAATTAAGATACATTTTACCATATAACTTAATATAATAATTCCATAACCATATTTAAGTATAATTAATAAGGGCATAAATTAAAGAGATTCTTAAACATGAATATTCTATCTGATGTTACTATGATATTATTACAATACCATAACTTATCAATAAATATTGCATGCCCAAAAACCATAAATAACATTTTTAAATTAAAACTTAAAATAAACTTACAATATAACAAGATTCTTAACCATAGATAATCACAACCATTTTATCATAGATATTATTAACTTGTAAATACATTTTGTTTAAATACCATGGGCTAGTACCATGGCTTATCAAGAACACTTTCCCAAAAATCATAACCCATTAATTTCATTTCATTTTATAACATGTTTTAAATTAAATCTAAAAGAAAAAAAGTATGGGAAGATGTTGTAGTGGTATAAATGTGTAAACATTTACATGTGGACTCAATTAAAAGATAACAAACAGCTAAAAGTAATGGCCTAGAGAGAAGTTCTCTAATGTTGTAATATACTGTAAACATTTTGACTCTATCCAAAAAAAATAAAAATAAAAATGAAACAAAATAAAGGAACTAATAATGGTAATTATCAACAAAACGTTTTTTCTTTGTCAATTTACATAAAACTAAAATTAAAAATAAAATATAAAAATAATAAGTATATTTATAATTATAATTACTAGTAAAACCAACCTAGATCCATTTTAACTCTGGATCTACCAAGCGCCGAGATGGATCAAATGTTTCAGAGTGAAAAAACTTTTGATCCCTCTTGACACTTAGTAGACTCGAAGTTAAGATGGATCTAGATTGATTCCTAACACTCATTAGTCATCAAATGATCTTCATAGACCCAAACTAGGATTACATGTTGGTGGTGTGGTTGGTTTCAGCTCTAGTGAAACCATGAGCCAATTAGCTTCATAATTAGTTCAAATAATTGGTGTATCAAATGCTTCAACTACTACACCTACCACTCAAATGACCATTATCCCTATGCATACCTCTAAGGTGGATTATCCTTTATGCCATCCAAGAATCCTCAACAACCTAGAGGCAAGAAGAAGAATATATAGAAAAACCCTTAAAAAAATACATAAGGGGATCAAGCCCCCTAATCCAACAAAGGTTGGAACAACACTGAGAAAAATAAGAAATCGGCTTCCTCACAACATTTGTCAAGGAAATCGTCTTACTCATGAGTTCCTGCAGATGGATGAGATCCATCACTACTTTGCTTCGTAGAATGCTAGCCAATGGCCTTTTTTTTTACAAATCCATTCTCTGTCTGACAACCAAAAAAAAGAAATCATCTTACTCATGAGTTGCTGCAGATGGATGAGATCCATCACTAATTTTCTTCATAAAATGCTAGCCAATAGCCTTTTTTTTTTTACAAATCCATTTCCTATTCGACAACCAAAAAAAATTTACTCAACAAGGAGGAAGGAGGAAAGATAGTTAACCCCTATCCTAGAAAATCATCAACAAATGGAAAAAGGAGGAAAGAAGAAAGATAAAAAATCATCAACAAATAATATTTGCATATGCAAGAAGTGATATGATTAACTACACAAGCTAAAAGTTATGAGACTTTTGGGAATGATTGTTTTTCTAAGAACCCAATAATCACCCATCCATCCCAATGGACTATTCCTCCGAAAGGGTGTTTTTGGTCAATCAACCCATAAACCCAAACACAAGGGATTCCCATAATTATAGTATTAGTATTGTGAAGGAATAATATTAGTGTTGGAGATATTGTTATTCCCGGAATAGTAATAGTATTGTGAAACGAATTGATTGAAGCACCATGTGACATGTCTGTCTTGAAAGTTTTCCAATATAGCACAAAGCCTTGTTGACCATGATTTAAATGTTAAATCCCTTAGATATGACTCTCATTATGTTTGACACAACCTCAAGGAGCCTTGTTGACCATGATTGAAATGCTAAATCCCTTAGATATGACTCTCATTATGTTTGACACAAGCTCAAGTTAGTTTGATTTGATTTTTGCGCTAAGTTAGTTTGATGCTTATCATGTTTGGTGTTTGACTTGCATATCTCAATGTAGTTTGATGCTTATCATGTTTGATGTTTGACTTGCATATCTCAATGATATCCACTTAGACCTTTGTCATAAGCATAACATAGTTAGACTAGAAATACATACCCATACCAGTGTTTGACTTGCATATCTCAATGAGATCCACTTAGACCTTTGTCATAAGCATAACATAGTGAGACTAGGAATACATACCCATTGTGAGAATGGGAACTTACATACATTAATCCCCTATAGCCATGTTAGTATTTGTCACAGTGCATTATATAAGCATGCATGTAAGATTTTCAATTACATCTTTTCAGATGAGCCATCCATCTTTTGTTACAAAATCATCTGCCACACGCCCAGGGACATGACCACATTGCTACAAATATTTTCACGTCGTTATCTTGACATCATTACCTCGCAATGAAATTACGCACAATTTCATGACCCAAGAGAGATCCTCTCTATATTGTGTTCCAATGGCATGCTTTACTAACGGTGAAGCATTTAGAACCACAGTTGGAAGCTATGGTCCATAGCCAGCATAACAAAATGATAAAAATGATGTTTATGGATTTGAGGCTAACATGCCATAGTTAGCCAAAACATTCTGACTATTAACGAATTTGGCCAAAGATATTCCATAAAACTATTTGAGAAAAGGTTTTACCTGAAATCCTTGAATGATGCAACAACCCATAGAAAACAGAAATGAGTTTTCACAGTCAAGATACAACAAACCCAACAAAATATACTGTACTAACTGGATCATTAATTCTGCATGGAAATGGACATGGATTTGGATTCCTCTGAGTTTTTGAACAGTTAGGAAACGAATACAGAAACGGTATGTCAAAAATATAACTATTAAAAAACAATACAAACCAAAAATATAGAAAACTCAGATCTCTGTATATTTTGTTTTAAGTTGCTCTCACAAATTCAGAAATGCAGACAAACAAGATAAATTAAGATTTGTATGTTCTAGGATTTTGTTGAAGAAAAATAGTAGTTATTTTGGATGTCATCCACCAGCTTGGTGTTTTCAGCAATCAAAAAGAAAATTATCCGGCGCTTCCAAATTGAATTGTAAACATATTCAGAGAGAACCCAGATCTGCCAAAAGGTGGATCCGGTAACTTAATATGATATCAAGTGATTCATCTCAAATAACATAGCAAAGGCAACTTAAATTCATGGCTCTAAATTGAAATTGAAAACATATCCTGGGCGGATTCAGTTCTGCCAGAGGTGGAACCGTTAATTTAACATGACATATAATTAATCTCAAAGTACAGCATAACAAAGGAAACTTAAATTAAGACATTATGACTATTGCCATAAACGGATATTGAATTCTCGCACTGATACATGACATCAAACTCATAAGATGAAAAGTGAAATACATCAATGATTGGAAATGATTGTACAGCAAGAAAATTGCTAGTCGTAGAATATACATTTTCAGTAAGCAGAATGCAGTAACCCTGTACACTCTTCCTACTCAACAATATATCTAAAAGTGGATATTTTCCCACCTAAACTGAATAGTATACAGGTGATCGCACAGCAAAACACAGAGTGTTTGACGCATCCCGCAGCGTCATATCTGTGCAAGCTTTCAGAGTATGGTATCATAGGGGACTCTGCAAGGACCAAAAGGAAAATGGCAATATTATGGAAGAAGCTTCCCCACAAAGTCAGTTTATCAACGCAATGCCATGAAAAATCAAAATCACAAAAGGGTGCAACATCAAGGAGCATAGGCAGTTCTGAGGACTTCTAAACCAAGGGTGAATGCAACTCTACTTATTTGCACCTTTGGCTAACCAGTTGCTTTGTCTATAAATTGATAAATACAGGATCAAATGACATTGTGCATAAACTTAATTGAGAAAATCAGGCACTCCACTTTTCCTTGTTCTTGATTCCGAGAAACACAACAGGGATTTAGAATGCCAGTCACGGTTAAAATCCACAGCTGAGATGAGCTGATTACCATAAAATATGTGCCGGGTCACTCCTAATGTCAAGAAGCATTGTAACCAGACTCTGTAAGTGCGGGAAGTCTTTTCTGTACTATGGCCAGTTGGGTTTTACCATCATCATCAGCTGACCGAAGTGACTGAATCATTCTCTGGATCTTCTCTTTTTCCTGGCAGCGTTGAGCTACTCCCAAGTATTCTTGAATTTCATGTGGAAGCAAACCTGACAACAAATATGGAAAATGTTGGGAGTGAGATAATTCCATCACACTGAAACAACTACCCACTAAGGATTCTTGTTCTTTAGTGCCCAATTCTGCAGCCTCCAGGAGAGGAAGTAGATTCTGCTCCTCTTCTTGAAAGTGTTCCATACAGTGAGCCTGCCACGCATCATGGCATTGTTAGGTAGTGCTACAGATACAAGATGCAACTAGACCAGATAATGACTAAAGCTGAGGTTGAAAAACAGAAATAAATAGTGCAATCCTATGGCAAAGAACACGCCTAGCCACAGAACAAAGATTTGATGTAGAAGAGAGAAACACCTGTAATGTCCTCAGTTTCACAGAAAGCCTAAGTAGAGCTTGACTACGATCTGGGCTATTAGCTTCCAGAACTGTTAATGTTTTCAGCCGTTCACGGATGCCATTCATTAGTGGAAAATCTCGTGCATGTTCATCATTTGCAACTTCAGTAATACCTGCAAAAAATTTCAAGAAATAGTTGCTATGTGACAGCTTCATTCTCAGGATGATTCATGTTTATTTTTTGTCCATAGAAAACTGTTTGTCACTGAACCATTGAAATATATATATCAATACCTACTAAGAAAGGACAATGGCAAGCAATGTCAGGAAACTCCAATATTTACCTCTCTCAGCCCTTTCGAGAGCAGGGAAAACAATTCGCTCTTCCATTTGAGCATGTTCCTGCATCAAATCCACAAGTTGTGCGTAGTTTTTTGATAACCTTTTTATTTGCATGGAAATACTTCCCTTAGCAGGATCTATAACCTTAAACCCCTCTTTCTTGGACACAGCTAATTCATCTGCAGAGCGAACGATCTTCTCCATGTGGCACAGAATGCTCTTATGTTGCAGAATTGTCAATGTCACGAGTGAAGGGGGTGCCCTTTCAGCCAAGGTTTTGGAAATAGAACTCAGTAGCAAGTCCATGTCGATTTGAATCGGACGATAAAAGGGAAAGGCCAGCATTTGTCTGTGATAATTCTGCAGATGAGCATGTACTGGACTGATTTCAATTCCTCTGAAATGCTGCAATGGGACTGCCAGATAAAGAAATGGGATAAGATATACATCTGCCATACTAAAAACATTACCAAAGAAATAAGGTCCCCTGTTACTGTATTCCATAATTCCCCCATTCAATCTTGCAAATGATGTTTCAAGCTTCCTCTGTACTTCCTGCCGTGCCAGTGGATTACTGTCATAAAGAAGTTCTAGTACTAATGGTGAGAAAATATCCCGAATATAAACCACCCAATCTAAACTTATATCAGCCATGGGTCCCTCCGGAACTAGACGTGGATTCGGAAACTTTTCTTCAATGTACTGCAAAATGGCATCAGAAGAGCCAAAAATAGTGTCCAACCCATACTGAAGGATTGGCAGCTTTACATCTGGTCTTATGGAAGCAAGCAATTCCAACTTCTTGTCTCTCACGTCATCGTCAGAAGTTAGCCACACAACATGCACATCAACACCTTTACACTGCAAAGCAATTGAAATACGTGATGTAAATGGACATAATTCAGATCCAAACAACCTAACCAAAGGCTGGCCTTTTGCAGGCTGGGACGGCACAGCTGCAATACCATCACCCGTGGGAATTTGCTTTGTAAAACAGGAACCCATCTCAGACCAGCCTGGGATCTGATGGAAATAGTATGGGAATCAGGATTGGAGATTATGTGCCAGAGTTAGTGAAACTGAGACTGTTGCCGCAGTAGTCTGTCAACTATGAAAGATTATTAGAGCAGTAGTGCCAACATTCTGAAACTAGGAACAACACCCTTGGACAAAGCTGCATCCCAATTCAAAGCCAAAGGTTAAATAGCTACAAACAATAAAACCAAACTGATCGAAACGTTCAATAAAATTTACTTTCTGTTAGAAAAATGCTCAGGCCTCATTGTAACATAGTCTAAAATTGGGTGAAATGTTCAATAAATTTTACTTTTAATTACAGCAAAATGCTCGAATTCCAGTCTAAAAATTAAGTCTAAGCAGATACCTATCAATTAAGCCTAAGCAGAGACCTAACAACTATCAAACGTGTGAGTGAAAGAAAGTAAGCCATGGGCAGTAGGTTAGTTGGTCAGTGTGAGATTTATTATGGGTTTGCTCACAGGTAGTAGATCACCATGGATGGTAGGCGGCCAGTTAGTTGGTCTTGAGATTTACTATAGGTTTGCCCACAGGTAGTAGAACACCATGGATGGTAGAGTAGTTGGTTTGTATGGAATTTAATCCTTATTCAATTACTGTGCAACCTACCTTTCCTGTAAGTTTCTTTGTGGCACGCACATCAGTCGTCTCCCTCAGATTTATCAAATTGTGGAAAAAAAAAACAAATTTCTTTGAAAATAAAATGACTCAGCGAAAAATCAACAGACAGAACATTCCATGAACAGATAGAGCATTCAATGAGGCAACAATTTTATCAGAAAAAAAGTTTGAAACTAAAAACCTTACATAGCTATGATAACAGAAACCTTAAACTCAATGGACAACAAAACCAGCAACTACATCAATGAATCCAGAGAAACAGAAAATAACGTCAATGAAAACTAAGCTATCAGGTTGAAAGGTAGTTGATTTCCAAAAAAATCACAAAGAAAGGATCTAGTAATCCCAAGGAAAGAATAAGAGAGACTCAATAAAATTCTACACTTCGCAATTACAAAAAATTACCAAAATTCGCCAACAAAACTAAAATAGACTCAAATTACAACTCAGCAGATGAATTGGCCCAGCAAGGGGAAAAGGGAAGGCAAATCTACAAAGCACGCAAATAAGTCCATAATACCCCAGACTATTATCTGAAATCTGAAGCTGCTGGTAAGGGCGAAAAATACAACTAAACAGGCGCAGTGAAATATAATCAAGATACCCGAGGCTCACAATAAAGGAACTTGACATGGTTAAGTAAAACAAGAGAAGAAACATCTTTAAATGCTGAAAAAAATATCAACTGTTAGAACTGAAAAACTGCGAGAATTCATAACATCAAGCATTAAACCAGAATTGCTGAGGAAATTAATAACAATCTATAGCGAAAAACAAAAAGAAACTTCCAATAACTATCATGAGGCGATCAACCAGAGGATGAAATAGAAACACACGAAAATGAACTGAATACCGCCGTATACAAACCAAGGTGCTGTAAAAACCGGGAAGCCAATGAGGAATAAGGATTGCATCACAGAAACATACGAAATCACCAAAAAAGAACAAAAATGGAGCGAAATCCTATGAAAACCCGTCAAATTGCATCAAAATGGAGTCAAAGCCCAGGGCAGAAACTGCAGAATTCGAAAGAGAAACGGCTTACCTGTCTTCGATAAACCAAAATCTGAACCGCTAAAACAATCCGATGGCAGTTCTGGCAATTTAATTGCGATCTAGATGGCTAAGGAAAAGGGCTTATTCTTTTGTAAACCTTCAAATTTTGTCAATGCCTTCACCCTCCTCGCCTCTCTCTCTCCACCGCCATTAACCAGTAATTGGCGAGGATTACAAGGTAACAGGATTACTCTCCATCGTAACCCTCGCTTCCTTTATATGTCGCGCTATTTTACTGGCCAATCGAATCATAATCCCGGTTGACTGTATCTAAGCCGGGGATCAATCTCTTACATTGGCAAGCAAACAACTGATACCAGAGTAATAATAACTGAAACCACCCTGTCTTTTTCCACGATCCTTAATATTTAGTCATGGTGAGCTGTGATGTTTATGCTCACACACGTTGCCTTCCTTATTCGAAAATCGTGGATGCTGACAAATGTTCATAGGCCCACCAGATTCAGCTATAGAGCCCATAACAAGTATTCACCGCATACTCCGCATACTTAGCCCTTTTTTACTATACATTTACTATTTACAATTTTAAGAAACGTCAATTTCTAATAAGAAAAAACCTACTTAACCTCGTTTTACTCATGAATGTGTTCAACCGTTATCCCGATGCCCTTCTATATTTGGAATGCAATGTAGAGTTCAAGTCGCTAAACTAGCGAGTCAGCGACAGACACCGTAAAATTATCAGACATCGCCGACCCCGATCGGGAGGCGAGCGTTGAGGCTAATCAAAATGTAATCCATGCGGGCCTATTGCAGCAAAGCTAGCCCCGCAAGCGTCCTCGTCAACAAATTCATCAGATCGGCCAACTAAATACCGACCATTAACACATTGGCAGCACGCGCTTTGAAACAGCCTATAGTATAGCACGGTAGTCGTGGCGTGCACATCATTAAGGCCGTTGATGAATCTTTTTCCATGATTTTTTCCTTTCCTTTTCTCTGCATGTGACTTTCTTGACCATGGTCATCGCCATGGATGGGTTTCGGTTTCGAAACCCTTAGAGCTAAGGTATGCTAAGGTATCTGGTAGTACCTATCAACTTTCGGACAATCAAATCATTTGTCATTTGATGTTGCTAACCATTTGATTTTAAACCAGGAGAACGGCACCTTTTGACCGAAAATACAGACCCCACTCATTTGTCATTTGATGTTGCAAGCCTTTTGATTTTAAACCAGGAGAACGGCACATTTAGACTAAGAAACAAACCCAACTACCAGAAAAAACAAACAATAAGACCTGCCATCTGGTAATTTTACTTTCTGCTGATCTATTGCATGATGTAATTCTACAGTCTTAAATTTAAAATTGCAGCATGGAGGGGTTTGAGACAGTGATTTAAAGGGCATGCGCATATTGCGCTGAAGGTTATTGGATAGAGCAAGGAATAAGTACAGTGGAAAGGTTGCGCTTATTGTAATGCTTTTCAGCGTAAAATGTTGTAGAGCGTTACGCTACTTTCAGGCTGTACATTGGAATGTATCTGATACAAAGTTGATAGGACATGCCTGAGTTATTGGATTTTTTAAATTACAATTTATTTTTTATTAAATTGCAATTTTGACTGTTCCTAACCGTTCAAGAAATTTTTTAATAACATATATTTTGAAAAATTAATGTATAGTTAAATTCAGACAAAAATTAATATTTTCTACTTTCAAAAACCTATCTAAAAATTTGAAATTTGTTAACATCTCGGGACAACCCAAAGGATTGCAGGACAAAGTATTCATCCACAGATAATCAATACATCATATTAAATTTGACAGGGACTAATTTCCAATTTCCAAGCTTATATTTTACAAATGAAATCAAATTTAAACATTCATACCTGACATCAGACAAAATTCTCTTTAAAAAGATATTTGAAATATCCAGAATCAGACTCAAATTACTGTTTTAATTTCAAAAATCATGAAAGAAACAGGAATGCAGAGACATTAAAGATTGCATTCTAAAGGCAAAGAAATTAAAGATTACATTCTGAAGGCAAAGACATCGAAGTGTTGGACCGCGATAGGTTTGGTTTCCAAGGCGATTGAGTCTTTAAAATTTGAAAATTGACATATATTCAGATTTTAAAAAACAGAGATTGTATCTTACTTACTGTTATTTACGGCCATCCAATATTGCTATGCGAAACCGGCCGGAACTTGGATTATATCAGCATGTGTGAAACCCTGAACTTGAATTATATCAGCATTTGCTCCAGATCAACATTTTCTCACCTCTCTGGACAATATTGATAAGAGCCCACCGTTAAATCCTAACCTGCAGATTCTAAAACCTAGTATTCTCAAAGAGATCTCAATGCACTGCAATTTCTTTCCGAAAGAAAAGAGAAGCCAAGCTTCGACTGAGAAAAGCAAAGCCGAATAGATCTCACTGCAATTTCTTCCAAAAGAAGAGACAAGTTCAGAACCCAACCTTTGAGAGATAAAAGAAACTGAATCCTTTCGTTGAAGCAAAGAAAAGGGATCATTGGGCATTCCCAGAGAAGGCTCTATTTCTTCACCCCTTTATCTAGTATCAGACCACAAGATCAGACCACAAGATACTCCGTTAATGATGCCTCATTTATAGACTAATGATTCTTTGACATTAAAAAGTAAAATTGAAAATCAGATTTTATGGAAAATAGGGATTGGACTCACCAATTAAGAAACATTTTATTTAATTTAGATGATCACTGCATTTAAGCAAATTGAAGGTCCATTAAGAAAGACGTTGTTGTTCGATACATAAGATATCATCATTGCCCAATGTGCAGGCACCAGCACCAGCTGATTTCTAGATTGGTTTTCATTAGATCAATTTTAGGTTGATGGGTAGGCGAATTTAATTTTTATTTTTTTGTTAGGTTAAAATGGATTAGCATTAGTAATAACAAATTTTTTATTTTGTTCAATCAAATCAAAGTTTTATAGTCAAAATAAGTTTTTAATAACAAATTTTATGGTCAAAATTTTGGTCAATTAAATGAAAGTTTTCGCTAATTAAGTAAAATGATTTTTTTATTATAATTAAGGAATAATTTAAGATAAAAGAAATAAAGTAAAATTATTACCGTAATTATTTGTTCAATCAAATCAAAGTTTTATAGTCCAAATAAGTTTTTAATAACAAATTTTAAAGTTTTTGTTAATTAAGTAATTTTTTTTGGTTATAATTAAAAAATAATTTAAGATTAAAAAAGAAGAAGTAAAATTATTATAGTAATTATAGTAAATTTTAAAATAAAATAGATTGAGTTGGTTTACTTATTAACTTACTTTAAGAAAATATCTTAACTTTATAAAGTGAACCATGAAAGATATACATCTATGTAAATTAATGGATAGAATACTTAAACGATCTCTTACTTTAAAAATAAAATAATATTATAGAATAAATTTAACCATTACAAAAGCTTTGACTTTTTTTAAAATTATTATTATTTATTATGATGATGTTTATCACTATGGTCATAATTGTTAAAGGATCTCAACTTTGGTTTATTATTAAAATAAATTTTTGTGATTTTTTTAAATTAAAGGAATACAAATTTTTTATTACAATTAAAAAAAATGTAACATAAAATAGAGAGAATTTTCTTTCCATTATCCAATTTTAAGGTCACGGTCAAGTCAGACTCACTTGTTTGTGGGACAAGGGACCCACACCAAAGCCAGACCCTTTTGTTTGTGAGACAAGGGATCCACGCCAGACACCAAATTGGTGTATGAGACCTCATTGTTTGTGGGACAAGGGACCCACCCCCATGCAGTGACCCACGCCAGACACCAAATTAGTGTATGAGACCTCCTTGTTTGTGGGACAAGGGACCCACCCCCACACAACAATTTGACTGCTAACTGCTAAGTCTATGAAGGCATACATACTCTACCCCCTCTGCTTTTGAACCCGTGATCTCTTAGAAGGAAACACATGCTCTTAACCATTAGGCCCACTCAACTTGTATAATTATGAAATAATTTCACATAAAAGAGATCTTTTTCTCAAAAGTAGTTATGCCATTTTTTCCCTGTTAATTAAATTGATTAATTTTAAAAAATGTTATATGAACATGAGTTATTATTATCCAATTTTAAGGTCACAACCAAGCCAAACACCAAATTGGTGTTATGAGACCCTCTTGTTTGTGGGATAATGAAGTCTATGAAGGCATACATACTCTATCCCCGTCCAGTTTTGACCCTGTGACCTCTTAGGAGGAAACACGTGCTCTTAACCATTAGGCCCACTCAAGTTGTATATTAATATTGTAAGTTATGGCATTGTAACCAAAGCATATTAATAGTGTAAGAATCTCCATGGTTGTTGGACACCTAATCCTCTATGGGTAGGTATGGAAGCCGAACAGTCAAAGAGGAGTCCAACTGACCTTGGAATGTGAAACCAAGAGTCACATCTAATCTAGTATAAATGTACATCTATGGCTAATAGAATTGTAAATCATGCTTATCTTTCTCCTTGTGTGTGTTCACCATGTCATTATTTAACATGGTATCAGAGCAGTAGGTGAGACCCTGGCATTTTCAATTCTGTCAGTTTTATTCCTGGCACTCCTGCCCTTATAACTACCTCTCTTCCTGTAACTCCCTCTGAGAATGCAGTCAATATTTCAGTTTTCTGCCAAAGCCAATGGTTCAGCGTCGAGGGCCAGCTGTGCCTGCAGATGATAGTGGTAATATTAGTGTTTTCTTTAAATTAATTTAGTTTCAATTTATTGTCTTAATTAATTAAAAAATATATATATATATTCTAGCATGTTCTTTAACTTGTTTTATTAAATTATTTAATGGAATTGTCTAATTATTATTGTGTACTATATATTTTGTAGACATCAAAACATTCCTTGGGTAGATGCCTCCTCCCCCATCGAAGAGAGCAGATGACGAGACAGGTGAGGCCCAAGAGGGTGAGGCACATCCTCAGGGGGCATGGGAATTCAGTCCCGTAGGGTTGGTATGATATTTAGGATGAAATACGATGACCGATTTTCTAGAGTTTTGGTTGAGGAGTGAGTCTGCCATGTGAGGGCTCGAGACATCAACGTAGATCCTAGTTTTGTGGATATATTGAGGGATTTTCCATGCGAGATTATGATTCTTATGTTTCATATTGTTGGAGATAGCAAGCTATTGACAACGAGGAGGGATGAAACACATGCAATGAAAAATACATTAGATGAGCCTTTACACAGTGCTAACCCATTAGATCATGATGATGAGGGTGGTGATCATGCTTATGGTAGTACTACCCCATCAGATCATGTTCAAGGTGTCAGTGATCCTTCTGATAGTACTTCCCCATCGGATCATGCTCATGGTGTCAGTGATCCTTCTAGTACTACACCTCCTCATCAACCACTTGATGATCACATCTCAAAGAGAGAGGATGTGCCTAATGTTTCTCTTGTGACAACAAGCCAACTACCTCCTCCTCCATCTCAAATTTTGAGAGTTGAGGAAGTACTTGTAGAAATTATGATGTACATTTGCAATTTCTCATGAAATTTAATCAAAATCACAAGACATAAACCTACTTTATTGTTCTGGGGAATTCAATTCACAATTTAGAACATCAAGCACAAACATGCAATGAGAAATAAAGCACACGCACACAATATTTTTCCAGGGGAAAACAATATTCTAAAAACCCATTTGCCTGCCTGCATTAATTTGATGAATATAAATGTATTATAATTGCTAGCTCAATTTGAGCTCAACCTGCAAGTGAATAACCTATCTCTCTATTCATTGAAAAGCTCTAACCTAGACATAGTGAATTTCTGCCTCTGCTTGAGCCCCTATTTCCTTGTTCCATTCTTGAGGAAATTAGGCCCCTATTATTAGGAATTTCCTCCAAAATGATTCTGCAATTCCCATGGTTGATCATTTGACTGCATGCAACACATTTACACTCAAGGCTAGTCTACAACTAATGTTACATTACCTTGGAATCTCCACCACAATTGGGGACCTTGAATTATCTGCATGTAGTAGATATTTTGGGTTGATTGATTATTTTACTAGATGATCACTGAGTTAGAATGAATTCCCACTTCACAGCTGACCTTCCATTAGTTCCTCCAACAATTAGAATTAGTTTAACTAAAAAAAAAAAAAATAACCGGCCTTGATTGCTACAAATTAGAAATCACACATGCTTAACTGAACTCTAACTCCTCTAACTCGAATTTACTAAGCTAAATGAATGACAAGAGCCATGTCACCTTATTTCCTTGCATCCAAGTTGTTTGCTAATGTGGAAATTTGAATTTTCTCAGTTTAGTCAAGGCAAAATCAAATTGAGAATTTATTGTTGCATTTTTCAACACTCCCTCTCAGCAAGAAAGGGATTATCAACCATCCCTATCCTGCACCTGTGGAACTCAAACTTCCCTCTTGACAATGCCTTTTTCAAAATGTCAGCATATTGTTACTTTTTTGAAATGTATTGTAGCAACATTATCTGCATCTGCACACAACCACGTAAATGGTGAAACCATATATATATATATATATATGCTTGGATTGATCCTGAAATACATGATTCTCAAAGATATTGATGCAAATTTTTCATAGTAGATCATAGTTGGATCCATCATCTGACCAAACAGTCCCAATAGTATATTTCTCATCCTAATTTCCTCACATGCTACTTAACTTGCAGCCATGTATTCTTCTTCTCCTGAGCTAAGTGCCACAGATATTTGCTTCCTACTATACTAGGAAATCGTTGCAAACCCAACACTGAAAATTCCACCTGATGTACTCTTTCAATTTGATGGACTCCCCACCTAATATGCATTTGTGAAGCCACACAAATTCACTCCCTATATCCGTCTGTACCATATTCTAGACTGGGTGGTGCCTCTGAGGTACCATAAAACATGATTAGTTTGCTTTCAAAATTGGTTTTCCTAACCATAGCTTGACTCATTTGGTTTATTGCATAGCACGTACATGGTCGCATGTTCATAAGATACATCAATGAACCCACTAGCTTCCAATAAATGGTAGCATCCACTTCTTCATCCAAAGTGGCGTTGTCCTTCCTCCAGTTGGTTGCCAGAGGTGTCTCCATGGGTTTGCAACTCTCCATGCAGAATATTTGTAGCACCTCATGTGTATATTTTTTGTCAGAAACAAATAGTTCCCCATCGCCTTTCCATAATTCCAACCCAGGGAAGTAGTGCATGAGACCCATGTCCTTCATTTCAAATTCTCTTGCAAGGTATTCCTTGCAATATTTGACCATCTACTCATCACTAGTTAAAATAAAATCATAAACATATAAGACAATAATAGTAAATTTACCTTCTACCGAGATGTGATATAGGTTTTCATCCACTTCACTTTTGGTGAAGCCAAAACTAGTGAGATAGTTGTCATTCTGGTGTACCAAGCACAGGGTTCTTGTTTGAGACCATGCAATTCTTTCTTGAGTCTGCACACATGAGAATCTCGATAAAATGTCTCAAAACCTTTTGGCTGATCTATGTACACCTCCTCCTCAATAGACCCATTAAGAAATTATATTTTTACGTCCATCTGGTGGATCTTCCACCCCATCTATGTATCCAGAGAAAGTATTGATTTGATGGATGAGTACCTTGCTATAGAAGAAAAGTTCTCCTCATATTCAATTCCCTCAACTTGAGAGTATCCCTTGGACACAAATATGGGCTGATATTTCTATATTCTTCTGACTATTTCATTCTTTAACTTGAAGATCCATCTCGAACCCATAACTGATTTATCTACTGGTATTCAGATCACTTCCCAAACGTTTTTCTTTACAATGGATTCATATTCTTCCAACATTGCATCAACTCATTTAGGTTTCTCTACTGCTTCCTCGAAAGAGGATGGCTCAGTCTCTACAAGATTAGTCATTAGATCCATGTAGCCAGTGTATTGTTCATGTGATATTCTCCACTTGCACAAATTTTAAGGAGCTCCCACATTCCCCCTCACATCCTACACAAGTATATAATCTTCCTTGGTCCTTTTTTTCCTTCTCTACATGGTTCTAATTGAGTGGATGTCTCCACTATCTGCTCCTCAATTTTTGGATGCTCCACAACTTCTCGAGGCTCCTATTTTGGAGCTAAAATCTCCTCTTCTAGTGGGATTTGAAGCTCCCTCTCGAGAGAGCACCACATCACTTTCTCCTCATCCAATTTTACATCCGTTTGCACAACTGTAATTTTGAGGGATGGAAAGTACACACGGTAGTTGTGAGTAATTTCTGTGTAATCCACAAATACCCCTAATTCTATTGTCAGCTCAAGCTTATTTTTTTATTCTTTGGAGACATGGGAGTATACAGAGGCTCCAAAAATCTTGAAGTGTGACACATACATATTTCTCCCCAAGAAAGCCTCCTTCGGTGTAACGATGCCAAGAATTCGATGACTCCCATTCTACAAATAGACTACTGTGTTGCATGCTTCTTCCCACAAATGGAATGGTAGGTATTGGTCATGCAACAAAACCCTCACAACTGCCACAATGGTACAATTATTTCTCTCAACCACCCCATTCTTCTATGGGTTGTGGGGCGATGTCAACTCTCGCTGAATGCTTTCTTTCACACATAAATTTTTGAATTCATTCGACACATACTCACCTCCATTATCACTCCTAAGAGCATTCACCT
Organism: Pinus albicaulis; assembly: GCA_034641835.2. NCBI lineage: Eukaryota > Viridiplantae > Streptophyta > Pinopsida > Pinales > Pinaceae > Pinus > Pinus albicaulis. Next base: position 105,606,442 of record MU968411.1, read on the forward strand.
TCTTATCAATTTCTCTTGGATAATTTCTCAACCTTCTTCGGCATGAATAAGATACAACACTTCCACGAGAAGTCATCAATAAAAATGTAAAAATATTTGTGTCTTGTAGTGGAGGCTTTTGACAAAGGTCTAGATATATTAGAGTGGATACTTTCCAATATTGCATGAGCTTTACTATCCCAGTCATGGAATGTGGATTTTGTGTAATTCCCCAAGGTACATCCTTTGCATACATCCTGCTGCTCAAGTGCTCCTTTGGGGGGAAAGTGGTTATTTGTTGCATAATATTCAAGGCTCCGTGATGCAAATGGCCAAGTATTCTATGCCAAAGTTCACCAACATCATGGCCCTACACTTTCTCCACATTAATGCTTAATGCAACACAATCTTCCACATCTAGCTTATACAGGTTCTTCACACGAACCCCAATTTTCTTCACCTATCTTGTGGATATGTGTCTTAGGAATGTTTTTCCTTTACTGAAGATCACATAATAACCATGGTGTTCCAAAAATGCAAAAAAAATAATATTTTTCTTTAGGCCTGGAACAAACATGACATCCTTGAGGTTGAGAGGGGAGCTCAACTCCCTCTAAAAGGTGACTCTACCAATATTGGTCTGGTTGTACCTTATTTAATCCCTTAAATAAATGTACATATGGAGATATTTCTCCTTCGGGTCACTGAAACAATATCGACACCCTATCATGTGGATCGATGCACCTAAGTCCAAGTACCACACACTCCCCATCACTGTGGTAACACCATGCATGCGATAAAGGTAAATTCAAGCTTGAAATGTGAAGCCAAATATTTACCTTCTGCTCCTCCTGGTGTCTTCTTGCTCGAAATTTTGTGTGGACGCTTTGTGGCATAGTTCCCAAATTCATGACAATTGAAGCAATCAATTTTGGAAAAATATTTCTTCTTTCCCCCTTAGCTGGATTTTGGTTTGGTTTGAGATTTGTTCACTTTTCCCTTCTTTCCCTTAAAACCAATGCAAATTTTTTTTCATCCTCTCCCATGGATGAACTCCCATCTCTGGTATTCCACCTTATTTCCTCCTATACCAAATCAGACCACACGAATTCCCAATTCGGTAGTTTCTCCCTCCCGTTCACTAAATCTTGGTAGCCATGCGATCTCTTAGGAAGGCCTAGAAGGGCTAGGATTACCAAGTCATATTCTACAACATTAACACCAACCCCACCAAGTTCATCATGAACCTATGTGAACCTACTTAGATACTACAGAATAGTGTCATTATTTTTCATCTTGATATTTCAAAGTTTATCCTTAAGCACCAAATTCTTGTGGTCACTATTATTCTCAAAAAATTCTCTCACTCCTTTCCACATTTCAAAAGGAGTTTAATTCCCATGGATATTTGAGACAATGTGGTATCACACTCTCTCCAATGTTATTCACCTCATCTTGGCTACATATTTCTTCTATTGATCAAGGTTTTGTACATCAAATGCCTATGGTTTTGCAATGTATGTCTTGACATATTATAGAAATCCATTTTCATCCAATACAACCTCCATGCAATGAAATTAGAGCTTCCTTCCAAGGCATACTCTAGGCTCATCCCATTGAAGGTTATCTTCCCAAATATGTAGAGATCCTTCTATATTGAACTGCAAACTTGAGCATCCTAAGACACAACTTCGAAATTCCTTCTCTAATGTGACTCTGACTCTGATACCATGTAGAAATTATGATGTAGATTTTCAACTACTCATGAAATTTAATCAAAATGACAAGAAAAAAACCTACTCTACTTCTATTAGGAATTCAATTCAAAATTTAGAACATCAATCAGAAACATGAAATGAGAAATAACACACATGCAAAGAATAATTTTCCAGGGGAAAGAAATCTGCTAAAAACCCCTTTTCTTGCTTCAATTAATCTGATGAATAGATATGTATTACTATTTCTATCTCGATATGAGCTCAAACTACAGGTGAATAACCTATCTCTCTTCTCACTGAGTGTAACACCGTCCTCCCACATTTTCCCAAGCAACCAAGCAACCAGGGTAAACATGTGATGAAGAGTTACTATGATCTGATTCAACCTCCTAGGTCAGCTTAAGGAAGTCGAACTGACACGACACAATAACACATACCTTCTACACGTTACAGGACACCCAAGATCCATCCCAACCTTCCAAGAGGTTAGCCCATAAATCAAAATAACCTTTTCATGCATCAATCCCCTATTTTCTCCCTTGACATGGCTAACAGTGCAACTGGAAACCTCTAGTTTCACGCAAATAATGGGTATGCATGTGATTGGGGACTTTTACTAGTAGATCTGAGCCAGCGACCCCAATTTATGTGCCACTTATTCAAGTCCATGGCTCAATTCACTGCCCATAACTCCATGACACTTATAGAAATGAAAATAACAGTGGAATAACGATGTAAATGCAATCACTTGAATAAGGAATTGAATGTAACCCTACTAGCCATGACAGAAATTTCGTCAAACATGTCACAAATATGTAATATACATGTTTAAATAGCAAATATGAGCATAGAGGTCTCATAATTATCTGAGAATCGCTAAGAAGCATTTTTGCCTCATCACATCAACTACATTATCATCTATTAGGTCATAGATTCATTGTTCATTCATTTACATGTCAAAACATGATGAGATCCATACATCATCACTGTCATAGAACAAATTCATAACCATCATATAAACAATAGAAATGACAAGCATAGAACAAGCATATAAGACACATAATAAAAAGCATATTTACCCATCAATACAAGAGGAAAATAATTATTATTGCTATAAGAACAATGCAACCAAGTTTAGGACTTATACGTTCCACCCAACCAGAGAAATTACTAAGCCAAATATATCTTTAGCCAGTCACCCATGTGCCATATTCCAAGAATGAATGTGGGATCTCATAAAAATCATCAATCAAGACCAAACTAGGGCTTCAAGAGGTCAAAATACCTCAACCCTCATTGCTCACCTTCGAAAATCACTGATCATCACCGTATTGGTCTCTACCCAAGTTTCCTAGGGCTCCAAAGCATTTGTTCCAACCAGGGCTTCCAGGACTAGTAATTCAACCCACAACTGTCCTTGGGCTTCTAGAGAATTTTTCCAACCAAGGCTTCCAGGACTAGTAACTCAACCCACAAAGGGCTTCGAGAGCATTTTTCCAACCAAGGCTTCCAAGACTAGTAACCCAACCCAATTAGGGCTTCCAAAGTGATTGTCCAACCAAGGATTTGGGGAACTAATAACTCAACCCACATCTAAAGGCACATGAAAACCGACAAGAAAGTAAAAGTAAAACCCACAACAACATGGTTATCTAGGAAATTTCAAGGCTAGGAAGAACCACTACCAATTCAGGAAATCCTCCATGCCAATGATAGATCATGAAAAAGTAACCACATGCATATTCCATGCATGCCAAAATTAGTGAGGAAATCATACATGCAACTCTGTACCTACAAGAAAAACCCATTGTAGTTTTTGATCTTGATGTACTCTTGTGCTTTCCTGCTCTTCCTTTTCCTTCTTGCTCCAAAATTCCAAGTATGCCACACTCTCCAAGAGTGCTTGTTGGAGCGGGGTCCCTTAGAGTACATTTTTGGATATCTTTTTGTATATATTTTTGCATATGTGCACTGCATGGAAAGGTCAAGGGGATTTGGGGTGGGTCAAAGTCCCTCTTTTATGTAAAAGGGTGTTAAGGGTAAACTGTGGGCCTCAAACCATGGTTTGAGACCATAGGATCTACATACTAAGATGGCTATAAATAGATATACTGAGTCTAAGGAAGTAGTAAATTCTTGGTTATGCATATGTTGATGAACATTGTGTAAGGGTTTTGTCCAAGTATTGGTTTTGGGTAGAAAGGCTCTTACTAATTGTGTGCACGGAGACCTAGTCCTAGTTGTGTGCAGACTCCACTGGCTGTGTGCATGAAAGGGTAATTGTAAGGGAAAATATGTTGTACTGAACTGTTGGAATTTAATACAAAGATCAGTTTTGGCAAAAGAACTGTGTTATCTGAGTTATATTTTTTTATTGCATTGAGATCACGCTACTTTTGTTATGCTTAATTGTATATGTGCGAGTAGATCTATTATTTATGCATGAATATACATTGATATTTGAATACAGGGATAAATATGCTCAAGTTATAGCACATTCCATAGATATGGTTGTTCTTATATATCTTCGACGAATGGGATCTGCAATTTGTCTGTTAATTGCATTATCTATATTGATTTGATAAGTATTATTCTATATTTGTGCACATATATTTCCAATCTATATAAGTTTTTCAATCAACCTACTTAGGTCCACCACATTATTTTCTTCCTGAGGGTGTGGAAACCTAGTTCCAACACCCCTCCATACTGCTTCAGGTGAAACTTTGATCTATGCAAGCATTTCATTGACGAAAGTGCCAATAGTTGGAGGGTTTGTTGGTTGCACGATAAACTCTAAACTTGGGTCAGGACCCCTCAAGCCAACAAATGGTTTTTTTACTGGGACCAGGATAATTTTGAGGGAGAATTGATGTTGTGGCACCCTTCACAGAATGAATTGTAAGATTGGTTGGATAGAAAGATCCTTGAATTCATGATCAATCATTAGGGGAATTTTGAGGTCTAAAATGGGCCTCTTAAGGAAAATGTACAATCAAAATTCACTTTATGAGAACCAATCACATTTTAGGGGATGACATCATCCCTAATCGTTGAGGTGGCATTTCTTGAGTTAAAGGTACTTACTTGTCACATTCTCAATGGTCGATAAAAGATCATGGTTAACCATGGTAGTGCTCTAAGTACTTTTAAAGTCAAAAAAATACTCATAATAAATTTCATTTCACACTTTTTGAATAAAATTCATACAGAAAATAATATATTACACTTATTATGTTATTTTTATATAGTACATTAATTACATGTTAGTATACAATTTAAATGATATAAATTTTAATTAATAACATATTATATTATGAATTTATATTTATATTTTATTTTGATTTATTTAAGTACAAATGAAAAATGCATTAGTTGTTCAATGATAATGACTTTTTCTTGAAAAACTCATTCTTATTTATAGTCACATCAATACAATCTTTTTATTAATTTTATTTTGGTACAACTTTTGAATTGGATTTAACCATGGTTACATGGATAGTGGTGCAAAAAGTGAATTGCAAATTCATAAATATATATTTTATTAGTTTAGCTATTATTTTATTATTTCCTCAGGAGGCCCATTTTAGACCTCAAAATTCCCCTAATGAGAATCAAAGTTTTAAGATATCTACTGAAAAGTGGGTTCAGAAGTACATCTATACAAAAGTTCATGAGATATTCGTTTTCCCCTTTGTGATTGAGCTGCAGGAGTGGTTGTTGTTAGTCATCCATAATTTTAGCTATCTGAAGATGACTAAGTATCAGTTCTAGATTTCTAGAAACAAAGTTCATGAACATTGTGAGTTCTAGAAATCTCACTACCTTCATTATCCTTAAGATAATTTTTTCACTATTTCATCATCCCATCAAGTCAAGCTCAGCTCACCCATCCAAGAAGACCCATCATGGGCTCATGTCACTCAGTTTTTCTTTGTTGTGTCACCTTTTGCCTTAGCCCTTTATTTTGTTTTGCCTAACTCCTCCATTGTCCATCTAGGTCTTTTAAAGGCATTTTTTCTTGGTTTCATGACCTCCATTGTTAAACATCAACAATTCTTGTATATTGATGCTCTTACACCTCCTCCTATCCTTAATATACCTTCATAAACACTTCCCATCACTCCTATCCCTCAAATTCATCATTTTTCTACAAAACCTAGTCTATTGCCACAATTTGACACTTTTTAAGACTAGGCCTGTGTTTTTCCTTTTTGGACCCCTTCCCCTCACTCAATCCTTGAAATTACACTTTCCCCTACTCCCTAACATCTATCCCTATCCCCCAAAATTTCCCCAAGGATTTATACAACCTTGAACCCCTTCATTCCCCTCCCTCTACAAGGCAGTCATAAATCCCCTACACCAAACCCTAATTTCCTCTTCCAACTAAGAAAGGATTTGCTATGGAAAAGAGGAATAAGAGAATAATATACATATGGTAGGTCATATCAGCAATAATGAAGCCATACCAACTCATAAAAATCATTCCTCCATCATTTTCCAAGAATTCACTCCAAGAGACAAGCCATGTGTCATGCCTAGGGCCAATTTTGCTTCAATTTGTGTTTCTGACCAAACAGAGATGAATTTGACAAAATTGAGAGATTTTTTCGTCCAATATAGGTCCAATAAGAAACACCTCCTTCAATATTTACATAGGTATCATGGTTTTGGAGCAATATAAAAAATACAGGTGTCCCAGGAGAATTTATGCACTGCTAGAGTGACCTTGGGAAAATCAGGTTTTCTCACTACTGGAGGGTCCAAATGACTTTTTTGATGAGTCAAATGACAACTATACTTTAATGGATTTCCAATGAGCTATCATGAGCTAAATTTGGAGTATATGAAGATCTCCAAAAATTTTCTGCACCAGCACTCTGCATTTCTGCACCATCGTTCAACACTTTTTGACCAGTGTCGGGAAATCCGTTTCTAGACAGGTAAATGGATACCAAATGTAAAACCAAAAGAATTTTTGGAAATACAACTCAACAATATTTCGAATGAGATATCATGGAGCTCATCCTGACACCGGTAAGGCCTCCAAATTCCTTCTGCAAATTGGCGCTACGCACAAACAGAGTGGCACTACGCACAGAAGAAGTTTGGCCAGAATTGCCAAAAATTGGTCAAAATCAGTATTTTCCTCCTCAAGTCGACCCCAGGCTCCTGAAAAAGGTGAAAAACATTGGTGGTCACTTTTCTTTTCCCTCCAAGTGTTCTTTTTTCATTCATAATCAAAGAAGAATAAGGTCAAGCAACTTGATCCAAGACTGATCAAAAGCCATTCAAGAAAGGCCTCCTTGGCCAAAACAAAAATTTTGCAAGGGAAACAATTTTCCTTGTTCACATATCTGCAAAAATTATAAATATTGCTATCAGCATGAGAAGAGGTAAGGTAATGGGGTAAGATCATCACCAGAAGGCATCCACAAGAAGAGAAAGGCAGCAGGTCTGTGTTTCAAGAGAATCAGGGTTTTGTGATTGATTGACAAAAAAATACTGCCATCAAGGAACCATCATAAGGACCACAAGGAAAGAATAGGTCAAATGAAGATAATAAGTCCTCCTTCATGAACAAGCATATTTCATTCAAAAGATATCCAAGGTGTTCTCCAGGGTTTGTACAGGTAGCATTGTTTCACCTACACCAAAGGAGAAATGGAAAAGAATATCAGTTTAGGGGGGCCCAAGATTTCCAAGTACAGTCAAAGGCCTCCAAAATAACCAAAAGAAAAACAAGCATGAGGTTGAGTATCAAAAGGAGAAATTCATGCTAAGCACAAGTTCATTGTTGAAGAAATGAGATGTCAAAATCCAAAGAGACTAAGAAGACCAAAGGAAAATGTTTTGTTGGCACCTGCACAAGATCAGAAGTGGCCAAGTGCAAAACATGGTAAACCTGATGCACACATATCTATCAAAAAGACACATCACTGTCAAATCTACAAAAGGAAAAAGACATGTTTTAGGTCACCTACAATTAGAAATGCCCAAGGAGGTAAAAACAGGGTTTTCAGTTTGACGAATATATGCCAAAGGACAGTTTGAACAAGTTCCTAGGCTTTCAAAAGTAAAGGGGATAAAAAGGAAATCTACATCCCCTCATCTAGCCATCATCACAAAAGAAGAAAATATGTCTTGAAAGAACTTTCAAAACCTTGCAAAAGACAAAAGGTTGTAAGTCAAATGGAAAAAAGATTGAAAATCATAGTAAAGTGGGTTTAGAACTTTGATTTATTTCTCTCAAATGGTATAAAGGTGCCTTTTTTCCACTTCAAATTCATTCAGCCCTTGAAAAAGAGAAAAAAACTCTTAAGGAAGAAAAATAGATTTTTTTTGGTCATTTTTGGCAAAAATTCCGGGCGTTGTGCACAGAAAGACTGGTGTTGCACATAGGGGAGAAAAGATAGTGTTAAATAAAATTGTGCTGCGCATAGATAGACTGGCGCTGTGCAAAGGCAGTGGCACTGCACAAAAAGGAAATTTGGCCAAAATTGCTCAAAATCACTCTTTTTCCTCCTCAAATTTTCCCTAGGCTCCTGCACGAGTTAGACAAGATGATTACAGTGGTAATGAGGAACAAGAGGATGGTGAGGAATATGAGGAGCTGGAGAGTCAAGATAACATGAGCATTGGTAATGAAAAGGCAGAAACAGAGAATGATGAAGAGGGAAGCCAAGATAAAGGTCAAAACAGCAAGGAAAATGCAGATGGCTAAGGGCAGCAGTGACACCCAAGAAGCAAGCCTCAATGATGTAGAGCAGAAAAGTGACAAAGAGTTAGAAGATATGAACACAAATGAAGATGATGATAGTGCCAAAGACAAAGAGGAGAGTGGTCTTCATGATGAGCAAGATGATAGTGATGAAAGTGCAGAGGGTGCCAGTGAAAATGATGACCCCAACAATGAAAAGACAAGTAGCTCAAATGAAGAACAAAATGACAATGAAGAAATCAGTGAAGAGGATGAGAGTGTTGATGATGTTAAAGACAATGGTGGGGTAGAAAATATGATGACTGATGATGCCATTAATGAAAATGAAGAAGTTGAGGACCGCAACAAGGATCATAGCCATGATCAAGGAACCTATAAAGCCACCATCACACCTCTTCATATAAAATTAAGCACTCAAAGAAGGAAAAGACCAAGAAAAACTTAGAGACATGGCTCAAGATTTTCCACAGGCTTCTCAAAGCCCTTGAAAAACTTGTCCACAAATTTTAGGCCAAATTGAACAAAATTTTGTGTTTTTGAAATTTTGAGGCCTTTGTGCGCAACACCCTTGGTGCTACACACAAATTTGGTGCATCCTCAGCTCGTAAAATTTACATTTTTGGATTCCTCTAATCATCAGTATTCTGATCACAAAATTTCAGATTATTTGGAGCAGTTTTGACCCCCCAAAAGGTCAAAAAACACCAAAATTTTGACCATTCTACCTCATTTTCAGGCAAGGTGCTGCGCACAGAGAAGTGCTAGGAGAATGGGCTTTTGGGTAGGAAAATGGCACTCATTTAGTAAAAATCAAGCATTTTTGGAAAGTAGACTCATCAGGCTTTTCAACGAGCTATCACGAAGCCAAATCTGGCATCAAAAAGGGGTCCAAAAATAGGTCACAAAAGACCTTATTTTCTGCTGAAGTGGCGCTGCGCACAGAGACTGTCTAAGTGTGTTTTGGACCAAAAGTAAAAAAAACACACTCATTTATTGAAAATTGATATTTTTTAATTTTTTTGAGGCAAAAAACTCTAGAATTAGGTGCAAATAGTTATTTTGGCATTTATTTCTTAGGATGTTATGTGCCTTGGGCCTTGCATGGTCTCTTGGCCACTAATGACATTTATGGTTGAATTTGACATTTTCCTACCATATTTAGGGTTTTAGTCCTCCTTTTGCTCCATAAATAGAGCATAAGGCCCTCATGTATTTTGTTGGATTTTGATGAACTTGGAGAGCAATACATGGTTTCTATGATATTGTAGAAGAAGTTGGTTTTGTGAAGTTGATGAATGGCTTGCTTGGATTGATGATGGAGAAGTTTGTTTGCAGGATTACTTAGCTTGGTGAATGGTGATATATTCTTAACTTGTTTATGTTTTCTTGTTCTCATTATGTTTCATCTTTCTTGGTTGCTATAAATCAGAAAAGTATAGGTTGAGACATGCTATTTGAGGCACCTCAGTCCTCCTATTTGTTATAGCTTTGATTTTTTCCTTTGTTTGGTCATCTTAAGGAATTCTTGATTGCTCCTTAGGTTCACCTAAACTTGTTTTGTTTCATATATGGATTAGTATGCTAGTTTACAAGTATGATTCACAGTATGCCCTACTTACTTGAAGCCATCCAAACTCTGTCTTGAAACCTCTCTTTGGAATACTGCTTGCTAGGTTAAGTCAAAAAGGTCTCGTTCGATCTTGCCCTTTGTCCATGTCTACCAACTTGTTTCAGAGTTCTTTATACTTGATTTATGATTTTTAGGAGTTCCCTATTCATAAATTGAGTTGTTTGTGTTTTCTTATATGTTTTCCCAAATTCTGAAGGTGAATTTACTAAAGTTAGAAGCTCTTATGCTTTCTATGTTTCACTGGAATTTTTATCTTGGATATTTATCAATTTAAGTATTGTTCATTGAACTTAATGGTTTTCCCTACCTCATGAGTTATAGATTTTAACTATCTGTATTTAAGACCTCCTATTTTTTCCCAAATTTGATGTTCACTACACCTCACACATTACCTTAAGCATCCATTAACCTTGTTAGATTGGCCCTGTAACACACTCTGATTCATCATTAAGACACTCATGAATTTCATTGACTCCATAGCCCAATGATTCAAAGACCTCTCACTCCACCTATTCCACTTGACCATCTTACCCAACCAAAACAATAAAAAAACCCTACACTTAACAACTAGCCTAAAATCAAAACCCTAAAGCAAAATAACACATCCTTTGCATCCAATAGAGAGATCCCTCTCTGAGTCCAGGAAGGGTAGGTCCTAGGACTCCAAAGACTAGTTCCATGTTACCCTGTCATTTGGTATACCAATCTACCAAATCACAAGACCCTAACAGTTGTCTTGATTGACTAAATTCAATACCTACGCGAAGGATGAAGCAGTCACTAAGTGGACTCCTAAATTGATTCAACAATTAGAAAATCTAGAAAATAAGATCACTAGTGCGATAGATCATTGGATCGATCATCTCTTGGGAGGATTTGTGTCTCAATTTTCTATTGATCAACTTGTGTCATATTATGAAGTAGAAAGAATATTTTTCAAGGGTCCTAGAGGTAATTTCCTCCACGATTTGAAGTTATTGCTGAAGATGCTATTACATGATCAAGGCTCTCTGTGTCAACATATTGCTTGAATGTCCCGAAGAGGCTTGACTACGCGTAGTGGAAGACTTTATCGCGAAGACCTAGAGAAAGGATTTATTTATAGCCCTCTAAAGCATAGATCTGAGAGTGATGGTGAACCAGAAACTAGTATCTTTAGTGAATCTACGAACTCTGAAGAAGAGGAAATATCCCGAGAAGAAGTTTCATCAAATCAGGAAAGATTCTTCAACATCTTGCAGATCCCATCCACTCCACTTCCAAACTCATCTCACAAAGTGCCCAATTCCATATGTAGTCCATCTCTACCCCCACCTCCACCTCCCCTAGATGCAGATATGGCCACGTCCATGAAGATACCTACTTTCAGAGGTATTGGAAACGAATATACTGAGCACTTTTGGTTTGTGAATAATGATGTATGGAGAGCTTAGTGGGTTAATAATGATGATATTAAGAAAGCGCAGTTAGCCACTTCTTTCCAAGATCATGCATTGGATTGGTATGTTAGATATGTACAAGAAAACCCTAATTCCACTTTCGATGAAGTGAAAGATGCCCTAAAAGAACAATTCAAGAAGCCTAAGTCATATGCACAGTTGGTTACATAAATGAAATAGATTCACTAGGAGGTAAATGAATCTGTGTGGGAGGCAGATCAGAGGTTGAAGCGCACTATTAGAGATGGTGGATTTATCATCGATGATACCCAACACAAGGAGTAATTTATTGCTATGCTTCTCTCATCAGAGATGGTGGATTTACCATCAATGATACCCAACACAAGGAATGGTTTATTTCTATGCTTCTCCCACATCTTCGCCAACCCTTGGGTCAATAGAATATTTCCACATAAGTTAAGTCTGTGGAGATTGAGATGAAATTAGAAGCTACCACAACACTTGTTGTGCTTGGAACTCAAAATATTCAAAATCAGTTGGAAGAAATGCATTTGGAAATTCAGAATCTACGCAAAGATAAGGGTAAGGAGGTATGCACAGAGGTCTGGTGCATAAAATGTAAAGATGCTAGGCACCATAAAAATAAATGTATTGTATTCGATAATTATCTAAATGTGGGAGGACCTAGTCTGTTGAAGAGGAAAGTATGGTGCACAATCTGTCAAGTTGCGGGTTTGCATGAAAAAAATTTCTGTCCAAGGGTTGAAAAGTATTAGCCTGAGTTGAAGCAGTTTTTTTGTAGATTCTATTATGATATTATGCTGGACAAAGCTGAAATATATATAATGCAAGTTGAACCTACCTCACTAGCATCCCCCTCTGGGCGTGGTGGATTTTAGGGTAGAGGAAGAGGATAAGGAGGTGGATCAACTGATTGAGGAAGGGGGCATGTTATTTTCTACAACTGCGTACGTGATGGTCACTATGTGTGAGACTGTCCAAATGCAACATGACAATCATGAAGGTATTTTTGTTAGTGTGTTTGGCGCGTGAATTTACCAAATCACACTTACTTAAGAGGGGTGGTTTTTCCCTCTTAAGTTATCGGTCATAGGCAGAAAATAGATAGAGTCAAGAAAGTTAGTGGAACATGCTAAAACATAAACATACTAGATAGAGAAATAGTATGAATATTCAAACATAAAAACTAAACTAAAACAAATAAAACAAAAGCTATGAATAGAGTCAAACAACTTCAATAATCTAAACAATAGCGCTTACGTCCCCTCTTATTGAGTGCTGGTAGGAATGAAGGATGAAACTTTTACCCACTTGCCAAGGGGCCCATGGAGTTCCAAGTCCCAATGCAAGGATGTCTTTACTTCCGAGCTACCTTGGTGCAAAGTCCCCCTCTCCCTACTATGGTGGAGTGGAGTTGTTAGATGGACAACAACTGAGTCCCCTATTTCTTTGCTTCGGATCACACACTGCTGGTATTTCTTGGGGAAATTTTGGCTAGCATAATAATGTGTTCTCATATTGTTCATCTCTTGGTGAACTTTTTTTATAGGAGAATTCAAATACTCCTTCCATATCTTGGTACATTATGGATGATGACCCAAGAGAGGAGGGTGATTCCATTGTGTTCCACATTTATTCCATTGTGTGCTCCCTTGAGGTCCTAAGGAGTCTTGGGAGACTGTCCTTAGGCGGCCTCAAGTGTGGGATCAATGTCCTGGAGTGTGCCTTGTGGTCCCAGAAAGTGACTTCTGCCACTCTCAGGGCCGCGCAGATTTTTGAGGAAAAGTCACGCAAAGGTGCACTTATCGAAGAATTATGTGCGCAAAGGCACATTTCACTGGTTCCTTTAGTGTGCACCTTGATTTTTACTCTTAGAACTTAGAGAATTTTAAATAATTTAGATTCTCTAATGTCTCTCAACCCTGTAAATCCTTCTGCTTGACATTAAATAATGTCATATTTTCTTGTCCTATTTTCCAGTGATAACAGTTGCCCCCTAATATGTGAGGTATAGGAAGAACTGTATAGCCGAAATACATTATATTTTATTTTCTGTGTACTATGTGGAGAGAGAGAGAGAGACCTGCGTGTAGCTCAGAGTTGGAGACACCTTGCACTGGGTCGAAGAGCAACCATGTCCTATGGGATACCTGCAAGCAATGGTATAATACAATATATATAAATTTTCTACACGGCGGGCATGTCCCATGCTCATGATGCTTTGGCTAGTTAAACAAATCTATTTGACAAATACAGATTATGTCTGTGTCACTCGTAAGGTAGTGACCTGTTGGTTGATGATGATGACAGTTGACGCCCTTAGGGGAATTTTTTCTTTGAAAATAGGTGGAATGTGTTACCCATATGCGTAAACTTGGTATGGCATATAAATGCTCATTTTACGCATAGGCATTGGCTGAGACCTTCCTGTGTAAGCGTTGCTGAAAGAGACGCTTATAGAGGCACGGGTCTTCGAAAAATTTGATCAAAGTGAAATGGTTGTAAGGTACAATACCATCTTGACATGAAATATTGTGTTGTAGTCAAATGTTAGGATGATCGATGACATCTGTGGGCAATGATGTCTCCCACAGTGCCACCCGAGGATGTCCCTTTTTATGGAGAGGGGTGATCCAAGGTATCACTTCCTTTTTGGAAAATAGGTGTTGATGTCAAAAAAAAGGAAGCCTCAACTGAATGAGAGGGTCACTGATGCAAGGGATCAGGATCCTAGATGTGATGGGTTTAACATAGGCATGATGGCAAGGGGTGACTGAAAACTGATGATGGGAATTCAGTGGCCCAAGGTCGGTGTATAAAAAGAAGCTTGGCAGTAGTAATAACTATTTATGATGGGGAAATCCCTGGAGTCAGTAGGATTTTCAGGGTGGGTATTAACTAATTATGAATGTCATGGTGGCTTTTGCGTGAGGGTGTGATTCTGCAACTAAGGATCACCAGGGACTGCTGCCATGGGAGAAAAAATGAATGGGTGGGTGGGGGACATAGTACGTTATTTCCAGTCTTTGTATCCTTACCAATAGAATAAAATAATGGGCTTTGGTTTGTACAAAACACAGAGATGGGTGCCCAAAAACATGAAAGTGTTCGCTCACTGATGATGTGAGGAAGGTGTTTTTCTGAGGGTGGGGGCCCCATTGGTTGGTCTCATGTGTTAGGTTGATGAGGCAGATGGAAAAAATGTTGCAGATGGGTATGCTGATGGAGGTATGGTAGGCCAAATGCAATGTACGGTAGTGCGCTTTCAATCTGCTTGCACAACCTGGTCATCTGGGAAAGGGGTTTTATTTCAATATGGTAAAAAATAACTTGATGTGTGGCGAGTGAATGGGCATGAGGTGCTTCCCGGACTATAGTGGTATGGCCATGGAATCACTATTGTGATATATGGTCTACATTGGGTGACGACCGCCATGGAGGGGAGGCTCTACTGACCAACGAGGATGCTTATCATGTGAAAGGTGAGGTGATGATAAACATGGTTGGGTGTTTGGAGCCTATGGTTAATTTTTGATGGGGAAATGATGTCAGAATATGTAGAGTTTTTCTGGGACTCTATCATGTTAGGGTTAGAATGATACCTACTCTGGAACTTTCAGTGGATGGAGCTATGGATGGTTTGCACACTACCTAAAAAAATAAATACCCCAAGTGAAAGCATCTTCTTTATTCAAATATTATTTGAAATACATGTGCTTAAAAAAGAAGATGAGAGAGGGCATACCTGCCGACACTAAAATGTTATTCTTTTGAGGGTGTGAATGTGTGGCACCACCCTTCGGTGTTATGGAACGCTGATCACGGTGTTTCTTGAGGTCTGGTGATTGGGCCTTCTGAGCTCTCGTTATGGTCCTCCAAAGTTTCTGAAAAGGGTGACATATAGATGAATATGGCTCGATGCAGTTCATTTGTGTCTGTTGAGTGTTGAGAGGTCAAAGGCTTTTGTGGAGTAGTTCTTGTCGTTGTGGTCATCCTAAGCACCCGAGATTAGAAAATTTTTAGCCAGGTATGCTCCATGACGTCTTGCATTTTAATTTTTTCAGTTTATTAGCTCCGGGGTCTGTACAAGATGGGTTTGTATGGATTCTAGGTCAATTTTTACCTTGACTGCGTGATCAAGGTACAAGCGTGCACCTTGCACACAAAAAATAGGTTTTGCACACATATAGAATGCCTCTCCTAGCTTTGGGCATGTATGTGAGAAGTACAGACACGCCCTCCTCGCGCCTGTCTAAGGAATAGGTGCAGGGAGAGCCAAAACTATTTTTGTCAAAATTTTTGGAAATTTTGTTTGTTTTTAGTATTTTCAGTATGGCTGATGTGTTCCTGTTTTGACGATAGGCTGTTGTGGAGGGAGAGGGATTGGCCCAATTTGCGTGTTGACTTAGCTACCTATGGTCACATGTGCTAACAGTTGGTGCGATGCAGTCTTCTCAAATTTATGGAGAATGACCTACTTCGATCACAGGATTGACTTTTGTGCTACCTGATACGATGCTGGAACAGGCGTCGCAAGGTGATGGTGCTACATGGGTGCGACCTTACTATCCATCCTGAGATAGATATCTATTTTGTGACTGGGTTGTTTCCTTAGGGTGAGGTGCTTTGATATCCACTTCCCTCTAGGAGGGTGGATCTCGAGGAATTTTTAACATGTCACTGTGGAAAGGCACCCCTTACAAAGGGTTATATAGCTATTGATACCATGACAGACTTGGTTGAGAGGTGTGCTCTATCATCCATTGTATGACTGGCATGGTCGTCTGCTCATGGGGAATTGGGTCCGCAAATCAGTGTCTTGTGTCGGCTGAGGGCTAGAAATTTTTTTGACTTTGCCCATTTCTATTACGATGGGATGTTGGCACAAGCTTCCAAGGTCCGAGATGGATCGAAGCTGTTTACTTATGCCAACATCTGATGCAGCATTATGTATGAGTGGGTGGTGCTGGTGAGAACTATGGTGGCGTGCCTACTGGGGGTCCACATGAGCCTTGCATGAGGTGGTGGCCCCTGTGATGCCCTGAGTAGGTGAGTGTAGGGTGGGGAATTATTGTAAATCCACCATGGAGGCTTCGTATGAGGCCAACCCTCAGATGTTCCTTCCTTTTCCTTACGCAGGGATGGACTTTCGAATGGATCTAGATATGGGTATGCCCGATGGATATGATTGGGGTCCCGTAGGTAGGTTTTTTTCTTTTTGCATTTACTTGAGTATATATGACTATATGTGCATTATGATGACACTGACATAGTTTTGGTTACTCTTGTAGATGTTGGCGAGGTCGGTCGTCCTATGGCTCGGTTGGTGGGAGACCATTCGATTTAGTGACCTCGAGGAGCTTGCAGGGGACATGGAGGAGCTCCTCCATAGCCTTTGGGTGGAGTACCAGGTGGTGAGGTTGGCCCTTTGGGGGAGGGTAGTAGCTCGGCTACTGCCGAGATTACTGCGATAGAGGCTCTTGTTGCTGAGCTGATCGAGTAGGTGGCAGCTTTAGAGGATGCCTGGGATCGAGTGGACCACTTGACCTAGGGAATGCCTACTCGAGGCTTTGTGGAAGACCTCGAGGATGTGTGGCTGGAGACCTTAATGGCCCAAGAGAGGGGTTATTGGCTGGTTTTACTCTGGGTGGCAATCTCCATGCTGACAATCACTCCAGTATTGGTACCAGGAGTGACAATTGGTCTAGGTGCTCCACCTCGGGGAGAAATGCCCTAGAGTCTTTTTGTACATGGGGAAATCACCTATTATGAGGATTCTTCCCTTATTTTTGTCGACTTATCTGTGTATATTTTGGGTTTACTTATCGGTCTGATACTATTTTTTGTACACAAACACATACTCAAGTAAGATGAAAGAGTGGTTTTTATATGTGACATCAAGTTTTTTTGTGTAGTTTCACTAACAATTGTATGTGGATGATTTTATGCTTCTTGTTTGAAAATTTGATTGTGAGATGGGATGGACCATCATTTTTGTTTATACAACCAATGTGTGAGCTATTTATAGCTTGGAAAGCTCAACAAACTATAGAACAAAGAAGATGACACATGTAGGATTCATGCACACTACGAGAAAGAAAAACATGTAGAATATCAAATTATTGTAGATAACTTAAGTAGATGTCAGATCAATTACATAAAATAATATTTTTATATGGTACTATAAATTGTATGGTTGGTTTTGATATAGAAATCTTTGGAAATTTATCAAAACATGCCTGATATTGCATGTATATAGTTTCTACATAGTTAAGAATGGAATGTTTTGGTTTTCATGGAATTTCTTCCAATTTATAAAACATTAAACTATGGATTGACATGAAGAGAAATAAATCAAATAAATATACTTAAGGTTACAACTTATTGATATGAGAATCGAAAAGAACTAAGTATGTTATGATTGTACGAAAATATTCGGGCCATGATTAGCACAAGAGGGGGAGTATGTTGTGTCCACTGTTGGTGAGATAACTTTGAAGACACTTGGAGAGGGTGATTTTGATGAAGTGATATAAATTTTACACATGTTATAAGTATGCATATGCACATATGATATATACCTGGTTTAGGTCATACGATTTCTACATGTTTATGATAAAGTTTTATTTTAGTAAGACTGATTTTGGTTAAGTGCATATTATCGATGTTTTCATTTTTGTATCCTAGCTTGGACATAGGCGTACGACATGGATGGTGATACAGGATTGAGACACAGATCCATGGATGATCATGGATATGTGGAGAATATGGTTAATTATATTTTATGGATGATACATGATCTATATGATCATATACGCTTAATATTATATTGAGGAGGATCTGGCAGGGGGCCTTGTTATTTGCAAACATGGATGCTAAAATTATAAATGAATGTGGAATTCGTGTGGAAGTCATGATACATGATTTGTATGATCATATATGCTTAACCTTGTATTGAGAAAGATGTGGAAAGGGACCCATTTATTTGCAAACAAGGATGTTTGAATTATAAATGATTGTGGAAGTCATTTCTTTAAAAAAAAATGATTATCAAAGTCCAACACAATTCTTGGTCTTGGAACAAGACCTTACCAACAAACCATCAGATGGGTATGAGCTCAAAATCAGTTCCTTTAGGTGAAGAGAAAAGTTTCAATGGACAGTAGATGAGAAACAATGGAAATTAAGGCGGGAAGTCCTAAATCCATGAAATGTAAATACGTGGAGTCTTGGATATATAATCAAAATACTGGGAAGAAAATTCCTAAATATTTAAAATATTAAGGTGTGGAATCTTGGATCCTTGGAGTAGATTAGGGTATGGAGTCCTTAATCTACTAAGGCATGGAGATGCAGGCAATAGTGTTATGTAGGTAAATCCTCTTTGTGGACAAAGACGATCCCTCTAGCCCTACAATGGGTCTAGTAAGAAAAGGACAAACTAGAGTGTAGGCTCCTAATTACTGAATGAAATGGACACGGTAGATCAAACTACCTGGAATCCAACACTCTCGTCGTAGCTGTTGTAGTGGTGACCTCTCAATTCCTATCTCAGCAATTCATGATCCTTTCGCAGCGATGCTTGGATACCTACACCAGATCAACAAACAAGAGTAGCATACGAAACAACAATCTAATTCATAATTACTAACCAGTCAAGGAGAATTAAGCATATTTCATCAATAAAACACATCAACATGATATGGGAACCAGACAATAGTTATACATATGTATTAATAGAAGAAAGAGTTACAAACAAGACTTAACGTCACAACCTCCTTCAGCAGGGTTCAGTTGAAGCGCGTCTCGATGAATGTTAGGGAATTAGGATGAGATGAAGGAACATGCCTAAGCTCTCTCAATAAGGGACTCTTCCATTATATTTTGAATATAAATCTCTCCAGCATTTCTGCTTCTTCAGTTCATCTAGCTTCATCAATGGAGGATGAGATATATTTATAGAGCGAGAGGAGGAGGTTGGGATCCCTACCATGGTGGAAGGGAGGCCTTATCTCATGGGGGGATTCCCGAAAAGGTGGAAACAAGAGGCCAAAGGAGGAAGGCCATGGTTATTTAGTCGAACCACTCCCTATGACTCATCCATGAATTTTTTGTGATAGAAACTTCGCCTCTAGTTTTAAAAAAATTTCCATAAATAGATTGGTGTGGGCAACTAACTAAAACAGAGCATCAACTGGCATGGGGGTTAGTGTTAATCTGCCTCATCGATGCGAAGGCATAACTGGCTACCAACGCCAAGGAAAAAACATGTGTTTTCGGTGGGTTTTTTTAGGAAATGGTCAACAAAAGGAATGTTAGACTCATGGTAAGGAATGCAATGATGATATTTTCAAGGCATGAAATTTTATTTTGTTCATAGAAATGAGCCTCCAATATGCGATATGGGGATTGCAAGGATAGTGACAAAATGTTGTGTAACAGATACCCCCTAAAGCATGAGGTCGGAGAGAGAAGAAGGGGTGAAATTATTTACGATAACACGTTTGAACCAAACACCGTTGTTGGAAGACTTGCAATTACAAGTACAACGGATATCTCTAAGACATGAACATGTGGCATGGGCGCAACCATCCATAATAGAGTACATATATGAACTAAGATTTGAGGTATAGACGCAACAATCGAGCAATAAGGATCAAAAAATAGACTCAGGTATGTTCGTAGCCATCCAATCAAAAGAGTCATGCAAGAAATCATGATACACCATAATATCCCACAGCCTGGATCTTATCAGACAAAACCCAAGGTCTTGCGTTCCATCTCGATCCGAAAAATTACAGATTCAAGTATGTGAATATGCGAGCTGAAGTCGAACATGCAAGAAAATCACCTTATTACTAGCCAATGATGAAAGATGTTAATAGGCATGAGAGAAACCACCAATAATGATAATGGCTCTCAAGGTACAACACATACAATCCACAGAATGTGAATAGTGATCTGGCATCAAACACCCACAGAATCACCTGATGGAAGGCCAATGATGTGGACCTGTCATCGAATGCGAAGAACCTACCATTGGGGCATGCAGGCTCCAAGGTACCATTAGAGATTCTATAGACCAACTTCCTGGATAATGAGCAAAAGTCGACAGGAAGTGACATGGTCGAAGGAGGGCCATAATGTATCCCACATCATCGACATGAGATAGAGGAACATGATGAAAGTGAATCAAGACCAACAGAGAATCAGAGGGAGGTTGAAAACTGCAGAGGCATACTTCTCTTGAACATATCAGCGACACGACTCTGGATTTGGCAGTATTTGACATCAAGGGATCTGATGTCATGATGACGTGGCAGAGAGTAGATGAGAGGTCAAAATAGATTACCCAAACCCACGAAGGCAATAATGATGAAATGAGATGTACCCAACCTGACACAAATGCAGACGAGTGTCATGTTCAAGAGTGACATACTACCAACACAACTAAAATCTGGTTCAATTTTCCCCCACCATTTTTGGCGAGTACCCCAATTATTTTTTAAAACAAGATTGAAGGGGATAGCATATGCTTGTGCTGTAAGTTTTTCCTTCAGACAAATCCATCCTAGTACATTTTACAAGCCTTAGGAAGGAGGAACTCGATGAACTTCATGGTGACGATGTCTGATGTTATCAGGGTTTAAGGAGTCCGACAAAGGAAGAACTTGGCATCTTTTCATGTTTAGAGAGTTTGAAAAGAAGCAAAAAAGAAAAATCCAGCATGTCCATTTTCATAGGTAGTCTCACAGATCCGAAAACGTAGAAAACTATGTCTGAGAGAACCTCTTAGTTGTGATAGGCTAAGGTATTCCTTTTTCATAAATAATCTATCCTAGCCCGAAAAATGGGTAAACGTATACTAGGTAGATATCGTTTCACAGCCATTTAACGAGTTCAAAATTACAAGAGTCTCGAAAATATTTTCATTTTAAAGATTTAGAAAAGAGCTGAAAGATGACTCCTCCTAGAGAAACGAGTGGTATAAAGGGTAGAAACTTGTTCTGGTGATCGCAGAACCGCTTAGAACAAGTAAAGGTCAAGAGGCTGGCTAACAAGACCACTCATTGTAGCGGTTCCTCAGGAATGGGTAAAACAATCATGTGAAGGCATATGATCGGCCAAGAAGATGGTGATGATGGAATGAGAAAACCAAGGTTCATCTGGAAAAAATAGGCTGATAAAATGGCAATCACGAGAGGTAAAATAAGAATGGTTTCATTTTTACAGAAGCTTGAAATTAGTAAACTCTACTTGAAATTGGTTTCATTTTTACACAAGCTTGAAACAAAGATAAACTATGCTTGGGATTGGTTTAATTTTTATAAAATCTTGAAACAAAGTTAACTATGCTTGAAAAACAGGGAAAAGCGGGCATGCCCCCAGCATGGTGACTCAATTCAAGGTACATGCCCCCCAAGCTTCAGTCCATTAGAAAGATGGATTGAGTGAAGGTTCAATTACGAGATCAGGCGAAGAATCAACTGGGAGTTTATGAGATCTTATCAAAGACTCAAATTGAATGGGAATATGTTTCATTTTTTTAATGAGGTTGAAACATTAAAAGAACTATCCTTGTGAGCTAATTCATTTTTTAATGAGGTTGACATAGAAGACGAACTATCCTCAAGACCTAATTCATTTTTTAAGGAGATTTACACAAGAAAATGAACTCTGCTCCGAAGAGCTTATCATGTTGAATAAGAATTCATGGCTTCCAAGAGGTTCTCATCTAATGGGAGAAAAACATATCAAAAATCATGACCCAATGCCCCTAGCACACGATGCACAATGGCACTATCACTAAATGTGGGCACGGGGCAGGTAGTCACATAATTAACCTGCGGCAGGGAAGGTACAACTGATAGATAAATATCCAGAAGAGATGATGTTGGGCCAATTTCCACATCAGGACCAAAGAATGAAAGCTGATCAATGGTCACGATCTGACCTTTGTGTGGAAAACATATCACAAAAAAGAGGGAAGAGACAAGTGCACCCATGACATAATCAAATTAGTGTCCCAAGAGTAAATTGAAATCCAAGAGGCTAGAACAACCATCGCATCTATATAGATGGTTTTCCCTCCCAAAGTGAGCGACAACTTTGGACAGATCCCTAATGATTGAATGGTTCCTCTGTTAAATGCCAACAAATTCTATGTAACAGGCACAAGCAGTGGAGAACCAAAATATTTTCGAGTAGTTGAAGATAGAATAATAACATATGTGGATTTATCTATAATGGTGCTGGGTGTGGCCACATGGGAGACCTATAATGTGATCTCAAACGACACATAAGACGGAAGGCGGTATCCTGCAAATCGACTCCAATCGAAGGAAACAACCAAACTACTTGGAGGGGGTACCACAAGAATGGATTGGTCATCTCCTTGTGTTAAGGGAGAAAGAGGAGCATCCTCTTGGACCCCCATCATGGGAGCAGGAGGAGAAGCTTCTTTAACTACAGGGATGGGATAATATTTCTCCAAGTCCAAGGCAAAAGGTGACTCTATCACTTTCAGGTTGAAATGAGCATGAAAGGACAAGCGATCTATGATCTTTTCACTTTTAGAGAGTCACAAAAAGACCAAAATGAATACTCAGGTAATATAAGAAAGAGGGTGTACCAAGTTTCCGTGAACTTCCATATACACCTTGGTGATCAAATGAAAAAGAAATGACCAAGGACTTAACGTACATGCAGGTAATCTCCCCGAATGTTGTGTTCGGTGTATCATGGTTATAGGGTGGCAGACTCGGCTTCCTAAGGATAAAGGATTTGAACCTAATGGGGTTTCCCTTTATATACTCGATGGTACGGGGAGCACAAGTCTGTACTAGCGCTGTCTAATTCCAGATGGTGAATGACAACTACTAGGTTTAAAAACACTGGAAAATTTCTCTAGCCTAGACCACTAAAATATTTATGTTAGGTTCCAATGTTTCCTTAGGTTAATTGAATTGATTTTATAGTTGACCTTGAATTATGTTTAAATTTCAAGGCCCTACAAAATTTCAACCCCAAATTTACTAAATGCAAACTATATGTAAATGAACACCATTTTCCTTCAATGAACACTAATTAAGAGAAGGATAGAGATATTTAAAAGAATAGCAATCAATGAAATCAAACGAAGAAATCTACTAATGCATCTAATTCAATTAAGCGAAAAATGAAAAATTATTTCCTAGCTAATCAAGCACTAGTTATGCAAAATAAATTTCCTTTTCCAAACAAATTAAAGAATGCAATTTTTTGATTTTTTCAATGAAATAAAGCACACAATGCACTAATTACATGAAAAAAAAAACAAGCGCTAGTTCAAGGATTGCAAATGTAAAGAGCTAATCTGAATGATTCGATGAAAGCAACACAAACACAAAAATGCACTCAAACCAATGAAGCACTCTTCCAATCAAAGAGAAAGCTTTGAAACGATCCAAACAAGAAATGTGATCTATGCTTGGAGCAGTAAGAAGAAAAATCAAACGAAACCCAAAATGATCATTCAACCAAAACAAATGCTCAAAGGATCAAAAAGAACTAAATGCAATTGATAAAGAGATGTGACTGACAAGAATCGAAAAAATCAACTTCCTATCAGAAGGATCCGTGAGCTATGACACTCAGAAACCCTAAGGCCATGAACTACACTGATAATTAAACAGACGTACAACTAAGAAGAACAAGTCTGTGATAGTCAAAACAATCTCAACAAAACAATTTCAAATCAGAAATCCACCCAGAGACAAGCACAACTGACCAAAAACTCAAAAGGAAAGTCAATCCAAATCCTACAAGATTCGGTGCAATTGTAAGGGGGAAATCTGCGCCAAATAGGGGTTGGCGCTAGTGCAACAGAAGAAACATACGCCAATCAACGTGATTGTTCAACAAAAAAACTTGCCAAGCTAGATATCTATGGGAGAATGGGAAATCTAATGAGCAGAGGTCAATCTTGACACTCTGGAGCTAAACAAGAGGAATCTAAACAAGAAAATAGACCATAAAAGATAAACAAGCAATCAAACAACTGAAGTCAACTTGACAAGGCAAAAAAGACAAACTCACACTGATCCCCAGTGGAGTCACCAATTTGTTATGTAGGTAAATCCTCTCTGCGTACAGAGACGATCCCTCTAGCCCTAGAGTGGGTCTAGTAACAAAAGGACAAACTAGAGTGTAGGATCCTAATTACCGAATGAAATAGACATGGTAGATCAACCTACCTGGAGTCCAACGCTCTCGTCATAGCTGTTGTAGTGGTGACCTCTCAATTCTTGTCTTAGCAAGTCACGATCCTTTTGTAGTGAAGCCTAGATATCTGCACCAAATCAACAAACAAGAGTAGCATATGAAACAACAATCTCATTCATAATTACTAACCAGTCAAGGAGGGTTAAGCATATTGCATCAATAAAACACATCAACTCGATATGGGAACTAGACAATAGTTATACATATGTATTAATAGAAGAAAGAGTTACAACCAAGCATTGATGTTGCAGCCTCCTTCAATGGGGTTTAGTTGAAGCATGTCTTGACGAATGTCAAGAAATTTAGATGGGATAAAGGCACAAGCCTAGGCTCTCTCAATAAGGGAATCTTCCGTTCTATCTTGAATAGAAATCTCTCCAGCGTTTCTACTTCTTCAGTTCAGCTAGCTTCATCAATGGAGGATGAGCTATATTTATAGAGGGAGGGGAGGAGGTTGGGATCCCTACTATGGTGGAAAGGAGGCCTTATCTCATGGGAGGTTTCCCCAAAATGTGGAAACAAGAGGGCAAAGGAGGAAGGCCATGGTTATTCAGTCAAACCACTCCCCATGACTCATCCGCAAAGTTGTTATAATTGAAACTTCGGCTCTATTTAAAAAAAATTTCCATAAATAGATTGGTACAAGTAGCTAACTGAGACAGAGTACTAGCTGGCGCAGGGGCCGGTGTTAATCTACCTCATTGGCACGAGGGCATAACTGGCTACCAGCGCCAAGGCAAAAACAAGTCTTTTTGGTGGTCTATTCAAGAAATGGTCAACAGAAGGAATGTTAGACTCATGGTAAGGGATGCAATGATGATATTTACAAGGCATGAAACTTTATTCTATTCACATAAATGATCCTCCAATATGCGGGATGGGGATTGCAGGGATAGTGACAAAATGCCCTGTAACAAATAAGGATGCAGAATCCCTATCCTACAGAAGAAAAATACCACTCATGGGAAGCTCAGTGATGGATTTCCTTAATAAAATATCATTGTTGACAATTCTGGAGTGACTTTATAAAAATCGAAAGGCATGTCTAACATCTCAAGTATAACTTTCCAAAAATAATAAATCGCCTTGCATAAATTGGTAATCAAGCATAGAAGAAGGAAAACCACTTAACTTATCATTAATAAATCCTAACAGTTCAATCTCAACTTAATCATTAATATTATTAATATTATAATTTTATTATTCTCTTTTATGAGACTATGATATTATTATTCAAAATGGAATTATAAGTCACCTTCATCTCCTCAATCACTTTAAACCTCTCTCCTTGATGATTCTCATGGCTCTATGTAACTCTCTCTCTCTTTAAATAATACATTACACTCTCTTTTATGCACTCATAAAATAATGGCATATTCCTCTTACGCACATTAAAGACATGTCATAAAATATTCCTCTTTCTCTCTCTTTAGTGCATATGTTACACTCTCCTTAACTAAGGTATGCATACATGTCCTTATTGGCATGAGTTACACTCCTCTCAAATGAATACAAGGCATGAATATTACTCATCCTTTATGACAAATTTTTTTTTTCTTTTTGACAAGAATTTTGTGCTCCTATATATGTGTCTTATGTATTCTCACTTGGGGGAGGTGCATTGGGATACCAAGATTTGGAGAGATTAAGAAAAGAGAGAGAGATACTTGGAGAGTATCCAATTTCTTTCGAAATGAATTTGAAATTCCTAAACTAGATTACTAAGTAGCTCTACCTGGTGGAGCTGACCATGAGTGGTATTGGGAGGAAGTGAAATTTATCTTCCTTGACTTGCCTTGTATATCTCTCTACTACAATATTTTGGTACTGCTTGTGAGCTTATACAATTCGAGGGGGAGAATTTCTTCCTAGACATGGTTGGCAGGAAAACCGGATGGTTCAAATGAGTTGGTTAAAGAATCAGAGATGGATCATATTATCAGCGATTGGAGTTAAATATCTTATCATGTATAATTTTAATTGTTCTAAAATTGTAATATTGCATTAGCATAAACTAAAAAGTAGAAAATTAAATTGTTGTAAGCATATAATTTTGGTTTAAGGTTATGTTATCTAGAAACTTATTGACTAGTTGAAAATGAAGAATAAGAGAATTCTATATGTGTGTATGCTTAGATCTCAAGATTGGAATTATTATTGGTGTATTTTATGGTACTAGTCTTGGTATTGTAGCATTTGAGAAAGGAAAGCCAATTATTTCTAATTGTAATTACAATGAAGAATTGGGAAAGAGGTTGGGTAAGATTTTCATGACTTATTGTTTTGTGTTTTTTTAATTGAAATAGGTAATTAGATGCATTTTAGAAGGATTTCAAGGTATGTTTTCAAAATCCATGAATGAGTAATGTTATCAATTTATTTATGCATGAATAAGTGATAACTTTCAACTTGCAAGAGAAGTAATAAAATGGACATGTACCCAAAATATACGTGGAGGAATTACAGAATCAACCCTTAAAAGAAAATGCAAAAATAATGGCAGCTAAAATATGGTTTCGAAGATCAAAGGCTTGAGGTAAGTTTGAGGTAAATTTTAGTTATGAGTTATGTTTGATATTATTATAAATAATTCAATGTTTTGTGATTCAATTTTGTGGTATAGTACCATTATAATTTCAAAAGAAATCCTTAGTGGTTGTATCATTTAGGGTTTCCATGTGTTTGTCAAATTGTAGCAATGGATGCAATAAGCTTGGCAAATTATGTCCCAGGAATTAGGTTGTGGGTTGTAAAATGTTTCAAGAACTCATATGGTGGATTTAGAGATGTGTGAATTCAATTAAAATATCTTAGTATCATAAATCTAGGTTGTCTTTCGTCATGTAGAATTTTAGATGAAAGTTTGTATTCCATGTGTTTGACAAAAGTGGTATATGAGACATTAAGGATATAAATTTTTGTTTTTTTAAAGAATCAAAACTTGGGTGTTTTGCATGTGGTTCAGCCCAACATTAGTGGGTATCCATGCCATAATAACATGTAACTCCCCATTTGATTAAAAAGAACACTTTTCATAACCCTAATCGTAAATCTGGGCGATTTTACAGATTACTGCTGCCAACTATGTGCCCATTCTCGATTTTTTGGTGAAGGATTAAGATGATTTAGTTTTTGTTTTAATATGCCAATATTTGAAGTTTTAATTTATAAATTTTATGAGTTAAATAGGTTGAGTAATAATCTTATATTCATGTTCCTAATGGCTTTCAAAATTGTCTTCAGAGATGATGGGTGCCAAGTGTTTGACAAAATGCCTCAATGGTTGTATATTGTATGCTTGAAAACTATTTGTCATAATGCTTCAATAGTTGTAGCTATTTACATTTATGAATTGTATGTAAAAAAATGCCTAAGTGAAATTAGGATTTGTAACCAAGATGTTTCTAGAATGTCTCAATGAATATGCATGATAATCCCATTTAGTTAAAATTCATACTAATAAAGTCAAATTTGGGTAGGTGAATTGTTGTAATGCCAACTTACATATGAATTCATAATTATTGGATACCACTCATATAGAAGTTGAATTATCTTTTTAAGTAAAGAATTCATAAGCATGTTATTTAAAATAAAATCAAATTAGTCACTCTTGAACACATTTAATTGCAATAGAATTAACAATTATCTTGTTGGAAATTGTGGCTCATAAAGTTTGATGTTTATTCATCCCACTAAATAATATTTCTTTTAAATATCATTTTTGAGCTTGAGTATCAAGTGATGGTTGGGGTTTGAGTGAGGCATCGACTTTGGGCTTGTCTTGGAAATTTGGAAAGAAAAACAAAAAAAATATCGCATTTTGAGTCTTAGTGTTTAATATTTATCTATAATATTGATGTTTGGTAAGGTGGTACCTTACAAATAGGCATGGGCACTCTCTTGCACCCATGCTTCCCATTCCAAAACTTCAATTCCCGTTAGCACAAGTAGAACTGTGGTTAGGGTGATGGCTAATGGAGATAAATGAGGTTGGTGTGGCCTACTCATGGCACTCTACCAAAAACCAAACAAACCACACAACCTTCCCTTGAGAGCATTAGATTGATGTCCCTCCCTTCTGCCAGCCATCAATTCATTTTTGGTTGAATTTACTTATGTACCGAAATTTTACATAGGGATATTTACAATCGCAGGGTGCACCGAAATGGGTTCTTATAGACCCCAATCCCTTAAATGAACACCATCCTCAATGTTCTATGCACATAAAAAAGGTTACAAACATTGAGATTTATATTTACAACTCTTACATTCATTTGCACAATGAACAAAAATGACTAAAGTACCCTCATATGATCTTCCATTTCCTGGGTGGTTTCATCTAGTCTAAAGTGCTTCCATTGCACCTTGACCTTCTCTATTACTTGATTCAAGAGCATGGTCTACCTCTTGTATGGGATGCACATAGTTTCTACTTGGAGCGCTCCCTTATATTTCACCTATACCACAAACCCATTCAAAACATGATTAGTGCCATGTACATAGTACATAAGTAAAGAAACGTGAAAAAAATCATGTTTTTTCATTGTGAGTGGTAAGGCTAATCTATAGGCCACTAGCCCCACTCTTTCCGAAATTTGAAATGGACCAAAAAATGTGGGTGCCAACTTAGCATAAGACCCCACTCTCAATGAACTCTTTCTTGGTGTGATGTGGATATATACATGCTTTTGCACTTTGGAATTCCTTATTCATTCTTTATTGATCAACATACCTACTTTTTCTATCCTAAGCTACCTTAAATTTATGACTAATATTAATTACTTGTTTCTCCATTTCCTTCAACATTATAGGTCAAGAAACACCCTGTTCACTATATCATGCTAGCTAATGGGGGTGTTACATTTTCTTCAATATAAATCCACTAAAGATTTCATCTTTAGTGACTATTGGTACCCATTTTTTTATGAAAATATAGGTAGTAGTAGGAAATCTTCCCATTTATTTGGCTAATATATGAAATGCATCCTTAGCATGTTGATGTAGGGGCATCCATTAAAACACAATTGACCGATAGGTTAAAATTATTTTACCGGAGGAGTCAGTTCCTCAATATGTGGATTCTTAGGATAGAGTTTAGTTTTGTTTCCATGTAATTCAATCAATATAGTAATTTGTTAATTTGTATCCCAAGTTTGGTTTCTTCCAATCTTGCCTTCAAGGATATGGACCAATCTCACACATATGTATTTATTTAAAATTTAAATTAATAAAAGACACCAAAGAGTGGTGGTGTGTGTGTCAGTTCTTTCTTTCTAATTATTTATAGAGTTTCCTTTATTCCTTTGTATGTTTAAATCTCTTGACTGAATCATTTGTTAAGTTGAGTATGATTAACAATATTCCAGAACATGATGGTGTATTAAATCCTCTGCAAACTGTTAGTTGATCAACAAGGAGATTGCAATAGGTTCCCAAAGAGATGAGAGTTGGGCCAATATTTAGTTTTGTTTTTAAAAGAAAGTGGGAAAAAATTAAATTTGCAAAGGAAGTCTAACAAAGTCCAAGTCTGTTAAGTAATTTGCATCTCAAACAGAGTCTCGAAGGAAAACCATCTCGGAATAAACCCCCATCTCGGAAGAAACCATATTGGGGTTTCCCTCTGAGACACCCCAAAAATTTCTCTGAGAGGGAACTATTCAGATATGACTAAGATCAATATTATGTTAAGTGTTGGAGTGGTAAGTATTGGGAATAAATTTGTATTGGGGTTTACTTCTTGGAAGTTTGTGAAGGGAACGCTCCATAGAAATCCCCGAGATTCGAGATCTGGGGGCAACAGAAGATGAGAATCCATGAACAACAACTGACAGAGAGGATCTCCATATTTTAGGTTTCTATCTCGGAATATCAGCTAAGGGTAAAGAGGTTTGGTTTTAGAAAAATCTGAGATCCCACGTCATAATTCTAGGTTATATGGGCCTTGTTGGTGTTAAAGTGTATTCGTTGTGGGTGCCAGAATTATAAACATTAACTCAAGGGGACTTTGTAAAGGGCTTCCTTAGCACATTATGTAATCGACATCCTAGCTTGGTCCTTATTACAAAGAGGCTTAAACTCAGTGGTTTTGTTTTATAAAGGTACTTTCCTCATATATATATATATATATATATATATATATATATATATATATATATATATATATATATATATATATATATATATATATATATATATATATATATATATATATATATATATATATATATATATACGAGGCTCAAATATAATGGTTCTGTGTTAAGGATTTGGAGTTTTAAAGGAAATTGTGACCTAGCTTGACATTATATACTTATAAAAGAAAGTTCGTTGAACTGCACCAGTTTGGTATCATAGTAGATTTTGTATCTTCTTGAGGAAAAAAATGACTTACAAAGTTGGAAAAGGTGGAAGAGGAGGATATATAGGACAAATTCCTATAGCCAATGCCAATATGATGTGAGCTATGCAGTGATCGGAAGCAAGAATGGAAGTCATGGAAACTAATAAACTGAGAGATCCTAAAGCTAGAGATGTGAGCGAGAAGGAAGAAGAAGAATATTTAGAAGATGAAGGAACTCAAGAAAAAACAAAGTGTTAATTAAAATAAATTTTAAGATCTATTTCCAAGCCTTTGCCTAAAATATCCACCTATACTAGTAACATGATTCTACAAGAGCTTGCAGACTAGATCATAGAGATGGATAAATTATTTGAGTAAGAGGAGATGGACAAGGAGAATAATTTTAATTTTGTTGTTACTAAATTGAATGGACACATTTCTCTATGGTGGGATGGTGTGTAGGCTGAGAGGAAAAGGATGAACAAGTAGACTATTAAGAGATGGGATACGATGATTGCAAAGCTTAGAGTCATTTTTTTCCAATATATTATCATCTCACTTTATTCAAGAAGATAAAAAATATTAGATGTAGTATAATGTTTGTGAGGGAGTATGAAAAGGAGTTTTATAAGTTGAATATTAGGACAATATATGTAGAAGAGTATATAGAAAAGAAAAGAAAAATATATCAATGGTCTTAGGTTGGTATCCAAGACGCGATAATCATGTTATCTCCTAGAATTGTGGAAGATACATATGAGTAAGCTTTCAAGGATGAGGAGAACCTTGCAAGGAAGTATTCTGGTAGAGGAAAGGGTATTGCTAGAGGAATAGGAAAATAGTCAAACATAGGAAGATCTACAACACAGAAGGAAGAAGCTAGTAGCTCAAGCCCACAATAGCAAAATAGATATTTTGGAGGTCAAATATCCTTTTCTAGAGGACGAGGAAGAGGGAGAGAGATACATTGCTACAAGTGTGGTAAAATTGGACATATGGCATATGAATTCCTACAAAATATATATGTAGGTCATAGAATCATTGTTTTTTCCCTAGTAGAGGAAAGGGAACCAAAGGTACAAGATGTAGAAAATATATCAGAGACAAGAAAATATATATTGCTTAAGAAATTTTTATTGAAACTTGAGAAGGAAGCTATTGAAAGAGCTCAAAGAAGTACTTTATTCGGGATTTTTTGTAAATTCCAAGGGAAATTTTGTAAGATGATGATTTATAGTGGTGGTACAAATAACTTGGTGTCTACGTGGTGTAAAAATTGAGTTTGAAGAGGATGAAGAATCAAACACCCTATAAGGTGTCATGGCTTCAAAAGGGTCATCAACTATTGGTAAATTAACAATGTGAGGTAGATAGGAAGATATACAGAAAACATCCTATGTGATATAATTTCCATGGATGTGTGCCACATTCTATTGTGTAGACCATGGCATTTTTATAGGAGTGTTACACATGATAGGAAGAATAACACTTAAAAATTACAAAAGGATTGCATAAACCATACCTTGTTTCCATTAGAAGAAGAAGTAACATCAGAGAACAATGACTCAAAAGCATTATTGTTGAGTGTGAAATAATTTTTGTAGTAGATGGAGGATAATGAGGTAAATTTTGCTTTGGTTTATAAACCTAGAGAAATCCTTACTTCAACTATTGTGACAAAATTTCCTTTTTATATTCAAAATATGTTGAATGAATATAATGACATTGTAGTAGATGGCTTTCCTAATGAGTTTCCACATGCGAGAAGTATAATTCATCATATTGGCTTGGTACAAAGATAAATTCTACCAAAAAAGGCTACATACAGAATGACCCCTCAGGAGAATGAAGAACTCAAAAATAAAGTATAGGAGTTGTTAGATAAATAATTTATTATAGATAGCCTTAGTCCATGTGCACTACCAACAGTGATGATCCCTAAAAAGGATGGTGGTTGGTGCATGTGGAAAGATTCTATGGCATTGAATAAGATTAAAATAAGGTATAAATTTCCTTTACCCCACATAGATGATTCGTTGGAATATTAAAGTGGCTATAGTTGTTTCTCTAGGATTGATCTAAGAGTGGGTACCATTAGATCAGGATTAGAGGAGATGAGTGGAAAACAACGTTTAAAACCAATCATGGGTTGAATGAATGGTTGGTCATTCCATTTGGGTTATATAACAAACATAATGCCTTCATGAGGTTGATGAATGAGGTGTTAAGGGAATTCATAGGGAAATTCGTAATTGTATATTTATATGACATTTTGGTTTATAGTCAGTCTAAAGAAGAGAAATCAAGGCATTTGAGGTATGTTTTATAAAAATTACAACAAGAGAAACTATTAATCAATTTGAAAAAGTGTTCATTCCTAAAGACATAACTTTTTTATTTTGGATCTGTCATATCTAAAGATGGATTGAAGATGGACGCTAAGAAGGTAAGAGATTTTATTGATTGGACCTCTCCAAAAAATATATTTGAAGTTGGAAGTTTTCATGGTTTGGCTATTTTCTTTAGGAATTTTATCAAGAATTTCAATAGGACGAGTGCTCCAATTGTGGAGACTATAAAGAAGACAATGAACCATTCAAGTGGAAAATTCAAGTTGAGAAGGGTTTCCAGTAGTTGAAGAAGAAGATCACAGAACAAAATTCTTTATTGTTTTCATATTTTAGCAAATATTTCCAATTGAAGTGTGATGAAAGTGGAGAAGTAATTGGTGTTGTAATATGTGAAGAGGA
Source organism: Pinus albicaulis (assembly GCA_034641835.2). Taxonomy (NCBI): domain Eukaryota; kingdom Viridiplantae; phylum Streptophyta; class Pinopsida; order Pinales; family Pinaceae; genus Pinus; species Pinus albicaulis. The sequence continues at coordinate 105,640,267 of MU968411.1, forward strand.
TAACCCATAAATGTATTTCAACGAGAAGTTGAATGAGTTAAGTAGGAAGTAGTATTCCTACTAACAAGGAGTTTTATGTTGTAGTGCAAGCCTTGAAGAAGTGTAGGCATTAATTGATGTCAAAGGAGTTTTTTTTGTACACACATAAACATGCCTTACAATACATTATGCAACCACCAAAATTAAACCAAAAATGTGTTAAATGGACAGAGTATTTTCATATTTTCACTTTTGTTTTAAAGCATATCACTGGCCAATTTAATAGAATCACAAATGTTTTAAGTAGGAAGAGCCTAATAATGTAGGAAATTCATGTCTAGGTAATGGGATTTTATTTCATGAAGGAGTTATATGAGGTTGATGTAGACTGCAAGGAAGCCTGTGAAGCCTATAAAAATCCAGAAACCTAAGCTAGAAGCTAGTGGCTTGATTTCATGCTATAAGAAGGGATATTGTTAAAAAAAAATCAACTCTGCATTCCAAAGTGCTCAATGAGGGAAAACTTGGTTAAAGAAAAACATATTGGTGGTCTTGGTGGATACTTTAGAGTTTAAAATACATATGAGTAGCTAAATAATTTTTATTTTTGGCCAAATATGAGGACTGGTGTGTATATGTTTGTGAGAAATTGCATAGTTTATCAACATGCCAAAGGGAAGAATCAAAATATAGGGATGTATACACCATTTCCAATTCCAGACAAACCTTAGGATTCAATGAGTATGGACTTTGTATTTGTGTTGCAAAATACACAAAAGGGTAATAATTCAATATTTGTAGTAGTAGACATATTTTCAAAATTTGCCTATTTCATCCCTTGTTAATACTATTTATGCCTCCCCTATTGCTAATTTATTCTTTATAGAAGTGATAATATTGCATGGAGTGCCCAAGAGAATTGTCTCAGACAAATATACTAGATTCTTGGGGAAATTCTAGAGGATTTAATGGAATAATCTTGGAACCGAGTTGAATTTTAGCTCAACCTATCACCCTTATATTGATGGGAAAAATGAAGTAGTTAATACGATTTTGGGAAATATATTGAGGATATTTGTTGGAGACCATCCCAAGCAATGGGATCAAGTGATTTCCTTGGATACATTTTCCTACAATGATTCTCCAAATAGAAGCACTAATCAAAATCCTTTTCAAATCATGAACGGGATGCATCTTATAGGAGTTCATGAGCTTAGAAAGTTGGGAAGAGCATAAAAAAGGAGTGCAATAGGTGAAGATTTTGTTATATTTATGCAATAAATCCATGAACGGGTGAAACAAAAATTACAAGAGAGCATCCTCAAATACAAAACCAGAGAAAACTTGAAAGCAATGGAATAACACTTTGAAGTCGGGGATTTAGTTTTAACACATCTAGGGAAGGAAATATTTCCTACATGGGAATATAATAAATTAAAATTAAGAAAGATCAGCCCTTGTAAGATCATCAAGAAAATTTTAGGTAATGTTTATGAGGTAGAGCTTCCACTAGGTATTGGCATCTCTCCCATCTTTAATGTTTCAGACCTGTACAAGTATCGTTCAGATGAAGAGATGCAAATAGTGAATTAAAGTGGACAACAATAGATTCAGTGGAAAAAGTAGTTACAATTCACAAAACCTTTGCAACAAGAGAAGATTATGGACAAAATATTGATTAAGAATACAAGGGGAAAGGAGTACTACAAGTACCTGGTCAAGTGGAAGGACCATCTAATAGATGATTCTACTTGGATGATTATCCCAATACTACAAAAAAGTGGAATTTTTTTTGAAAAGCTCATGGGCAGAATCCCATGAATTATTTGTTCCTTGGTAATATGATGTAGGAGCATCCATAAAAACCCAATTGGTCGAGAGGTCAAAATTCTTTTACCATAAGATTTGGTTCCTCAAGTTTGTTCCTTGGGAATATGATGTAGGAGCATCCATAAAAACCCAATTGGTCGAGAGGTCAAAATTCTTTTACCATAATATTTGGTTCCTCAATATGTGGATTGTAAATATATATATATATATATATATATATATATATATATATATATATAATTTGTTTGCCGTTTGGGATCATCTGATCATGGCTTCAAGGATCCGGAATGATGTCACACCTATGTATTTATTTAAAAGTTAAATTAATAAAAGGCAACATAGAGTGGTGGTGTGTGTGCAAGTTCTTTCTTTCTAATTATTTATTTATATAGTTCCCTGTATGCCTGCATATGTTTAAATATCTTCACTGAATTGTTTGTTAAGTTGAATATGATTAATAGTATTCTAGAATCGTGTAGGTGTATAAAATCCCCTGCAAATCCTTAGTTGATCGAAAAGGAGAGTGCAATAGATTCCCTAGGAGCCGAGAGGTGGGGCAATACTTATTTTTTTTCAAAGAAAGTGTAAAAAATGTCAATTAACGAATGTATCTTAAGGAATTTTTATCTCGGACAGAGTCTGAGAGGAAACCCATCTTAAAAGAAACCATCTCTTGTTTTCACTGAGGGATACCCCGTAGATTTCTCCAAGAGACACTAGTCTGAAATTTTCGATATTGAGATTACGTTAAGTGATGCAGCTACTAGTTTTGGGAATAACTATGTCTTGGGGTTTAATTATTGGAGTTTTGTGAAGGGCACGCTCTACGAAAATGCATGAGATATGAGATCCAAGGAGAAAGGAAGACAAGAATTTACGAATAAAAATTAATAGAGATGATATCCATCTTGGAGGTTTCGATATTGGAAGAGCAGATGAGAGCAAAAGAGGTTTGGGTTTAGAAAACTCCAAGATCCTAGGTCACACGTCTAGGTTATATGGGACACGTTTCCTTGCGCTAGTGCTAAAGTTTATTGGTTGTGGGTGATATAATTATAAAGCTTAACTTGAGGGGACTTTGCTAAGGGTTTCCTTGGCGCATTATGTGATTAACAACTTTGACTCTAGTGGTTATTACGTATATTCTTGAACTCGATGGTTTTTTTATAAAGGTACTCAACCGTCCCCTTATATATATATATTATATTATATTATATGCAAGGCACAATTGTGGTGGATTTATATTCACGATTTGGGGTTTTTAGGAAATTTTGACCTAGCTCGAAATTGAAATTATATCCTTATAGAAAAAATCCCTTTGGCATGTACCATATGTGCCTTAAGGGTCTATTCACTCTTTCAATGTTTCCACTAGTCTGAGGATGATATGTTATACTAAAAGCTATGTAGGTTCAAAAAATGACTACCAAAACTTACCAAAATTTGAAGTGAACTTGGCATCCCAATCTAAAATGATATTCCTAGGTATGCGATGCAATCTAAATATATACTTGATGAGAATATGAGCTATGTCAATTTCTTTGTGGGTGGAATTGACAACTATAAAGTGAGACTTCTTACTCAACTTATCCACCACCACCGTAATGGCATCATGCTACTTGGATGTTCTTGGAAATATTGTGATGAAGTCCATAGACATGACTTCCCACTTCCACTCAGGAACCGGGGTTGGTTGTATCAATTCCACTAGATGTTTGCTTTCCACTCTAACTTGTTGACATTACAAGCACCTAGAAATGTAATCAACATCTTCCTTTTTCATGCCCAACAAATAATACATTTTCTTCATGGCTGTTATCATTTTCCAATAACTAGGATTGCTGAAATAAGGTGTTTTATGGCACTCATCCATTATCATGATCTTCTTCAAGTTTCCCATGCAAGTCACATACCATCTATCCTTGAAATTCAACATGCCATCATTAGTGAGTTTGAAATTCTTTCTAACTTATCCTTCTAGCTCCTTCTACAAGAATTCCTTCACATGTTGGTCATGCTCATCATGTAGTAATGCCTCTTTGATCCTTTCTTTGATGGACACTTCACAAGTGCTTATTTCTACCAAGCAAGCCAGTTATATACTTCCACTAAGTGCATCTACTACCTTGTTCTCCTTGCCCTTAATGTACTTTATCTCAAAGTCAAACTTGTAGATCAATGCCATGAATTTAACTTGTATTGCATTAAATTGGGCTATTCAAACAAGTATCTCGAACCTCCATGGTATGAAATCAAAACAAAAATCCTCCAAAGTATGCAGTTCCACCACATTTTCAATTCGTGCACTATCTATGCAAGCCTTAAATCATGAGTGACATATTTCTTCTCACCTTCATTTAGTTTTTTTGATCCATAACAAATTACATGTCCTTATTGCATAAACACCACACCTAGCATTTCCTTGCAAGCATCTCTGCAAAGTAAGAAATCCTTCTTTGGATAAACTATTCTTAGGATAGGTGCATGTGTGAGAGATTCTTGAGTTGATAAAAGCTAGTTGTGTAATTTGATCTCCAATGGAACTTTATCCCTTTATTTTTTAAAGTCATGATGGGATTCCAAATCTTCGAGAAATATCAACTAAAGAATCGATAATATCCATCCAATCCATTGGGAGATCTAACTTCTATGACATTTTGGACAATGGTCCATTCCATGATGGCCTTGATATTCTTGGGATCCCCTTCACTCCTTCCCTGTAAATTATATGTCCCAAGTACTTAAATTGTGATTTGAAAAATTAACACTTAGTGAGCTTCACATAGAACTTGTGATTTATTAGTAAATGAAAGTCTTTCAAATTCTCTCATGCTCTTCTCTAGTTTTTTAGTAGATCAAGATGTCATGGAAAAATACCAATACAAAATCGTCAAAAAATGGGATGATAACATTGTTCACAATACACACAAATTTTGTGGGGGAATTTGAGAACCCAAATGTCACCACCACAAACTCATAGTGTCTATATTCGGTCCCAAAATTTACCTTTTGGATGTATTCATATTTAATCCTAATATGATGGTAACCTGATCTTAAATCTATATTTTAGAATACCACAATCTGTAATGTTCCCAAATTTGCACATAGCAATTTGGAACATTAGATTTTGCTACTTCCACCTAGGAGATGAATAAATGGGTAAGGGAGCCCATGAAAAATAAAAATATGAATAATTTCCACCTTAAGAAGGAAGGGGATCACTTCAGGAACTGAAATTTACACTTACAAGTGTGAACATGGGAAAAATAGATAAGGACATAATCAAGTTTGACTACGTCAACATGCATGCTTGAGGAGGAAGAGATCACCTAAGAAAACCGGTTCAATGTGAACAAGGATCAACCTAAGACACATATGTAAACTAGATTGAATATATCTAGTGTGAAAAGAGGCATTGGAGGTGGATTAGTTGATCAAGTCAAAAACGCAGCCACAAGAGGAGGGAAGCAAGCTAGGGCAGTGTAGTTTTGAAAGAGAAAGATTCATGAAGAAGTCACCTCAACCTTGTGTGGGGTCCGGGGTGAGGAGGCTCACCAAAGATAAAAGGAAGGCATAGCATCAAAGGGAGATCATTCATGTATTCAGCTATTTTGGTCTTGAGACCACTTTCATGCTTCAGTTGTTCAGCCGGAGTTGCTGCACTGCTTAGTGCAAATAATTCCCGTATAGGAATTCCATCCTCTCTTTAGATCAACTTGCTTAAGGGATCAAGAGAGAAGGATTTGAGCTTCATTTAAGTATTTTTATTGTGGCCATCCATCTACATTCAAATACAACTTATTTTACTTTAGAAACTGCGTCCTTTTCTGCAGGAGCATTGTTGCTGGGTTCAACATTGTCTTTGTATGCTAGTCTTTGAGGGGGAGGTGCTAATTTCCCTCCGGGAGCTCCAATAAGAAGGCCTAAGGCCATTATATATATTATTAAAAATTTACATGTCATATTCAGTCATGGTTAATACATTTTTGTAGTAAAATGTGTTATTTTCTGTAGTATTTCTTTGTACATGCATTTTGCCGGAAAACTTGCCGGGTGCCTTGTTTTACTGTATAAGTGATTAAACCTCCATTTCTTTGATGTGTGAATAATATAAGTTTTATATCAGACCCCTTCCTTCATTTTCTATAGACACCCTCATGGGAATTATGCTCTCACTATGTTCAGAAATTTCTGTTTAGTAAAGTCATGGGAAATCAGTGTTTTCTAGCCTAGTCGGGAAAGGAGGAGTTGTTTAATATATCTAGAAGCATTAATTTGAGCTGAAATTAGAATCATAGGTCCCTTATGACTTAATATATCATATCCAACCATTTTCCCTTCTTATGTTTACCCTCATTTCTGAAAAAAACCTCTTTAAGGCATAAAATCCCCTTTTTCCCCACTTTTTGGATCATGAAACAAAGTGAAAGTTGCTGTTGTAGATAAAAATTATGTTTATGTGTTTATTATATGTATTTTAAGATTATTCATAATAAAAACACCATTATACAACTTGTTCATTGCTGAGTTCCAGATTTAGAATATTACAGTGGTATCAAAGCATGATCTTTGGCTCAGCCTGTGGCTTCAAGCCAAAGTGCTGACTCCCTGAAAAAGGAATAATTAAAAATATATAGACAGATTCTGAAGATGGCCAGGTAGCATCTGGATCTCATCCTTTCTTCAAAGGTGACATATCTAGTAAATGCCCCTGCAGTCAATCTCTGGAATAGAATTTCGATATTCCTGAAAAGGGAACTTTACAGCGCTATCAGAGGAGAGAAGAGGAAAATCATAGATCAAAATGATGGAGAGGATGAACTTACTCTCATCCATTTTCAGATCCAAGAAAAAAGAAGCAGAGAAATGCATTGAAATTCCAAAAGGGTTTCAAGGAGGAGAAAGCTGCAGTGAAACCTCTAGGTTTCAAGAGGCAGAAGAAGATGCATGCACTTCCTTTTCTTATAGAGGAATTGAAGAGAAAGGAGACCACTTAGAGCATGAAATCCTGAGTGGGTATTTGGCAGAATACAAGTGCCAACCTAGAGCTTCCAAAGAGACCCTAGATTTTCCTCAGTTTATTGAACTGATAGAAGAAAGAAGATCCTGCAGCAAAGGAGAGATCAAAGGCAATAGGTTCCTATTTTCTACATTTGATGGGTCAACTACAACTAGAGCTTGGGCAAGAAATCTTGAGGCATTATTCCTACTTCATCTAGTGGTATAGAGGGAAGTAGCAGAAGTTTCAGTGCTGCACTTGGAGGGTGAAGCCAATACTTGGTGGTGCAAACACTTAAGCCACACAAGAGTGACTTCTTTTTTTGAGTTCACTCAAGAGCTGATTAGAAATTTGGATGAATAGAGATCAGAGGAGAGAGGATCCACACCACCATGGAAAGATATAAGTACCAGCGCTGTCACAGCCTTGGAAGAGCAGCTTCCTACATCAGTAGTTTGGGCAGCCATTACATTGGAAGGAGGAGCCTTTGCAGCTCTACAAGAGGTTCCCACATCTCACCAAGGTATGGGAAGATTTCCACTTTTAATTATTGCAGAAAATCTCTCTGAAAGTTGTGGAAATATGTTTTCATATGGCCCAGGATCAAATATTTTTGTTGGGGAAGAGCAGGAACATTTCACTGCGTTGTGCAGAATTGAATGGTTCAAGAAACAAATGAACCATCATCCTCTTGGACCCTTTTTGAGTTGCACTCAACCCTTGAGGTTGAAGTGTGATATTTTGGGGGGAGTCATTATCATTCTTGAGTCAAGATATGAGACAGCTTGTACACCATGGAGGAGTTATACAGCGCTGTCAGAAGGTAGCAGTAAGAGGGTTTTTCCTTCTTCACAGTTGGATCCTTATGGATTCAAGATGATTGTAGACATGAAATCTTCTCTAAGAGATCTCCAAGGAGATGCCTTTCAACACTTTATGAGAGGCAAAGAAAAGAAACAATTTGCAGAGGATGGTAGATCTCATTGGAGAAATACCAAGATGTAGAATGATGAGAAGCATCCACAAGGATTTGAGTGGATGTGGATGGGAGGAAAGAGGTTTGTAAACCACTTGCAAGTCTATGCCACTAGGTAGCAAGAGGCAATGTTGCGTTGGCTACTCTTGAGAGAGTTTGGTCAACCTATGACATGTCCTTTTCCATGGGGTGAGAAAAGGAAGGAAGATTGGCAGGATAATTTCATCATGGGGCAGCAAGGAGTGTGGATGTATTATGATGATGAGATCATTATGTTTTCACCACATAGGTTGTATGATGGAGGTATAATGAGGTAGCAAAGTCATTTGTTGCTTTAGAGGATTTGGAGAGAGCAAGGGAAGATTTTCTCTCACACATGGCATGATGCTGCAGGAGTAAGGGAAGGCACTAGCATAGTGCAAGGAGAAGCACCTCCATATTGGGAGGATCTCTACATACACTGCAGCATTTTGGGAAGAGTATTTGACACAATCTATGTCAAAGAATTGAGCTTTGAGTTGACAACGGCCCTACTCCAAAGGATAGTAGCGCTGTCACTTAGGAGCTTGGATTGCTTGTTGAAGTGTTCCCAAGACCACTTCACAAGTAATGCACCGTGGAAGCATGTAGAATATGGGCATGAGAAATTAATGGAAGAGAGTATCCCTTACTATGTTTTGACCTTCTTGGCTTGGATTCACAAGCACAAGGAGAAAGATCTACATACAGCATTTGTGGACTTTCCTTCCATGCATTTTTATGCATACTATCCCTCAATGGAGGAGTTCACTTGGAAGGGCATTCAATTGAATGTATATCAGCATATGGAGAGATGCACAACCCGGAAGATGAAGAAAAGGTTGGCACATCCACTTCCCTGCTCACTTGCAGCAAGGGAGAATTTTCACTTGAGCCATTTCAGCTCAATCACCGAAGTACATGATGGAGGAGGTAAAATTTTGCTTTGTATTTTACACTTCCTTATCTATATGAGCAGCATATCATACCAAGAAGGGCCTTTCCTTCTTGAATATTATATTATTATGTACTTGAGGCCACTTGCAGCATTTATGATGGCCATTCTATATGTGGATTGTGGGGGAAAGCCACATGGTTTTCGGTGTGCATCATTGGCACCAAATTATGCTTTCATGATTTAATTTTGTAAAATGGATGTGGTAGTAAACATGTGGCTGAAAAGACACTTGTTACATTATTTATTGAGGCAAGAAAATAATGCCCTATGTTGGTTCCATGTTCGAGACTATGTTCTACCCCCTTGTTTTCATATGTTTATGCTTCCAATTATGCTGCTAAAACATTGATTGTAGGAGGCACCTTTGAAGGAGTGGCACAAGAGTTTAAGAGGCCCAATGAAAAGATAATTCTTCACATTAAAAATGCTGCATATTTCAGAAATAACAATGGGAAAACCTTGGTTTCCATACTATATATCTTACCTTCAAATGAGAGCACTCATTTGGGAGGTTTGAGTTCTTTGAGGAGAAACCTCATGGGTGTTAGATTTGATGGGGTGGCTTGGGTATTCCTTGAATACTATTATATTTCAGCCATATATCAGCAGCAGACCCATATATATCATAGGTGGAGATAAAAACAACAAGATATGTACATTTTGACTCCACACAGTTAGCCATGTAGCCCACCTTGTTTACATGAGCTCAAGGTGGAAGAGATTCTTCATGAGTTGCCATCCTAGAGGGTAACTCATTTTGTTTGGTTGATAGCTTGGGGAGGAGAGATTCAAATGGGGATGATTAATCCCAATCTATATCAGCCCTCATGCTTCAATAGGACCTACAAACAGCCCATTGTTTCTTCCATGGATGTTTCATTGTCAGACAGCGTTAGCTATTTGGGATGCTTCCCAAAAGATGGCTTGCACACTTTGGAGGGGCAACTTGGAGATTTATTGATAATTCAGCACCTTGATCCTGGGAGGATTTCATCTTATGAGGTTTTTGTAGGGGAGAAGAGGGTGCTCTTTAGTCCTATCCTTGCAGTTTCTTGATGACAAGCAACATTTGGGAGGGGAGGACTGTAATGTTCCCAAATTTGCACATAGCAATTTGGAACATTAGATTTTGCTACTTTAACCTAGGAGATGAATAAATGGGTAAGGGAGCCCATGAACAATAAAAATATGAATAATTTCCACCTTAATAATGAAGGGGATCATTTCAGGAGTTGAACTTTACACTTACAAGTGTGAACATGGGAAAAATAGATAAGGACATAGTCAAGTCTGAATAAGTCAACATGCATTCTTGAGGAGGAAGAGATCACCTAAGAAAACCAATTCAGTGTGAACAAGGATCAGCCTAAGACACATATGGAAACTAGATTGAAGATATATAGTGTGAAAAGAGGCATTGGAGGTGGATTAGTTGACCAAGTCAACAACGCAGCCACAAGAGGAGGGAAGCAAGCTAGGGCAGCACAGTTTTGAAAGAGGAAGCTTCATGAAGAAGTCACCTCAACCTTGTGTGGGGTCTAGGGTGAGGAGGATCACCAAAGATAAAAGGAAGGCATAGCATAAAAGGGAGATAATTCATGTATTCAAATATTTTGGTCTTGAGACCACTTGCATGCTTTAGTTGTTTAGCCGGAGTTGCTACACTTCTTAGTGCAAAGAATTCCCGTGCGGGAATTCCATCCTCTCTTTAGATCAGCTTGCTTAAGGGATCGAGAGAAAAGGATTTGAGCTTCATTTCAGTATTTGGCTTGTAGCCATCCATATACATTAAGCTACAGTGCATTTTACTTCAGAAATTGTGTCCTTTTCTGCAGGAGCATTGTTGTTGGGTTCAACATTGTCTTTCTATGCTAGTCTTTGAGGAGGAGGTGCTAATTTCCCTCCGGGAGCTCCAATAAGAAGGCCTAAGGCCATTATCTATATTATTCAGCATTTACATGTCATATTTAGTCATTTTTAATACATTGTTGTAGTAAACTGCGTTATTTTTTGCAGTATTTTTTTGTACATGCATTTTGCTGGAAATCTTGTTGGGTGCCTTGTTTTTACTGTATAAATGATTAAACCTCCATTTCTTTGTTGTGTGACTAATATAAGTTTTATACCAGACCACTTACTTCATTTTTTGTAGAAACCCTCATGGGAATTACTCTCTCACTGTGTTCATAAATTTCTGTTTAGTAAAGTCATGGGAAATCAATGTTTTCTAGCCTAGTCAGGAAAGGAGGAGTTGTTTAATATAGCTATAAGCATTAGTTTGAGCTGAAATTTGGATAATAGGTCCCTTATGACCTAATATATCATATCCAACCATTTCCCTTTCTTATTGTTACACTCATTGTTGAAAACAACCTTTTTAGGGCATAAAATCCCCTTTTTCCCCACTTTCCGGATAATGAAACAACGTGCAAGTTGCCTCTGTAGATAAAAATGATGTTTATGTGTTTATTATATTTATTTTAAGTTTATTCATCATAACAGGAACGTTATACAGCTTATTCATTGCTGAGTTCCAGATTTGGAATATTACACAATCCCTCTTAGCTAATCAAACAAGTGATCATTTATAGGAAGTAAGTACTTGTTATTCAATGTAGCTTTGTTCAGCTATTATGAATCCATGAACAACCCAAATGTGGCATTCTTTTTCTTTACAAATAACACTAAGGATCCATAGTTAAACAAACTGGGTCTAATATGCGCATGGTCCAACATTTATTTCATCTATAATTTCAAATCCGCTAGCTCTTTCATACTCATGTGATAGAGCTTTCAAGACTCTCACTAATCCTAATAAACCTCTCTCATGGATGGTGATCCAGGTATTTCCTCTAGAAACACATCATTGAATTTACTTAACACCATGTGCTCTTCCATTTTTTCCTTGCTATTTTCTAATTCCTTGGTCACTTAGATCATGTATAGGGTGAATTTTTTTGTCACATATTTTCATATATAACACTGATATTTTCCTAAAAATTATATGCTTCGTTATTCCCTTAAGTATAATTTCCTCACGTTCATCGTTGAGGCCCTCCAATGACTTTTTGTGGCAGTCCAATTTGGTTCTATGGGCGACTATCTAATCCTTGCTGATTAGAATGTCATACAAGCCCAACGGTAAAAGATTAAGGGTGGTTGTAGAGGAAATGCCACTAATCTCCATGGGGCACAATTCCACTATGTCTATCACCCATTTTTTGGTTCCCATGGCTAATTGAACCAAATAATTCTCTCATGAGATTTCCTTTGCAGAACACATCTCTCAATGAATTTCAGGCTGATATAGCTAAAATTTGATCTTTGGTTAATTAAAATCGAAAAAAATTGGTTAACAACCATACCATCCATATCAATTATTGAAACTTGGTGGTATTTTTTCATTCTGTCCAATAAATATTAATAAATGGCACATTCTGAGCCACATCATTCACCATTGCTACTTCTTCCACATTATACAACCTTTTGTTATTTTGTTGTTGGTGAGGAAAGTCCTCCAATAGGTGGTTCTATCCACATGTCCAACACTCCAAAGGCCCTTTCCTGAACCCATTGATCTCTTCCTTTGTTACTTTTGTAGGTCGGTCTCAATTCGTAGTGGTGACTTTTTGTTGAAATTCACAATTAGAAAGAGGGGCAAACTTCATGGACATGTCACTAATCTCCATGGGGCACGATTCCACTATGTATATCACCCATTTTTTGGTTCCCATGGCTAACTTAACCAAAAAAAAAATATCATGAGCTTTCCTTTGTAGAACACACCTCTCTATGAATTTCAGGTTTATATAACTAAAATTGGATCTTGGGTTAGTTAAAATTGAAGCAATTTGGTTAAAAAGCATACCGTCCATATTAATTATTGAAGTTTGGTGGTATTATTTCCTTCTATCAAATGAGTATTAATTAATTGCACATTCTTAGCCACTTCATTCATCATTGCTACTTATTCCACATTATACAACCTTTTGTTATTTTTTTTTGTGAGAAAAGTCCCCGAGTAGGTGATTCTCTCCACATGTCCAACATTGCAAAGGCCCTTTCCTGAACTGATCGATCTCTTCCTTTCTTACTTTTGTAGGTAAATATCAATTGGTAGTAGTGACATTTTTTTTAAACTCACACTTAGAAAGAGGGGTGAAATTCATGTTCCTCTCTTATTTTTACATCGTGAGGATTTTGAACCTTTTCCTTGAATCTAGCCTTATATCTATACCTCTAATCGATTTGAGGCTCAACCTTGTGCTTGGACCAATCACAATAGTACTTTTCCTTTTATATGGTTTCCTCCAAGTTTCTTGGCTCATCAAAATTAATTATGTCTTTGTAAGCTTGAGTCACCCTACTTAGGTACCTTTCAATCTTCAAATTCTTGTCTATGATGTATAACACGTACCTCAGCAATTCTATGAAATTATTGGTATACTCATTAGCAGTAAGGTACCCTACCTTATGCTTGTGGAATTATTTAAACTTGTTCTCATAGAATGACTTAGAAAGGTACTTCTCATAGAGGTATTTATTAAACCTTCCCCATGAAAATTATTTCTCTTTAATTCCTTTTACATTTTTCAAATCCTCCCACCATATATTAGCTTTTTCTATTGAGATTCAACAAGATGATGAGCTTAGTGAAAAGAGTCACCTTCACTAAGTGGGTCCGCAGGCTATTTTTGGCGCAAGTCTATTTTTAGACTATGTCTATTTTTAGACATGATGATCATATTTCAGAAGTTGCAAGATGTTATTTGTGGATGGTTGGTCAAGTTGGAAAAATAGATGAAATTCTATTTTTAAAATATTGGGCGAAGTCTATTTATAGATCGTTGATCTAAAAATAGATGCATGTCGATTATCGTTAGCTCTTAATAATAATCAGACACTAAACAAAAACGTATTCTCTTGGAGCACTTTAGTTCAGTGCACATATGTGGCACATCAGTGGAATGAGGGAATTACACAATTCCCAAGGGTTTACTAGAGCTAATGCATGGAGGACTCAGTTAGAACTCAAGTGGTGGAGTTATGACAGTTGGAAGAGTAGTTGATGGAGTTGTATTTAGTTTAACTCAGTTAGACTTAGTTGATTTAGTTGTATCTAGTCTAACTGAATGACACACTAGTGAGAGTGGAGTGAATTAATTAGTTAATTAATTCACAAATAATAACTCATTAATCAACTGAACAATACATTAGTTAACTACAGTGCATGGCAGTTTCAGTGGAGACCCAGTGGAGAGATAAGTGAAAGGGAAAGATATAATATTTGTTGTGACTATAGTGATGAATTTATTGCATCACATACACAGCGGAGATGGCAATGAGGATTGCGCATTCAAGGATGGAGTAATTCTAATTCATTCAGAGCTATTCTTTAGCAGGGATTGTGCCGTGGAGGCAGGCCAACAGGAGGTAGAGATCGGTGCATAGATTTGCAATATTGGTCCTAATTAGTGTATGACAATTGTACTGTATTGAGAGCTTGTGATAAGCTTTGTATGAGATTTTCATATGATCTCCATGATACATAATATATAGTTGGGGTTTTCATCTTTAGGCTTTCCCAGTTAAAAACTGTGTTATGTGCGATTGTTTTTATTTATGCTTTACATGTGTGTGCAATTAAATTATCCGCAAAATATTAACAAGTGGAATTGATTCAGTATATTGCATAAAGTTAAATAGTGTGAGATCAGGTGGATCAAGGAAATATGCATGCTTAGTGCATATAATTTCTAAATTTTATTTCAAGATGAAAAAAACTACTCTAGCCTTCATATTTTTTGAGTAGCCTTGGAATCTAAATATTTCTTCATTCCAAACAACTTGGATTTTTCTGTTGGAATTGTAGTGTTGGAATTGATTTCAACAAGCTCTCGGCATTGCTGGTCATATGCATGTGTGATGTATGATTGATTGATGCTCTTGTATAGTTTGCATTGATGTCAACTTAGTTATGACGTTACCTAGTGGAGATGATGTTGTGGATGTTGAATTGGAGATGGATCCACATGTGATAATTGGATATAGTTTGGCATGTTGTGTTGGTTGGATATGGTGTTGCTGTAGGAGGATGGAGAGCTGCTAATGGTGTGTTTATTGGAGATGTTGTTGTTGCAGGAGGTTGGAGAGTTGTTCTTGGTGCTGCATATGTCTCTACATGTTTTGGAGAAAATGGATTGTTGCTTCATGTGTTGTGTTTTGACTGCTTGTGTTGGAGGTGCTTCCACCAGTGTTAGAGGAAATTATTTGACATGATGTTTATTATACATGAAAAGGAGTCGATGCTATAGGGGATAAACATGTTTCTACAGATTGTATAGGTGTTTAGAGATGTTGTGGTTGTTGCTTGAGTAGCTAGAGGCGTTGGTCTTGGTTCTAAGGTTAGCAAAATAGATCTAGAAAGTCATAGAATTTTTTCTTTCCTATTCAATAGTTGTAGACTTGAAACAGAGGTTTGGAGGAGTCTTCATATCCTGGAGAAGATTTTCCATCAGGTGGCAGAGGTTCAGGACTGAAGAAATTTTGTTTTACTTTAGTTTTATCTTGAGTCACAGGCATGATGGGTCAAGGGAGTGGATGAGATGCTAAAGTCACATGGAAAAATGCCTATGTGAGTGACTATGGCTCCATGAGTCTAAAGTCACATGGATGATGTGTTGTGGGAGAGACTATGGAATTTTCACAAGTTTTGATCTGCATTCCTCACGTTTTTGAGCTAGTTTTTGTGTTTTGGAAACATCCTTGATCAATTTTTTTTACATATGGTCGAAAAATTTCATGTGAGCTCAATAATTTGATAAATTTTGAAATATAAAAAGGAAAGTGAAGTTAGTAGCTTGATAGAATCAATGACCTTAATCTAGATCAAATCAAGCATATGAACAAGATTGTCGAGCTTAATGGTTTTGGGTAATTCTTGAGTTGAGAACTTGAGTTCATCTACATATTGGATATATCTCATTGTGAGATGGTTTATTTTTTGTTTTATTTCACTAGTGTGTGAAGTGAGTGCAAGTGTGGAGAAGACATCGCAAATTGTGTGAGCTTAATTATAGTAGTAGCAACAAATAACTGAATTTTGTTTCGGCCATATGTTTATGCAATACGTGAGATGTTGAACTATTGGTTTGGAGAAGTTATTGAGAAGTTTATTGTTGCATGTGTAGTATTTAGAGATCAATGATTGATTTGATTTGTGATTTTATGATATTTTGATGAAGTGCTCATGTTGAGCAAGTTTTGAGAGTCCAGCCTGAAATATATGAAACAAGGCTCGCATGGAGTTAGTGAAGATGTGGAGGCTTTGAGAACTCTATGATTGAAGGATTTAGTAAACGACAGAGATTTCCCCATCCAATGGTGGTTGGATAGCTCGGAATAAATTGGGAAAGGCTCATTGGTGATGGTGGTGATGAGCAGATTGGAGTCTGTAGAGTCAAATGTTTCGTTCATGAGTAACTAGGTGAGGATTGTTGATCGTGGTGTCTTTCAGCGGATGGTAGTCTGTAGATCCATGAGAGAAACAATTTCCATTAAGATAGTGTGAAATACTATTGAAATAATTCAAGTATTCAAGGCTCATGGGAGTGAGTTTATCCAATTATAATTTGTTCAAATATTAATAAAATAATTGAGCAGCACAACAGCAGGAGGGTGACCTTTTTTCCTGAGTTGGGTTTTCCACCAGAAACACTTGTATCCATGTGTTGATTGATTTTTTTTTTCATGTTTATTATTGATGCTCTGATCTATACTTGTAGGTTTAATGGTGTGCATGGATTAAATATTAATTAACAGGAGAAAAATTGTATAAGTGTGGCCTGATTCACCCCCCCCGCCTTAGTAGTGATCTAGTTTCCAAAAAATGTTATCAAAGCAGGGCTCTCAATTACATATTGATCATTAGAGATTGGATCTCAGATATTTAGCCAGATTTTCTGCAAATTTACCAAAATGGATCAGCAAGGTATTCCAGTACTTCACGAACGTAAATTTGCAACTTGGAGAGTAAATTTGGATTCGTATTTTATATTTGTTAATGAATATGTTTTTCTATCAGTTGAATATGGCGTTAAAGATGAATCTAAATATTTTTATATAAATATCATTTTTCATAGTATTTCAAAATCTGATCGAATGCATGTGAGACACTGTGAAATTGGCAAAGAAATGTTGGACATGTTGGATAATTTGTATCTTGGAAAAAAGGATTGTACTTTTATTGCATCAAAAAATAAATCCTCCCCAAAAGAAGATGATGGCACTAGTTATTCTAGTGATAGGTCGATTATCAACTGCAAAAATGATGACAAATCCAATATAAGGGCACTAGAAGTAGATATTCAAAGTCTCATGGCTAAAACAAACTGGGTCTGATCTACCCATGGTACAACATTTATTTAATCTATAATGCAACACCACTAGCTTTGACGTACTCATGTAATATAGATTTCAAGACTCTCACTAATCCTAATCAATCTCTCTCATGGTTGGTAATACAACTATTTCCTCTAGAAACACATGGTTGAATTTAATTAACACCACATGCTCTTCCATTTTTTCCTTGCTATTTTCTTATTCCTTGGTCACTTGGACCACATATAGGGTGCATCCTTTTTTGTTGCATCTTTTCACCTACAATGCTGATATTTTCCTGACAGTGATATGCTTCGTTATTCCCTTAAGTGCCATTTCCTTACCTTCATCGTTGAGGCACTCCAATGACTTTATGTAGTAGTCCAATTTGGTTCTATGGGCCACTATCTAATCCATGCTGATTAGAATGTCATACAAGCCCACCGATAGGATATTAAGGGTGGTTGTAGTGGACATGTCACTAATATCCATGGGGAACGATTCCACTATGTATATCACCCATTTTTTGGTTCCCATGGCTAACTGGACCAACAAAAAATTCTCATGATCTTTCCTTTGTAGAACACATTTCTTTA
The DNA here is from genome assembly GCA_034641835.2 of Pinus albicaulis. Lineage (NCBI taxonomy): Eukaryota > Viridiplantae > Streptophyta > Pinopsida > Pinales > Pinaceae > Pinus > Pinus albicaulis. The sequence goes on from MU968411.1 coordinate 105,658,002, forward strand.
TGAATTTCAGGCTGATATAACTTAAATTTGATATTGGGTTTATTAAAATTGAAACAATTTGGTTAAAACCAATACCTTCCATATAAATTATTGAAGCTTGGTGGGGTTCTTTCCTTCTATCAAATGAATATTAATTAATTGAACATTTTGAGCCACATCATTCACCATTGCTACTTCTTCCACATTATACAACCTTTATTTATTCTGTTCTTGGTGAGGAAAGTCCTTCAAGAGGTGATTCTCTCCACATTTCCAACACAACAAAGGCCCTTTCCTAAGCCCCTCAACCTCTTCCTCTGTCACGTTTTTAGGTAAATCTCAATTGGTAGTAGTTACTTTTTATTGAAACTCACCCTTAGAAAGAGTGGTGGACTACATGTTCCTCCCTTATTTCTTGTATCCTGAGGATTTCAATCCTTTTCCCTTGAAAATAGCCTTATCTCTCTTCCTCAAATTGATTTGAAACTCAACCATGTGTTTGGAGCAATCATAGTAGTACTTGTCCTTTTGAATCATTTCCTCCAAGGTTCTTGGCTCATAAAACTTAATTCTTTCTTTGTAAGCTCGAGGCACCCTGCTTAGGTACCTTTCAATCTTCACATTATTGTCTATGATGTATAACACATACCTTATTAGTTCTACGAAATTGTTGGTATACTCATTAACAGTAAGCTACCCTACCTTATACTTGTGGAATTATTTAAAATTGTTGTCATAGAATGAATTAGAAATGTACTTCTCATAGAGATATTTATTAAACATTCCTGATGAAAATTATTTCTCTTTAATTCCTTTTACATTTATCAAATCCCCCCACCATATATTAGATTTTTCCTTCAAGATGAAAAAAATGACTCTAGCCTTCATATTTTTATAGTCAAGGAATCTAAAGATTTATTCATTCCCAACAACTAGGATTTTTATGTTGCCATTGTAGTGTTGGAGTTGATGTTAAAAATATCTTGGTGTTGTTGTTCATATACATTTGTGATGGATGATTGGTTGGTGGTATTGTATACTTGGCATTGTTGCCAACTTAGTTATCACATGACCTAGTGGATATGATGTTGTGGTTGCTGACTTGGAGATGGATACACATGTGATAACTGGATAGAGGTTGACATGTTGCGTTGGTTGGAGATGTTGTTGTTGCAAGAGGTTGGAGAGGTTCTCATGGTGTGTTTATTGGAGATGTTTCCGCCCTAGGAAGTTGGAGATATGCTCTTGGTGTTTCATATGTCTCTACATGTTTTGGAGACATTAGATTGATGCTTAATGTGTTGTGTTTTGGATGCTTGTGTTGGAGGTGCCTACACTAATGTTTGAAGAAAGTAGTTGACATATGTTGATGTTACAAGAATAGGAACTGCTGCTACAGGGGATAAAGATGCTGCTACAGGTCCTGGAGTTGTTTAGAGATGCTATGTTTGCTGCTTCAGGAGCTGGAGGTGTTGGTATTGGTTCTAAGGTTGACATAATAGATATAACAAACATGTCATAGATTTTTTTCTTGCATATTCATCAGTTGCAGACTTGAAACATAGGTTTGGAGGAGTCCTCATATGTTGGAGAATATGTTCCTTTAGGTGGCAAAGGTTCAGGACTAAAGAACTTTTGTTTTACTTTAGTTTTATCCCGAGTCGCAGGATTGATTGATCAAGGGAGCACCTGAGATGATAAATTCACATGGAGACAAGACTATGGGAGCAGTTATGGCTCCAAGAGGCTAAATTCGCATGGTTGATGTGTTGCGGGAGTGAATATGGAATTTTCACATGTTTTTCTCCACATTCCTCGTGCTATTGCACTATTTTTAGTGTTTTGCTGACGTCCTTGATCAAAACTTTTCGAAATATGGTTTGAAAAGTTTGTGGGACCTCTAGAAGTTGATCAATTTTGAAAATATCAAAAGGAAAGTGGAGTTAGTGGCTTGATAGAGTTAATGAGGTGAATCCAGATCAAATCAATAGTCAGTAATTATTGAGTTGAGCACTTGATTTCATTTACATCTTGGATATAGCTCATTTGAGATGGTTTATTTTTGCGTTGATTTAACTAGTGTGTGAAGTGAGTGCGAGTGTGGAGAAGACCCTCCAAACTGTGTGAGATTTATTATGAAAAATTTCTTAATCAATTTGTAGGATTAGCAGTAGATAGTTGAAGCTTGTTTCAGACATATGTTTATGTAGTATGTGAGATGAAAAAGTGTTGGTTTGGAGAAGTGATTGAAGAGGGCATTGCTGAATGTGTAGTATTTGGAGATCAATGATTGATTTGATTTTTGATTTGATGCTATGTTGCTGCAATTTCATGTTGAGTAGTTTTTAAGAGTCCAATATCAAAATATATGAAACAAGGCTCACATGGTGGTTGTGAATACATGGAGGTTTTGAGAATACAATGATTCATAGATTTAGTAGAGGGGAGATATTTCCCAATCCAATTGTGGCTGGATAGTATGTCAAAAACTGGGTGAGGCTCATTGGTCATGGTGGTGACCAGAAAATCAAAGTCTGTAGAGTCGAATGTTTAGTTCAGGAGTAACCATGTGAGGATCGCTGACCGTGGTGGATTTCAGTAGAAGGTATTCCATAGATCCATCAAAGAAACAATTTCCAGTAGGATAGTGCTAGATAGTATTCAAATAATTCAATTCAAGGCTCATGGGAGTGAGCCAATCCATGTATAAATGTTTCAAATATTAATAAAATAATTGAGCGGTGCAGTAGAAACAGGGTGGTTTTTTTCCCGGGATGGGTTTTCCACCATAAAGACTTGTGTCCATGTGTTGACTGATTTTGTGTTTTCATGTTTATTATTTATGCTCTAATCTATGGTTGTAGGTTTTAGTTTGTGCATGGATTAAATATTAATTAATTGGAGAATAATTGTATAGGTGCCACACTACTGATTCCACCCCCCCCTCGCCTCCCCCAACTCCTCAGTAGTGTTTTAGTTTCCAAAATTTGGTATCATATAGGGGCTATAAATTGTAGCTTGATCGTCGGAGAGTGGATCTTGGATATTTTGGCATATTTTTTGCAAATTTACTGAAATGGATTAGTAAGGTATTCCAATACTTCAAGAAGGTAAATTTACAACTTGGAGAGTAAATTTGGATTCGTATTTTAAATGCATTAATGAATATATTTTGCTATCAGTTGAATATGGTGTTAAAGATGAATCTAATGATTTGGATAAAAATATTATTTTTTGCATAGTGTTTCCAAATCTCAAAGCATGCATGTGAGACACTGTAAAAATACCAAAGAAATGTTGGAGAGGTTGGAGAATGTGTATCTTGGAGGAAAGTATTATACTTTTATTGCATCAAAAAATAAATCATCCTCACAAGAAGATGATGGAACTAGTGATATATTAAGTATCAGTTGCAAAAATGATGAGAAATCCAATATCATGGCACTAGAAGCAGAGATTCAAAGGCTCATGGCTGAAAACAAGGAGTTGGAGGATAAATGCCAAAAACTGAAGGGTGAAGAAATTTCTTCAAGAGAAGAAGTAGAGAGGCTCAAAACTAGTGTTGAAGGATCTACATGAAAATAATTTTTTTTTGGAGTACCTAGTTGCAGCAAAAATAATGAGTTTCATGACCCATACAAGAAGCAACAAAACAAGAGAAGAACACCCATGAAGAAGGCTATAATTGGGAAGTTTTATAATTGTGGTGTTCATGGACACATAACATCAAGTTGTATGAATGGAGAGATCAAAATATTTTATCACAAGGAGAAGCCACATCAAGAATGCATAAGGAGATCTCCATATGTTAGGTATAATGGTCCATTTTATGGTTACTGTTTCTCATGAAATGATTTTGGACATAGGGACATTGACTATAGGGCACACAGAAGGAATAAAAATTATACCAACATAAAATATCAGGCTACTCCTCCATTCCATGGTCACATTCAATGTTTTTTATGTAACAATATTGGCCACAAGGCGAAGGATTACAAGTTTCCCATGTATTTCAGGATATCCATCCAAAGCTAGGAGAATATGCAAAGACAACCACATAAGAAGAAGAAGGATCAACAGATAAATGTTTGGAGGAAAAAAGAGCAACAAGGATCTTCCACCAAAAACTAAGACTTGCTTGGTCTCAGGGGGAGAATATGGCTACATTATGAGTTGCACACAAATCCTTAATTATGCAACCATAAGGGATAGTGTTCAAGGGGAGTCCTTGAGGTTTGAAGTGTTATTTTAATTTTTTGCTCTATTTCTGTTCCAATTTGTTTTTAGTTGGAGAAAACATGTATATTTGTTGATTATCTTGGAGAAACCATATGTCTTGGTTTTTTTGATGCTAATGATGATATGGAAGCCATGCATTGTCTAGGTGTGATGAAGGATCACACAATCAGGGGGAGCATTTATGCTTCCAAATGGATTTGGAATGTGTTGGAATTGTGTTAAGAAATATTTTTGTTCTTGATGTCGCACATTGCATGTTTGGATAAGATCACATGCTTGCATGACATAGTTGGTTTATTGACGATGATATTATGTCATGTGTATGTTGCTACCATGGAGATTTGTTGGCTCATATATATTGTGCACTTTATGGCTCATTTTTTTATTTCTAGATGCATTATGCATGTTGCTGATATGCATTTAGATGGATGAGAGATGTTGGAATATATGTTGTTTCTCATATGTCCAATATACATGTGTTGTTTCCCACTATTTTGATGAGCCTCATGGATGCTTCATGATGATGAAGATTTATTTGTTGTTGCCTCTATGACATAATCCTATGTTGCTACTATTAGTTGAATTTATTCTTGATGCACATGTGGAGTATGATTGTGATGGCCCCATGCAGTAGTACATGTTTTGAATAGTGCTTATATGTTGTTGCTACACATTGAGAGAGTATGTTATTACATATGTAGCTCGTATGTTTCTATGGATATGCCATGTATTGTATTGATGCTGCCACATGGAGCATATGTATTTGCTCATTGTTTCCATGTACTCGCGTGATTTCATATTTTGGGAATGTATTGATGATGAGCACCTTAGTGTGCAGATGTAAAAAACCATGTACTATCTTTGTTTTATCATCTTCTGGGCATATTGTTCATGGAGTGACCCATGATATATAGCATGTATTGTCATTTACTAAGTATGGGTCAAAGGAGTCCAAGTCATGTAACATGATGCATATATTTGATGTAGCACCAATTTATTGGGTGCATGATGTAAACTTGGGTCCACATAGTCATGGTTAGTGACATGTGTAGAGGAGTCATATGTTAGTCCTATGTATTGGTCACAACTATGTAATTTCTCCATGAATCGTCGTACTTTGTTGTATATCATGTCCAAATTTAGTAGGAGTCATCATCCATGAGTAGTAGTCTCTTGCACTTGGTAAGGTGGCCTATTGCAATAGTTAGATGATTTTCTTAAGCAGGCAGAGTGTATGATTGCAAATCCATTACATTCTTAGGGGGAGAATTTTCAATTTCAGAGTTCGCATGGCATTGGCTAGAGATATGATTGGTAGCCGAGGTTCCTGTTTTAGTCTACATCAATGTTCTATCAACATGTTGTTAATTATGACAGGGGGATATCTTCTCTTCTTATACATTATTGGCATTGTCTTCAGTTTTGTATGGCCCTTTCCCATTTATGTCAAAGGGGGAGATATTTTGGATTGATGATTCAGCCCCACTTGTTTTATTTAGGTTGACATCAATTCCAAAGGGGTATTTTGTTTTCATTGTAGTGTTTCCATTTATGTCAATAAGCTCTCTGTGTTGTTGGTCATATGCATGTATGATGGATGATTGGTTGATGGTATTGTATAGTTGGAATTGATGTCAACTTAGTTATGAGATGACTTAGTGGAGATGATGTTGTGTCTATAGACTTGGAGGTAGATCCACATGTAATATTTGGATATAGGTTGGCATGTTGTGTTGGTTGGAGATGCTGCTACTGCAGGAGGTTGGAGAGCTACTCATGGGGTGTTGATTAGAGATGTTTCTATTGTAGGAGTTTGGAGAGCTACTCTTGGTGCTGCATATGTCTCTACATGTTTGGAGACGTTGGATTGCTGCTTCATGTGTTGTTTTTTGGATTCTTGTGTTTGATGTGCTTCCTCTAGTGTTGGAGGAAAGTAGTTGACATGATGCTGATGTTGCAAGAGTGGGAGATGTTGCTACAAGGGATATAAATTCTACTACAGGTCCTGGAGTTGTTTAGATATGTTTTGGTTGCTTCTTTTCGAGCTAGAGGTGTTGGTCTTGGTTCTAAGGTTCACAGAATAAATATAACATCTCATAGACTTGTTTCTTGCCTATTCATCAGATGCAGACTTGACACAAAGGTTTGGAGGAGTACTCAAATGTCAGAGAATATGTTTCAATCATGTGGCAGAGGTTTAAGACTGAAGGACTTGTGTTTTACTTTAGTTTTAGCCCTAGTCGCAGGCTTAATGGGTCAAGGGAGTGGATGAGATACTAAATTCGCATGGAGACATGCCTATGGGAGCGATTATGGCTCCATGAGGCTAAAGTCACATGGATGATGTGTTGCAGGAGTGACTATGGCATTTTCATGAGTTTTTCTCCGCATTTATCTTCATGTTGAGCTATTTTTTATGTTTTGGTGACATCCTTGATCAGAAATTTTTGGAAAATGGTTGGAAAAGGTCATGGGACATCCAAAATTTGATCAAAGTTGAAAATATCAAAACGATAGTGGAGCTAGTGGCTTGATAGAGTCAATGAGATGAATATAGATCAAATCATGAACATGAACATGATTGTTGAGCTCAGTAGTTCTGAGTAATTATTGATTTGAGCACTTGAGTTCATCTACATATTAGAGATAAATAATTGTGATGTGGTTGATTTTTGGGTTGATTGCACTAGTGTGTGAAGTGAGTGCAAGTGTGGAGAAGGCCTTTCAAACTGTGTGAGCTTCCTTATGCAAAAATTCTAAATTAGTTTGCAATAGTAATAGCATATAGTTGAATCTTGTTTCAACCTTATGTTTATGTAGTATGTGAGATGATGAAGTTTTGGTTTGGAGATGTAATATTCCTTTTTTGGTATCACCTATGACAGGGTTAGGATGGACTTTGAGAGTTGGGAGCAGATAGGTCACAGATATAGGTTGGTGTCATCAGTGGGCCCAGGGGCTTTTTGGAGGAGTTTTGAGGAGTTTGTATGAGGAACAATGGCATTCACTTGATATATTCCAACATCCACACTGTTTTCCTTTCATTCCAGTGCATTCCGACCAATTTCAGAAAACTGAGTTATATTTGGGCTTAACTCAATTAATTACGCTCAAGGTGGTATTCTGGGATGAATACATGATAGAAAAACTTAGTGTAATAGCTCGTTGGAACTGGAATGAGGAGATCTTCAGGATGGGATGTTGAGAAGTGACTTATAGTGGCCAGATATAGTACCATGGGAGACATACTATTTTCCTTTATTAAAAATGACTTTAATTAGTCATTTAATTAAAGGAAAAATAATATTTAGAGGAAAATGGGACAAAAGTGAATAATAATAAAATAATAAAACAAGATGCCTCTATAGGATTGGAGATCTATCCATAAGATCTATAAAAGGAGAAGTAAAGGTCATTTGGAGATATCTTGGATTAGATCACTTTCTTGTATGGGAGGTTTGAGAACTTGGTTCTATACTCTATTGGTAGCCCCAGGATAGAAACCCTCGGGTGAATTGTGAGTGTTGGATGGAAAACCAACTCTGTTTGAGGAGACTTCATTCAAAAGTTTCATAGAGCTTCAGAGATATTGGAGTGAGGATCCTTCAGATCTTCAATTGGTGCTTCAGTGGATTCATTGGTAGCTGTTGCCAAAGGGAGAGTGCAACAGTTCATTTTTGTAGGCCAGCGTAGTGCAACAAATTTTCTTGAGGCAATTTACATTTGAGTTATCTAAGCTATATCTCATTTCAACATGTGACCTCGTTATATAATAATAAGTTTGATTTATTTCTTGCATTATGGTGTTATGGATTTGCATGTACTTGTATGTTTATTTTACATGGCAATATTCTATTAAATGCATGTTGATTTTATGGCAAATTTTGGGTTTAAGTGAATTTATGAAAATTTAGTCAAAATATTCATTTGGGGATATTACAGTGGTATCAAAGCTGGTGATCCTTCCAAGCCGAGGGTTTACTTTCTAAGTTACTGGAAAATCCAAATTCAAGGGTTTTACTGCAACTAAAATTTAGAGGAAGATCGATGGTTTATTATTTTGAGACATTATTGGAGGATGCAATTGAGTTCTTGTCTTTTTTTTTTGTCGTAAGGTTCATTAGCTTACAAGAGCTATAGGCGAACCTAGTTTCATTATATTTTTAGCTATAGGTAAACCTCCAGGGCCGAGATTGATATTCTATTTCTGGAATAGTATGGCAGTCTCTAGGCCAACACAGAGGAGGAGAGTTGAGCCTAGTTGTGGAGGAAGGTCTCAACCATTTGAGATTTGGTTGTTGAGGAAGTATAGGAAGGATTAATTTTTGTACATTTGGAGGGTTGTTGAATAGTTCGTTGATCATTTTGTAGACAATGTATTCAATAGCTATTGGGAGAGCATAGAGCTTATTGGGGTCAATTTTGGAGGATCGTGATTTGGCCAAACCATTTCTGGGTTTTGGTCGGATTGGCTTAAGGAGGCTAGGAGTAATTTTGGAGAATTTTCTAAGCATTGGATGTAGGTGTTTTGGCCAATCCATTGCAGCAGCTAGTGTAGAATTGTTGTCGGAGAGCATTTTGTTGGGCCAAATTTATATTGGAGGCCCAAAATTATTCAGCTATAATTTACCCAATATTTTTCTAGGTTTTTTGAATAGATTCCATGGTTAAAATTTTGGCATTTTCTGAGCAACAGATCAACCCATTTTCGCAGTCCCTACTTAGCCAACAGTTATAAGCGCTAGGAAAAAAGGGAAAATTTTGAAAGTTGGAATTATAGAAAACCATTTCTTGGTTTTTCTGGGTTTTGTGAGTAGAGTCTGTGGTTAAAATACTGGAATTTTCTAAGGAGTATATCAGCTCATTTACGCAGTCCCTACTCAGCTAGTAGCTAAAGGAACTAGGAGAAAAAGGGCCGTATTTTGAAGATTGGAATTGAAGGAAACCATTTCTTTGTTTTTTCTGGGTTTTGGGCAAGGATCACCTTCCCAATTTCCTAGAATTTTTTGAGCAGTAGAAGTAGCCCAACTGGCAGTTTGAAGTCAGTCATCAACAACATTTCCAATAGTTGCAAAATTTCCTGAGTTAGTGCAGAGCTGAGGAGAGATCATTCCCTTGCATCAGGGGTAACATTTTTTATCTTTATTTTCTTGGATGAATTCATCTTGTTGTGAAAAAATGATTTTTCTAGAGCCCAATTTATTTTCTAGAGCCTAAATTATTTTCCGGAGCTAGATTTATTTATTGGGGCAGGGTATTATACTGAGCTGTATATTTATGTATGTAGGGTGTTTTTGTGGCACCTTTCGTTGTTATCATAACTTTGTGTTGTTTCCATAAACATGGGGTTCTTAAAATACCTCCTAAACCCACATAGCAGCATAACTGTTGAATCTTTGAGCCACAATGTTTCTATGGACCAAGAACCCAAGCAGAACAATAGACCTTTCTCAAAAGGGGTCTATGCTATTCTTCAAAATGGTCAATCCAGGGACTTACAAAAAGAATCAGAGATAGGGCACAAAATCTTTGCGCTTGGGACATATTTGAAACACATGAATATCACATGCATATTTCTTTCCACAATTGAGGAACTTAATGAACTACTTTCCAAAGTAAAATAGTCAAATGGGAAAAAATTAAATTGGGCATTAAAACCATGTATGCTTGCTCTCATACAACCCAAGTTCTTGGAGGAAAATTGTAGAGGGGTAACACTTCCAGTTGCATATTGTCTCAGCAACATCATGAGACTAATCGCCCCTACATCCCCTTACAATGATGACATTATGAGGAGTGTTTTCAGACTGATGGTAGGGACCTTTCAAGATTTGGACAACAGTGCAGGCTCCACCTTTGGGAAAAATCTTGAGGTTTTAGGAGGTATGGCCACATTTATAACATATTACATCATGTTTGATCTTGAATGTGATGGACTGATTCTAAAAATGTTCCAATTATTCTTTAGGATTAGGAGACATCATGCTGACACATTCATAGCAGACATGCATTCCATCTTGTTGTCATGTATGAGATACTGTGAGGTCATTTGTTGAGAGTTGTAGAAAAGGGTGTTGAGCATTTGGAGGAGAGAGCAGTTGGTCTCACTTGCTTCTTATGAGATAGCTGAAGGGCTAGTTGAGCAGAATATTGGGCTATTCAGGAGATAGTTGACCAGGAAGGAGTTGCTCCAGTTTGGTGGATCAGGTAGTAGAAATGAGCTGAGGAGGAAGGGACTTTGCTTCATCTACAAATAACCTTGGGGGCCTGATCACTTATGATTTAGTGATGAAGATGATGTGACATAGTCAGAACAGAAGGACATTCCTTCGATATGCCAGGATGAGGAATCTTCGTCAAATGAGTCCATGGGATCATATGAGGATGCTTCTAGGGAGTGAGAGAAGTCATGCGGATTTGATGACAATAGGCTAGAGCTGTATTCCAATGTGCATGGTGAGAAGTCAGGGGACTCTACGAGAGATACTCTGGGTGATGAGTCACTTGTGACGATTTAGCTAGAGTAGAATATGATGGAGCATGAGTCAACAGAGGAGGAGGCTATGCACATCATGCATGATAGTCCTTTGGGGGAGAGCTAGATGGAGGCTCACATTGAGTCTATGATGGATTTACGGCTAGCCTTAGTGTTAGCCATGGGTGAGGAGCAGACAAATGTATGGGCATGTAGCTGGGAGGTAGTAGTTGCAGCTATTTATCCTCATGAGATGTTGGAGGTTGATGGGATGGTTCTATGGTATGCTAGTATATAGCAAGAGCATAACGTTCCTGATCAGGAGAGGGATGAGTTGTTAGAGATGGTGGAGCATCGATCGTCGGGCTGATACAAAGATGAGGTGCAGTTAGATGCACATGCAGGTAGCAGAGTAGCAGTGCTTTCAGGGAGTAGCACTCTCCAGGAGTACATCGATGGGGCTTATAGCATATCTCACCCACTTTGGCCTTTTATACAGAGAGGGGCCTTCCTCTATAGGCAGATATCATTGACAGATGGGATAGAGCAGTGTGAGTTGAGTATGGGCTGGCGACAACACCCCAGATGTGTTTCGTATGCAAATGTAACTACATTGGATTCTTCTTCTAGGTTATATTGGTGGGAGATCATGAGTCGGTACCCTCTTGATGGTATGATATTCTTCGTAGGGAGCATAGCGAAGCAAGGGCCCTTATACATGACACATGCTATAGATTCCCATTGGTAGTGGGGCACAGGCCAACAGTTCTTCAGCATTGCATCCTGACTTCAAGAGAGTGGGGTTAACATCAGATCGAGTCTGGGGTTGGATTGGAGAGAGGTGATGAGTTGGTATTATATTGATAAAGTATCATCCTTAGTCCCGTGTACATTTCGGGAGGAACACTTGGATGGGAGAGATGTTACATGTTCCATTAGGCCATGGATTGTGGACCGACAGTCCATCAGTATTTTAGTAGCACTAGCTCGACATCCATAGATCAGGATTAACCTCGGCGTAGACCAGGAGTTGGATTGGAGAGAGGTGATGAGTTGGTACGCAACTGGTGGGGAAACTTATATATTTATAGGTACAACAAAGTAGGATTCATGGATCATTGATACTCGCTCGCAGACTTCACTTCATGGGGCAACAGCTATAGCCAGAGGTAGTATACAGTTTGAGCCATGGGAATTGGGTAATGATTGGCCATGGTGGCATTGGGATCCAGAAGGATGGTTTGATGAAATGTACACTGAGAGATCAGTTTGGGATCCCAACATTGAGGGGTCTATTACAGGTGGCTTGACACAGGTGCATAGCAGCACCCAAGGGTTTGTATGGGATCCAGGCATTGGGTCTCAGTTGCATCAGGCCAATAGGGTGGCCCACATATTTGGATTTCTTGAGGGTAAGAAATATTGGGGAGGAAGGCCTGTAATATTATTTTTTTGGTATCACCTATGACAGGGTTAGGATGGACTTCCAAAGTTGGGAGTAGACAAGTCACAGATACAGGTTGGTGACATCAGCGGGCCCAGGGGTTTTTTCGAGGATTTTTTAGGATTTTCTATGAGGACCAATGACATTCCTTGATATATTCCATCATCCACACAATTTTCCTTTTGTTCCAGCGCATTCCGACAACTTTAAAAAAAATGAATTATTTTTGGGCTTAACTCAATTAATTAAACTCAGGGTGGCATTCCGGGAGGAATACTTGATAGAACACCTTAGTGTAACAGCTCTTTGGAATTGGAATGAGGAGATATTCATGATGGGATGTTGAGAAGTGAGTTATAGTGGCCAGAGATAGTACCATGGGCGATATATATTTTCCTTAATTAAAAATGACCTTAATTAGTCATTTAATTAAAGGAAAAATAATATTTAGAGGAAAATGGGCCAAAAGTGACTTAAGTGAAATATAATTAAATTAAAGTCACTTTGATAGAGTCAATGGAGGATCTTCTAGAATAATAATAAAATAATAAAATAATATGCTTCTAGAGGATTGGAGATCTATCCATCAGATCGATAAAAGAAGAAGCAAAGGTCATTTGGAGATATCTCTGATTAGATCACTTTCTTGTATGGGAGGTTTGAGAACTTGGTTCTCTATTCTATTGCTATCCCCAGGATGGAAACCCTCGGGTTATTTGTGAGTTCTAGACGGAAAATCAACTCTCTTTCAGGAGAGTTCATTCACAATTTTCGTAGAGCTTCAAAGATATTCGAGTAAGGATAATTCATATCTTCAACGGGTTCTTCAGTAGATTCATTGGTAGCTATTGCCAGAGGGAGAGTGCAACAGTTCATTTTTGCAGGCCACTGCAGTGCAGCAGTGCAACATATTTTCTTGAGGCCATTTATATTTGAGTTATCTCAGCTATCTCTCATTTTAACATGTAACCCCGTTATATAATAATAAACATGAGTTATTTACTGCATTATGGTGTTATGGATTTGCATGTACTTGTATGTTTATTTTACATGGAAATCTTCTGTTAAATGCATGTTTATTTTACGGAAAATTTTGGGTTTAAGTGAATTTGTGCAAATTTAGTCAAAATATCCATTTGGGGATATTACAGGAGAAGTGATTGAGGAGTTTGTTTCTCCATTTGTGGTATTTGGATATGAGCGATCGATTTTATTTGTGCTTTGATCCTATGTTTCCACAGTGCTCATGTTGAGCAAGTTTTCATAATCCAGTCTAAAAATATATGAAACAAGGCCCACATGGAGGCTTTGAGTATACAATGATTGGATGATTTAGTAGATGGAAGATATTTATACATCCAATGGTGGTTGGATAGTTCGGAAGAAAGTGGGTGAGGCTCATTGGTCATGGTGGTGACCAAAAAATCAAAGTCTATAGATTCAAATGTTTAGTTCAGGAGTAACTAATGAGGATCGTTGATCGTGGTGGCTTTTAGCGGACAGTAGTCCATAGATATGTGAGAGAATTAGTTTCCAGTTTGATAGTGATAGATACTATTAAAATAAGTAAATTATTGAAGGCTCATGGGAGTGAGTTGATCCATGTATAATTTGTTCAAATATTAATAAAATAATTGAGTAACACAACAGCAACATGGTGGTTTTTTTCCTGGGATGGGTTTTCCACCAAAAACACTTGTGTACATGTGTTGATTGATTTTGTGTTTTCATGTTTATTATTTATGCTATGATCGATGGTTGTAGGTTTCAATTTTTTCATGGATTAAATATTAATTAGTTGGAGAAAATTTATATAAGTTCCATATTACTGATTAACCCACCCCCACCACCTCTTGGTAGTGATCTAGTTTCCAACATTTTCCTCCTTAGCCTTCTTAATTTCTCCATCAAAGGTAGGGGGATTTTATTTCTTGAAATCCTTTTCCATTGAGCTTTTCTCACTCCTCCTTTGGTAGTGGGTTCTTCTAGTTGCAATACTTGCAAACTTCTCATGGTTATTTAACATTGTTTTTGTAGTGTTCAGTGATTTCTTCCTCTCATTGTGTCTTCACTTTCCTATTTATGTATCTTCTTTTATTTGTTTCCTTTTAACTATTAGTCTCCATTCCAAATTTCCATATTTTCGATGGAATTTATTTCAATTTGTGCCTACCTAGATAACTAACACCAAGATCATGTTGTTTTTTCCTTTGCAAATATGATAAGCTCTACAAAATCACTACGTTTACTTCTACTTGCTTTTCTAGAGCTCTAGCAATCATTTTATTGTTTGATTTAAAACTTCTTAATTCAACCCTTTATGTTTTTAGGGTGTCTAACCAATTAAGGGAATTTTTCTCTATCCTCTTCCTAACTCAACCCTCTTCTTGATTATGATAAGGTCTATTCATGTTTTTCTGTACCATTCTAATGTTCATTGCCTCACTTCCTAATTGTAAATTTGTTATTATGTGCTATTACACACAATTATTAATTAAATCAAGTAGAATTAAATAAACATATTCACTCATAACCTTAGCATATTTTCACTTAAGCATGTAGCTCTAAAGCTCATCACAAAATCAAATCATGAGTCAGTATGTAGGTTAGAAAGTAAATTATCACATCATCATTTCATTGAGTTTAGTATCCACATAAATTTTAAGTCTAATATTCAACACACATTTAGAAATTAAAACAAGAGTTTAAATTTTATCCATCTCTCTAACCTCAATTTTATTTCCTAATGTTTAAATTTGAACCTATGTTTTAAATATCACTATGTAATAGGGCTCTAATTTTTTATTATTCAATCTGAGTGCTAAACATGGTCTCTATTTCCACCTTTTTAACATAACATAAACTGTATCCCCAAAGGACCAATGTTTAAATTTTTCTCTGATATGACTCTCTAACACTCCCTCCCAACCCTTTGTCGCATCTCAAGCTATACGAGGTGGAAATTTCTTATCTAACCCAATCCCCAAGGTATGTTATGGAGATGCGGTTATGAAAACCTCCTTTTATAAAAGATTTCATATCTCATAATAAACACCACCATCACATTTAACTCATCAATATCTTTCCAACATTATAAATTTTACCCCAAACAGATTCTCGAATTGAAATTTATGGTGATTAGAAGTCTAGCCAATTAAGTTAGGCCACATCATCAATAGATTCCCACGTAGCTCTCATGTAGTACTTATTAGGTCCCCATGTAATAGCCCCATCAACTCAGCACAGGGCCCACTACAATGGCATAAATAATCACCTTGCCACTATATCTAGCTTGTGACTCATTTGGTCCTTTAAACTTGCATTGTAGATGGACACCCCTAAATGGTTGGATTATTGGATATGAGTGAGCTATAATGTTAATCTAATGCAGGGCCCATGACCTACAACGTGGTGGCCCTTATGGCACTGTTATGTCATATTAAAGCAAGGTAGACTAGTTCCCCACTCCATATAATTTTGCAACACTTTTCCATAACATATGATTCATGCCCATATTTGACCCATAAGACCTTTCAACACCCCTGCTAGAAACTTGAATCTTGAGTTCAATAAATAATG
Source organism: Pinus albicaulis (assembly GCA_034641835.2). Lineage (NCBI taxonomy): Eukaryota > Viridiplantae > Streptophyta > Pinopsida > Pinales > Pinaceae > Pinus > Pinus albicaulis. The sequence continues at coordinate 105,673,718 of MU968411.1, forward strand.
GGGAAAAATTTGGTGTAAGGATAACATATGCCACATGTTTTCCATGTTCCTTTTGCAAATCCACTATGGCATAGCCATGCTAACTCGAGCATAGGGAACACCAAGTTCCCTAATGCAATTTTATGCATTATTTTACCATTATATTTGGCCAATTCCTATCTATCCGTTCAACTCTAATTGCACCTCATCACCCTCAATGGTCGAATCCTCAGATCCAATCTACTCTCAAGATTAATCCAACCTGACTCGCATTCAATCATGTGCAAATTATATTTCCACCATCGTCCACTATATCCCTGGATCACTAGATACAAAAATGTATGAAGAGGTATATTTGGTCCTAGATGAGATCTAACCTCCACTTAAGTGTTGGTCATTTCCAACCTCCGCATTACCTGGATCACTGTATACAATAATAATTAACATGGGGCATCCAACCTTGTATGATAATTGGACCACTACCTAAGTGAGTACTACATACCAGCTTCATACTCTAGATTTCTAGATTACTCCAATGAAACAAGGAATGAATAATTATGGTGATTTCATGAATTTATTAAGGCAAGGGGGCATCAACCCAAATGCCAAATTTTATGTAGGATATGACATAAGACTAATAATTTTCCTCGAAGAGGTGAAAAAAGTCTGCAACCACTCAATAGCATGGTCAATTATACATAAATCCTTAGAGTTACAATTCAAGCAAAAGTAACAAGTAATCTACAGAAATCCACAGTTTGAAAAACCTTCACAATATTTGAACCCAAAAATACAGTCATGTGGAGACTCATCCATAAGCAAACAAATAACCTTTAAATCATGAATATAGTAGTTTCTCCATGGTGCTACTAGTCATTTAAACCTAGATATCCAAGAGAACTAGTTGTGAATGCAATAATAACTTTCTAGCATCCACACATAAATATGCATAATAATTGTAACATTTTTTAACATAACAAGGCCATCATAACTTGTAATCCAAGTATGCATGAAGTTATACCTATAGGAATATATTGAAATGGATGGAAACTGAAGGAGGGAATTCAACTCTCCACCCAACCATAGGTCAAATACACTATAATTTCTCTTACAATTGATCACCCTCGAGTGGATCTAGAATCCAAGGAGAATCTTCCTCAAGGGAAAATTCATGTCAAGGATTGGTTAAACACTTAGGAGATAGATTCTAATATCCAGGTGGTTTATCTACTTCCCTCTAGTAGTAATCACCACATTGACTCTATTACTCTCTAAGACCAATCACAAGGATTCACCCAAGGCCCAACTATGGTATTGCTCAGTTCTAGGAGACTAAATCCACTATTTAGGTGGTTTATTAGTTATGTTTTCATTAAAAACATTGTATGACCCTATAATCCACTTTCCAAGTGGGTTTTTATCTCTTCTAGCAAGCACACAATGGCTCAACTTAGCCTATCACGTGGTTATCATCCATACAGTAAGCACACAAGTGGTTTGTCAGCTTATTTAACAAGCACTAAGTGGTTTATCATCTTATTCAACAACCACTTAGTGGTTTATTAGATTACTCAATAATAAATAAGTGTTTTACTTCTCCAATGAACCTCCGATTTTCCATTCAAGCATAAGCACACAATCTAAGGCCTTCTCATCGAAAACAAGGAATGTCACCCCAAATATAAGAGAAATAACTTAGGGATAGGGATAGTAATTTAATTGTTGATTAAATTACTTCATTAATTTATTGACCACGGTTTGTTAATTTGTGAAGTGTATGTGAACTATATAAGCTAGGTGGTTTATTTCCAATTAAATAATTTTAAATCAAAAGGAAAAATGTTAATTGTAACTATTCAACTCTAACTCTTATCAAATGTATGCACATGCTCTTTTTGTAAGACTTATCTAGACTAATATCAAATTCAAAATAAACTACTCTATAATGAAAAAGTTAAAGAATATTATTCTAAGAGCTGAAATTGAAATTCTATTCTATTAAACTAGAATTAAAATGTCTATTTTACTTTAGCAGAATTGAAATTCCATACTATTTTGCAAAACTAAAAAGTATAAATTATCAAACAACTGAAGTAAATATATTCTAGTGAACATGAAAGGAAATATATATATATATATATATATATATATATATATATTCTACTTTTGTTCTAGACAAATTGAAATAAACTCTATGCTAAAAGTGCATAAGAAATCTAACTATTCAAAGCAAGGCTGAAATTAACTTGGAAAACAATGATTGAAAATCTTTACAGATTACTAGTGTGCACACTATTAATTAGAGTCAATCTAAACATGAACACTAAATATTTTTTATCACCCAACAATTTTCACGTAGCCATTTCATGCTAGGTTGATTGAAATACACCATGTAAGATGGGTTTTTACATATTAAAACCCACTTTCAACTTAGGAAAAAATTTATTGAACCACCTTCCTAAATTATTTCTCATTATAATTTAAAAACCACATGAGAATAACTAAATAAATATTTATTTATTTATGATTCTCTCGAAATAATTATTAAATCATTATTTAATGACTATTTCTAACCATTTTTTACTTAACTGCTGAGCAATAATTAAATAGATCATTATTAAATGTATTATTCCTAATATTTTTCATGAAATGATTATTAAATAATTATTTAATAATTGTTTCTAATTCAAATTATAATTTTTTGTTTTGTTTGTCAAGTGGTGTGAGTTCATCAGAGATTACATCAAGATTGAGTTGTGGCTTGAGAAACCACGATCCAAGGGTATCTAAGCTGTCAAAATAATTCGAGGATTGCACCTAGCCTGAGCCACACTAGCCCTTATCATGTTTGGATTTTTTCCCACGGAGTTTCAAACCTATGACCTTCACATCATGGAGGGACTTAAAAATACACCCCATCATCGTCTATTCTATGCCCCATGGGAAATTCAAATTTGACTTAATAACCATAAAGTAATTAATAAATCATTTTTATTTTTTAATTACTTTAACCATTTTTCAAATAAATATATTGTACCATTTTGAATATATTTTCCCTCTCAAAAAACATATTAAAATATTCACAATAGTTAGATGTTGATTTAGCCAATAATATTTCATCATTTTCTAAATTTCAATCTATCTCAATATTTTGTTATAAATATGAGGGTTTTCTCCTCATTCTTCACCATGAACATTTTCATCATCCTCATTATCATCATGTAACATTTGAGCTCCCACATTAATTTCAAGCTTCCATAAGCACATTTTTCCCATTGCACAAATTGAGAGAGAGCTAAATCCTGTTGAAGCACAATGTAAAAAAGGACCCATCCTACAAAGGGGGATTTGTAGACCCAAGTATACAAACTCTCCACACTAGGAGTACTATTTTTTAGTAATAAAAATCAATCATTTTCATTCCCCATTAGGTTGTTACACTTTATCTTGTTATTTCATGTATCTTTTTTATTTTCCTATTATTTGTTGCAAGGTTTAATATTTGTTTTGCAAGTTTAAAGGATGTAGTAACAACCATTTCTATTGCTAGGGTCATTAGTTACTAGTGACTTAAGTGAAGCATTTTTGGCACACCTTTTAGAAAAAATTACACTAAAAATTTGAGACTAAGCGGGAATTTCAAATGTGTAAGCTAATAAAATAAATATTTTTGGTGTTTTATTTTTAATGTCAAGCGCACAGCTTGTTGCAATCAAAACATCAATAAGTGCACCAAAAAAAATAATCAACTAGAATTTAAGGTATCTAACTAATGAAAAACTAGATCGAAAGAACTTCTAAAGAAAGAATGAAACAAAAAAATACTATGCTATCTCACAACTTGTTAGGGGCACCTCTTGGTGAGCATGGGGCATGAAAGCTCAAATCAAAAAATTAGATCATCAAAAAATGCATATAAGAAAAAGGTAATTGTACTCAGTGGAAATAAAGCCTTAGAGAGTAGAAATAATTACATATATAACATATTGATTGTATTTTCTTGAAATTGAAGCAATTTATACTATTCTTAATCAAAAAATTCTAAAGAAACAACATCAAGAGGCAAGTTCCTCAATTGACACTTAGGTTTCGTAATTAAAAAATAAATTCTATTCTTCATGATTTTCTATGAGAAGAGAAAATCATGAAAGTTCTCGACAAAAAAATATCAACACATCATCATCTTCAGACATCTAATCTCACTTGCTTGATGTTGAAACTATTTCCCTTAAAGTTTTGCATGAGAACAAACCAATTTTGAATTTTTCTTTGACTAGTCAGACAATCAAATTATATGATTTCCCAGGTAAGCATGATAGATATCCTTGCACTTGACATTTGGAAGTCATCCATGTATCTTTTTCATCTTCAAATTCTCAGGAACTTGTTCAACCTTGGACATATATACACAAATTCATATTAGCTATGAAATATGCAGATTTCGGTAGCCATAACAATATGTCAATAAAATTCACAATGAAATTATAGATTATGAGTTGTAAATGGATGATAAATTATATTATAGCCTAGGATGACCTATATGACCTTACAACTTGGATATGTAGAAAAAAAATGTATGGAATAGGTGAAAAGAAAGGAAAAAATATGTTAAAACAAGGAAAATTCAGCGATCCAACATTCCCATACACTGAAGATGTTGCATGTCCTCATGCACAAAATTTCAAAATTCAATACATTTTCTTTCCACTGAACTAATTCTGATGCTTGATCAATACATCCATGTTTGTTGGTTCCCCTTTTCTTTTTACATAGAATTACCATCTCGACTTTCTCATTAGGAGTCTTCCTTGCAATCCCTTGATCCTATGCTTAGGAATATTGTTGTTTTCCTTCGGTTTTTAGTTTTTTTTATACCAATATCACATTCTCAACAACATGGTATTATTTTTATATTTCATGATTTCATTCCATGACCTTAATACTTTATTTTCCTCTTTTATTTGTCTGTTTAATATTTCTAATTCACAAATATCTTTTTTTAGACTGTTACAAATTTCTTTCTCTACTTGTGAAGTATTTTTTATCTTTGGATTAGCCACAAGAACATCATCATGTAAATTATCTTCATAAAACTTAGTTTCAGCAGGAGAAATTACCTTCTTCCATGTATTCTTCTTTAAGGTCTCCAAGTAATCATAAAGTTGTTTTTGAGAAAAATCGACCTCGGGAGTTTTCCTTGTTGAAATTTGATAAGATGGAGGTTCTGCTATCACTTCTAGCTCAAAATTGTTTTCTTTATCATGATAAAAAATCTCTAGATTTTTTTGGTCTTCTTGCTCATTTGAATGCTTATAAATCCTTTTATTTATTCTTAACTTATTTTCAAATTCCAATGCTTTTGACATGGTTTTCCTCTTATTACTTTTTTTCTTCATTGTTCTTAGGTTTTATTTTGTTGTCATTGGTTTCTTTACATATTGACTAAATTTTGTTATTCTAACACTGTCTTGATTGTTTTTCTATTTTACTTATTTTAAAAACTATCTCAGGGGAACATCATCTTCTGTTTCCTCATGTGGAATTTCCATCTCTACTAGTTCATTATCTGAAAAACCCTTGGATTCCTTCTCTATAGACTTAGGGTTAGGGTATTAGGAAACCCTAAGTCAAGTTCATTTGGTCTTTGGTTGCTCCTCTACTTTTGAGACTTCTTTGAAATAATTTCTAACCAAAAATTCCTTCCAAGTATCACAAATTGTCTTCAAGTGTGCCTTAAAAAGAATTTTTACCATCCCATGGTGATATAGATCCCTGCCAATATCTCTAAAGTCTTTATGTATATTAAAAGCCATATTTTTAAGGATCCATGTCAAATAATATGGTAGATTTAACTATTTTCGTTTAACAAAATGCGTCAATAACATTGCATGGTAAAAGAGTAGGGTCCCAAATATACCTTCACAAGGGAAATTTTTTTGAAGTACTAATAATGAGTTTCTCCTTTTATATTTGAGTGTAATGATTGGAATTGCTTTCTTGAAAGTCGAAGAGTCCATAGTTGGATTTTGTAAGAAGTTCTTCAACTGCTTGTGCTTAAGTCTTTGGTTTTTAAACCAACTTTCACCACTTTGGGGGAGTTTTGTTGCTTTTTACATAAAGGACTCTGTGATTTTTAACCTTATGTCTCCTATTTCAGCTTCTACACCATTGAATGCCATAGAAAATGCTTTGGTAACTTCATCTTCATAACCATCAAATTTTTCAAAAAAATTAAGTCAATTTTCGTTCTCCAAATTGTATTTTATCTGTGGGTAGGTGATAATGAAGTTCATTCCATTTTCCTCAAGCCAGATAATCACACACATTGTGGCAAAGAAGTCATGCCCCTAAATTTTCTCTTTTGATAGGGATGGATGAAGGAGTGAGAAATAAAATAGAGTGAGTTGATGGTGACAAGGTATGAGTAAAATATGTTTTCAAAGTGGTGATCAAATTTTAATAAAACTTTCATTTTTAATTAATGATCTCCCATGATTAAAAAAATCTGTTTTTGCAGGACCATTAGGATTTGGGAAATTTTAAATTATTTGTATGTGATAGAAAGGATTATTGATGTGGTGGAGTGAGATATGGGTATGAGTGATAGGATAAGGATATAAGTGATATCATAATTAGTATCATCATTTTAAAATATGTATCATAAGAATTGAATAAGCTCATAAATCCATTGTTTCTTTAATGAAAATTTATTTAATATCCTTTGTGTATAAATTTTGATGTACTCACTTTCCTCATTTTACAAGTTTGTGACGCCTTATAAGTGCCAACTGGTCCAAAATAATTGTTTATTTATCACTAGTTGTAAAATGTAAATTTGGCTGTAGAATTTTGTAGATTTTACAACAGTGCTTTCAACTTCATTGTTTTCTTGAATACTTGTTGTTTCTGCTGACAGTTGACAATTTTTTATGATGACGTTGATAATTGTTGGAAGTTTTCTTTCTTTTAAAAGAGAAATAAATTCTTCACAAAGTTTATTAGACCTTGAAAATTTGATTTCTTGCAAATAAGAAAAGGGAAGAAAAAGGAAATGGGAAAAAGAAAGGGATTTTTTGAAAAATCAAGCTTCCCATAGAAACCCTTTGTTTTGAACTACAATTTTATGGATAGAAATGCCATAAATGTTGGCTTTCATGTTTATGCATTTATTATTATTATTATTATTATTATTTTTTCTATTTTTTTATGTATCTCTCTCTCTCTCTCTCTCTCTTAACTATTTCATTCCAATAAGAAAAAAATTACATTTTACTTGGTAGTAAAGAAGGATGATATTCCTTTTCTACTACTTTCAAATAAAAAATATCTTGCAAATTATTGAAAAATTCCTCCTTTGTCAAATGCTTATTATATATCTTCAGTCTATGTCCATTGACAAGGAAGGTAATTTCTTGGGCATCAATAGTATTAATTTTAACCACCCTATTATCAAAAACATTTTCTATTTCATAGGGATGAAGCCAATGTGTCTGAAATTTTCCTTGAACATATTTGAATTTAGAAGAAAAAAGAAGAGCACAATTGCTTGGCTTGAAGTTCTTGAATTTGTTGATTTTTTCATTCGATCTGGTTCTTTGTTGTTGGATTATGTTGGTTCTTTGTATGAAATCTTATCAAATCTCATCTAGCTCATTCAATTGTGCCAAAATTTGTTTTTGTGCTTCAGATATATCAAGTCCTAAATTTGTTGTTGTCTTGTAGGTCTTCACCTAGAATTCAATTGGGAGAAAAAATTTCTTCCTATAGACAATATCATAAGGATTGTGTCCTGTGATGTTTCTCCATGTGGTATGGTATGCCCAATGTGCTTTTGGAAGCCTTTATTCCTAGTTTCTTCTGTACATTCTTGGCCAGTATAGCTTCAAGTACCTTGTTGGTATATTCCACTTTCCCATTGTCATGTGGATGATATGGAGTGGAATTCTGATTATTGATCTTGTATTACTCCATAATCTTCTACAACAACTTAGATGTGAATTAAGCACCTTGATCTATCACAATTTCTCTTGGGGTACCAAAACGAGTGAAAATATATTCAAAAGGAAATGTAACTACAAAATTTTCAGTCCGGAAGTGGCTTATATTTTACCCATTTTGTAACATAATATGTATAAGCGAGAATGCACCTCTTTTGTTTGGATGGAGGGTTGATCAGACCAACAAAATCTAGATCCCATTTTTCAAAATACTCTATGAGTACCTAAGGTTGTAGAGACATCTCATCTAATTGGATGGGATTTACCATTCTTTGAAAATTATCACATCTTTTTGGATACTCCTTGGCATATCAAAAAAGAGAGGGCCAATAATATCCTAAAAAAATTACTTTGTATAAAGTTATTTTATACGTAAATTGTCCTCAACATGGTTCATCATGGCAAGCTTTTAATATATCTGGTACCTCATCCTCTCGAACACATCTTTGAATGATCAAATCAGGTCATGTTTGGTACAATTATCCTTCTATCCAAGAATATAGTGTACTAGCTTTGATAAATTTATGCTTTTCTCTAGGTGTTGATCATGGAGGAAATTTCCATGTATCAAAATAATTAACAATATCTACAAACCATAAAATTTTAGTAGATACCACAAAAATATATTCGTTAGGAAAATTATCAATCACAAGAGTATCAATATTATCATTTTGCATCTTGGAAATGAAATAAAAAACTATGTTTTCCTTTCCTAGCCTATCCAAAATGGTAATATTGAATTCCTGTAACAATAAAATCCATCTAGTAATCTTGTAATTAGTAATTGGTTTTTTCATTAAATATCTAATAGTAGAATGATATGTATGAATCAAAGTCTCATAACCAGTGATATAGTGTCTAAAATTGTTAATGACATGAACAAAAACTAAAAACTCCTTTTTGTGATTGTATAAATTAACTCTGCAAGAGTTAAAATTTTACTTGTATAATAAATAACATAAGGATTCAAGTATTTTTGTCCCAATACAACTCCTAAAGTTGTGTCTGAAGCATAGATAGAAATATGAAATGGAAGGGACCAATTTGACCCTCTTAAGATTAGTACTTCAGAAATTTTCCTTTTCAATGTTTCAAAAGCTTTTTGATAGTCTCAATTCCAATAAAACTCACAATCCTTTGTAAGAAGCTTAAAAGGCGATCAAGCTATTTTTAAGAATTTTGTAAAAACATTCTATAATAACTTTTGAAATAAATAGTACGTCTAACCTCTATTTGACAAGTAGGTATTGAAATTTTGGAAATAACCTCTACTTTAGATGCATCCACCTGTTGACACTATTGGATGCCACTAATAGTAAGTGGGTCTCCCTGGTATGAATTCCCAATTAGACCTCACACCATTTGGAGTAGGAGAACCAACTAGAAAGTATGTATGATTACCATTATCTTAAATATTTTTCTTGGTTTCAAAAAATGACACAAGATAAATGCATGCGCTTTGAAGATAAGAAAGTAAGCTAGCCTTGTGAAGTATTCGATTGCACAATATATAATGGCTCTTTCATGAAATGGAACAAAAAGTGAGCCTTTGAAATAAAATAAATAGTACTATCATTGTGATCCAGGTGGATATCGGTGGCCACCCACCTATTCCGTTTGGACTAGCACCATCAATTCTTGCAGCTTTTCACGTTCAGCACAACTTACTATTTTTAGCAGGTTTTCGAGTCCTCCACTCCCGAAGCCGTTTTGGGGCATTATGATCCAGGTGGATATTGGTGGCCACCCACCTATTCCATTTGAACCCCCACCATCAGTTCTTCTAGTTTTCAAGTTGCAACAAAACTTACTATTTTTAGCAGTTTTTCGGGTCCTAAACTTCCGGAGCCGTTTTGAGGCCCTAAATGAATTTTTTTGGGAAAATGGAGAGCCACATGGGTCCATGGACCAATGTTTCTCGTTCAAAAATTTTACTCCTCAGATAGATCTTTCTAACAAGCTATTGAGCATGTTAAACTGAGATCAGATGCCAATGTTATGCCCCCGGGAACTTGAACCACCAATTTACCCAAACGGGCGCCCACAGTTTTGGCGCCTCATCTCCTATGGCTAGGTTTTTGGACGTTTCAAATTCTACATTGTTTCTCAACAATAAATAGGCCCTCCAACCTCATTGTAACATAGTTCAGAGGTCTGTAACCATCACATCTCTTCTCAGAGATTCGCTACCAGCACCCTAGCTATTTTAGTTCCATTATGCTTGTAAGCATATTTCTGTTATTTGATATTAATGAAATGAAGCATTATTTCCACTGCATCTCTATGTTCATGGTTATTTCTGTATTCTTTTGCATTCCTACATAAAATCCGGATCAGTGGTATCGAAGCGGGTCTGTTCTTTCTTTTTCTTTCTTTGCATGTCCCCAACGCGGTCAGGGTATAAGGAGTTAGGGCTCGATTTGGTTGAACCCTTGCAAGATCAGCCTTGCAAACCTCGATGACCTCCCATGGAGGAAGAAAAGAAAGGCGAGGGAGCAAGAGATCCTATCGAAATACTGCTCGAGGAGGCCCTCGAGAAACAAAGGAACGTGATGATGGATAACTTTACTCAAATCCTTCAACGACTACCCACATATGGCGCATTTGCATCCAAAAACCACTCTGGAGGTGCCACTCCCTTCAAGGTACAGGTAAACTTTGACATTCCTATATTTGAAGGAAAAATAGATGCAGATGTTGTAGACAGATGGTTAAATTTTTTGGAAGGGTATTTCTTGGTCCATGACTTCTCTGACCGAGAAAAGATTATTTTTGCACTCCTCAAAGCTACCCCCCATGTCAAAGACTGGTGGGAAACCTACCGTGAGCAAGAGGGCGAAGGGGAACCCTCTCTGTTCTCGACCAAACCCACTTGGAATTCGTTTCGAGACGGCATCAAGGAAAAATATTACCCCATGGGGAGCTATGAGGACAAATACATCCAATGGAGCACACTTCGGCAACAAAAGGATCAAGATGTGCATGAACTGACGAATCTATTCCATACCCTGCGCAAAAAGTTGGCTATTAAAGATTCATAGAGACATTTGGTGCTCAAGTACCACAGCTATCTACACAAACAAATTCAAGAGGAAATGGGGTTCCTCGACATTACATTGCTTGGCACGACATATCGCTATGCAGCCAAGATCGAGCAGAAATATAAGCAGAAGAAGTGAGACTTTGGATCTGCGAATCCGAAAGGTGCCCCCGAATCGAAGAACAAGGGGCAAGGCCAAATCAATGCAAATCAGAACAACACCACAAATCCAAATAAGGACACAGGGAAGTGGTGTGAATTTCATAACAGCCCCACTCACAGCACAAACGAGTGTCGGGCCAAACAGTCTTTGGTGGCCGAACTAAAGGCACCCGAATCAGATGCATTTTCTGATCCCGAGTTAGAACCAGACAAAGGCAATGACAAATGGAAGTAGATAATTGATGTGGATCCCAGTGCCACTGTTGCCACCACTAAGATCCAGAGGGAGGGTCCAAAGGATCCAGAGGATGGGGAGCGCCTCTTCCAGTCGCAGATGTGGGTGAAGGGTTCTCCGCTGCAATTTCTCGTCGATAGCCGAAGCCAAAAGAACCTCATCTTAGCAGAGGTCATGAAGCAGCTCGGCCTACCAACCATAGCACACCCGCAGTTATATACCATCGGGTGGCTCCACCCAGGGAGAGATCTCCGCATCCGCCAGCAGTGCCGCTTTCAATACAGTATCAAGCCATTCACGGATGATGTATTGGGTGATGTTGCTCCTCTTGATGTAGCTGATGTATTATTGGGCCAACATACTTGTGGAGGTGACATGTTGTGTATGATTCTAGGCCTCGTGATGTTATTATTACTTTGGGAAATAACTTGTATAGGATACCGGAGGTAGTACCGCCTCCTGTCATCTCTTTGACTACTGCAAAACAATGCAGTAAGATTTTTTCCCAAACTAGGAAATTCATTTTCCTTACAACTCACTCACAGGGAAAGAAGAATATTGTGGCCACAACCTCGAAACAGGGCTCCCTTGCACGGCTGTAGCAGATGGACAAAGTCATGGAGGAATACGAGGACATTTTATCCTCACTCATAGAGGTTCCACTACATTGTCAAGACAACCACTCCAGTGATCTGACTCCCAATGCACCACCGCCTGATGTTGCCATAAATTCTGCAACTACACATAAAGAATCCAAACATGTACTGTCTGAGCTGATAAAGAAACCAAATTTACTAAACTCATCCAGCCTGTCCACCCGTAGGTCCATGACATCTTCAACATATCTAATACTTAGTTCGACATAATTTACCTCATCTCATGGAGGATCTCAATGCAATGGGGAAAATTGCTTCCTAAGGAGGGAGGAATGATCCAGGTGGATATCGGTGGCCACCCACCTATTCCATTTGGACTAGCACCATCAATTCTTGCAGCTTTTCACGTTCAGCACAACTTACTATTTTTAGCAGGCGGTCCTCCACTCCGGTTTTGGGGCATTAATAATCCAGGTGGATATTGGTGGCCACCCATTGAGTCCATTTGAACCCCCACCATCAGTTATTTCAGTTTGTAAGTTTCGGCACAACTTACTATTTTTAGCAGTTTTTCGGGCCTTAAACTTCCGGAGCCGTTTCGAGGCCCTAAACGACGTTTTTTGGGAAAACAGAGAGCAACATGGGTCCATGGACCGATGTTGCTCATTCAAAAGTTGTACTCCTCGAATAGATCTTTCTAACAAGCTATTGAGCGCATCAAACAGAGATCGGATTCCAAAGTTACGTCCTCGGGAAGTTGAACCACCAATTTACCTAAACAGGCGCCCAAAGTTTTGGCGCCTCATCTCCTACAATTGGGTTTTTGGACGTTTCGAATTCTACATTGTTTCTCAACAATAAATAGGCCCTCGAACCTCATTGTAACACATTTTAGAGGTCTGTAGCCATCACATCTCTTCTCAAAGATTCGCTACCAGCACCCTAGCTATTTTAGTTCCATTATGCTTGTAAGCATATTTCTGTTATTTGATATTAATAAAATGAAGTATTATTTCCACTGCATCTCTATGTTCATGGTTATTTCTGTATTCTATTGCGTTCCTACATAAAATCTGGATCAGTATTATCGGAGTGAGTCTGCTCTTTCTTTGTTTTTCTTTCCATGTCCCCAACGCGGTCAGGGTATAAGGAGTTAGGGCTCGATCTGGTTGAACCCTTACAAGATCAGCCTCACAAACCTCGATGACCTCCCATGGAGGAAGAAAATAAAGACGAGGGAGTAGGAGATCCTATCAAAATACTACTCGAGGAGGCCCTCGAGAAACAAAGGAACGTGATGATGGATAACTTTGCTCAAATCCTTCAACTACTACCCACATATGGCGCATTTGAATCCAACAGCCACTCTGGAGGTGCCACTCCCTTCAAGGTACAGGTAAAATTTGAAATTCCTATATTTGAAGGAAAAATAGATGCAGAAACTGTAGATAGATGGTTAAATTTGCTGGAAGGGTATTTCTCGGTCCATGACTTTTCTGATCGAGAAAATATTATTTTTGCACTCCTCAAAGCTGCCCCCCATGTCAAAGACTGGTGGGAAACCTAATGTGAGCAGGAGGGCGAAGGGGAACCCTCTCTGTTCTCGACCACACCCACTTGGAATTCGTTTTGATATGGCATCAAGGAACAATATTACCCCATGGGGAGCTATGAGGACAAATAAATCCAATGGACCACGCTGCGGAACCAAAAGGATCAAGATGTGCATGAACTGACAAATTTGTTCCATACCCTGCGCAAAAAGTTGGGTATTAAAGATTCAGAGAGACATTTGGTGCTCAAGTACCGCAGCTATCTACACAAACACATTCAAGAGGAAATGGAGTTCCTCGACATTACATCTCTTGGCATGACATATCGCTATGCCGCCAAGATCGAGCAGAAATATAAGTAGAAGAGGCGAGACTTTGGATCTGCGAATCCGAAAGGTGCCCCTAAACCGAAGAAAAAGGGGCAAGGCCAAAGAAATGTGACTCAGAACAACACCACAAATCCAAAGAAGGACACAGGGAAGTGGTGTGAATTTCATAACAACCCCACTCACAACACAAACAAGTGTCGGGCCAAACAGAATTTGGTGGCCAAACTAAAGGCACCCGAATCAGATGCATTTTATGATCCTGAGTTAGAACCAGAAAAAGGAAATGAAAAAGGGAAGCAGATCATTGATGCGAATCCCAGTGCCATTTTTTCCACCACCAAGATCCAGAGGGAGGGTCCAGAGGATCAAAAGTAGGGGGAGCGCCTCTTCAAGTCGCAGATGTGGGTGAAGGGTTCTCCGCTGAAATTTCTTGTCGATAGCGGAAGCCAAAAGAACCTCAGCTCAATAGAGGTTGTGAAGCTGCTCAGCCTACCAACCATAGCACACCCATAGCCATATACCATCGGGTGGCTCCACCCAGGGAGAGATCTCTGCATCCGCCAGCAGTGCCGCTTTCCATACAGTATCAAGCCATTCACGGATGAGGTATTGTGTGATGTTGCTCCTCTTGATGTAGCTGATGTATTATTGGGCCAACCATAATTGTTGAGGCGACATACTGTGTATGATTTTAGGCCTCGTGCTATTATTATTACTTTGGGAAATAACTTGTACAGGATACCGGAGGTAGTACTGCCTCCTGTCATCTCTTTGACTACTGCAAAACAATGCAGTAAGATTGTTTCCCAAACCAGGAAATTCATTTTCCTTACAACTCACTCACAGGGAAAGAAGAATATTGTGGCCACAACCTCGAAACAGGGCTCCCTTGCATGACTGCAGCAGATGGACAAAGTTATGGAGGAATACGAGGAAATTTTATCTTCACTCATAGAGGTTCCGCTACACTGTCAGGACAACCACTCCAGTGATCTGACTCCAAATACACCACCGCCTGATGTTGCCATAAATCCTGCAACTACACATACAAAATCCAAACATGTACCGTCTGAGGCTGATAAAGAAACCAAATTTACTAAACTCATCCAACCTGTCTACCCGCAGGTCCATGACATCTTCAACACATCTAATACTCAGTTCAACAGAATTTGCCTCATCTCATGGAGGATCTCAATGCAATTCGGACCATTAATTCCTAAGGAGGGAGGAATGATCCAGGTAGATATCGGTGGCCACCCACCTATTCCATTTGGACTAGCACCATCAATTCTTGCAGCTTTTCACGTTCATCACAACTTACTATTTTTAGTAGGTTTTCGGGTCCTCCACTCCCGAAGCCATTTTGGGGCCTTAATGATCCAGGTGGATATTGGTGGCCACCCACATATTCCATTTGAACCCCCACCATCAGTTCTTTCAGTTTTCAAGTTGCAACAAAACTTACTATTTTTAGCATTTTTTCGGGTCCTGAACTTCCGGAGCCGTTTTGAGGCCCTAAACAACGTTTTTTGGGAAAATGAAGAGCAACATGGGTCCATGGACCGATGCTTCTCATTAAAAAATTGTACTCCTCATATAGATCTTTCGAAAAAGCTATTGAGCGCATCAAACGGAGATTATATGCCAAAGTTATGCCCCCGGGAAGTTGAATCACCAATTTACCCAAACGGGCACCCACAGTTTTGGCGCCTCATCTCCTACGGTTAGGTTTCTGGACATTTCGAATTCTACATTGTTTCTCAACAATAAATAGGCCCTCGAGCCTCATTGTAACACAACTCATAGGTCTGTAGCCATCACATCTCTTCTCAGAGATTCGCTACCAACACCCTAGCTATTTTAGTTCCATTATGCTTGTAAGCATATTTTTGTTATTTGATATTAATGAAATGAAGCATTATTTCCGCTGCATCTCTATGTTCATGGTTATTTCTGTATTCTTTTGCATTCCTACATAAAATCCGGATTAGTGGTATCGGAGCGGGTCTACTCTTTCTTTCTTTTTCTTTGCATGTCCCCAACGTGGTCAGGGTATAAGGAGTTAGGGCTCGATCTGGTTGAACCCTTGCAAGATCAGCCTCGCAAACTCCGACGAACTCCCATGGTGCAAGAAAAGAAATATGAGGGAGCAGGAGATCCTATCAAAATACTACTTGAGGAGGCCCTCAAGAAACAAAGGAACATGATGATGGATAACTTTGCTCAAATCCTTCAACGACTGCCCACATATGGCGCATTTGCATCCAACAGCCACTCTGGAGGTGCCACTCCCTTCAAGGTACAGGTAAAATTTGACATTCCTATATTTGAAGGAAAAATAGATGAAGACGCTGTAAACAGATGGTTAAATTTGCTGGAAGGGTATTTCTCGGTCCATGACTTCTCTGACCGAGAAAAGAATATTTTTGCACTCCTCAAAGCTGTCCCCCATGTCAAAGACTGGTGGGAAACCTACCGTGAGCAAGAGGGTGAAGGGGAACCCTCTCTTTTCTCGACCACACCCACTTGGAATTCATTTCAAGATGGCATAAAGGAACAATATTACACCATGGGGAGCTATGAGGACAAATACATCCAATGGACCACGCTGCGGCAACAAAAGGATCAAGATGTGCACGAACTGACGAATCTGTTCCATACCCTGCGCACAAAGTTGGGTATTAAAGATTCAGAGAGACATTTGGTGCTCAAGTACCATGGCTTTCTGCACAAACACATTCAAGAGGAAATGGAGTTCCTCGACATTACATCGCTTGGCACGACATATCATTATGCCGCCAAGATCAAGCAGAAATGTAAGCGGAAGAAGCGAGACTTTGGATCTGCGAATCCGAAAGGTGCCCTCGAACCGAAGAACAAGGGGCAAGGCCAAAGCAATGTGACTTAGAACAACACCAAAAATCCAAAGAAGGACACAGGGAAGTGGTGTGAATTTCATAACAGCCCCACTCACAGCACAAACGAGTGTCGGGCCAAACAGTCTTTGGTGGCCGAACTAAAGGCACCCGAATCAGATGCATTTTCTGATCCTGAGTTAGAACCAGACAAAGGCAATGAAAAAGGGAAGCAGATCATTGATGCAGATCCTAGTGCCATTGTTGCCACCACCAAGATCCAGAGGGAGGGTCCAGAGGATCCAGAGGAGGGGGAGCACCTCTTCCAGTCGCAGATGTGGGTGAAGGGTTCTCCGCTGCAATTTCTTGTCGATAGCGGAAGCCAAAAGAACCTCATCTCAACAGAGGTCGTGAAGCGGCTCAGCCTAACAACCATAGCACACCCACAGCCATATACCATCGGGTGGCTCCACCCAGGGAGAGATCTCCACATCCGCCAGCAGTGCCGCTTTCCATACAGTATCAAGCCATTCACAGATGAGGTATTGTGTGATGTTGCTCCTCTTGATGTAGCTGATGTATTATTGGGCCAACCATACTTATGGAGGCGACATGCTGTGTATGAGTCTAGGCCTCGTGCTGTTATTATTACTTTGGGAAATAACTTGTACAGGATACCGGAGGTAGTACCGCCTCCTGTCATCTCTTTGACTACTGCAAAACAACGCAGTAAGATTGTTTCCCAAACCAGGAAATTCATTTTCCTTACAACTCACTCACAGGGAAAGAAAAGTATTGTGGCCACAACCTCGAAACAGGGCTCCCTTGCACGGCTGCAGCAGATGGACAAAGTCATGGAGGAATACGAGGAATTTTTCCCCTCACTCATAGAGGTTCCTCTACACTATCAGGACAAGCACTCCATTGATCTGACTCCCAACGCACCACCGCTTGATGTTGCCATACATCCTGAAACTACACATATAGAATCCAAACATGTACTGTCTGAGGCTGATAAAGAAACCAAATTTACTAAATGCATCCAGCATGTCCACCCGCAGGTCCTTGACGTCTTCAACACATCTACTACTGAGTTCAACAGAATTTGCCTCATCTCATGGAGGATCTCAACGCAATGGGGACCATTGCTTCCTAAGGAGGGAGGAATGATCCAGGTGGATATCGGTGGCCACCCACCTATTCCATTTGGACTAGCACCATCAATTCTTGCAGCTTTTCATGTTCAGCACAACTTACTATTTTTAGCAGGTTTTCGGGTCCTCCACTCCTGAAGCCGTTTTGGGGCCTTAATGATCCAGGTGGATATTGGTGGCCACCCACCTATTCCATTTGAACCCCCACCATCAGTTCTTTCAGTTTTCAAGTTGCAACAAAACTTACTATTTTTTAGCAGTTTTTCGGGTCCTGAACTTCCGGAGCCGTTTTGAGGCCCTAAACGACGTTTTTTGGGAAAACGGAGAGCAACATGGGTCCATGGACCGATGTTGCTCGTTCAAAAATTGTACTCCTCGGATAGATATTTCTAACGAGCTATTGAGCGCGTCAAACGGAGATCGGATGCCAAAGTTACGCCCCCGGGAAGTTGAACCACCAATTTACCCAAATGGGCGCCCACAGTTTTGGCGCCTCATCTCCTACGGTTAGGTTTTTGGACGTTTCGGATTCTACATTGTTTCTCAACAATAAATAGGCCCTCGAGCCTCATTGTAACATAGTTCGGAGGTCTGTAGCCATCACATCTCTTCTCAGAGATTCGCTACCAGCACCCTAGCTATTTTATTTCCATTATGCCTGTAAGCATATTTCTGTTATTTGATATTAATGAAATGAAGCATTATTTCCGCTGCATCTCTATGTTCATGGTTATTTATGTATTCTGTTGCGTTCCTGTATAAAATCCGGATCAGTGGTATCAGAGCGGGTCTGCTCTTTCTTTGTTTTTCTTTGCATGTCCCCAACGCGGTCAGGGTATAAGGAGTTAGGGCTCGATCTGGTTGAACCCTTGCAAGATCAGCCTCACAAACCCCGACGACCTCCCATGGTGGAAGAAAAGAAAGATGAGGGAGCAGGAGATCCTATCAAAATACTGCTCGAGGAGGCCCTCGAGAAACAAAGGAACGCGATGATGGATAACTTTGCTCAAATCCTTCAACGACTGCCCACATATGGCGCATCTGCATCCAACAGCCACTCTGGAGGTGCCACTCCCTTCAAGGTACGGGTAAAATTTGACATTCCTATATTTGAAGGAAAAATAGATGCAGACACTATAGACAGATGGTTAAATTTGCTGGAAGGGTATTTCTTGGTCCATGACTTCTCTGACTGAGAAAAGATTATTTTTGCACTCCTCAAAGCTGCCCCCCATGTCAAAGACTGGTGGGAAACCTACCGTGAGCAAGAGGGCGAAGGGGAACCCTCTCTGTTCTCGACCACACCCACTTGTAATTCGTTTCGAGACGGCATCAAGGAACAATATTACCCCATGGGGAGCTATGAGGACAAATACATCCAATGGAGCACGCTTCGGCAACAAAAGGATCAAGATGTGCACAAACTGACGAATCTGTTCCATACCCTGCGCACAAAGTTGGGTATTAAAGATTCAGAGAGAAATTTGGTGCTCAAGTACCACAGTTGTCTACGCAAACATATTCAAGAGGAAATGGAGTTCCTTGAAATTACATTGCTTGGCACGGCATATTGCTATGCCGCCAAGATCGAGCAGAAATATAAGCAAAATAAGTGAGACTTTGGATCTGCGAATCCGAAAGGTGCCCCCGAACTGAAGAAGAAGGGGCAAGGACAAAGCAATGCGACTCAGAAAAAAACCACAAATCCAAAGAAGGACACAGGGAAGTGGTGTGAATTTCATAACATCCCCACTCATAGCACAAACGAGTGTCGAGCCAAACAGTCTTTGGTGGCCGAACTAAAGGCAACCGAATCAGATGCATTTTCTGATCCTGAGTTAGAACCAGACAAAGGCAATGACAAAGGGATGCAGATCATTGATGCGGATCCCAGTGCCATTGTTTCCACCACCAAGATCCATAGGGAGGGTCCAGAGGATCCAGAGGAGGGGGAGCGCCTCTTCCAGTCGCAGATGTGGGTGAAGGGTTCTCCGCTGCAATTTCTCGTCGATAGCGGAAGCCAAAAGAACCTCATCTCAGCAGAGGTCGTGAAGCGGCTTGGCCTACCAACCATAGCACACCCACAGCCATATACCATCGGGTGGCTCCACCCAGGGAGAGATCTCCGCATCCGCCAGCAGTGCCGCCTTCCATACAATATCAAGCCATTCACGGATGAGGTATTGTGTGATGTTGCTCCTCTTGATGTAGCTGATGTATTATTGGGCCAACCATACTTGTGGAGGCGACATGCTGTGTATGAGTCTAGGCCTTGTGTTGTTATTATTACTTTGGGAAATAACTTGTAGAGGATACCGGAGGTAGTACCACCTCCTGTCATCTCTTTGACTACTACAAAACAACGCAGTACGATTGTTTCCCAAACCAGGAAATTAATTTTCCTTACAACTCACTCAGAGGGAAGGAAGAATATTGTGGCCGCAACCTCGAAACAGGGCTCCCTTGCACGGCTGCAGTAGATGGGCAAAGTCATGGAGGAATATGAGGACATTTTATCCTCACTCATAGAGGTTCCGCTACACTTTCAGGACAACCACTCCAGTGATTTGACTCCTAATGCACCACCGCCTGATGTTGCCATAAATCCTACAACTACACATACAGAATCCAAACATGTACTGTCTGAGGCTGATAAAGAAACCAAATTTACTAAACTCATCCAGCCTATCCACCTGCAGGTCCATGACATCTTCAAGACATCTAATACTCAGTTCAACAGAATTTGCCTCATCTCATGGAGGATCTCAATGCAATGGGGACCATTACTTCCTAAGGAGGGAGGAATGATCCAGGTGGATATAGATGGCCACCCACCTATTCCATTTGGACTAGCACCATCAATTCTTGCAACTTTTCACATTCAGCACAACTTACTATTTTTAGCAAGTTTTCGTGTCCTCCACTCCCGAAGCCGTTTTGGGGCCTTAATGATCTAGGTGGATATTGATGGCCATCCACCTATTCCATTTGAACCCCCACCATCAGTTCTTTCAGTTTTCAAGTTGCAACAAAACTTACTATTTTTAGCAGTTTTTCGGGTCCTGAAATTCCAAAGCCATTTTGAGGCCCTAAACGACATTTTTTGGGAAAACAGAGAGCAACATGTGTCCATGGACCAATGTTGCTCGTTCAAAAATTTTACTCCTCGAATAGATCTTTCTAACAAGCTATTAAGTGCATCAAACAGAGATCGGATGCCAAAGTTATGCCCCTGGGAAGTTGAACCACCAATTTACCCAAACATGCGCCCACAGTTTTGGCGCCTCATCTCCTACGGTTAGGTTTTTGGACTTTTCGAATTCTACATTGTTTCTCAACAATAAATAGGCCCTCGAGCCTCATTGTAACAAAACTCAGAGGTTTGTAGCCATCACATCTCTTCTCAGAGATTCGCTACCAGCACCCTAGCTATTTTAGTTCCATTATGCTTGTAATCATATTTCTGTTATTTGATATTAATGAAATGAAGCATTATTTCCGGTGCATCTCTATGTTCATGGTTATTTCTGTATTCTGTTGCGTTCGTACATAAAATCTGGATCACCTTGAAAAGAAACATGCATATATATATATATATATATATATATATATATATATATATATATATATTTGGGTATGTGTTATATTCTTTCCACGACTAGTCACGTGTGGGGGGTTCACAGGGGTGGTAGCAGCTCCCCGGGAAAAAAAAATTGGACACTATTTTTCGGTGGGCGGACCCGCCCATGGTTTTGTGCATGGGTTTGCACATGGTTTTGGGGCATGATGATTTTCGGCCCCTGGTATTTTGTAGATCTGGTCAAGGGAACTACGGTTATGTTCTAATCCAGGGTTAATGGATTGGGGTATATGTATGCTTCGGCATGTATATATATGTGTTGTAACACTAAAAGGAATATAATGAAAAATCAAGCTGGTCCTCCCGATTTGGGATCCACTGGAAAATATCTGTATATATCTATTTTATGTTTTATGCTCTTGCTATTGTTTATTTTTTGTTTTTAATATTTGTTTGCTAATAATTTTTGTATAGGGTTAAAACCTACATATATATCTGTGTGTGTGTGTGTGTGTGTGTGTGTGTAAGAATCATAATTAATATTGTGAAGTATTTCACAAAGAAACCACGACCATAAAAACATAAGACACATGATTCAAGGAAACATACTAAAGCCAACTAAATAGTTCATTTTCATTGGTATGAATTAACATAAACATATACCATAAGAAATGAAATAATAGTCTCATAATCATCCATGACATATGCCTGAAAATAATTTTGTCTCCAAGAGCTTCAAATTATTGAGTGCAAGTTTTAAGATACACCATTACAATGACGCAACACGTGTTCCAATAATGGAACTTTAAGAAACAACTTGCTTCTTAAAAGCCTAATATTCTCTCTTATGCGTAGCCTTTGAAGCCAAGGTGAAAATTCATTTTCTTGATCTATGAGGGTGTATATATAACAAATGGGGTGACTCTCCAGCTCCCTTATGACACTCAAAATCCCCTCATGACTCTTGAACTTCCTTGTGACTCTTCAAATTATCATGAGACCCCTTGACTTTTACATGACTTTTCACATTCTAAGAGTGACCTTTGGACTTAAACATACTTTTATTTTATCATTTTATTTAAAATTACATAATTAAATCCACAAATGATTTGGAAACATGATGTCTCAAAAGACTCTTGAGATGACATTTCGACAAGCCATAACTTGGAACTGATAACATAGAAATTTATGATGATGTGTCACTGTTAGGCTTCTCTTTTTAGTGTTTCCTTTATGCCTTCTTGATAAGTCCTACATGTTCTTTATATTACTTCTCCAAAATTATTTATGATATGGAGTCTTCCATGTGATCTTGATCTTCCATATTCTTTCACAACCTAGTGTCCCTTAATCTTCTTGTCTGATGATCATCCTTGTATTTGAAACTTCATAAGTGTCTTATTGCATAATCTCCTTGGCATCCTCCTTAACATCATCATGTCATGTCAAGGAATAATATCTATAGATAAAATTCACTCATGAAAATAAGTCATTAGTCTGGAAATCCCCTAGTCTAAATTTCTTCATGCAATTCACTGGTCAGGCCTAGGACTCAGTGTAAGGATAGAGGAGACGTCTCAAGGATTATACAGTGTGCAACTCGAGGAGGCAGACGTGAGGGAATAATGAATGTGACTATGAAATTCACAATGGCTGGAGGGTTGAGAGACGAGACTACGCAGTTAAGGGAGACAGTGACAGAGTGAGGCAAGCTTTCCCACTATGACTGTGAAATGCATAGTTTAGGAGAGGTTGGGTGACTGGATTGTGCATTTGTGCAGTTAAGAGAGACATGGAGACTGACTATTGATAGAGACTGTGCAGTGCATAGTGGGAGGCTAATTGAGAGTTAGGATTACATGATTATGAGGAGCAGGAGGAAACAAGAGGGAATTAAGTCTACATAATGTGCAGTACTTGGAGGCAAGAACAATGTGCATTCCTTGGAGGCAAGAACTTTGCATTGTGTAGTTTGAGGAGGAACGGATGCTAACTGAGGCTTGCAACTATTCAGCATGTAGTTTAGGGAGTCGGGGTGAAGCATAATTTGACTAAGTGTGGTATCATTGAAGCAGAGGTAAAACCATAACATGATTTGAACATGATCACACACTCATAAATGATCAATGACACAATAATGAACACTCGATACCCAAAATCAGCATGAACTCATTGAAACGACAACAAAACACATTGGAGAAATTTCTAGGTCTAAAATGGGCATCATAAGGAATATTATAAAATAATATTTGAAATAAGAAAAGAAGATTAAATTACCTCATCAGGTTTTGAAGGGGAGCGCTCATTTGATGCATAATTTAATTTTTCATCCAAGGAGTGCCCATGTTGTATACTTTCGATGGATCTTACTACACGAAAAATGTGAAATACATGAAAAAATGTGATTCCAACATGTTTTGTCATGTATTTCACATTTTTCATTTAGTGGGGTCTATAAAAAGCATGCAACATGGGTACTACTTGTATGAAAAATTAAATTCCTCATCCAACAAGTTCTCCTACTCGAAATTTGAGCAAAATCATAGGGATATAATTTGAAAATACGAGTTGAAAAAATAGTTTTCTATTTTTAAAATTTTTATTTTATTTTTACCTTTTTACCTAAAAAATGGTGAATCATCTGCCATGGTTGAAATCATCATATTTAATCCTATTAGTTCTTATAAAGCTTATTTTTGTCGTATATTTTTGTTTTGAGGCCAATTTTTTACGTCAATTTTTTCTAATCACACTTACCTCTAAGTGCGACACTTTAGATACACTTTGCAACACAAATGACGATGCCAAAAAAATAGTGAGTAAAACTTTGGTAATGAGTATAGTACATGTATATATGATATATAGGACCCATTAGGACCAAATTTTCCTCTTAAATATGCATTATAACTCCCTTATAGAAAGTGCGACACTTCCCTTACCAAACGATGATGCTTGAGTTTTCTCCCCGAAGGGACTAAGAAACTTAGAGGAAAAGCATGGGATGTATTTTACCACTAGAAACAATAGCTCATATGGTTAAAGTATGTTCCAAAGTTTGAATATGTGCCAAAATTTTGAGGGTGTTGTAGCAGCGACAACACTTTGCAACACACTGACAAAACAATAAATTCTCTTCTTTGGTCTAGATTTATGTGCAAGGTCTATCCTTTTAGGAAGTAGTAATTCATTGTGTGGATTACTTTGGCTTCTATATTTAACCTAGTTATGGATGTAGTCCCCTATATTCCATTCCCTAGTAAAAAAAATCATAATGCTTTCTGTATCACAATTGTTTTAATATAGGAGAAGGGTAATAAGTAGCTGTGAGTTTGAATTATCACGAACTTAATTTCATCTCTAGTGTTGCTTCACTCCCAACAAGGCTATTTAGTAACCGAGTGGATTCACTATATGAAAAAAATAATTTCTTCACAACCAATGAGCCTGTTCAGTACCCCGACGAAGTTACTTGGTCCATCTCTCTGTGTAGGAACCCTTTCTCTTCTTTCACCTTTTGTTTGTTTATTTCAATATGCACATTGACATTTTATCAACTTTTAAGGTGGAAGATGGATATTGAATTATTGGATAAAAGAGAGGTTATTCCTTTAGAGACCATTGTATACCTCTTAAATCAGTATGCTTGGTATTAGTTTTACCCTTTAATTTCTCTACTTGATTGGATTAGCATGAAAAACAATGAATAATTATAATACCGAGTCAATGAATGAGGTTCCTATAATAGAGATGGGTATCATGGTTCTATTCAAATATTTCATTATGAATGGATCATATTTTCCATCATAACATCATTTACCTAAAGATATTTACGAAGAGAAGAAGGATGAAAAAGTTAGCCAAGTGTTGTTGTGTGTCACAGATCCATTTTAATATTTTTCCGAATCTATTGGAATTGAAGAAAAGACTTTCGCACAAGGTTTTATTCATATGATGTAAAAACAAAAGGCGATAGAAAGACACTATATAACAAGAACAAACAAACATACTAGAAACAAGGAAAGAAATATGTACATAGGGTAGGGACACAATGCTAGGTTATTAATGAAAATATTTCTTAAGATATTGGCCATTAATAGGAACTGAGTCAATATTCTCATCTAAGGGTTGAAGACAATAAATATGATGTCCAAGCTTATCATGAAAAACATAAGTTCCAATCCAAATGGATTCGAATTTAGTATTTTTACCCTTCTCTTCATGGGCTTTATTAAGCTTCAATACCAGGTCACCCACACTGAAATCGTTATTCCCTACATAATTCTTGTCAAACCAACACTTGATATGCCTATAACGGATATACAAATTTTCTTTGGTTTTCCTCATGTCTTCTTGTAACTTCAAGAGAGTATATATCCTACTCTGAACCATAAGACATGGTTTAGTCCAATATTCTTGAGGAAGTTGGAGGGTTGGGAGGTATATGTTCAGAGGTAGGATGAATTATTTTCCATGCATTAGGAAGTAAGGGGATATCTTCAGAGAATGATTTGGTGTGATACAATCATCCCATAAAGAATTCACCAAAGAATTGTGCCAATTCCTTTGCTTAGAGTAAATACATTTCTTGATGATACATATTAAGTTATTTTTGGTTGAATCGGATAAACCATTTCCCTGGGGGTAATAGTTACGCGAGTTCTTTAAAAAAATACCATTCTCTAAAGAAAAATCATACATTTTTAGCAATGAAAAATATGTTTCATTATAAAAAGCAAGTTTCATAGGACTTCCAAACCTAGTGATAATATTCTGCTTGAGGAAGTTTATGACTTCCTACTTGTTCACTTGTTTTAGAGGAACTTATTCAACCCATCGAGTAAAAAAAAGGTAGTGGTAAATATATAGAGATATTTCTTTGACTAATATTGGAAAATTTCACGAGTGAAATCCAATCCCCATTTTTGAAAAGGTTATTCAAAAGCAATGGGATGCAACGGGGTGACTGACTTTGTATCACGACCATTGCATCTTTGAAAAACTGAGCACTTGTAGTCATTTGCATAAGAATATTTGGATAATTCGGTCCAATAATAACCAACCCATATAAATTTTTGCGTAGTAGTATAACCTGTGAAGTGCCCATTAGCTGGACCGTCGTGAATATTTTAGCACCCTTTCTAAATCCAATGCTTCTATAAATATGAGCAGGACCCTAGTGTGCTGCTTTCAAAAACTCACACCATGAACCAACTAATATGATAAAGCTTTAAGTCGAATTACCCTCTTATATCTTTCATATAAGTGTGAGGGAAAGGTATAATGATCAAGGTATTGTCACATATTTGTCTACCAAGATGTGGCTGCGTTAGTTGGGGTAGCTTGTTCAATATTATATATTTTGATTTCTTGTTCCCACCCAAAAGTTTCTTCTTTTGGTGCATTAACCATTTTGCTACAAGATGAGAAATACCATGGAATTTTATGGTATGAACTGGCTTGAATTCAATATCATACTCTTTTAATCTTGTCAGCTTGTTTTCCCTTCTCTTACCCAAATCTTGTTGTACAAAAAATTATTTGACCACGAGGTGAGGCACAAGATAATGACATGCCTCTTCAGAAGGTAAGGCATAAAGTGATTTACCGCCTTATATAATCCATAGGCTTGCTTATCAATGGTAGGTTAATTCAATTCACATCCTAATAAGTTGGCACTCATAAATTATATATTCCACTCTTTACCTTGATCATCCTTTTGCATGAGGATGACTGCAAGAGATGTGTCAAAATCTAAGTATACGACAAGAAATATTTTCCAAAATATGGACTATATAATGTTGGGGCTCCAAAAATTGCCTACTTAATATGGGAAAAGGAATATTTCTCCCTTTTGTCCCACTTATAGACTGCATCCTTCTTAATAATATCTTATAATAATTTAACAATCTGATCATAATTTGAGATGAACTTGCAGTGGAAGTTGATTTTCCCTAAGAAGGATTGCATGGATATTTTTTCACTGGGAAGGGAATCTAAGCGATATCCTTGAAAATGTGTTGGTCTACTTTGATCCCAATATTATCTATCATATGACCCAAGATATTTCCCTCAGACACTTTGAATATGTTCTTATTTGGATTTAAATATGTTCTATATTTTCGACATCAAACGAAAATATGACTCAGACGACGCAAGTGATCACGTCTCCTATTCAAAAATACTGTAACATTATCCAAGTATACCACACCACTTTTTCCAATTAAGACATGGAACATGATGTCCTTAACTCATTGAAATGTATCTCCTGCATTAATAAGTCCAAAAGAAAATCTTATAAAACCAAAGGTACCTCACTTTGTCTTGAAATTAGTTTTGTGTCTATCGGGTTTCGTTACTAGAACTTGATTGTATCCAGAGAAACTGCCTAGTAAAGAAAATATTTTTTGTGTTGAAAATGCAACAAGAAATTCCTAATTTAAAATTTCCTTTGATTAAATTAGGATAAAATCGAAATTCCTAATTTAAAATTTCCTTTGATTAAATTAGGATAAAATCGAAATTCCATATAAGAAGATAACTTGAATGAGTTAACTGAGTTATTAGCTCTCACTCAACTTATTTAATTCGAGTTGGAGGATGAAGTTTAGTTGTGTACAATGATTCATAAATTTTAGGAGCCTAGGTTGTGTTAATTTATGTTTTAACAATTTACTTTAGTTAAATTGAGTTAAGGTCAATTAAACTAGTTCCAACTGTTGGAGGGGGTAGTAGGAGGTCTAGCAATGGGGTGAATCTTATGTGTTTAACTAGTTAACTGATTAATCAACCTAAATTAACTAATTTATGTATGAAATTAAAGTTACCTAGTTGATATTGGAGTCAAAGGGCAGTGTACTATCAATTGTAGAATATTGCAAGTTGTATTAGTCAATTCCGAGTCTAAAGAATAATTTGGTTTCCATCGCAGTGTTGGAAGACCATGGCTATTATGTGATATTTAGCAAACGAAAGGCATTCCTGAGGCGCATCACCATGGGAAAAGTGAATTATATCAAGGTTTGGGTGAAGAACCTCTATGCTTTGGATGTGGTAGATTGTGCTACTTTGAGCACAAATGAAAAGAAGGTGCAGAGCCGATATGTCAGTGAATTATGGAATATAATAATTGGCCATTTGTACCATGGATTTTTTAATATCATTCAAAATATCACCATAAGAGTCCCCAATGGAGTAGTAGAGAAACATAACGCATGCAAAGGGTGTACCTTGGGGAAGTACACAAAATCCACCTTCAAATATTGGGATAATGGGGTGCATGCAATCCTTGAAAGGATACACTCTAATTTTTGTGGACGTTTCTCAAAGGACTCCATGAAAAAGAAGATGTATTATACTATATTTGTAGATGATTTGTCACATAAATCTTGGATTTTATTCATTCAAAAGAAAGACCAGACTTTAATATTCCCAATTAGTCATGAGCTAATTGGAATATTCATTTTTGTTTTATTACTTTGTTTGAAGAATAAGAGGGCAAAGGAGGTCCATATTTCTCCTTAATCATGAATAAATCAATGCCAAGTATGAAAGAGACAAATCTTGGCAGCTTAATTGAAGTACCCTTGGTGTGAAAGGGGCTGGATCACTTTGAATGGGTCAACCTTGACCAAATCTATAGTGCTGTCATGGAGGACTAGCCATCAATGAGGTACAACATAGTTTTAGATGGAGATGCTTTGTGTGAAAGGATTGTTATCATTGGATGTGGTTTAGGGTTTGCAAACTCTTGACTTATAAAAGGAAGAGGATGGAAGCATTAGAAGGTTGTTGATGTATATCATATTTGTTCTCTTTAGACATATATCTTTCTCTTGTTGTTTAGCTGAGATTGAGTGTTGTTTAACACAGGGTGTTCTTGATCGGGAATCCCACCTCTTCCATTGAGTAGCTCTTAGAGGAGTCTTGCACTACATTTTCCACTATATGGCTTAAGGCTAAGATTCTTCTTTCAACTACAGTGCAGATCCTGTTGAGGGTTTGGTTGTTTTTGCAAGATGCAACAACTGAAGACTAGATCTCTAGATCTAGTCCATTTCAGTGCTCCTTTTCATTGGAGGAGGTTTCCACTTCATTGGGAGGATATTATTTGAGGAAATTGAGCTCATTTTCAAATCTTGGCATGAGGCCAACCTTATTTTGATCCCTACAACGCAGTTTAATTCTAGACCTGTGTTATTTCTATAGGTGGAGTTGCAGGGTGGTTTGGCACACCATTTGGAGAGTTGATTTCCTAGTGATGGGGATCTGCCCTTCACTTTGAAGATCTATTGGAGGAGGCTATTTTATTGATCATATCATATCAGCCACACTTTCCAGATCTATATTTTTCAGTAGATCTGTAGTCTTAGATCTCAGATCTACAACTTGTACTTGGTGTTTTTCTGAAAACCCTTGAGGGGTTCTTTAGAGGAGCTTGTATAGTGCATGGATCTGATATAGATATAATTTTTTATGCGCATAGCAGCTCTATATCTGATGTATAATCTAATGTTGTTTCAGAGCCAATAAAATAACACTGTAAGGGCCTTCCAACTTTTATACATGGTTGGAGCACCTATTATTGCATGATTTTTTTCCATTGGAGGCTTTTATTTCCTGTTATGCATCTTATGGCCCATTTCTTATGTATATTTTGTTTTTTTAATGAAATATGAAAGGTATCCATATTGACCTCTTGCTTCATAAATTATGATTTGCATTATTGTTCCATCATTTTGCACTATATTCCTGCTTTTCCCATTTAGGAATATTACAGTGGTATCAGAGCAACATCTTGGCACACCCTGTGCATTCTAAAAGCCAATATGTCATCTAGAGAAGTAGAGCCTCTTACTGATAGAGAAAAGAGGTATCAAAAGAGAAGACATAGAAGATTTTATTATATTGATGAGAAAGAAGACAAGGGTAAAACCCCTTTATCTAGAGGTGAAGATGAAGAGAAGGAGTTCCCTAAGATCCTTCTTAGAGCCATGCAAGACATTGCTAAAGAGATCAAAGAGATGATGATGGAAAGATTCAAGGAACCCCCTAAATGATTTCATCATGGAAAAGGCTCTGGCATGTCTCACCATTAGAATGATCAACTAGTGCATCAACCAAAAGTTTCCCAACGCTCTACCATGCCTACATTTTTGGCTGTGGGAAATGAAGGGTTTCAAAAGCAAGAATCCCTTGAATAATATTTTATGGAATATGAATCTCAAACTCAAAGATTCAAAGATCACTTGAGTTTTCAGGAGTTTTTTCAAGTAAAGGACAATAGAAGACCAAGGGATCATCATAGAAGTGGCGGAATCATTCAAAATCATGATCAACACCATACTATAGGCATATTATTTTTACCCAATTTTGATGGGTCATCCAAGTGCACTGCCAAATCATTGGTAGAAAAACTTGACATCTACTTTCAGTTGAACAAATTTCCAGAAATGGAAGCCATTAAGATAGCAGCACTGCACCTTGAGGGTGAAGCACATGATTGGTGGTTCCATGGCTTGTCTACATTAGGTCATGCCAATGTGACTTCTTATTCAAAATTCACTAGAAGGTTGGTGGAAATATTTGATAGAAGAGATCCAGAAGCACCATTCATGAGCCTTGAAAAGTTGAAACAATCAGGTAATGCAGAAACTTACATCTCTGAATTTTTAAGACTTTATGTTATGGTTCCTAATTTGTCTACAGCAAGAAGGGAATACATGTTCATATATGGGTTATATCAACCTATTCATGGGTTGGTTAAGTCTACCAAGCCCACTACCCTACATGATGCCATTGAAAGGGCTAGCGACCTTAAAGATGCCTTGTCAAAACCAAAGGAAACTTTTCAGCATAAGCCTTCTTTTCCATCAAATGGAAAAGAATAAAGGCTGCTCCTTAAAAGGAGATTCAATCTAAAAAAACCTCTTGATGATGATGTTTGGAGAGATCTAAGAAGAAGGAAGCTTTGCTTCACTTGCCAAGAATCATGGGCATTGGGACATAGATGTGAAGCTAAAAAAGCACATTACATAAAGGTCTTCTCAGATGATGAGGAGGAAGAAGAATAAGAACAAGGGAGGGGTCATAGCACTGGAGTAGCAAGAGATGATCCACCACCACTGGAGGTGAGGATGGGGCACTTGCTCCAATTAGAGGCACTCTTGCATCATTAAGAGTGATACCCAACTATCATGAAACTTCCACACAAGAGACATAGATGAATTTGCACAGTGGAAGCATGGATATGATGAACCCATATATTATGCACATGAGGATGATGCATGAGACATCATTATCTTGTGGTAAACCCCATGGGAGACCACCTGATTCATATTTGGTGAAATATGTCTCACATATTGATGCTCCTTTCATAGATCTAGGAAGGATGGGAGCATTAGAAGACAAAAATACGACGCTGAGAGGCATGGGTGATCCCAAGGAGGAGGGAGATATTCTTCCACTATCACCATTACCCACTCTCTCATCTCATACTGCGCTGAGAAGAAATGCTGAAGGATTGGAGGATGACATCATCAAGGAGCAAGGAGACTATTCCTTGGCTATGGAGACTCAAAATATGATCTCAATTAGAGAGAAATATTCCATACATGACTGAATATGATGGCCACATACACATGCTTTGATTAAACCAAGGAGGTATTGGATATATGATAGCCTCCCATGGGAGAATACCTTTCAAAGGCCTCAATCTTTACTTGAGCATGGGTGTATGCAAGGAGGCCAGCAAGGAGGGAATAACAACATTCCATCATATATCTTTGGCATGGGAGATGTAAAGGAGGAGAAAAACCATATGATAGACATTTATCTTGATAGATCATCAGCGTTGTCACTATGGGAGATTGATCCATATTGGAAATCCCAACTATTGGTGGATTATTCCAAGGATCTTCACACATGTATGATACTTGATGACCAAATACATGAAGAGGGATATTCAGTCCAACAAGGATTAATCTACTATCATGGTAGGATATTCTTATCTAGAGCCTCCAAGCTCAAGGAGAAGATGCTACAAAAGGCCTATGAAGAGTTCTATTTTAGCCACACATATTCCATGAGATTCTACAACATCATCATGAGAAGCTACACTTGGAAGGGATTTAAAGGATAAAAATATCAACATTTTCAAATATGCATGTACCATGTGGAGTTGGGGCAAAAAAATAACTCTATAAAGAAGTTAATTCAGCCACCTCTTTCTTATTTTGTGAGGGGAGATAGATCTATGCACCACTCCATTTGTATGAGGAGAAATTTTGGTGAAAGATAGGCTTGCATACCTAATGTTTTATTTGATGAACATATGCATTATTTTAATATTTTTATGCAATACATAGCTCCAATAAGGAGTACTATACCATATAAACTTGATGGCCAACTTTGGGCCACAAAAATTTCTAAACATGGCCACTCCCTTGGAGATCAAAGGGAGATGTTGTTTCATGATGGGTTCATTCCTAAGGCACCAAATATATCTCACACTTTCAGCCATAGTGAGATGACTTGGGCAGCAAGTAAGTGGTGGGGAAACCACTTACCACATCATGATCTAATGCAGTCACAAGATCCACTACGTTGGTTACACATGTGGGACTATGACCCACCTCCATATGCACAAATTTCTATTTGTATGTATGTAGTTTTGATTGCATACATTGATGATGTACTTGTACCTTTTATGGGAATGTATGGAGGGGGGATGGGAGGTATGTGTGTGCCCTTTAGGATGGAGATCCTCCATGTTCACTATGCTACATGTTTTAAGGAGAACATTGGGCAAACCATGTTTGTTTCATTAGAACTATTGTCTCCTTATGGGATGGATTATTTACATCTCATGAGAACTTTGGAGTAGAAATTCATGGAGGGATAGATTGGTGAAAATTTAGCTTATGGAGGAATCTTACCATATGTTGGTGTCACCGATTGAGGAGGAGAAGAGTTTCCACACTCACCTTGTCAGTTTCTTGAGGACAAGCAACATTTGGGAAGGGAGGACTGTAATATTCCCAATTAGTCATGAGCTAATTGGAACATTCATTTTTGTTTTATTACTTTGTTTAAAGAATAAGAGGGCAAAGGAGGTCCATATTTCTCCTTAATCATTAATAAATCAATGCCAAATATGAAAGAGACAAATATTGGCAGCTTAATTAAAGAACCCTTGGTGTGAAAGGGGCTGGATCACTTTGTCTGGGTCAATCTTGACCAAAACTACAACACTGTCATGGAGGAGTGGCCATCAATGAGGTACAACACAGTTTTAGATGGAGATGCTTTGTGTGAAAGGATTGTTATCATTAGATGTGTTTTAGGGTTTGCAAGCTCTTTACTTATAAAATGAAGAGGATGGAAGCATTAGAAGTTTGTTGATGTATATGATATTTCTGAATATATGGTTTGTTTAGACATATATCTTTCTCTTGTTGTTTAGCTGAGATAGAGTGTTGTTTAGCACAGGGTGTTCCTGATCGAGAATCCCACCTCTTCCATTGAGTAGCTCTTGGAGGAGTCTTTCACTACATTGTCCACTATCTGGCTTAATGCCAAGATTCTTCTTTCAACTACAGTGCAGATCTTGTTGAGGGTCTGGTCGTTTTTGCAAGTTGCAGCAAGTGGAGACTAGATATCTAGATCTAGGCCATTTCAGTGCTCCTTTTCAGTGGAGGAGGTTTTCATTTCATTGGGAGGAAATTATTGGAGGGAATTGAGTTAATTTTCATATCTTGGCATGATACCAACCTTATTTTGATCCCTACAGTGTAGTTTACTTCCAGATCTGCATTATTTCTGTAGGTGGAGTTTCAGGGTGGTTTGGCACACCATTTGGAGAGCTGGTTTTCTAGAGATGGGGATATTGCATTCACTTTGAAGATCTATTGGAGGAGGCTATTTTATTGATCATATTATATCAGCCACACTTTCTAGATCTATATTTTTCAGTATATCTACAGTCTTAGATCTCATATCTACAACTTGTACTTGGTGTTTTGCTGAAAACCCTTGAGGGGTTCTTTAGAGGAGCTTGTATAGTGCATGGATCTGATATAGATCTAAATTTTTATGCACATAGCAGCTCTATATCTGATATATAAGCTACTTTTGTTGTAGAGCCAATAAAATAATGTTGTAAGGGTCTTGTAGCTTTTATACATGGTTGCAGGACCTCTTATTGCATGATTTTTGTCCATTGGAGGCTTGTATTTCCTATTATGCATCTTATGGCCCATTTATTATGTATATTTTGCTGCTGTAATGACATATGAAAGGTCTCCATATTGGCCTCTTGCTTCATAAATGATGATCTGCATTATTGTCCCATAATTTTGCACTATATTCCTGCTTTTCCCATTTGGGAATATTACACAAACATTCTCCAATTTTATTGAATTTAAAGCACTTGTTGAGAAATAAATTCATAGTAATATGAAGTTCCAAGGATCCCATGAGTGATGAAAATGGTGAATATTTCTCGAATGAGTTTAAAAATTTATGTGCAAAGGAAGGCATTCAACGAGAGTTGAAAGCATCCCATAACCCATAAAAAAAGGGGGTAGCTGAGAGGAAGAATATATGTATTGTGGGAGCAACA
Source organism: Pinus albicaulis (assembly GCA_034641835.2). Taxonomy (NCBI): domain Eukaryota; kingdom Viridiplantae; phylum Streptophyta; class Pinopsida; order Pinales; family Pinaceae; genus Pinus; species Pinus albicaulis. The sequence continues at coordinate 105,708,816 of MU968411.1, forward strand.
AGGGTGATATTGCATGACTAGGGCCTACCTATACACTTGTGGTACGAATCATGGAACGTAGCGGTATATTTGCAGAATAATATTTCTCAATGGATTCTCGGGATGAGCACACCAGAAGAAGACTTTTAAGGGAAGAAACCATATGTGTCACACTTTAGGATATTTGGATCTTCAGTATCATTTCATGTTTCCAAGGAAGCAAGGAAAAAGCTAGAGTTGAGAGTTGAGTTGGGTATATTTGTGGGGTACAGTGGTACACCCCACAACTATCGAGTGTACCTTCCATCTCTTAGGATGAAATTTTTTTGTAGAGATGTGAAGTTCGACGAAGAGAAGAAAATGAAGTGTTCCCTTGAGAGGGAGGTTTAGTTGCATGCATATCAAGAGATTTTGACTCCAAAGGAAGAACCTCAAGAAAAAGGTGCAGCAACCACAAGCACAAGAGAAAAGAGTGAAGACCACCACTCAAGCAAAGGGGTAGAGAGTGGACACCACCAATCAAGAAGATACATCCAGGGAAGGAAGGAAGTGGAGTAGGGAGGCTAACATATTAGTGGAGAATTTTAGAGAGAATGTGGGAGAACCCACATCATAGTGCAGACAGAGGAGGCCACAAAAATGGTACACAGGCTACATGGCTCTGATGAGTGAGCTAGTAGAGACATAACGGGCCTCATTCAAGGAAGAAGTAGATAAACCGATATGGTTTTATGATATCGTAGAGGAATATGATTATATTGTAGGAAAATGTGTTTGGGAAGTGGTCCTAAGGCCATCAGAGAAGTCAGTGGTGGGTTCGAGATGGATTTACAAGGTAAATCATGCAGCAGACGGAAGCATCAAGGAGCACAAGGAAAGATTCATTGCCAAGGGGTAATCTCAGGTACAAGGGATTTACTATGAAGATACCTTTTCTCCTGGAGCAAGGTACTCTTCCATCAGATAAATTCTCACTCTGAGTTTACAGATGGGGTGGAAATTCCACCAGATGGACGTGAAGACAACATTTGTCAATGGATTTATTGAGGAGGAGGTGCATAATGAAAAACATGAATGATTTGAGAACTTCGACAAAGAGTCACATGTGTGCCAAATCGAGAAAGTGTTGTATGGGCTGAAGCAAGCACCTTGTGCTTGGTACACCACAATCGATAACTCTCTAGTTTTGGCTTCACGAAAAGTGAAGAAGATGAAAACCTTTACCACATTTTTGTAGGAGATGAATTTTTTATTATAGTCTTATATATTGATGACTTGATTTTGACTGGTGATGAAAAACTTATCAGGTATTTCAAGGAGGAATTTGAAAGAGAGTTTCAAATGAAATACATGGGGTTGATGCACTATTTCCTTGGTTTGGAAGTATGGTAGAGAGAAAGATAACCGTTTGTATCTCAATGTAAGTATGCCAACGTGATACTTCAGAAGTTCCACATGGACATATGAAAACCCATGAAAACTCCTCTAGTGACCAAATGGATGAAAGATAATTCCACTTCAGTTGAGGAAGTGGATGTGAGCATGTCTAGGTAGTTGGTGGGTTCTCTCATGTATTTGGTGAACACATGGCCATACATGTGCTATGCAGTCAATCAGTTGAGCAAAGCCATGGTTCGACCGACCAAAATATTTTAGAGGGCTTCTAAACATGTACTACAGTACCTCATAGGCACCACTCAGTTTGGACTATGGTACAAACAGATAGAGGGAGTGAAGCTACAAGGCTTCATAGATACATATTGGGTGGGATTTCCATTAAATCAGAGGAGTGTTTCAGGAGGATTTTTCAATATTGGGTCAAAAATAGTTTCTTGGTACAACAGGGAGCAAAGATCAGTTTCACTCAGCTCAGCAAAAATAGAGGACATGGATGCTAGTAAGGAAACTTGTTAAGCTATATGGATGAGAAAGATTATTGTTTGGTTGTTTGGTTCTATGATGAATTCTACTATGATTCACTGTGACAATCATAGTTGTATCAAACTCTCTGAGAATCGAGTTTTTCACAATCGATCCAAGCACATTGATATCCGGTACCACCATATATGAGATTGTGTGTAGAGGTGGATCATATTTTTGTAGTACATTTCAACAGAGGAACATGATGCATATATTTTGATAAAATATTTGTCAATAGGAAAATTTTAGTTCCATGGAAATATGATTGGGATATGTGATAATCCCTTTCTTGATGAGAGGGAGTGTTGAAAATGCAGCAAGGAATTCCTAATTTAATTTTTCTTTGATTAAATCAGGAGAAAATTGAATGATTTAACTTAGTTATTATCACTCATTTATCTTAATTAACTCAAGTTGGGGGATGAACTTGAGTTGTGTACAATGATTCCTAAATTTAAGGTGTTGGCTTGAGGGGTCCTGGCCTAGGTTCGGTGTGCAAGGTTTTCCAACAAACCCCTATACTACTGGCCCTTTCGGCAGTGACCTGCTTTTGCAAGTCACAGTCTCACTCGAAGTAGTATGGGTGGGTGTTGAAACCAGGTTTCTGCACCCTGAGAAAGGAAGGGTAAGGCAAGTAGGGCTGCGTTATGTTCAGATTACCACCTTTATTTGTAGGGTTAATTAGGTATATATTTGCATCCACGTGCATTAGGTCTACAATTATATGCTTTATATAACATCAACACAACATTATATAAACAAAGAGGAATAGATATATACCCAATTAATCAGTACACAACCCTTCGCAGTGAACAGATAGAAAATACATAACACAACAATTATCAACAATTCAGACAATAGTACTCATAGATTCAGATCTATAATATTCCTCCGCATTCTTTCATTCATCAATATTCCCTTACAATTCCCTTCCAAACATGCGCACACAGCAGCAGGGTTCACACACAGCTAGACTAGGATCTCCATGCACACAACTAGCAGGAGTCCATTACGCAAAACCCAAATAGATAGCTTAAGCCACAAATCACATCAATAGCTCATCAATTCCTATCCTTTACAATCCAAAATGCATCTCTATTTATAACAATCTAGCCTTATTGTTCCTATGGTCTGCAACCCATGGTTTTCAGACCCCTAGTTTACCCTTTGACCCATTACAATGCGTTTGGGGCTTTGACCCACCCCAAAATCCCTGCGCTATATTAAATATAATAAAAAATAATCAAAATGGACTAGTTTCGCAGCTTGTTAGGAGACCCAGTTCCAACATTCCCCCAACACAATCTTGTAACTCGTCCCGAGTCACTGCACTGGTGCGACCATATAGTCCGCAGCCTGATATGGTTTGAGTCGACTACCATTGACAAAGGCAGGAATGAGGTCACCGTGTAGGGTAGCTAACTGAACTGCGCTACCATTCATAACCTCATTAATTATGTAGGGACCAAGCCAGTGTTGCCAGAATTTTCCTGGGTGTTTCGCAAATTGGATATCGTATAAAAGGATGAGATCTCCTTCTATGAATGTCTTCTGATGAATGTGTCGATCATGCCATGCTTTATCCCAAGCCTTTTGAACCTGCTGGTGAAACTAATAAATAAACCAATCTTCCTCCAAAGCCACCAGTTGTGCCAGGCATTCCTCTATGATGTCGGAGTTGGCCATATTTGTGAATGTTGTGATGTGTAGGCTAGGAAAAATGTACTCTATTGGCATGATGGCCTCCTTTCCATAGACCATATGGAAGGGTGTCTTTCCGGTCAGCTTTTTGTAGGTTGTTCGGTATGCCCACAGAACCAAGGGGATGCAAACATCCCAATCACTACGATCAGCATTACAAACCTTCATTAATGCCTGCTCCAAAATTTTGTTAAAAGCTTTGACCAACCCATTAGCCTGGGGATGATATGGTGTGCTCTTGGCATGGTGGATCCGGAATTCCTCATTCAAATCTTGAATCGTTTGGTTAACAAAATGTGTACCTCTGTCACTCATCGGGATTTTTGGGTAGCCAAACCTGGTCAGAATCTGCGCAAAGATGAAGTGCGCAGCCGTATCAGCAGTAAAATATTTTACAGCTTATGCCTTAGCCCACCGTGTGATGTAGTCAGTGGCAGTGATAATGTAGCACGCACCTGTTTTCTTGCCTGGTGGATTAATGGGTCCGGTAAAGTCAACGACCCATTTATCAAAATCTTGTAGGGCCATCTGAGGCTGTAATGGCATGTCATCTCATCGTGAGGGTCGGACACTTCGCTGGCATGTATCACACGACCTACAATAGGCATAATAATCCTGATGCAGGGTAGGCCACCATAATCCAACCCTTAGAATATTTTGTGCCGTAGCTCTGCCCGCATAGTGGCCGCCTACGACTCCATCATGTGCTTCTGTGAGGACGGTGGGTCGTTCATGTTCCAATACATATCTACGAAGTATTTCATCAGCACCAAGCTTGTATAACTATCTTATTATGATAGTGAAGTCTACAGCCCGGGTAACCAACTCCTTCTGTTGTACTAAATACACAACAGGGGCCACACCCGTGGTAAGGAATTCAATGATATCAGAAAAGTGAGCATCGACCATCTTAATGGTAAACAGCTGCGCATCGGGTAAGCCTTCATCCAAGTTAGTGGGTTCTTCCCCTGTATCGATACGAGATAGGTGATCCAGGCCTGCATTCAACCATCTGGGCTTAACGATGATCTCAAAATCATATTCCTGAAAAAGCAATAGCCAGTGGAAAATATTCCCCCCCAACACAGGCTTGTTGACTAGGTATTTCAAAGCTGAGTGGTCTATGAACATCTTAAAGTGTCCACCTAGTAGATAGTGCCGATATTTTTGTAGTGCGTACACCATAGCCATTCCTTCATGTTTAGTGGTAGAGTAATTTCTTTCTGTGCTTGAGAGTTTGCGACTGGAAAAGGCAACCGGGTGATCAATATCTCCTTCACCAGGCTGCGTGAGGACCACGCTTAGGGAAATGACTGACACATCAACATGTACATGAAATTATTTTGATCAGTCAGGGAATATTAGGATGGGGGCAGAAATCATCTTCTCTTTTAGTAGTTCGAAGCTCTTCTGACATTCATCATTCCAAAAAAAGAGACATATTTTTTAGTAGTTGTTCCATGGGTGTTGTGATCAGAGCACATCCTTGAATGAATTTTCTATAATATCCTATGTGACCGAGAATGGAGCACAGCTGTTTCTCTGTGGTGGGGCCGTCAGGTTGATAATTACGGATATCTTCGCAGGATCAACCATCAGTCCTTTCCGACAGACTATGTGCCCAAGCAAGATTCCAAAAGGTACGCAGAAGATACACTTTTTGATATTCAAGGATATCTGGTGCTTTCAGCACACATCCAACATTAATCGCAGGTTCGAGACATTTTCTTTCACTAAGCCAAACACCGTCCAGTCATCGAAGTAAACCTCCAGGAACTTATGAATAAATTCTTTGAACATAGCCACCACGATGCTCGAAAAGATAGCAGGTGCATTCTTAAGACCAAAGGGCATGACTGTATACTAGTGTTTGTGCTCAACCTAGTCTCCTAAATTGAGTTCATTAATTGTCAACCAGGGTTGGTAAACTGCTGAAGTGTGGTGCACTATATGTGCCTAGGTATTTGTTTCTTACCACATTGTGTTTAGTGTTTTCTGATGTTTTTGGCTTTATGGTTTTATGTTTTGAAAGGGAAGGAACTAAATGCTGGTGGAAAGAAGCTACTGGTTAAAAATAGAGTGAAGCCTAAATTATGGATGACAAATGACAAATGAAAATATTGCAACAAAACAAAACCTAAACTATGGCTAGCAAAATACAAATCTTGATAATGACTTCAAGAAAATAAATCACAACATGAGCTTAACTTGTCCAATTCATTCATTAAAGATGTTTTGGAAGAGCTTGAGAAATGGGCAGTTAAGTGTAAATGAAGTTCTCCTAACTAAACAATCAAACAATCAACTTACAATGTTACAACATCTCATCCATGATTAAAGGTCTATTGGAACATATTTGGAAAAGAACATTTGTAGCACCATAGGATTTCTATTCTAAACTAACTTCTAACTCTGTTCTGCAACTCAATCTAGCACCACTAGGCCTCACTCAAAAGTTATAGATTTCTTTTTAGAATGGTCTTTGAGAAAAGGCTTGTTTGTGAAATGGTCAAAAGGTTGCAAATATACTCCAGGCCTTAGACTGATACTACCTTCTGTCCAGATAAATATGTATTAGTATGAGTTTGGAACAAAATAAGTTTTGTAAATAATGAAGACCGTGGTGTTTAAATTTATCAACTAGTAAAATTTGAAATGAAATGGATGGCAACGAAGTGCTAATACAGGGAACTAAAAGTAAACTAGAATGCCACTAGTCTATTTGAAGTACAGTGAACAATGTTAGACTGAAAATCCATTATCAAACTGAAAATAAAATGACAGAGCTAAATCACATGCATTCTACCTCTGGAGTGCTATCATTAAGTTAACATGCAACTAACCTAAGGAATTCTACAATCCATCATGTTCAGTATGAATGATGTTTTGGAAGAGTTTGTGAGAACGAGTATGGTTGTATCACTCAAAGCAATCGAACATAAACACAAGACTACAAGCAAATACAGCTAAAATACAAGACACCACAACTACTTCTTACTCACTGTTATGATATTTTGGAAGAGCTTTGTAAGAGTAAGATTGGCTATGCCACTTGGTGTAAACTAGCAATTAAAACCTACAGTACCACAGTTATGCCTTATTCATCATAATGATATTTTGGAAAATTTTATTAGAGTAAGTTTTAACTGTGATAACTAACGAAAGTAAATGCAACTAAAACCTACACTATCACAGTTGTGCCTCATTCTTCATAATGATATTTTGGAAGATTTGATTAGAGTAAGTTTGACTGCGATAGTAAATATAAACAGATATGAACATAAGTTTCAGAAATATACTTAAACTAGAAATAAAAGTGAGATTAAAACACTTATCTACTATATAAACAAGGCCGCTCAGGAGGCAGGGGCCCTCTACCACCAGAGTAGCACAAAATCTAGTTCAAAATCGACTCAACGTGTTCAAGGAAATGCTACTTCTTTCATTAAAGAGGAATCACCTCAAAACAGAGTATTCACGGACTTCAAAGATCTAACAGTCAAACATAAAATCTAACCAAAATCTAACCTTTGTCTCTCGATTTCCCGAGCATATTTATAGTAAATTTACATAACAGAACTTGAGATAATACTAGGATTATTGTCTTTCCTAATAGAAACAAAACTAGGACTTTGATCATGATCACGTAACAGAATCTGGACTGTCCTTATTCTATTAGGAGTCTACCTCCTAGTTTGAGTTTCCACGTGCTTAACCACGTACAAAATTCCATTCAATCTCCATGGAGGGCAACAAATGATGAGGACATGACGTGGAATACACCCATGTGTGCTTTTCTCCAAGATGACATCTAGAACCTATATAAACATGAAGCTGGCTGCAGAATTGGCAACTAGCTACAGAATGTCTGCATTCTGTAGCTAATTTTAGTTCAAAAAGTACTACAATGACACAACCATAAAAACATAGCAAGTTAGCCATGATATTCATTCTTAAAGCAATTTTAACTAATTTCATTGATCATTTGAGCCTGGGATTTAATAATGGATAAAAGAAATAGAGTGGAATGTGGTGGAAGAAAGAACATTTTTGGAGCTCAACAACTAGAAGGAACCCCATTCGGTGGCAAAGGTGGTCTTACTACGATCCTCAGGTGAAATTATTATCTGGTGGTATCCTGAGAATCCATCAGTGAATGAATAGGCCTCCTGGCCACCCACGCTATCAAGGATTTCATTGGATAAGGGCGTAGGGAAATGATCATGAATGCAGACATCGCTAAGCTTTAGTAGGTCCACATAGATGCGTATTTCTCCTTTTGTCTTTTTCTCCTGAACGACCATTGGGCTTACCCAATCTGATTGTTAAACTAGTTCAATGATACCTGCGGTCAGTATTTTGTCCAATTCTTCTTTGAACTTTTTCTTATACTTAGGATTCAACCAATAGGGTCGTTGCTTGATGGGCCACGCTTTAGGATTTAGAGTAATGTGCATAATGCCTAGGTCCTAGTGATTCCTTTGAGCTTAGAGAACTTTGTGGGGAATAAGTCCCGGTACTCTGTAAGTAGTTTGGAAATTTTTCCCACGGTGCCTTCATCCCAATAATCCCCATCTTTAGCCATCTCAGGGTGTTCTTCTGTCCCAATATTAACTTCATGTAACCGGAGAGGTTGCATTACATTAACATCCTGGAGCGATGGTTCGATAATGGTACATTCCCCTTCTGATTCCAGGATAGATATATTTCATGGGTTATCCTCTTCTTCGTTAATCGCCAAGCTCCGGCAGTTGACTATTTCTTGCATCTGGGCCTCCCACGTCAGAATGGCTAGACGGGTGTATAGGTGAGGCTTCTTAAAGATGAATGCATCAATGTCCTGTAGGGCTTCGTCAAGCGTCTCTGTTCCCCCAATAAGTCCGAACGTTCCAATAAAGTCCTCTTTTAATATTTCCCAGTGGCAGGTCCATTGATTTTGTTCTGCGTCTAAGTACCAAGTAGCCGGAATAGGGCCCAAGGCATGGATAAATAGATGGATCCATTCATCTGGGGTTCGGTCGGCCCATCTGGTTGTCCAAGTACGTAGATGCGCGCGGGGGTCCCCGGGTCCTAGGAATATTTTGGTCTGCATATCCGCGAGAGGCGCCAACCGCAGCACCATCCTATCCTGACATGTCTCCCAGTCTGGAAAGGCTTTCTTGTGGGTATCCCACCAGTGTGCAGCTATGCCACGTAGCGCCAGATTGAGTGCCCAAAGCCACTAATCTTTTGGCACCCTAGCTTCTAATGTTCTTATGAAGTCCTGGATGGTACTAGACTCATCAAAGTGGGGAAGGTCCCTTACCTCTGAAGTAATGTAGTAGAGGGATCTTGCAACCCGAGGGCATCGTAGTGTTGAGACATTGTGTAACCAGGTCTACCAACTCTCAAGTTCTTCATCCAGGTTAGAACAATACTCCCTATTTTTCTCCCAATCGAATGCTTCGCCTGTTGTAGTGTCACCCTGGTCTTCGTCTTGTTCTATCATCCTGTAGATATGACTGAGTTCCTCCTCTTCGTATGCTGGTTCTGTATACTGCATACCCTCAGCGGGATCTAGTGGTACGATTAAATGGGTACCATTCTTTTCAAACACCATGCTACATATGTTTATATTAATGACATCCTCTACATCGATAGCCCAGTCTAGTCCTAGGAGTGCAGGATAGGGATCTATGTCCTCCACAATTTCTATGACCTCAAAGTCAGCTAGGACCCTTACTCCTGCGATATCGACCACAACTTTTGGCAACCTCCCCAGAGGGATGATCTTTTTTTGATTCACCATTCGCAGCTGGATAGTGGACCAGTTTAATTTAGGTTCTCCCATTCATTGCCATGTCTGTTTTGGTAAGACGTTTACGTCGGATCCAAGATCAAGAATAACCTGATCCGTGTCATAATCACTAATCTGCACTGTTATTCGCATTTAATTTTTTTACTTCCTTAACCTTAGCCACTAGGCCGGGCCAGGTTGCATAGTTCTATAGCAATACTTGAATATTTTCTCCAACCTGGCGGTTGCGTAGTAGCTTCAAGCATGCCCTTAACAAGGTTTCTACTTCCTCTTTTGTTTGGAGGTGTGCTAGCGGCTACGCAAGGGCTTCCAGTGACTCTTGTCTCTTGGGATTGGGTTCCTCCCTTGCTCCTTGAGTGACCATGCTGTGCGTTATGATTTTTACACTGGGATCTTCACTTCGTAGCTTTGTTTTTAATCTCTAGACACTTTTGGTGGCGGTAGACTGTTTATCCTTCATTTTTGTTAACAAGATCGGACGTCTTCAATCTCATGGTCCAGTTGTTTGCAATATTTACAGGACTGCCTTGTGGGATTTGGGAAGTCCCTGGCGAATTGCCCTACCTCTTCAAAATTGTAGCAGATCAGCTGGTCCCGTCCCTGTCCCGTGCTTCCTCCCCATCCCCCCCTTCCCCTTGCAGGAGAGCTACCAAAGGTTACGGGAGATCTCGCGGACGCAGGATTAGAATGTAATCTATAAAGGGTTCCATGATCTACCAGTAAGTCATATGTGCAAAAATTCTGCTCGTCATGCCCTATATATCGGTAGACCCTGCACCATGGTTACCTCAATTCACCCTTATTTACCTGAGGACACTGGGTTGTATCATGTAGTCCTGCTACCCGATAGTCTTCACACCAGAGGTCTGTGCCGACTCCTTTTCCCTGTGTCATCTATAAGATCTGTATTTCCAGGTGCATGGCCCCGAGCTGCTCCTGAATTTGCTGCACTCCTTCCCTCGTGTCCTCCTTAGGTGTAGCTTCAAGTTTCATGGCAGCTTCCAAGGATTTTTCATGCGATTCAAAGTTCTGATGGCCCATAGGTATGTGTAAGTGAGGTAGCAGCATAGCAATGTACCATTATGTGTGTTGTTTCTCGTCGTACTTGAACCTTCCATAATCACTTTCTTTAACCGTTGATTAGCCTCCCATACTAACTCATAAATCCCTTGCTTGAAGTCTTTTACTTCCTTTACCAGCTAGGAATAGGACTTTGGCTTCTGAAATTGTTGTTTTAGGGCATCCTTGATATTTTGAAGCATTGCGCTCCTGTTCTGAGATATATACCACATATACCAGTCTAGCGCCCTTTCTTCGAAAGCCAAGGATAGTTGTGCTCTCTTCACAGTATCGCTTACCACCCCTTGCGCCATCCACACTAAATCGGTCACGAACCAAAATCGGTCCATGTCCTCATCGGCTACTCCTTTAAAAATAGGTAACTTTAAGTGTGCTGCCATGGGCTCTTCTGGTTTATCTTCCTGGGATCCTAACGTTAGGTTAGCTGGCAGACCTTGTGTAGGTCTCGGCAGACTATGAGTAGATTGATCCCCCTCTCGATTGTTTCGATAGTTCTTACCGCTCCGCGTTGCACTTCTACCCAGAATATTGCTCATTCAACCGCGCGTTGGATCTCCACGTCGTTACCCAGTCCGTTTCTCAAACCTCTTCAGGTCTCGGAAATGGAACCATTTTTTGGCTTGAGGGGTCCTGACCTAGGTTCGGTGTGCAAGGTTTGGCAACAAACCCCTATACTACTGGACCTTTCGGTAGTGACCTTCTTTCACAAGTCACAGTCTCACCCGAAGTAGTATGGGTGGGTGCTGGAACCAGGTTTTTGCACCCTGAGAAAGGAGGGGTAAGGAAAGCAGGGCTGTGTTCTGCTCAGATTACCGCCTTTCTTCGCAGGGTTAATTAGGTGTCTATTTGCATCCACGTGCACTAGGTCTACAGTTATATTCTTTCTATAACATCAACACAACATTATATAAACAGAGCGGAATAGATCTAGACCCAATTAATCAGTACACAACCCTATGCAGCGAACAGACAGAAAATACATAACACATCAATTATCAACAATTCAGACAATAGTAATCATAGATTCAGATCTACAATAGTCCTCCACATTCATTCATTCATCAATCTTCCCTTACAATTCCCTTCCCAACCTGCGTACACAGCAGCAGGGTCCGCACAGAACTGGACTAGGATCTCCGTGCACATAGCTAGTAGGAGTCTATTCCCCAAAACCCAAATAGATAGCTTAAGCCACAGATTGCATCAATAGCTCATCAATTCCTATCCTTTACAATCCAAAATACAGCTCTATTTATAACAATCTAGCCTCATTGTTTCTATGGTCCACAACCCATGGTTTTCAGACCCCTAGTTTACCCTTTGACCCATTACAATGTGTTAAGGGCTTTGACCAACCCCAAAACCCCTACGCTATATAAAATATAATAAAAAATAATGAAAATGGACCAGTTTCGCAGCTTGTTAGGAGACCCTGTTCCAACATAAGGACCCTAGGTTGAGTTAATTTTAGTTGTAAAAAATTAATTTAGTTAAATTGGGTTAAGGTCAGCTGAACTATAGTTCCAAAAGTTGGAGTAACTGGTGGCAGGTCTAGTAGTGGGGTGCATCTTCAGTGTTTAATGAGTTAACTGATCAATTGAACTAAATTAACTCATGCATGGATGAAATTTGAGTTACCTAGTTGAGATTGGAGTTAAAGAGAAGTGTACTATCAGTTGTGGAATATTATAAGTTGTACAGGTTATGTGTGTAGTCAAAGAAGGGCATAAAGGAATTACAAAATTATCACTGAGGAATTTCCAAATTAATAAGGGCATAATTCCTCATCAAACAATTAAAGGAAATAGGAGCTTGGAGGGATTGAAAATTGGCTAAGTGTTGGCCAAATTTAGTCAGTCAGGAAGAGCCATAGAGGATAGAAGATATAGGTGCAAGTTGAGCTCAAGATTGATCATAGCATATTGTATTCATCCAGATTCTTTGATTAATGCAATACATATAGTAAGGGGTTTTGAGCAATTCATTTTCCCTACAATATGTGTGTGTGTGTGTGTGTGTACATGTTGAATCTTGATGCATGGTAATGATTTGTGTTCTCAATTGTGAATTTAGTTTCGTAAATTGGTCAACTATATTTGAGTCTTATTTTTTAGTACATTACATGAGCACTTTTGAATCTACATCAAAATTCGACACTTTGACCCAGATATTGTTTGAAGGATTTATTCCATAGATAACATGAGATAATTATCCTTTAGAAAACCCCAATTCAAATTGTGGAAATCAACACAAAGGCACATCTCTTCAACTCCTCCGTTATGAGAACTTGATTTGAGAGCCATGCAGAATGAAAAAAATTTAATATGATCCGAGCATCCAAAAAATTTCTTAGTTCTTTTTGAATGAGGGGTTCAAGAGAAGGATGAAATTTTCTCATTTTTTGTTGGAAATGATTTACCCTGTCTTTGATAGGTATCACATGCTAGATTATTCACGTCTCATAAGTTTTCAATTCATTGTATGTCCATGCGACCACATATCGATATTGTTTGAAAAGGCGAATAAAATATTGTTTCTCTTGAGGTGTCTAACACGTATTGAGATTTACATATTTTAGATCTTATTTTGTACCAAGTTTCAGTTTTTTATGCAAAAGGGTAGAACTGCGAGGCTTCACATTAACTAGTCCCTTGAAATGGTTCTGCAGGTCGTATTTAGTTTGACAAGATACCACACCCTTAGAAATGGGGTTTATTTTGTTTTCCTGAGTTGATTATTGCAATTCTTTCTCTTTCTCATATTCATCAATGGTTGCATCCTTAAAAAATTAGTGTTTTCCATTAAATCCAGTATCATTTAGTCATCGTTAAAAACATGAAATTAGTAATTTTATCAGGCACAAATGGCCTATAAATAATCTCTATTGAAAAACCATCTCTTAATTGTGACAAACTAGTACAACCATTAGCTAATGTATCTGCAACAATGTTGTGAATTCTAGGAACAAAATTAATATTAAAAGCTTCGATATGTGAAATGAGACACCATGTCTCTTGCTAGTTGTTTCTAATATTAGGTGACACACAATGAATAGTATTTCGTACCTGATACACACAAATTTTTTAGTCACATATTAAATTAAGTGCTTCCACTTTGAGGTCTATGGATTTATTTAAACCAATAATGAGTACTTCATACTCAACAATGTTTCTAGTGCACTCACATTATAAGAAACATCATATAAAATTTTTGTTTGGTTGTGGGTCTACTAAAATACAACCATCTCCAAAAGACTCCTATGTTTTCAAACCATCAAAATACGATGTCGAAATGTTAGCATTACTTGGGTTAGTTCCTACACTATCATTATCTACATCTATAATACAAGAGTTATTTTCACCATTTGTATTGCAAGGAAGGAGATCCAACTATGTTTCTGGTTGTTCAGGTCAATGATGTACAAGATAAAATCCTTGATCAACATCTAGAAAACAATTTCAAAAAATCATCCGTGCGTAACTGATAGGCTCATTAGGTGATCCAAACTTATGCAGGAACACAATAAAATAAAGAAATAAACATAAAATAAGAGATGCAGCAGAAATAAGACTTTGTTTCATTAATATCACATAGCTAAAATATGCTTACAGATAGAATGGAAATAAACTAGCTAGGGCGCTGGTAGCTTATCTCTAAGAAGAGATGTGGCAACTACAGGCCTCTGAAATGTGTTAAAATAAGGCTATAAGGCCTATTTATTATTGATAAACAATGGAAAACCCTAAACATCTAGAAACCTAACCCTAGGAGATGAAGTGCCAAAACTATGGGCCCCATTTGGGTAAATTGGTACATCAACTTCTCAAGGACGTAACTTTGGCATATGATATCTGTTTGATACACACAATACCTCATTAGAAATATATATAAGAGGAATACAAATTTTGAGTGAGAAACATTGGTCAAGTACCCATGTTTCTCTCAAGTTTCCCAACAACCGTTGTTTAGGGCCTCAAAATGACTCCGAAAGTTTAGGACCCAAAAAATTGGTAAAAATAGTAAACTGTACTACAATTAAGGAAACTGAAAACTCAAAGAAACAATGGTGGGGCCCCATGTGGAATAGGCAGGTGACCACCAATATCCACCTGGATCATTCATACCCCCTTAGGAAGAAAAGGTTGTCATTGCGTTTCTAATATTCCTACTTAGCCAGAGCTAAGAGGAATATTCATTTTTGTTTTACTTTCTATTGCATGAATAAATGAATAAAGGAGGACATGTAAAACTCATGAAAAGAATGAATAAATCAATGCCCATATGAACAAGGATAAATCAGGGCCATATAAATAAATCACTTTCAGGTGTGAAAGGGGTTTAAGCTGTGAGACTAGGTCAACCTTCACCAAATCTATAGCGTTGTCTAGATTCAATGTACCTCATAAAGGGACAGTGCAGTTCTAGAAGGAGGCCCCTCATGTGAAAGGAGCTAACTCATCAAGGTGGTTTAGGGTTTGCAAAGGCTTTCATCTTATAAAAGGAAGGGGAAGGCAGCAAGAGAAGGTTTTTGATTGATTATATTTCTGAGTATATTGTCTGTTCAGACAAATACTATTCTATGCTATTTAGTGGAGAATTGTGCTGCTTAGCACTTGGAGTTCCTATGCAGGAATTTCACCTCTTCCATTGAGAATTCTTGAAGGAGTATTTGCTGATTTGATCCACTGTCAGGATTTGGGCCAAGCTCTACTTCCAACTACACTGTATATCCAGTGAGGGTTTTCTTGCTTTTTTAGGCTGCAGCAATTGGAACTCTAGATCTGCAGAGATCTAGCTGGTATTGGAGCCTCTTCTCATGGAATGTGTATTTTAACCTCCTGGAAGAGTGCATCCACTGTTTGAGCTTCATATTTATATCTTGGGATTGGGCCATCATTGTAACTCAAGCTACAACACAGTTTTCATTAAGGAACTGGGTTATTTTCATTAGAGGTTCTGCAGGGTGTTTTGATCCCATTTTTGATGAGAGATCTCTGGTGCTGGGCTTTCCCTTTCACTTTGGTGATCCATGGATTAGCTTGATGATCCATGTTATATTTAGATCTGATCTATTTTAATGTAAATTCATCTCCAGAAATTCCTGAAGCATTTTGCAGATCTGCAACTTAAAACTCAGATCTACTCTTTGTAATGCATGATTTGGTCAAAACCCCAAGGGGGTCTTGTAAATAAGACTATCTAGTTTCCAGATCTGAAATGGATCTGATGTTTTGTCCATAGATCTGTCCTAGATATGAGTTGTAATATTCAGCTACTACATCTCCTTAAAATAACGTTGTTGAGCCATTTTACAGTTTATATATGTGTTGCAGCCTTCTTTTTTGAAGATTTCTTGCTCTATTGTCTCCTGTATTCTATTGTATATTGAAAGAGCTTCATTGTAATTTTGATTTTATGTTGTAAATTTATAAATTTATCTCATGTGATGGCCTCCTACTCATACTTTAAAATGCTACATTATTTCTAAAGCAGTTGGCTGTGCATAGCTACAACCCCTCTTGTAGGGTGTTTTTCAGCTAGACTAGGTGGTGGGAGATCTATTTACCACACCTAGTTTGATTTGGTTTTGCTCCCCTTTTGGATCTAGACCCCATATCTGCTGATCTAAGGGATCCAATGGCTTTAAACTCATTTATGTGCATCAATCTCCTAGTAGTGTGTTATGTCAACAGGCTTGATGTGTTGTTCCATATTTGGAATATTACAGTGGTATCAGAGCTCCTTTCTTGGCACAGCCTCTGCTTTCCTTGGAGCACCATAGCCATGTTGCATTCTGAAGAAGATGAACCTCTTACTGAGAGGGATAAGAGGTATCATAACAGAATTCATAAGAAGTTTGATTACACTACTGATGATCAAGACAAGGGTAAGCCCCTGAGACTACAAGTGATAAAGAAGGATAAGAGTTTGAAAGAACTCTGTTGGTGGCCATGAAAGATCTTTCCAAAGAGATAAAAGAGATGAGGATGAAAAGAATGAGGGAATATCCAAGGAGATTTCATCCGGGGGAGAGTTCTGATATGTCTCATCACTGGATTGGTCAACCAGTGAACCAACCACAAGCCCCACAAGCTCCACAATGCTCCACTATGCCTACCTTCTTGGCTATGGAGAATGAAGGACCACAAGAGAAATATTCCCTTGAAGACTAATTTGTGGAATATGAATCTCAGAATCAGAGATTCAGAGACCACTTGGGTTTCCAAGATTTTGGTCACCTCAAGGACAGAAGAAGGCCAATGAAGTAGTATAGAGATGGTGGGTTCTTTCATAATCAGGATAGACACCACTCTATGGGCAGATTATTTTTTCCCAAGTTTGATGGGTCATCCTCCAGTTCTACCAAGGCATGGGTAGAAAAACTGGATATTTACTTTCAGTTGAACAAAGTCCCTGAGATTGAAGCCATCAAGATTGCAGCGCTGCACTTTGAAGGAGAAGCACACAATTGGTGGTTCCATGGGTTATATACATTGGGACATACCAATGTGACTACCTATTCTGAATTCACTATAATACTGGTGGAGAGGTTTGACCAAAAGGATCCAGAAGCACCTTTCATGAGCCTTGCAAAGTTAAAGTAATCAAGAAATGTAGAGACTTATATCTCTGAGTTTCTGAGATTATTTGTTATGGTTCCTGATCTGTCTGTAGCAAGGAGGGTGTACATGTTCATCGATGGCTTGGATGAACCTTTGCATGGGTTGGTTAAATCTACCAAACCCACCACTTTGAATGATGCCATTGAGAGGGCTAGAGACCTCCAAGATGCCTTGCCAAAAGCAAAGACAACTTTCCAGAGCAAAGCCCCTCACTTTTCTAAAGGGAAGGAAGGAAAAGAGGCTCCTTCCAAGGAGAGCTCATTGAAGAAGCCTCTTTATATTGAACTCAAGAGGGAGCTGAGAAAGAAGAGACTATGTTTCACTTTCCAAGAGTAATGGGCACCTGTACATAGATGTGCTGCTGGGAAAACACATTACATAGAAGTCTTCTTAGATTTTTTAGGAGGGATGATGAACCAAGGAGGGGTCACAGTGTTGATAATGCTGAGGAGGAACCAACACCAACTGGATATGGGGATGGAGCCTTTGCTCCAATAGGTGGGACTCTTGCATATTTTAGAGGAGTGCCTAAGTACTTGACCATAAGAGTACAAGGTTCAATCATGAATCAGAGGGTATCTGTGCTGATTGACAGTGGGGCAACCCACAACTTTATTGATTCTCATTTTGTGCAAAGGAGAGAAATCCACACTTAATATTTTGAGGGATTCTATGTTTTGGTCCCAGGAGATAGGACCATGCAATGCATGCAATATTTCCCCTCACTTTCAGTCACCATGGGATCCTACACTCTGGTGGATCACTTTTTGTAGTTGACATACTAGACACCAATATCATTTTGGGTGTCCAATGGTTGATTACTTTGGGGAAGGTCGCCACTGATTGGAAATATTTGTAGATGTAGTGGGTGGACTTGGAGAGTGGGGAACCACAAATGATTCAAGGCATGAACACTTATCCCTCACCCAGTACTTCCATACAAACAACATAGATGGATTTGCGCAGTGGAGGTAGGGATCTCACAGTCCCTTCTCTTATGTTCATGATAATGCTGCAAGGGACATTCCTATCTAGTGGAAAGCCACCTAGGATGCCACCAGATTCAGATCTTGTGGGGGAGGACTCACAAAGTGCTGCTCCAAATATATATCTGAGAGGGATTGGAACAATAAGAGACCAAGTTACAGTGCTGGAGGTCTTGGGATAGCCCAAGAATGAGGGGGGTCTTCTTCATGCATCACTATCACCCTCCCTCTTTTCTGGATCTATGCTGTGGGAGGAGAAGAATGGGAGGATCAGCCTTCCAAAAAACAAATTTGGCATGGAAAATGTCAAAAATGAAATTAGCAACATGGAAAGCACTTCCATGGATGCATCATTAGCACTGTCATTGTTGAACAATGTGGATCTGTATTGGAAATCTCAACTGCTTGTAGAGTATTCCAAAGATCTCCACACAGGTATGATACTGGATGAAATGCACCAAGAAGAGGGCTACATAGTCCAAAGGGGGGTCATCTATCATCATGGTAGGGTCTTCTTGGCTAGAGCTTCCAAGCTCAAGCAAAAGATACTACAAGGGTCACATAAAGAATTCTTTCTCAACCATATGCAGTCCATGAAGATCTACACCATGATCATGAGGAGCTTTGATTGGGAGGGGATGAGAGAGGACCTACATGAGGACTTTCAAGAGTGCATTAACTGTGGAGGATTGGAGTAGCTAATGGACTCTTTGTAAGAGTCATCTCAGCTAGTTCTTCCTTTTCCTGAGAGGAGGGAAATGCTCATGCACAACTCCATGTGTATGAAGACCTATGATGGTAAAGGATCTGATCATGCTAATCAAGATATATTCTATGATTTGTCACATTATTTTACCATGCTCTTGCAGTATATGACTCCTAAATGGGGTGATATATCATGTGGATCTCATATTTTTTTGAGGGCCAATAGGAATTCTGAACTTGGCCACTCCCTTGTTGTGCAAAGGGAGATTCCTTTTCATGATGGGTGCTTTCCAAAGCCACCAAACATACCTGATATCTCTAGCTATGTTGATATGACTTATGCAGCAAATGTGTGGAGGGAATGCCATTTTCCACACCTTGATCTGAAGTAGGCAGGAGGTGCACTGCGTTGGCATCACATGTGGGAATTTGACCCCCCTCTTCAAGGTCAAATTTCTATTTGCATGTACGTAGTTTTGCTTCCATACTTGGATGATATAGTTGTATTGTTTTTGGGATTGTATGTAGGAAGTATGGACAGTTTGCATGTACCACATGGATTGGAACTTCTCTATGAGCCTCATGCTACATTTTTAGAGAAAACATTTCTCCAGCCATGTTTATTTCTGTTGAATTTTTCACTCCTGGTGGACTGGACTATGCACATCTTATGTTGGCCTTGGAGGAACAATTCCTGATGTATTGGCTTGATGAAAACTTGGCTTATGATGAGGTCCCTATCATTGATGATGTCATCAATGGAGGAGGGGAAGGACTACAACTCTCACCCTATTAGTTGCTTGAGGACAAGCAACATTTTGGAGGGGACAACTTTAATATTCCTACTTAGCCTAAGCTAAGAGGAATATGCATTTTTGTTTTACTTTCTATTGCATGAATAAATGAATAAAGGAGGACATATAAAATTCCTGAAAAGAATGAATAAATCAATGCCCATATGAACAAGGATAAATTAGGGCCATGTAAATAAATCACTTGCAGGTGTGAAACAGGTTTAAGCTGTGAGACTGGGTCAACCTTGACCAAATCTACAACGCTATCTAGCTTCAATGTACCTCATAAAGGGACAACGCAGGTCTAGAAGGTTTTGAGCATTGGAAAAGGTATGAATTTGCCATGTATTTCTTTATATTTTTCCTTTAATAATAAATCCTTTATATTCTAGAATGGTAATGTATTGAAGAATTATAATAGAATTGAGGATATTAGTGATTGTTGCAAATTGATTAAAGATTGTCTTTTCTTATATGCATAAAATAGATGAAGTGGGAAGCCACCATTCGGGAGAAAAAGACAAAGCAGAAATAATTGTTGTCCATTCAACAAAACGCCATATCCAAACAAGAAGGTCTAGATCGGAGCACAAAGTCAAAGAAAAGAAAGGAACAACGCGGCATCAGCGCAAGAAGACAAAACGATAACTAAATATAGAACATAGAGCGAATCCCTTAGGATCTCTCGATCCTGAGGGATCGCTGCTCAAATATTATTTGTATTTCTTGTTTTTTCCGCTAACTGTTATAAAAGGACAATGCTTGTAGAAATCAGTAGATGTATTATGATTATTCATATTTCCTGTTGTATTTTCACGATTGCTCATCGACTCTCGTTGGTTAAAACAGAGTGCGATTGCTTGTAAACTCTGTTACATATTATTAATATATAATCTGGTTTCCGTTCCATTATTTGATACTGGAGTAGTTCAGTTGTGCTTCACTAGCGGCTAAGGGCCCAGACCTGGTGGATCCACGTGCTATCTGTACCATTAATTTCCAATTCCAGTCATGTGATGGTTCGCTTTAGTTCTCATTTCCTTTAGTCACATTGCTTCACAGTTTCCATGTTTTATAGCTTACTGTTTCAATGTTTTATGAGATTGGTTTGTTGTACCAGTTGTGAGTGAATTGCGTTGCTATTCCTTTCCAACATAACAAGATTATTTATTCCTCTGTAACTTGTATTGCTATGCTTCTCAGATATAAAGCTTCGTCGTTCATAATTTTTTGTTCATTTCCATTAAATAGCTTTGCTATTCATTTTTGATAACTAGCTTTACTGTGTATTCCTTTCCTGTAAGTATTTGGTTTTCTTTAGAATGTTATTAAAGAGAGTGTGTTTATTCTATTTCCATTAGCAAGCATTATTGATTTAATTCAGTTACCATTTCCAATTAGTTGCTTTATTGTGGAGTGTAAGATCATCAACTGTAAAGGACATTGGCTATTACTGTCTAAGTTCTCATATTGAGGATCTTGTTTATGCTTGATTTCATTTACATTAGTTGACAGAGGAAAGAGTTATTACTACTGCATCCTTGACTGATGATTGTCGAGTGAGTAATTGGATTTTATAGCATTAAGTTTCATGTCATTGCAATTAGATTTCATTTTCAAGCATCCGTTTACTCTTGTATTTGAAACGTTGTACTGCAAATTGAAGAGAATTACTCTTAGAATAAATTGCCGCCTCAGACTGAGTACACTCTTGAGATAAAAATTTGTACCTAGATCGATAAGTAATGTAGGATAAATAGGAGTTAAAAAGACACCTTTTATACCTGAACATTTTTGCGTCGTTGCCGGGTAGAGTGTAGCTATTTAGAAAGAGTGATGTATATTTTATTTTCTCTTCTAAGGAAGAACTGGGTATTAAAAACGAAAGGTAAGAAACTTCATAACGAACGAGGAACATACTCATTCACTTGCCCCCTTCATAGAAGAAGTGCTTAGAAATTTAAGGTAGCAATGAATGTGTTCGTTTTTTTGAATGACTAGAAAATCTAAACAAAATAAAATTCCTCCCAGACCCGAAAAACCTAAGGGACCGGTGACCCTTGGGCGAACAACCTTTATCGAAAAAATTATTAAGAAATTTGAATATCAGCCATCAATATGCCCTAGAAAAAATTTCTTCTAGACAACCTACTAGCTCCCTTCGGGCCATAGAATCACCATCTATAGCTTTTGTTGAGGTGCATAGTCAAACAGGAGAGACTGAGCAAGATTATCAAGAAATTGAGAATTCTCGCCCAATTTCTTTACAAGAAGGGGACTCTAGTAATCTCTGTGAAGGAGGAGGAGAAACAGGGGAAATAGAAGAGCCAAGATCCCCTCTTGAAGTAATCCAAACACTAAGCAGCTCAGATAAGGGAAGCACTGTCAAAATCATCCAAAACAAAGATAAAGAACCCGAAGAACCTGAAGAACCAAAATCCCCTCAGATAATAGTTTAGCGGGGGACACTCATTGTCCTAGACCAAGGAAGTGTTGTTAAGGTCATCCCTACTCCTTCTAGTCAGCTTAGGAATAATTCCCTAGAAATCCTAGAAGGATATTGGCAAATATTTGATCAAATGGCCCATAACCAACAACCACCCCAAAATTCCACACTGCAATATCCCATTGTGGACACTGCAGTTAATGCACATAGGAAGGCCATTCCTCTCCAGCATATTCCTATATTCCATGGCTTAACATCGGAAGATCCAGATGCATTTCTGTGTGAATTCGATGTATTATGCAGGGGGTATGACTATACCACCGATCCCCAAAAGCTAAAATTATTCCCCTCCACATTAAAAGGAGTAGCTCTATGATGGTTTATGGGGTTAGGTGGAGGTGTTGTAAAT
The DNA here is from genome assembly GCA_034641835.2 of Pinus albicaulis. Classification (NCBI taxonomy): domain Eukaryota; kingdom Viridiplantae; phylum Streptophyta; class Pinopsida; order Pinales; family Pinaceae; genus Pinus; species Pinus albicaulis. The sequence continues at coordinate 105,731,256 of MU968411.1, forward strand.
GACTGGGATCAGATGAAAGCTGCTTTTCTAAAGAAATATCAGGATTATTGTGGGTCCAAGGAATTAAAGGATGAAATATTTCATATGACAAAAAAACCTAATGAAACATTGGAGGAATATGTAGACCACTTTCAATACAACCTCCAGAGATCACCTTATGCATCCTTACCCTTACCTGATAATGTGCTAAAAAATACATTAATTAAAGGGATGAAGGAACAATGGGTTGAAACATTAAACATCATGGGAAAAGGTGACATATATCAGGAAAATTTTGCTAACATTATTAATTTATGTATCAAGAGTTCGAGAGGCAGCACAAGATTAAAACCAGCAGAATGTGACATGATCACAAGGGATAGCAAGACCTCTGGTGGAGTTATAACCCGCACAGAAATTGGAAATCTACTAGAATATTTCAAAACGGATATTCTAGGGACTCTGAAAATGTAGCTCGATATCATGCAAGCTAAACAAAAGCAAGCAGAAGCATAATAAAATTTGGCAATATTCTGCCCTAGATGCAAAAAGAAACACAGCCATAAAGAGTGCCCGCTGCATACAGTCCAAGTCTGTGCCATCTGCATGAAAGATCACTCCACAGAAAGTTGTCCCTCACTCTCGGGATTGAAAGCAGTCTACAAAAAAGCAGAAGAAGAAACAGAAACAGTATGCCTACTTAATCAGCGTTGTCAATGGCAGCCACGACAAATAGGTATGCCCATTGATCCATCCTCTTCTTTTCAGTCTCCTCAGTATAATGCTCAGCAATATAATGGAATGTGGAAAAATCAGCCACCCTTCACCAGTTGGTCACAGTAGCCATTTCCTACACCGCCATGGCCAAATCAAACAAATCAAACCAATTGGCCGAACTTTTCTTATTGTCCACCATTTTGGAAAAATAATACATATCCGACATAATGGTCCCCCTCCACCTCACAGAGTCAGACCTGGCAGTCAAACTGGCAAAGATCTATGAATCAACCAGCTGGAACAATTCCTCTCCCTCTGTCTACACTACCAGCACCATATACATTGCAAAAAAATCCCAAACCAACTTAAGACCGCAACTCCCAGCCCAACCCAAACCTAAACCTAATAATAAGCTGGTTCAATCTATTCAAATAATCGAAGCACCAGAACTAGAAACCAAGTTAAGGGAGTGCAACGACCTTCAACTAAGGTCTAGGTGCATAATAGAATCAGAAGGAGACAAAAATTTTCAAGTTGAAAATTCGTTACCTTCAGAACAAACATTGCAAAAGGAGAATGTGGTTAGACAAAAAACTCATGAGCAAGCAACCACCTCTTCTCCACCATTCCCAGAATGACTAATCATACCTCGTCCAATAGAACATCCTGATTTTTATCTTCTGGGTGAACTGGAAAATTTGTGTATAAAATCCCACTCCTCCAAGCTATCCAAGATATTCCCATTTATGAAAATACCATCAAAGAACTATGTATAAGAAAACTAAAGAGGAGAACAACAACTAACTCAACCGTCCAAGTAGTCGACACTCTATCTGACTTACTACCAGGAAGAGAAGCACCTGTAAAGTATGAGGACCCAGGAAATCCTACAGTTACGGTGCAAATAAATGGAAAATCATTTCAAAATTCCTTAATTGATTTGGGAGCTGCAATCAATATCCTGACAACCACTTGTCAAAAACTTGGCATTACATCATTAGATCCAACAACAACCTTATTGGAATTGGTTGACCGATCAGTCGTCAATCTAGAAGGCACACTACATGATGTGATGGTATCTGTAGACTCCTGGGAATACCCTGCCAACTTAATAATTATTAAACCCAAAAACCGGCTAGATGGACACCCTTTAATCTTAGGTAGAGCTTGGCTGGCAACTACTGATGCTTACATTGGCTGCCGGCAAGGTAGCATGACTATAACTAGAGGGAGTTATGTCAAAAATTTAGCCTTATACCCTTCGGCCCAGCCAAGCGTAAAGATAATAAAAAAAAGAAATAGCCTATATCATACCTAATAGAAAACATTAGATCACCATTAACCATAGAAGATGCCCTTGACTTTAAAGACCAAATAGAGGATGACATCATTAACAGTTTCATTAACCACCCAAAAATCAGATCCCATTCGAAATGTCACATGATCAAGGCAGAATTTGATAATGAAGAAGTAGAAGATCCCCTAAAATACATTCAAGATCAATCAATACCTACCACTTCTATTTACAATAGAAAAACTATAGAAATTGAGCCAGGAAAAACTCTGAACATTAACAAAAATCTGACTACTGAACAAGAAGAGAAGATGGTTCAACTACTGAAAAAATATAAGGGATATTTTGCATGGGATTACCCATACATGAAAGGAATTGATCCCCAGTTATGTGCACATCACATTTATACAGAAAAAGATGCTAGACCCATTCGCCAACCCCAATGAAGATTAAACCCTCATCTTAAGGATATTGTGAAAGCTGAATTACAAAAACTTTTGGATGTAAACTTTATTTATCCAATATATAATAACAAGTGGGTCTCTCCACTAGTAGTGGTGCCAAATAAGAATGGAAAGTGGAGGATATGTGTAGACTACAGAGAACTAAACAAAGCAACCCAGAAAGACCACTTTACCCTTCCTTTCATTGATCAGGTATTAGATACATTAGCAGGAAAGAAATTCTTTTCTTTCTTAGATGACTTCAGTGGATATAATCAAATTCAAATTGCCCTTAAAGACCAAGATAAGACTACTTTTACCTATCCTTGAGGAACATTTGCTTACAGAGTTTTACCCTTTGGTCTATGAAATTCCCCTGCCACATTTCAGAGGGCCATTCTTAGCATCTTTTCAGATTTAATAAATGAAGGGCTCGAAGTATATATGGATGATTTCACACCTTATGGAGATGATTTTGAGCCAGCATTAGAAACATTGGAAAAGGTGTTGCAAAGGTGTATTTCCACCAGGCTCTGCTTAAGCCATGAGAAGTGTCACGTGATGATGACCGAGGGACTCATCTTAGGTCATTATATCTCAACAGATGGAATACAGGTAGATCCAGCTAAAATTCAGATAATTTTGTTAACACCTACTCCTACCACACAAACAAAGGCACGTAGCTTTCTAGGATTTTCTGGTTATTATATAAGATTCATAGAGCATTATTCTCAAATAGTTACACCTCTATACGCACTAATAGGGAATTTTGATTTTATTTGGACAGATAAATGTGACCATGCTTTTGAAGATCTGAAAAAGCTTCTATCAACAGCCCCAGTGCTAAGGGGACCAAATTAGGATTTTCCATTCCGATTTTCATCTAATGCCTCATACATAGCTATTGGAGCAGTCCTTGGGTAGGAAGAAGATAAAAAACCATATGCAATTTATTATATTAGCAAGAATCCATCTCCTGCTGAATTAAACTATACTGTGACTAAGAAATAATTTTAGCTGTAATACATGCTGTAAACAAATTTAGACATTATATAGCTGGGTATCATGTAGTTTTATATACAGATCACTCTGCCATAAAATTTTTAGAAAATAAACCTGTTACAAATGGTAGAGTAACAAGATGGTTGATTCTATTGTAGGAATTTGACATCACAATAAAGGACCGACCTAGAAAAGAGAATCATGTAGCCGATTTTCTCTCACGAATGCCAAAACCAATGGACGTAGCAGCAGTCAAAGATCAGCTTCCAGATGAACATTTTTTTGCTATTATTGCTAGAACCCCATGGTATGCTAATGTTGCAAATTATTTAGCAGTAGGTAAATTACCTAAGCATCTAATGCCCAATGAACGAAAATAGATAGTACAACGCAGTACTCGATTCTCTTGGATTGGGGGCTACCTTTTTCATACAGGAGTAGATATGCAGATCAGAAGATGCATTCAAAAAGATGAAATATTTGACATCTTGAAAGCATGCCACGACAGGCCATGTGGCGTACATTTTGCAGATCGCAGGACTGGTCACAAGGTTTTACAAACAGGCTATTACTGGCCTACAATTTTTAAAGATGCTAAACATTTTGTACAAGCCTGTCATAGTTGCCAAAGGGTGGGACACCTTGGACAGTCTGATGAAATGCCTTTGAATCCACGGTTAGTAATCGAGCCATTTGAGCGTTGGGCGCTCGATTTTTTTGGTCCTATTAACCCACCATCAAATCAGAAAACATACATACTAGTTGCAACAGAGTATGTTACTAAATGGGTTGAAGCAGAGGCACTTCCAAGAGCTACAGAGGACTCTTTAATACAGTTCCTTTTCCAAATATTTGTGCGATATGGCCTCCCAAGGGACATAATTACAGATGGAGGACCGAAATTTGTAGGTAATAAAATTGCTGCAACATTAAAAAATTACCACATTCAGCACAAAATTACAACCCCATACCACCCAAAGGAAAATGGCCAAGTAGAGAGCACGAATAAGGTGATAGAAGCAATACTTACAAAAATAGTTGCATCACATAGACATGACTGGGCTTCAAGATTGTCGAAAGCCTTGTGGGCATACTGAACAACATGGAGAAGTACCACTGGGTATTCACGATATCAATTAGTATTTGGAAAAGAACCCATCTTTCGAATAGAATTTGAAATTCAAACATTAAGAACAACCCAAGAGGTAGGTTTGAATTTAAATGAGGCCCAGGTTAGCAAATTACAACAAATTAATGAGTTAGATGAAATCAGGCTCTCCACCCTCCATCACACTACATTAATTCAATAGTAGAGAGAAAAATGGCACGATTCCCTCATTAAAAAGAAAATATTTCGTGAAGGAGATTGGGTACTCCTATATGACTCCAGATTTCAGGATTTCCTCGGAAAACTCCAGACACGATGGCTTGGACCTTATGAGATACAGAAAGTGCATGACAATGGCACCATTACGCTAACTACCATTGATGGATCTAGACATTCTTTCAAAGCAAATGGTCATCGAGTACGACTTTACCACAAACCACTTAATCGAGAATCCTTTTACCAACAATTACGGGGAGATTCTACTATGCAGATTCTTGTTGAGGAGGATAACTCCTCCTCAACATTCATTCACTAAACAATTCCTTTATTTCTAAAATTTGTACATAAGCTTTTATTTTAATTTTGCTGGTATGAACTATTTTTTTGTACAGATTTTATTTTTCGTGCTATTCTTGTTAAGGAACAACTACTGTTCCTCTTAAGGAACAATAGTCGTTCCTCTTAAAAGGAAAAACAATCTTGTGTTCCTTTATTTTTTCTTGTTGTTCTTTGTAAGGAACATCTGTTGTTCCTCTTAAGGAACAACAACCGTTCCTCTTAAAAGGAAAAAAAATCTTGTGCGCCTTTATTTTTCGTGTTGTTACTCTTAAGGAACATAGGAACAACATCCCTTCCTCTTAAGGAACATCACGTCTCCATGTTCATCTTTTTGCTGTTACTTTTAAAAGAAACAAAATTTCCACCGATTGTTTTTGTTGTTCCTTTTAAGAAGGAACAACATTTCCGTTGATTGTTTTTGCTGTTCTTTTAAAAAGGAACAACATTTTCGCTAATGTTTTTTTTGTTCCTTTAAAAGGAACAACATTTCTGCCGATTGTTCTTGTTGTTCCTTTTAAAAGGAACAAAATTTCCACCGATTTTCTTTGTTGTTCCCTTCAAAAGGAACAACCCCTTCGCCATTATTTTTCACTTTCTGTTGTTCCTTCTAAGGAACAACAGTTTCGATTTGGAGTGTTTTTTTAAGCTGTTCCACCAAAGGAGCAGCATTTCTTGTTTGTTTTATCTATTGTTCCACTCAAGGAACAACTGCTATTCCTCTTAAAGGAACAACAGCTTGCGTGTTTTTATTTTTCTGCAATTCCTCTTAAAGGAACTGCAGTTTTTCATGCATATGTTCTTTTTGTTGTTCCTCTTAAGGAAAATTAGTTGTTTCATCTAAGGCACATCACTTTTTGAGTGCATTTTTCTTTTTCTAGAACAAAATTTTGATCCTTTTAAGGAAAATATAAAAATTTATGCAAGGACACAAAAATTAGAGGTTACTGGAATCAGCATATCAAGGAGAAATTGTAATCTTTAAAGAAATTGCTATGTATTGATAAGAAAAAAAGGAAAGGACACAACTATCTATATCACTTTGTTGTCTTTATTTTCAGTAAAACTAATTTGACTGATTATTTTTATCATGTTGGTTCTTCCCTAATCCTCATAATTATCTTTGAATTTTATTATTGAATAAGAATAAGGGCATATTTTCCTCTATTGAGATGTTTAGATTTCTTCCACCATCCCTATTCTTAAGGAGTGTTGAGCCATCCTTTATACATAAATAGGCAAGTTCTATATAAAATAAAAATAAAAGAAAAGAATATATCTATATGATCACTAACAATTCTATGATATGTTAGATGGAGGATAGGGGGTCTCATCAAGAGCCAGCCTACCATGATCATAAGGAAGAAGTGAAGTGGCATTCCCATTATGACTACCACACCAGGGATATGATCCAATGGGAAGCTCAGAAAAATAAAAAGTCCTTGGAATAGGAGGTCTCATCACGAGCCGACCTGCCCACCTTTCACTCCTTCCCGGTGAATGGCATTGTGATTCATCTAGTTCCCAAGCCAAAAAAATGACCTCCATCATGAAATCACAAAGCACTTTCCTAGGCATATATAAAGGATTATGGTTCCAAGGGTGAAAAACAACTTTTTCAAGGTTATAGATACCTGTGGGCAACAGAGCTCTGCTGATGGTATTGGAGTCATATTTTTCACAAATCAATAGCAATTATAAACCCTTTTTCTTATATCTTTATCTTAATTTCAAATGAGATTATGCTCTTAAACCCCTTTGTTGAACCTCTTATACATGAAATATTGTTTATAAATTAGTCATAATGGTTTAAGTGGATAATGACCACATAAGTACTTTTATTTATGTCAGCTGTCCTTTTCCCTATTTGTGAATCATTACATAGCATTTCCATATATATTCACGATTTCATAATATGCCTCGATTTCAGTAATTCGATAATTTTGTATTATGCCATGCATATGTACGACTACTGTCTAGTACATTGCTCCTCCATTTTCTGGTCGAGGGCGACCTATCTTATTTCAAGGGGGTGCGGGTGACTTCCAAAATACGCTTGCATACGGGTCAATTCCCCAGTTTCATAAGATCCTGGAAATAGCAAGTTTAACAATATTTTTCGATATGCACGAGGTGTTGTTCCATTTCCATTTCTGTGTATTATTGTGGAACATTAACGGTGTGCAAGGCTTAGATGAAATGGGAGGGCAAGTAGTACGTAGTGAACCTCAAGTACTAACAGTTTCCAATGCTCAACGAGAAATTTTGGAAAGAGCAGGGTGGATTACCTACCTTACAAGACTGCAACAGCCCCATGAAATTGTGGCCATTGAATTTTTACAGAACTTGCAGGAGGACCATTCCATAGTAAGAGGAATAGAAAAAATAATGGCAGATGCAGTAATTGCTGAGGTGTCTAGTCTACCAGCAGTTGGACCCGTATGCACCCATAAAAAATTGAGACTTCAAGAGGCCATGAACATCTTTCGGCACGAAGGACAAACCCTGACCATCAAAGGAAAAGGATTCCAGTCGGAAACTCCGGGAGAACCATGGGTAGAACTGGCTAGAATAGTGCAAAGCTACTTTACATGCGACAGAAGAAAGGATGTGGTAAGACCACGCCACCTCAAATTATTAGCAGTACTAAAACAGAAATGTGTTGTGAATTTGCCTACATATTTAAAAATTTTACTGCATGATGCTGCTTGGAGCATAAGGAAATCCCGTCATACAAGGATGGTAGTAAGCCACCATTGTTTAATTCGATTAATAGTTAGTTATAGTCTTTCTCAGCAGCAGACTATTTGGGAAGAATTGTTATTTTCGATAGATGGGGGAACAACCTTACCTGCCCCAAAATGAAAAAGAATCACCAGCATAGCAAATAGACCTCTAAAACCCAGACAGTCATCTAGATTAAGAAGAATCAGGGGAATTTTGGGAAACCTCTAGATTAGTAGCAGCCAACCCTTAGAATTACCTAGTTCTGGAGATGAGCAACCCTCGCAACTGGAAGGAGGAGAAAATCATGGAGAGGAAGAAATTAAGCATACCAGTGAAGAGGAAAGGGAGGAAGCGGAACCTCCCGTAACCTCCAGGACAATTCCACCACAGATTCCATTGCAGGAGGACGAATTGGCCCAAATTTTGGCCAATATGTGTGAGTATATGCAACCCCAGAGTCCGCTCAACCTCAATATTGAGGTAGAAAAATCACAGGAACATTCTTTCCACAACAAGGATACATCCGAGGAAATGCATGACGAGGAGGAGGCAGAAGTAGAAGCCCCTCTGGAAATAGCAGATCAAACTAGGGTTTCCTCCCCTAAGGAACCTAGTCAGGGTAACACGAACACTGAAGAAGTATTCCAAATTGAGAATATGGAAACGAGCCAGGGTGAGGGCACGGTCCCTGAAGAACAAAACCTAGTTGAGAAGCCAAGTCCAGAAAAGGGAACAGTTGTTCCTCCTCTGAAGAAGAAGACACATGAACTTAAGAGGCTGTGGAGGGAACAAAAAAAGCTGCTAAAATTAGTAAAACAAATCAGATAGAAGATAAGGGTTCTGAAATGGGGGAAAATATCTAAAAGAACCCTGAAAATGGGGGATGCAGCCATCCAAATGGAACCCCATAATACAAGGGCCATGGAGACTCAAACCGAGTCCATATTCATTCAGGATAGAAAGGAACAACAGGTAGTTGTTACAGATGCAGTTGCCCAAACCGAAAATGTACAAGTGTGTAATAAAGATGTTTAGACCAAGGCACTGTCCTCTAGTAGTATGGCCAACTAGACATTTTTCAATAAAGAGACACAGACTATAGGAACTTGATATTTTAATAAGAAAACCCAGGTATATATTCAACCCAAAAGTGTTTTAATAAACAAAAACCCTAGTATAGAAAAATTCCGAGAGGATCTGGCACAGGCTTAGCGGGCTAGAGAAAATATCGAAGAAGAGACTGTTTCTAGGAATAAATACCAAGGGTTACAACAGCAATTAAGGTAAATCAATACATTAGAGGCAGAAGCCTTTGATAAATGTCGGAAGGCAAAAGAAAAATTTGAAGAGGTAAGGAATAGACTACAAATAATCAGGAATCAAATGGATACTCTCTGTTCTCTATATACAGATGTTCTAGCATGTAGGTCCCCTGCCAAAAATTATGCTTTGTTTTTGTTAGAAAGATATTTGTAGTTAAAAACTAAAGCTGTTAAGGTAGGAAAACCTATAGAATAAAAATTGTAGATGATTATAAACTGCTGCAAACTCTATGGAGTAAAAGTTCAGCGCCTACTCTGTGAATTTTGTTTGCACAATCTTATGTTGGAAGAGGAAACAGAGATAAATCCCAGTACTTTTGTGGGTGATGTCCAACATCAAGAATTCATTTCATTTGCTGTTAACCGGTTAAAATGGCTCAAGGACTATAACACTTTTCAGAGACAAGAAAATGGGTTAGACCTTTAGGTTAGGGCTGAGCCGAGACACCCATTACAATTATGGGCTAGGCAGAAAAGCTTAATGACAAAGGAGTGTGTGATCCAGACATTGGGACCCATCCACAAAGCAATCGTCCTGGATGGGGTAGAACATTTTCTGTCCATCAGAGACCAGGCCGTAGTAGAAGCTAAACTTCGATGGAATATTTCCAATCGGAATATTCAAGACAAAGAGCCATTCAATTATAAAAATTTTGAGTTAGCTGCCAACCTCCTGGTTATCTATAGTAACCTCATATTGAGGGAAGGCCCGTATTGTATAGGTTGTAGATTTCGAAGCCCTATTATCTAGTATCCTACAACACACTATAAGGCCAAATATGAATTACCTGAAGGGCAGACAGGGCATATTTTTGAATTTTTAGCTGCAAATCATGGTTTTAGACCACTTAATGAAAAACCCTCTCCATCATATTATCTAACTACTTTACATGTAAACTATGGTTTTCATGAGGACATGAAAAAGGGTAAGCAGGGGGGTGTGTTGAGCATTGTACAATTTGTGAATTTTCCATGTATTTCTTTATCTTTTTCCTTTAATAATAAATCCTTTATATTCTAGAATGGTAATATATTGAAGAATTATAATAGAATTAAGGAGATTAGTGGTTCTTGCAAATTGATTAAAGATTGACTTTTCTTATATGCAGAAAATAGATGAAGTGGGAAGCCACCATTCGGGAGAAAAATACAAAGCAGAAATAACTGTTGTCCCTTCAACAAAATGCCATATCTAGACAAGAAGATCGAGATCGGAGTGCACAGTCAAAGAAAAGAAAGGAACAGCATGACATCAACACAAGAAGACAAAACGATAACTGAAGATAGAAGACAGAGCGAATCCCTCAGGATCTCTTGATCTTGAGGGATTGCTGCTAAAAGCTTATTTGTATTTCTTGTTTCGTTCGTTGGCTGTTATAAAAGGACAACGCTTATAGAAATTAGTAGATGTATTATGATTATTCAGATTTCCTGTTGTATTTTCACGATTGCTCATCGACTCTCGTTGGTTAAAACAGAGTGTGATTTATTGTAAACTCTGTTACATATGACTAAAATATAATCCGGTTTCCGTTCCATTATTTGATACTGGAGTAGTTCGGCAGTGCTTCACTAGCGGCTAAGGGCCCGAACCTGGTGGATCCACTTGCTATCTATACCATTACTTTCCAATTCTAGTCCTGTGATGGTTTGATTTAGTTCTCATTTCCTTTAGTCGCATTGCTTCACAGTTTCCATGTTTTATAGCTTACTCTTTCAATGTTTTATGAAATCGGTTTGTTGCACCAGTTGTGAGTGAATTGCGTTGCTATTCCTTTCCAACATAACAAGATTATTTATTCCTTTGTAACTTGTATTGTTATGCTTCTCAGATATAAAGCTTCGCTGTTCAGAATTTGTCGTTCATTTCCATTAAATAGCTTTGATGTTCATTTCTGATAACTAGCTTTATTGTTTATTCCTTTCCTGTAAGTATTTGGTTTTCTTTAGAATGTTATTATAGAGAGCGTGTTTATTCTATTTACACTAGCAAGAATTATTGATTTAATGTAGTTACCATTTCCAATTAGTTGCTTTATTGTGGAGTGTAAGATCATCAACTATAAAGGAAATTTCCTATTATTGTCCAAGTTCTCAAATTGAGGATCTTGTTTATGTTTGATTTCATTTACATCAGTTGACAGAGGAAAGCGTTATTACTACTGCATCCTTGACTGATGATTTCCGAGTGAGTAACTGGATTTTAGAGCATTAAGTTTCATGTCACTACAATTAGATTTCATTTTCAAGCATCCGTTTACTCTTGTATTTGAAACACTATACTGAAAATTGGAGAGAATTACTCTTAGATTAAATTGCCACCTCAGACTGAGTACACTCTTGAGATAAAAATTCGTACTTGGATTGCTAATTAATATAGGATAAATAGGAGTTAAAAAGACACATTTTGTGCCTCAACAGAAGGAGGCCCCTCATGTGAAAGGATCTAACTCCTCAAGGTGGTTTAGGGTTTGCAAAGGCTTTCATCTTATAAAAGGAAGGGGAAGGTAGCAAGAGAAAGTTGTGGATTGATTATATTTCTAAGTATCTTGTCTGTTTAGACAAATACCATTCTCTGTTTTTTAGTGGAGAATTGTGCTGCTTAGCACTTGGAGTTCCTATGCAGGATTTCACCTATTCCATTGAGGATTCTTGGAGGAGTATTGGATGATTTGATCCACCATCAGGCTTTGGGCCAAGCTCTACTTCAAACTGCAATGCAGATCTAGTGAGGGTTTGCTTTCTTTTGTAGGCTGCATCAAGTGGAACTCTAGATCTGTAGAGATCTAGCTTGTATTGGAGCCTGTTCTCATGGAGTGTGTCTTTTAACCTCCTGGAAGAGTTTGTCCACTGTTTGAGCTTCAGATTTGCATGTTGGCATCAGGCCATCATTGTAATTCAAGCTACAATGCAGTTTTCATTGAGGAACTATGTTATTTTCATTATAGGTTCTGTAGGGTGTTTTGATCCCATTTTTTATAAGAGATCTTTGGTGTTGGGCTTTGCCTTTCACTTTGGTGATCCATGGATTAGCTTGCTGATCCATGTTCTATTTAGATCTGATCTATTTCAATGTAGAGCCATCTCTAGAAATTCCTAAATCATTTTGCAGATCTACAACTTAAAACTCATATCTACTCTTTGTAATGCATGATTTTGTCAAAACCCCAAGGGGATCTTGTAAATAAGACTATCTAGTTTCCAGATCTAAAATGGATTTGATGTTTTGTCCACAGATCTATCCTAGATCTGAGTTGTAATATTCAGCTGCTACATCTCCTTAAAATAACGTTGTTGAGCCATTTTATAGTTTATATATGTGTTGCAACCTTCTTTTCTAAATATTTCTTGCTCTATTGTCTCCTGCATTCTACTATATATTCAAAGAGCTTCATTTTAATTCTGATTTGTTGTTGTAAATTCATAAATTGATCTCATGTGATGGCCTCCTACTCATAATTTCAAAGACTACCTTATTTCTGAAGCAGTTTGTTGTGCACAGCTGCAGCCGCTCTTGTAGGGTGTTTTTCAGCTAGACTAGGTGGTGGGAGATCTGTTTACCACACCTAGTTTGATTTATTTTTTCTCCCCTTTTGGATCTAAACCCCAGATCTGTTGATCTAAGGGATATAAGGGATTTAAACTCATTTCTGTGCATAAATATCCCAGTAATGCGTTATTTCATTAGGCTTGTTGTGCTGTTCCAGATTTGGAATATTACAGCGTTGAGTTCTTCCATGAGATGAGGAAACTTCTGCAAAACTTCGTCCCTGGTGAGCCACTTGCCTTGGTGTAAGAGTTGGCCAGCTTTGACAACCCGATATATTTGGATCTTCTGTTGGAAATTGTTTCTGATTTGTGTGTCCATGATATGACATGTGGTGGCTTGTTCCATGCAATCTAGGTTTAACTCTATTTGTGTGACTTGTTCTGCAATGTCGGAGGTGTCCAGTAGAGGTGGAAAGTAGGGCCGAAAGTGGTCCACATTGAACACTAGGTGCAAAACAAGGAATGGTGGAATACTGAGCTCAAATAAATTGTACCCTACAACCTTGGTGATGGTGTATGTCCCATATTGGAGCAGGCGAAGCTTATGGGGGGGTTCAACGAGGCGCTCTTTTTGAAAATGTAGCCACACTTTGTCACCCACCAGGAAGTTGTGTGGCACCTGATGTTGATCATGTTGCTGCTTGTACTTTGCATTGGCTTTGTCCAATATGTCATGAACCTATTGGAGGATGTGCTAAATGTGTTCAGTGAAGCTATTCACCTTGTTAGCTTCACACCAGACATGATCTAAATTGGCCTGAGTAGCCACAAATGGTATGGCTACATCAATGGTACATAGTGGCTGGAATCCCATGCCCATATGAAAGGGGATGCGGCCGGTTGTGGTGTGGAGAGCCCAATTATAGCTGTGCTATACATAGGGGAGGCTCTCATCCCATGTGCATTAATGCTTTGAGTTGTACATGTGCAGAATGTGTATTATCATCTTGTTGACGACCTCTGTCTGGCCATGATTTTGGGGATGGAAAGTTGTGGGATTGGTGAGCTTGGTGTCTAGCATTGACCAGAGGCTGGACCAAAATTTACTGAGGAAGCTACTGTCCCAATCTGAGATGATAGACTATGGGATCCCAAAGTGTATCCACACTCATTGAAGGTAGAGTTTAGCAGTGGTTTATACTGTGATATTCTTCCTGCAGGCTGCCATAATGGCCATATTTGATAATCTTTTGACGACCATGAAAAACTATCATTTCCATGCTTAGTAGAAGGAATACCCGACATGTAATTCATGGATATGGATTCCCAAGGTAGATTAGGGGTAGGAAGCAGAGTATAGAGGCCTTGATTCTTGATGATCGGTTTTGAAATGACACATGCAATACAGGATCTGATGTACTTCCCAACATCCAGTTGAAGGTTCTTCCAATAGAAATTCTTCTACAGTACTTCCATTGTTTTCTCAACCCCGAAATTCCCAGCAACTCAATTGTAGTGTGCTTACCAAATCATCTTGGCACACTCACTTGAAGGAACACAAAGGTGTCCTAGGTGAAATAGCAGTGCATCCTGGAGGTGAATTTTTAAAACTCTATTACCCTCCATGAGCGTCTTGTATGTGTGGCAGAATTCTAGATCACTCTTATAGAGAAGCGACCAATCAAAAGTCTTATTCCCACAAGAGTTGAGCATGGTGCTTAGCGCCATGATTGGTAGTTGGCTGAGGCAGTCTGTAACATTATTGGTGCGTATATTATTGTACTTGATGTTTAAATGAAACTGTTGCAGACATGTGGACCACTTATGATGGCGATATTTCTGCAATTTCCCTTATGTCTGTAGGAACTTCATGGGTTGGTGGTCTCTGTGGATGACTATTTCCTTCCCCAAAATGTAATGCTTCCATTTTCAGCAAGTCTGCACAATGGAATACATCTCTTTGTCATAAGTAGGATAATTCCGAACTATGTTGGACAATGTATCACTATGATATACCACTGGATTCCCCTGTTGAGTAAGAACTTCCCCAATAGCATAGTCTAAGGCATCTGTCTCGGTCTCAAATGGTTGTTGCAAGTCTGTTTGTGTGAGAACTAGGGTAGAGTAGAGGCAATGTTTTAACTCGATGAATTCCTTCTATTGAGATTCAAATTAAAATAATTTTTCTTTCGCTTCTCCTTTGGTGACTTGGCTCAAGGGCCAAGTGATATGAGAGAATCCCAACATGAACCTGTAGTAGAAAATGGAAAGACCCAGAAGGCCGCGGAGCTATGTTAGAGTGGTTGGGGCTGGCCAATCCTGAATGACTTGGATATTGGCTGGCTACACATGCACCCCCTGCTCATCAATAATTTATCCCAAATACTTAACCTGGGTCATACCAAAAGTGCACTTCTCCAAATTGGCACACAACTTGTGTTGCCACAGTGTTTGGAGGACCTGTCGGATCTGGTGGAGGTGCTCTTCCCAAGTGTGGTTGAATATCAAGATGTCATCCAAGTACAGTACTACAAATGAGTTGGTGAACGGTTGCAATATATCTTCCATTAGCCTCATGAAGGTTGTGGGAGCATTCGTCAACCTAAAAATCATGACCAACTATTCGAAAAGGCTCTCGTTCGCTTTGAAGGTAGTCTTCCACACACTAGAGGATTTGATTGGTACCTAGTGATACCCGAACTTCAACATGATCTTGCTAAAATATTTTCCCCCCTCAAGTTGGTCCAGAAGGTCATCAATCCATGGGATCGGTTACGTATTCTGGACAATGATCTTGTTCAACGTCCGATAGTCAATACAAAGTCTCCAAGTCAAATCCTTCTTCTCCATCAACATGATCAAGCTCCCACATGTTGATTAACTTGGCCAGATGTGACATATTTGAATAAGCTCATGAATATAGCTCTTTATTTCATCATTCTCCAAATCATAGCATCGATATATTGGTCCATTGGTCATCGACATACCTCAGGTCAAATCGATGGGGTGCTTAACCTGCCAGTGCAGAGGCACCCCTGTGGGTGAGGTGAAGATGTCCTCATACTCCTCCATGGCCATGTCCATATTTTTTTGTCATGCGGAGAAGCTCTTTCTGGAGGTCATGGCCATAGTCTTATTCTTTCCCTGAGGGTGGATTATCAGGAAAATAAATTTCATATTTTTGGAAATGAGCTTACTACATTTTTTTGTAGTAACTAAAGAGATGGCGACAGGTGGTGCTACCTCTAGTATCCTGTACAACTTATTTACCAAATTAAAAATAACAACATGAGGTCGAGACTCATACACAACATGTCACTTACACAAGTATGGTTGGTCTAATAATACATCAGAAACAACAAGAGGAGAAATGTCACATAATACCTCATCTGCGAAGGGCTTAATGTTGTAGGGAAGGCAACACTGTTGGTTGATGCGAAGAGCTCATCCTTAGTGAAACCACTGAATGGTGTATGATTGTGTGTGTGCATTGGTAGGAAATCCCAAATTCTTCACAACCTCTGCAGAAATGAAGTTCTTTTGGCTCCCACCATCGACAATGAACTACATCGGGGAACCCTTTACCCACATCTAGGAATGGAGGACGCGCTCCCCCTCCTTCGGATCTTCAGATTCATCCTTCTCTATCTTCATGGCGGAAAAAATGGCATAGGGCTCCGCTTCAATAACCTCCTTCAATTTATCATTCCCCTTTTTGGGTTCTGATTTAGAGTCGAAGCATGCATCCAATTCATAAGTCTTCAACTCGGCCACCAATGACTTCTTGGTTTGACGCTCACTTGTGTTGTGAGTGGAGCTATTATGGAACTCACACAACTTTCCCATATTCTTATTTCGATTCACAATGTTGTTCTTTGCTTATGGCTTCGGCGGGTTATCTTGGGCTGACCTGCCTTATCTTTGTCCTTTTTTATGTGGTTTGGGGTCACCTTTCCTTTGCTTCTGATTCACAGATCCAAATTCTCGCTTCTTATGTTTTAACTTCTGCTTAATCTTGACAGCATACCGATATATTGCGCCAAGCGAGGAGATTTTGAGGAACTTCATTTCATCGTAAATTTATCTATGTAGAAAACTATGGTACTTCAACACCAAATTTTTCTCCGAATCTTTGATACCCAATGTTGTGTGCAGGGTATGGAACAGATTCGTCAGCTCATGCACATCTTCATCCATTTGTTTCTACAACATAGTCCATTGTATGTACTTGTCCTAATATCTCTCCACAGGATAATATTGTTCCTTGATGGCATCTTAGAAAGAATTACAAGTGGTTGTGACTGAAAATAGAGAAGGTTACCTCTCGTCCTTTTTCTCACAATAGGTTTCCCACTAGTCCTTGACATGGGGTGCAGCTTTAAGGAGTGCAAAAGTAATCTTTTCCCAGATGGAAAGTCATGAACCAAGAAATACCCTTCTAATAGATTCAACCATCTATCTATGACGCCTACATATATTTTCCCCTCAAATATGGGAATGTCAAAGTTTACTTGTACCTTAAAAGGAGTTGCACCTCGAGAGTGGCTACTAGATGCAGATGCGCAACCGGTGGGAATTCGTTGAATAATCTAGGAAAATTTATGCATTATCACATTCCTTTGTTTGTCAAGGGCCTCCTTGAGAAATTTTTTGATAGGATCTCCTACTCCCTCATCTTTATTTTCGTCCCCAATGGGTGGTCGTCGGAGTTTGCGAGGCTGATCTTGCAAAGGCTCAACCAGATCGAGCCCTAAATAATGACCATGTTGGGGACATGAAAATAACGACAAAGAAAGAGAAGACCGCTCCAATACCACTAATTTGGAATTATAAAGAATGCAATAAAATACAGAAATACATATAAACGCAAAGATGCACCATAAATAGAACTTCATTTCATTAATATCACATAACTGAAATGTGCTTATAGACATAATGGAAATAAACTAGCTAGGGCACCGGTAGCTTATCTCTGAGACGAGGTGTGGCAGATACAGGCCTTTGAGCTATGTTACAATGAGGCTCGAAGGCCTATTTATTATTGAGAAACAATGGAAAACCATAAACATCCAGAAACCTAACGTTGGGAGATGAAGCACCAAAACTATGGGCCCTGTTTGGGTAAATTGGTACATCAACTTCCTGGGGACGTAACTTTGGCATTCGATCTCCGTTTGACGCACACAATACCTCGTTAGAAATATATATCCAAGGAATACAACTTTTGAGTGAGAAAAATCTATTGAAGACCCATGTTTCTCCCAGTTTTCCCAAAAAACTTCGTTTAGCGCCTCAAAATGCCTCTGAAAGTTCAGGACCCAAAAAAATTCTAAAAATAGTAAACTGGGCTACAATTAAGGAAACTAAAAAACTGAAATAAAGAATGGTGGGGACCCAAATGGAATAGGTGGGTGGCCACTAATATCTACCTAGATCATTAGGTTCTTTCAAGTGTCGTGACCACATGCTTCATAAATGTTTCAATCTCAAATCAGATTTGATTATTCCCGCCCTTATAAAAAATCCATATATGTGCCTATCAGTAGAAAAATATCCTTGCAACTTGCTAGATGAGTCTCTACTCAACAAAAAACCATAAGCTCCTAGAATGTCCACAATGAAAATATCGATACATTGGTAAAATCTATAGTCTAATGATAAATGGATTATAACAGTCTTAAGTTCACCAACTACCTGTAAAAAATATCTATCTAACTGAATGATTCTAGCATCAACCTTTCCAAATTTAATATTAATCTTCTTAGAAACAAATAGGGGCATGATATTCACAGATGCACCAAAATCAACTAGGAAATTATGGAAATTATAGTTAAATATTTCAAAAGTTAAAATAAATGGAGGGAGAGTAGATCTATCATTTTCATTAATTGCATTAACAACTGATTCAATAATGGTTAAAGACTTACTGGACAAAGCTTGATAAGAAGAACCCGATATACTTGGCGAAGGTTGAGATGAAAATGCTTGGATGAAATATTCTCGTTTCTCTGTTATCTTTTCTAGTTCATATGTGGATATATTCTCATGAGACTGTAGAATTTTAATGTGTATACCTAAAATTCTCATGAAATTTACTAAATCACAAGACTATAATCTACTTTACTAATTTGTAGGATTAAATTCATGATCGAGAACACAAAAAATTAATAATAATCAATATTCAACACACATGCATAGAGATATATCTAGGGGAAATAAAATTCTCAAAACTCCTTACTATTTGTATTGCATTAATCAAAAAATATGGATGAATACATTATGCTTTGCTCAACCTTGAGCTAAACCTGCACCTGTATCTTCTATCCTGTCTCTAACTGACTAACCTTGAACAATAATTAGAAACTTTTTTGAGCCTCAAATCCCCTATTTCCTTGTGTTTTTCCTCGAGGAATTATCCCATATTAATTAGGGAAATTTATCATTTAGAATTGTGCAATTCCTTTAGGTCCTTCTTTGACTACATGCACCACATGTACACCTTGTAGTACACTACACTTGAACTCCAATCTCAACTGGGTAACTTGAATTCTATGCATGCATAAGTTAATTTAGGTTGATTGATCGGTTAACTGGTTAAACACTGAAGTTAAACACCACTTCTAGACCTTCCACTAGTTCCTCCAACAGTTGGAACTAGTTCAATTGACCATAACTCAATTTAATTTATTCAAATTGCTATAACTAAAATTAACTCAACCTAGGCTCCTAAAATTTAGGAATCATTGTACACAACTCAAGTTGATGCTACCAAATCAAATTAACTAATATAATTGATAAATAACAACTAATTCAACCCATTTAACTCATTCAATTTTTTAGTTGATGTATAATTTCAAATATCTCCTAATTTAATCAAGGGAAAATTAAATTAGGAATATCTTGCTGCATTTTCAACACTCCCTCTCAGCAAGAAAGGGATTCACAACTACCCTGATTGAGCACCTATGGAATATACTACATGAAATAATTCTCACTATTATTGTTGGTACTACAACATCTGCAACTGAAAAACATCAAAAAACAAATTGAATCAACTGTGTCTGCAACTATCCACTATGAAAATTGTGCTACTGTTGCCTCTATTGATGAGCCTCTTGTTCTGTTGTCAACACTACTATGCACTCTTGAGTATATGATTGATAATGATCCTCTTGCTACTAAATATTATGGTCCCCTGTATCAAGGTAATGATCCATGTGACAAAAAACACCTCAATAGACTCTGCCCGAATTTCTCCACTCTAAGACTAGGGCTTCACATTTCCCCTCCTCACACCTGGAGGTATGGTTGCATGTTCTCCCTCTACCCACTTAGTTTGAAATATCCCACTACTGGTGGTCTCTACCTGAGTGTATATTTCCACTTTGTCTTCTATCTACCTCTCCATTTATGGTTACTCCACAACTTTTTGAAGTTGCTTCTAAGGCTCCATTTTGAGAGGTAGATCATGCTCCCTCTCAACCACCAAGTCTCTACCCTTTTATTTTCTCCTCAAGGCTTTTCATTCATCTTTAAACTCACGTGCATACAATTTCTTGACTTACACACTGATATTATTCTCTTGTATAGTGGAAATATGTCTCAGGAATGCCTTTCCTTTGTTGAATATCACATCGTAGCCACAATCTTCCAACACCGCGACAAAGGCCATATTCTTATTTAGATCTAGAATAAAAATTACATCCTTAAGCCTGAGAGAGGAGTTTTACTCCCTCTAAAAGGTGACTATATCGATACGGTTTGTGCTATACCTTCCACCATCTCCAAACTTAATGTTATGCTTGAGGTATTTCTCATCCAAGTCACTGAAGAAATATCTATTCCCCATCATATGGAACGAGGCACCACTTTCCAAATACCACATGATTCCCATTATTATTATTTCCATGCATGCAATGAGAGTAAAATAAATCTATATTTGTGAAGTTATAGATTCACCTATTGTTGTTACTACATGCTCCTTCTTGATTTCCTTCTTCTCTAGACATTTCCTGGCATAGTGCCTAAATTAGGACAGTGAAAGCACTTAATTTTGTACAAGTATTTATTCTTGACCTATAGGATGGAATTAAGCTCACCTTGGGACTTCTTCCATTTGGACTTACTTCCTTTGCTGACTAATGCAAAATCCTCTTCCTCTTCTTTGGATGAGGTCTCATCTCTATTGTTCCTCCTTATTTCCTCTTCCAATAGATCATACCATAATTGCTTCCATTGTGGTAGTTTCTCTGTACCATTTACAAAATATTGATAATTGTTCCAACTCTTCGCTAGATCTTCCAAATATTCTTTAGGGACAATAAAACTGACCCCACCAAATTAATCACGACACTTTTTAAACTTGATTAGGTACTGCATAATTGTTTAATTATTTTTCATATTAATACTTTGAAAATTTTCCTTGAGTGCTAAATCCAAATGGTCACTAATTTCATCAAACAAATATCTTAGTGTTTTCCACATCAAAAAAAAAATCTCTTTCCCATGGAGATTCAAGACAATATGATCCCAAACTCTCTCCAATATCATTCTCCTTGCTTTAGCCACATCCTTCTTCCACTGAGTGAGATCCTGGGCATCAAATATTAGAGGTTTTTCTACATCTATCTTGATGTATTCAAGTAATCCATTATCATCAAATACTTCCTCCATGCAGATCTTCCATGGAACAAAATTTTTGGTTCCTTCTAAATCATACTCGAGCCTGAGTCCATTAAAAGACATCTTCTCAGTCCTGGAGAAAACCTGTAACACTGATCTTCAAATTAAAATTTCCTGCAATGAAAACTTTGAATTCTCTTTTGATTTTTAATTTAGCTCTAATAAGATGTAGAAATAAATGTGTAGATCCTAAACTGTTCATGCAATTTATTAAATCACAAGACTAGAATATACTCTATCAATCTATAGAAGTAAACTCATGATCGAGAAAAAAAATCATTAACATGAACCAAATTCAACACACATACACATATATATACCTAGGGGAAAGAAATTGCTCAAAACCCCTTACTATCTATATTGCATTAATCAAAGAATCTGGATGAATAAAATATGCTCTGCTCCACCTTGAGCTCAACTTGCACCTGTATCTTCTATCCCCTGCCTAGATGACTGACCTTGGCCAATACTTAGCCAAAATTTTGAGCCTCCAAGCCCATATTTCCTTGTTTTTTTTCTTGAGGAATTATCCCCTATTAATTTGGGAAATTTCTCGTTGAGAACTACGCAATTCCTTTAGGGCCTTCTTTGACTGGATGTTCCACCTATACAACTTGGAAAATTCAAAAACTGGTAGTACACTTACCTTGAACTATAATCTCAAATGGGTAACTCAAATTTCATGCATGCATGAGTTAATTTAGGCTGATTGATAAGTTAAATGGTTAAACACTGAAGTTACACCCCACTACTAGACCTTCCACTAGTTCCTCCAACAGTTCAAACTAGTTTAACTCACCATAACTCAATTTAACTGAATTAAATTTCTACAACTGAAATTAAATCGACCTAATCTCCTAAAATTTAGGAATAAGCGTACACAAATTATTGGAAAAGGTACCCCTCAATTGAATATTACCCCTTGATTGAATATTTTGAGAAAGACTCCGTAGATAGAGGAGCATAGCACACAACGCGAGGCTATGTTAAAATATTAGGGGATTTGGGGTAGTTCAAAGCCCGTTATTTTGTAAAGGGATGGGATAATTTTTTATACCTTGAGCTCCACCCATGGTTTTTGGACCATGGTATTGTAAAATAGATAGCTATAAAAGGAGTCTAGAAGTAAGAAATCAATATATCTCATAACTCATGATAGAATGCACTTGGATGTAACATTATTTTGAGTCTGTATTATGTTATTTATGGGAAAGGTAAGGCTCTTGTTGCTGAATGTGTGAAGACCTTAGAAGTTCTGCAGTTGTGTGCACAAACCCCTGTATCTGAGTGCGTAGGGAAGAAAGGGTTGTATTAAGAAGATCTGAGTAATAATAAAAGACTTTGAAGATATATTTGTGTTCTATGTTTATGTGTTTTCTTTACTTGTATTTTGATATCATATGTATTTAGTTAAGGGTTTTTATACATAACTCCATCGTGAATTCCTATTTATGGTTATTTATGTTTTTTTATGCTTGTTAGAGTAAAAATTGCACAGTCTACAAGATAGTTCAATAAGAAGTGTCGAAAAACGACTGTATAATAAGAATAATTGTTCTGCGTAGATCTATTAAGTGTTGAAAGGAAGATAAGCCCTAAATCCACACTCCATTTCCCCTATGGATGTATAAACCTGGTTCTGGCATCCCCTAATATTTTCTTAGGTCAGACTTCGATTTGTGCAACAGGTCATTGCTGAAAGCACCAGTAATAGTGGGTTTTGTTGGTTCGCGCAACCATATTGAACCTAGGTCTAGGCCCCATCAAGCCAAAAAATGGTTCCATTGTTGGGACTTGGATTTGACTAAGGGATATGTGGATGTGGCTTTTGAATAAGAAATAAATTCAGGATTTGGTAGATCTGAAAGAGCGTGAATTTGTAGTGCATGAAAACATAAATCCACGCATATCTACTAAACAATGGTTACAGAACTGTACCTTCACATATCAAAACAAGATATTTTTATCATCATTTGAAAGTGAGCTATACTAATGGTTATAAATAATAGCTGAGCAAATGACCCATTTCAACAATAGGCCTACTGTGTGGACTCCATAAATGATCAAGCAACTAAAGAGAACTAATAATGAGATTGCAAGGAGCACTGATTATTGAATCGATAATATCCTTAGGGATTTATTACTGAGTTTGTGATCAATACATATGTATCCTATAGCGAATCAGAGTGCAAATGTTTCAAAGGCACGCAAGGTAAGTACTTGAACTCGTTAAAGCTTTGAATTAAGATGCTATTGGGTTAAAAGGGTGTACTAGGAATGCAATCAGATTTATGTTCGAAGGAAAGAAAACCAAAACTACGTGACGTGGTAAGATATTTAGGGTAGATCCTAATAATTATGTTGACTCTAAGTAAATTCCATTATTTGGGTCTGAAAGCGAAGAAGGAGAAAGAAACCCTACTACCCCTAGAAGTGCATCGATAATATTTGAATATCATTAGGGCGCTTATGGAATTCCCCAACCTTCCACTCCCATCACAACCCATCCCTATATTGTTCCTCCACATCCACCTCCACCTCCAACTCCATATCCCCTATTTACCATGGCTCACTCACCTAAGATGCCTATTTTCAAAGGATCAAATGATCCCAAGAAGTTCTAGTTTGTTGTACAAGAAATATGTAGATCGCAGAACATCGCTGATGAGAATATGAAGAAATCACATTTGGTCACAATGCTATAGGATAGATCATTATCTTGGTATATGAATTACTCCTCAACAAACCAAAATTCCACATTGGCCCAGAAAAAGGCTACACTAAATGCTGAATTTAAGA
Source organism: Pinus albicaulis (assembly GCA_034641835.2). Lineage (NCBI taxonomy): Eukaryota > Viridiplantae > Streptophyta > Pinopsida > Pinales > Pinaceae > Pinus > Pinus albicaulis. The sequence goes on from MU968411.1 coordinate 105,755,373, forward strand.
AGACAAAGTCGTAGTCCCAGTGTATTATGGAGATCAAAGAGATCAATAAATTGGTCACTAAAACTATGTGGGAAGTAGATAAAAGTTTTAAGACACTGCTAAGTCAAGTCAGCTTCGAGATCCTTGATAAATAACACAAGAAATGGTTTATATATGCACTATTTCCACATCTTAGATTACCATTTTCCAAAATATTGCAACCCAAGTGGAAGCATTGGAGATTGTGATGAAACTATAAGCTTCGTCAGTAGAATATACCAACATAGGCATTTAGAATATCTAGAACTAGTTGGAAATATTACATATGGAACTCCAGAACATGAAGAAGGGAAACTAGGTTCAATATGACATGCACTCAGAATTTGGGTGTATAAAGTGCAAAGAAGAGGGCCACCATAAGGATCAGTGTCATGTTTATAGATATTACCTAGGAACTGGGACACCAAGTCCATTGAAGCTTGAGCCAAGTAGTGGAGAAAATGTGGGACCAAATATCTAGCATAGCTTATGTGAATTTGTAGGCCAACACTACATAGACTACTGCCATTTACTGCAAAAATAAATCCTGTTATCGAAGCAATTATTCTGTAATTTCTGTAGTTTGGCGGTACATGATGAAAATAACTGTTGAAGCTATGATATAATGATGAATATTCCAGGAGCATACCGAATGCAAGTCGAAGGTAACGAATATCTAGGTTCACCAATAGTGTGTGGAGGTTTCCAAGGCCAAGGGCGTGGTTGTGGAGGAGGTGCTGGCTGAGGTCGTGGAAAGATAATATGTTATAATTTTGGTTAGCCTGGACATTTCGCTAAGGATTTTCAACATCCCTCTGTCGTATCTTATAAGTATTGTCGCACATTTGATAATGAAATATAATACTTTCCTACATTACTTGCTAAAATTTAGGAAAAGTGCAATCAACAACCTACCCAGAACATACAAATGATGAGAGTTTAACTGTGCAAAAAAAATCTAAGTGTAAAAATAGTGACATGAAGCTATATAAATATTAGAGATGACAAAGCAGAAGGAAAGAGACATATGGAGGATACATGTGTCTAGAAATCTAGAGAAAAGAATAATGGGTTCGATGTACAACATAAAAGAGAAACTTTCATGGAAGTGAAGAAGAATTTTATGAGCCCTAGAGCTTCAACATAAGCAATGCAGAGACATATGATTCTGCTGAAGAATAAACCCAAGGATATTACTAAATCAAAGGAAGTTGATCCATCCATTCTGAAGTCATTTGTACAGACATGTATGAAGTTTCTAAGGGATGAAAAGGTTGTGGAAGGACTGTAGGAGCTAATTGAAAACTGCATTGGAAAAGAAGAACCAATACTAGAAAAACATGCAGTAAATAATGTCTACAAAAATAAGAAGAGAATTGGTAGAGAATTGTGGTTAATTACACAGATCAATGATTATGAAATGGAACAAGTCATCCTTTATCTTGGATCAGATTCCAATTTTTTTACAAAACATACATGGGAATGGATGGGGAGACCAAATATGCAATATTCATCGATTCAGCTAAGAATCGTAAATCAATAGAATATTATTCCTACGGGTCGATTGCATGGCACTAGCATATATTTTGATGGTGCAAGTGTATTGTCAGAATTTGAAGTCATTGAAATGATTGATGATATAAATATGTATCTTGCTTTTCTTGGATTTGATTGGGCTTATGATAAGGATGCCATAATCAACCTGAAACATAGACAAATGGTGTTTGAGAGTAATTCTATCAAGGTTTTTGTGCCTTTGGACCCCACTGAAGGCGCACGATATTCAGAACCTGTCTAGAATGAATATGGTGATATCGACAATATCTTTAAGATCATTACGTAGGACGAATACTGGATCAATCCTAATGATAATGGAAGGATAAGTTGGGAACGTGACAGTTCTTTTGTTTCAGACTCTAATGAATAATTAGAGCATAGAAAGAACTGATTACATGAATTTTTCACTAATCGTTGCAACAGAGTTTCCAAATCACTTCGTTGTGTCACATCAGAGGTACGTGAATTGCCCTTCTATGATTGAATTGGAGATGTTGATTTATTTCTGTATGAATTTGAAAAAATGTGCCTCACGAGCAGTGATATGAAGCTTTGGATTTCTCTTTGAGGTCCACTGTGACCAGATGGTGGGGCACACATAGAGAAGGCTTAAGAGGATGGAAATAATATTGTAGACTAATGATGCTTAGGTTTGGTCATGTAAACACTGGGATCACAGAGAAGTACAATAGTAAGGATGATCCTCCCAAGAATTTGTCTCAATGGACTACGATCTGGGGTGAGGAACCTCAACCTGAATGGGTGAACATATTATTTCATACCTTGGATACGATACCTCAGTAGTGATATCTTGAGATGGAGCTACACCATGGCACCAAAAATTGGTATGAGATGAAAAAAGGGTTCTTATTGACTTATAATTTCACAGATGGTTGGGATTGTATGAACGATGCTCTTTAGGAAGTCAAAACAGGAGTATTCAGAATTACCACTAAGCCAATGACTTTAGTACAACCTGACTGGGCTCCATAGTTGGAATAAGCATGAGAATTTTACAACCTGAAAGTGGAAGAAGGCAAGGAGGATCTGCACAACATCAATATTTCTGAATCCGAAGGAAAGCGCAGGTTGTAGGCCCTGAAGTAGAGATTCCATACATAGCATAACCTATAAAAACTCAACATGTCAAAATAAGCTCAGAAGTAGAGCTTAAGTTCACAAATATTGTATACTATTGGGACAATGAGACTTGGAGAAAAGTCATTGAATTGTTGCAGGAGTACCCGGAGTTGTTTTCAACTAATTTATTTGATATGAAATACATTATAGGAGATTCTGCATTGAAATACCTAGTGAACAAGCCTGTGTTGGGGGGAAGATGCAAATGCATTTTTTGGGACCTTACATTGTCAGGAATGTCTCGGAGGGGGGCACAGTTCAGCTCGAGAAGCTGAATTGTGAGTTGTCCCTGGATGTATCAGTGGAAGTCGATTGAAGTTATACATGGACAAATCTTCCCCTAAGGGTTCGCCTTGAATATATGGCCAGAGAAGAGTCTTAACCCTCCACGTAGTTGAAAGATAGAATGGGACTATAAACGATTCTGGGACTATAAAATTTTTTTCCAAAGGAAGGCTTTGTCACAATAGAAGTACTGCACGATATGTAGGGACATGGTGAATTTGGAGGGAACTGTGCTGCATAGGCAGGTCTGATGAAGCTCACCTAGAATATGACCATTGGAGCTAGAAAAGTTGATTTGACAAGGACTTGGTTGTTAAAAGGAGCAAAGGGGGGGTGTATTTAATGGCCATATCCGAGCAGATCTGACTCCAAATCTACATTTATGAGGTGTATCTGAAGGAGATCATGGATTTTGAATTTGAAATTGGCTATAAATCAGACATCCCACTCAAAATTCAAACACTTTGTGCTCTGAGATTTAGAATTGAGATTTTGTGCCTGAAATCTAGCTGAGTGAATCGATGCATGTCTGATTATAGTTTCTAAGTGTTTAAATAAGCATTGATCAAAGTAGGGCTCAGGTGTTACACCATTTTTTGGTCATCTAACCTATTATCATTAGATGGACCCAAGTACACCATGTAAGACTAGTTTTACCCTAAGTAAAACTACTTTCACTATGTTAAAACAGGAAACCCCAAAAGGAAATATTAAACAAACCCATATTTGTTTGATTTTCCTCATGGAATAATTAATTAAACCATAATTTAATTATTATTCCCAGTCATGTTTAACCCAAAATCAAAGAAATTAATTAGATAAACCTTTATTTATTTATTATTTTCTAGGAATAATCATTTAAACCTTATTTAGATGATATTCCTTGTTAAATATGACCAAATCACCCATAAATAATTAAATAAATCACTATTTATTTAATTATCTTTCAACCACTTCCTTAAATAATTAAATAAATCATTATTTATTTGATTATCTTCTAACCGCTTCCCTAAAAAGATAAATAAATCATTTATTTATTTATTTTTAACAAATTAAGGGATTTGACCCAAGTCAAATACCTTTTCCCTCCAACAAATAAAATAAAATATTCCATAAAAAAGTGGATCTAGATCTGGTTAACCCATGCACCAAGATCTAGAATGACCCAATATTTTGTTATAAATAGGAGGGTTTTCCCTACCATTCTTCACCTTTTGTTGCCTATTAGATCACTCCGGATCTATACACTTGGTCACCATTTTCTGCCAATTTGCTCCCTTTGAGCTCTACTCTTTGCATTGGGTTTTCTACATCAACTAGAGAGAAGAATCTTAGATCTGAAGTGCTGAGGACTTCCAAGAACCCATCCCATTGAGGGGAATTGGATACTCCTTCTGGTTTTCCTCATAGGTGCCCCATTTAATACAAAAATTCTTTCAAAAATTGTTCTTGTCTTGTCCATTGGTATATGGAGCAAACCCTTATTTTTCTGCTTAATGTCTTTCCATACATAGATCTGGTGTTTTGCAGCTATTTTCTTGTCTAACTAATCGCAGATCTGAAGATATTGGCAGCCACTTTTGTTGTTAGGGCTATTAGTTATGCGTAGCTAAAGTGGTCCTTTTTCGTACACCTCGACAAAGGATTCATACTAACAAATGGTGACTCCACACGGGTTTTAAATTACGACCGCTGTCGTTTTTCATATTCCTGCATATCCAGCTACTTCAGACCCTAGGGTTTCTTTTCAGCTGTTCATTTTTCCTATTTTTATGTTTTTTTTCTCACATAAAACCCTAAAACATTAAAATTTCTAACTTCCGTGTGTTTCTGGCCCTATTGCGCAGGTAAGCGACACCAGCCGCAACTGAGACGACAACTTTTCTGAAAATCTGCCGCCGAGACAACCGGAACAGGGGGTCGCACTTTTTGGCCCTAAACCTGCGACCTGGACCTCCAGGTCGCACTTTTCAGCCTGTTTCCTGCGACCTGCACTGAAATCAGGTCAGAGCCTGCGACCTGCCATTTTTTTAGTGATTTTTCTACAATTTTTCTGGGTTTTGCTGCAGCTTCTTCCAGGGTCTTCCAGCCTCTGTCTCAGCCCGCTTTGACCAAGTTTTGCTCTGTTTTTACTCATCTAAGTGGGAACCTAGCCCCCTAGGGCTTTAGTACCCTCCACTTTTTGTGGAAGAGTTTTAAGTTGTTTCAGCCGTCTGTTTTTCAGAGCTTCAGCCTCCTTTTTTCCAGATCTGTTACCTCCCTTTCAGATCCTTTGAAATCAGCCTTTCTTCCTTTCAAATCACCTCCTGTCATTTTGTTTGGACCTCCTTTGAAGGCCTCCACCTTGCCCCCTTCGGTTTTTGCTGATTTCCTTCCTTTTTCCAGCCACCTTGCCTCTGTCTCTTGGCTGTGATCTGCACCTCTTTTCAGCAGCTTTATCCTTTAGATCCCTGTCCCTTTTGACCTTAGATCTATTGGCCCCTTTTCCATGTGTTTTACATAGATTTTTCCCTTTCTTTTCAGATTAGTTTTGAGAGACCCTCCTTCTTGGGTTAGATAGATGCACAAGTAGCTGTTATTTTTCTGTTATTTCAGCATTATATACTGTTCTCTGTAGGTTTATTTTCAGCTACGCAGCACACTTTTTTCTTGCTCTCAAAACGGAAAGGGTTTAAAAATTAAAATTAACGCACGCCACACACTGACCCTAAGCGAAGAAGCGCTTGGTTAACACCGCCTGGCAAAGACTCTAAAATCAATTGTCACTGCACCTTTTCTGCCCTTGACCTTAATTGATTCTGTCCCTTTCTGCCCCTGTCGGTTTCCTTCTTCCTGTCATCATTGCGCCCTCAAGGCGCTTATCCCGGAGACTTCTTGGCCTTCATCCTCAGTTTCCGGTCGATCGACCTGCTCCGCCCCGTCGTCGTCGAGCCAGTCCACCTTCGAGTCCGCACTCCGACTCCTCTCCTAATTCATCGGGTCCTCCTTCTCCTCCTGGTTCTCCCCCTGTCACCTTCACTATGTCTGGTCCAGGGGCTAACGCTAGCGGTTCTCCCGGCCCTAATGCCGGCCCTACTACTAGCGGAACCGCCACAGGAACTACCCCGGCCACCCCTGTGCTGCCGTACATTGTAGGCCTCAGCCTCCCCGATTTCCATCAGTTGATCAATGACCCCATTCACCACAATGCTAATTGGCCTGCTATGCCAACCAAGCTCCCCTCCGACATCCCTAAGTTCGAAGGCCTTAATGGCGAAGATCCAACCAATCATGTCTGATCTTTCCACATGTGGTGTTCCTCCAATTCCATTACCGATGACTCCATCCGTCTTCGTTTGCTCCAACGCACGCTTACCGGTGAAGCTTCTAAATGGTATGTCGAACAAGCCACCTCTACCCATACCACCTTTGAGACTCTTGCCCAAGCCTTTTTGTTGTACTTCCAGCTCCCTCTCTGATACGATACTGGCACAGAGCTCTTGACTTCCTTTAAGCAATCCTCTTCAACACGCCTTTCTGCCCATGTTCAGGAATGGCGAAGAAGACGAAGCTTATGTCGAGCCCCTCCCTTCGAAGATCGGGTTTACATGGACTGGTTCCTTCGCACCCTTCCCTCTCCCATCGGCAAAGATTTCGCCTCTCATTTTCCTCAAACTGAAGAAGCCACCCTCCAAATAGCCTTGAAATATGACCTGATCTACACTCAATCTGGTTATGTTTATACCGTTCTTCCTGACCTCCCCAGGCCCGGTGGCGCTAACGCCCCGGGGGCATCTCATTTCGCCAACGGTATCGTTGGAGCCCTTTCCCATCCATATGCTCAACCTCCTATGGGCTATGGTCCCCCTCAGGGAGAGCCCAGCTCCTCCAGCATTCTCCCCCCTCCCGGTAGCATGTATCCAGGATACATCATGCCTCCTCCTTTTGCCCAACCTCCTGCTTACCTCAATGTTGCCCAACCTACCCATTAACCTTATCCACAGCCTGGTGCGCCAGCCCCTCCAGCATATGTGCTTCCTCCTCCCTTGCCTCCTCAAGCCCAGCACCAGCACCTACAGCCCCCTCCAGGGAAAGTATTTGCACAGAAGGGCGCGACCAATCCCCCTTCTTCTCAAAGAAGGCGGAGAGGCAATCCAAACCAATCTGCCCCTGGTACCCGTGGACCCAATCCTGGTGTGGACCCTAGCACTGCCAACCAGCAACAGGGCACTCAGCCCAAGCCAGACAGGCCGCTTCGCACAAGCAAGCCTTGTTCGTGTTGTGGTTTTTATGGTCATTACACCCACGATTGTCCCCTATTACCCCAGATGCGGCAGATGTGGGAGTCTCAAGCCACATTTCGCGGACAGCACACATCCCCTCATGCTCCTCCTAATGTGGCCACTACCCAGCCAGCTGTGTTTACTAATCCTTTCCCTCAGCAAGGATTCGTGGCTACCCAACCGCCTGTAAGCCAGGTAGCCACCCCCCCTTCCCTTTCTGGTTCCTCTGATTACCAGATCCTTATGATGCACTCCGATCCTAACCCGTCCGTCGATATTCACCTTCAAACTCGGTCTCGCCAGTACCCCAAGCCTCCTGCTCAATCTGCTCCCGAGCCTCCTTCTTCAGGTTCTCCAGAGCCTCTTTCGTCACCCAGTGGCCCCTTACATATCCCTCAACCAAAATTTTAGGTTCATACCAAGATACCTAAGGGCCCACTACGTCGAAACGCTGCTCCCAGTCGGGCTGCCCATTCGTATAGCATAGTAGATGATTTGGCGCAATCTCCTGCCACCATTTCCACACTGGAGCTCCTCCAGTCGTGACCTTCCCAAAAGAAGGCTCTACTATCTGCCGTGGGCGCTGTAGATCCTACTGATGACCAAATTATTGTTTTCGACGCCACTCAATCGGACCATCCTCCTCTCCCTCCTTCCGTCGCCTTCCAAATCCCAGTCAAAATCCGGAACGCCAACGTGTCCCGATGTATCATTGATGAGGGGGCATCCACATGCGTGATGTTCGCTTCGGTTTGGAAGCAACTCAGATCCCTTGAACTGGCCCCTTCCACGATCACCCTTCGAGCGTAGGACGGTCATGCCTCCCAGCCCATTGGCCTGTTTCGTAATTTTCCTATCATCCTCACCGGTAAGACTGTTTGCGTTGATGTCGAAGTCATCGACGCCCCGCTATATTACAACATTCTATTGGGGCGAAGCTACACCTATGCTATGTCTGCTGTCCCATCCACGGTCTTTCGCAAGATGTCTTTCCCCCATAATGGAAAGATAGTCACCATTGACCAGTTGACATATCATGAGCCAAAATCTCAGACCTCTCCTGAGACAACTATCTCTTATGTAGCCAACAAGCAAACCGTTGATTCTTTGACCAGTGTCTCCCACGGCGTTTACAAAGATTCCTCCCTGCTTGGAACTTTCCCTAACCTTTCCCCCCCTCCTGTCACCGATCCCAGCTCTTCGAATGTTTGCATGATGCAATCGTCTCAGGCTGCCCATAAGCGGCCTGCCTCGGCTAGTCAACAACCTCCTCCTCGCCCTCCGCAACCCGCTCCTAGCCATTCATATCAGCCAGCCGGACCTCCTCCTTCTGGCCATACCCCTACAGCTGGTATCCCTGAACCCCTTTACCCTCCTGGATCGGTTCCTCCTGGCCTTAACCATCTCGAAGCCGTCCCTCCTGGTCATTACCCTGCTGGGCAGATTCCTTTCCTAGCTCCCCCTCTCGGAGTATATTCTGTCCCCGTCATGGCCACCCTCTCTCTCCCTAACTTGACCTTGGGCATACCGGTCTGGTACCTTGATCCCCCAGCCGCCACCCCTCCTGGTCACCCCAAGCCCTATATGGCTTTGACACCGGTTCAACCGGTCCCCCTAGCTTCCTCTGTTGCCTTCGTGCCCCTAGCACCTCCACAGGACCCTTCTCCTGTCGTGACGGCACCCGGGAAGAAAGGCAAAGCCCGCAAGGGGGCACCCAAAGACAAGACTACCACAACTGACCCGGACCCTCCATCGCCCGCAAAGCCTTGCGCTTTGTGTGATGTCACCGGTCATGCCACCCACGCTTGTCCTGAGTTGCCCCGTATTCAGCCCATGGTTAAAGTCGCGTTCCCCGAGTCTACGGTCCCTGAAGCCCCCATTCCTTCTTCGTCCGTAACCAAGAACCCCAAGACTCTTCACACCAACAAGCCTTGCGCTTTGTGCGGCGTTCATGGCCATTACTCCCACCATTGTCCTCACCTGACGCACTACCGCGCCTCTTTAGAGGTAATCCGAGAGTATGAGGTTGAACAAAATCAATCCACCTCTCCTATCCTCGCGCAGTACGCTTCAGGTCAACCTGAGGATCCCCCCGCTCCCATCGACATTCCCCCCCCTGATGTTCAGATGACGGAGTCTACTGTAACCATCCTTTACCTATCTTCCTCTGCGAGACACTCAGAGCCTAGCCCGTCTGCATCCTCCCCTGTCATGTCCCTTGATCACCCTGTTCCTCCTCATACCCAAGATCACTCCACTTATGTCTCTGTTGACCTCCGCAGCCCGAGTCCTCCCCATGCTTCCGATAGCCCTCATACACCACCCTGTCTGAGTCTTGGTCATCCTGCCCCTTGCACTCCCTCCTGCAGTTTCCACCCGATGACTTTTGTACACTCACGCTGGCATCATTTCCTTTCATCCCCTCATTTATTGTCTTGTCACACCATTCTGCAGGACCCCCCGTCCACACCCTTTATCGGTTACGCCGATGGTGCAAGTCGCTACTCCAGGAATCTAGCCTCGGCAGGTTGGGCCATCTTCACCCCCTTGCATGCCCTTTTTCTTTCTAACGGGGTATGCATTGGTTCTGCCACCAAAAATCAGGCCGAATATGATGCAGTGCGTGGCCTATTAGCTGATGCCCTCTTTCATCGCATCCTCCATCTGCACGTTCATTTGGATTCCCTGCTTCTTGTAATACAACTAAATGGTGTTTATCGTGTGCATAACCCTGTGCTGTTTAGACGCTATTTACGAGTGAAAATCTTAATACGTGCGTTTGAAACCATAACTTTCAACCATGTACCTCGAGAACAGAATCACTATGTAGATAGTCTTGCAAACCATGTTCTAGATTGGCATTTATCACACACATTTCATACAAGACAATAACATTAAATCAACCATCAAAAAACGATACATATCCATAATATGTGTCACAAAACATGTGTTTAGATTCCATCTACTCTGATACATACGACATGCCCATAGCATGTTACAAGCAAAAACCCAAAACTGGGGACACCACCTGCCCCTACATACATCATAGGGGGCACCACATGCCCCTACCCCTAATCACTATCTGGAGGCTCCCGGGCCAATGGCTCTGCCCCTGCAGCATGTAGATCGCGCATAGCCTGACCGGCCATCGCCATGCGCCGCATGACACCTCGCCACTCCGAGGGTAGACCAACACATGGCTCTATGAACTGGTCGTCTAAGTCCTGCCACCCACGCTCTGATACTCCGGTCAACAACCTTTCGCATCTACGGCGGATGTCCTCCAGCAGGGCAGCTGCATCCTCATTCTGCGCCGCTCTCGACCCACTTGGACCTGTAGCTCCAGACGCTGCCGGTCGTCCCATATATCCGGCCGGTTTTACCGGTGCTATATCTGCATACCAAAAGTCCATGAATCAGTATCATCAATTACTATTCAAAAACTTTAACATGCCCACACAAGAATAGCAATTTGTCACTTACCATCGGGCCCCCAGACTCGACCAGGCGGAAGTGGAAGATCCGGATCTCCACAGTAGCTCATCCCACTATAAGGATAGTCGTCTATGTACAACGGCATCTGGTCCCAATGGGCAAAAAACTCCAGTCGAAACACCCGCCCAACCGCCCCTCCTCCTCTGCACAGTAGTCGTCCCCAACGGCGCATCCTGGGCTCCCTCGGGCCCCCATCTGGAAGCTGTACACAAGGCCTCAAGGTCGGGATCTTCTCAAAGAAGAAGGTGCACAACAAAGTCCCATATGAGCAGTCATGGTTCACCTGCCGCCTGCATAGTGACAACTATCGCTTTAGCGACACCAATAACATTTGGGCCCACCCATAGTAGGTCCCACCCAACACACTTTCCACTATCATCATCTGCCCCCCAGTGATGTGATGGAATTCCTGGATGCCCAAGATTCCCAGCACAGCTGCGGCCACTGCACGGGTTTCTAGCCTCTCTAGATCCCCGATCGGTATTCGAGTCCCCTTGACTTGGAGACCCGGTCGACAATGGCATTCCACGAACTCCATGATATGCCGCCCCCGCGGCAACACTGGCTGTGTGTTTCCCACCATCCCCAGTGGTGGGAGACCAGTCAGGAAGTACACGTCCTGGACCGTCAGCTCGATCCTGTGCCCCTGCACTACAAAGATCTTCTGATCTGGATCCCAGTAACTGATAATCCGGGCCAGTAACGGTTCCCCTGCTCTCATCAACGGGTTCTCCAAAAACTTGAGAACCCCAAATCTGGCCAAAACACGGCGGACGCCCTGATCCATCTGGATCTCTGTCCGCAGTGTCCCCAGATCTCTCTCTCTCCAATTGACCCGTAACTCTGCCATACCTGCATAAACACATCATTTTTGTCAGCGTATAGATCGGTAAAACCATAACCAACCACCAAAACCCAACTTCCAGCCATAAAACAACACCAAAACCCCCTCATCTCACAGGTCGCAGTTTTCTGCTCTTTTCTGGACCAGGTCACACTTTTTGCCCTGATACCTGCGTCCTAGGTCGCACTTTTGGCCCCAAAAAGTGCGACCCGGCCGTAGAAATGAAGGAGGGGCTGTTTCTAGGATTCTGGGCCCTAAACTGAAAATGCAATCCATCAATATGCAAGAGAAAAGTTAGACCTCTTACCTGCAACTGACGGATCGCGATTCCAACGGTCGGTTTGTCCGCTACGTTCGCCACAAGATTTAGGGCCTTCTCTCCTCTCTACATTCACCACAGCAACAATAGCAAATGAGTGATTTTGGAGGGAAAACTACCTTATTAAAAGAGAACCCATGTTTCTTCTTTCGACTGCTGTGACCACATCGTTACACCGTTGGAAAGCTCTCACCGAGCCCTCAAATGGGTATATGTTATTTTTTTGAGATCTGACACTCCACTAGGACACATTTTGTCCAAGAAGGGTCACTTCACCCCTCCTAAAAATCTAATTTCCTCACTTACGACACTTGTACATGGAGCACCATCTTGCCCCCTTACTTGTCCTTGTTCGTGTCGATTTTCGTCATGAGTTCCCATCATGTACTCATGTTTCCACGGTTCCCCCATTGGGGCCTTTACTGTGTGGCAGCACCATCGAGTCGCCCTTGTTTAGAGCATCCAAGTTGAGTCAGCATTCCCTCCATGGAGTCTGTGTCGAGTCCCTTTGTACCCCACTATAGCCCTCCATCCATCATTGATTGGTCTCTCTCTTGTGTCGCACATTATGACCTTCAGTTTCACTGTCCCCCATCCCTGATGATGTTGTGTCAGTCGCTGCCATGTAATTCATGACCTTTATGCTCTAGCAAGGGAAGTCGTCCATTAGCTACTCAGTCCTTTCCACTTCACTATCATCATTAGTGTCAGTCTGTCCGTCGCTCTACTCTTTTCTCTCGTGCCTTGGTTGAGGGTCTCTCATTGCCTCAACTATGGCGGACCTCCTTCTGTCAACATCAGCTCATTTATTCCAGAAGCCAGGTCTAGAGGGCGGTGTACCTTGGTCCTAGCTTCCACTCCTGTTCGGTTCCTAGGATCAGGCAAAGGGATATCTCCTTTCCCTTTGGCTTGATTGTTTCTCCAGCTCCTTCAGCATGATCGAGATTCGTATACTTGATGGTCCAGTGATACAGCAGCAGCTCTTGATGATTCCCGGGTGTGTGTGAGATGTTTCAACCCTCATGAGGGGGTGGCCCTGCAGGTAACCCCCCACATGCCCGAATGACCTCTTCTTTGCAGCCTTCGATGCAGCTCCAGATATTTGATGATGTTGGCCATAGCCACTTGCAGCGCCTCTTCGATTTGCATGTATCAGTCAGATTTTGTGAGCCCTTCCCCATTTACAGGGGGCATTTGGGTTGTATTTGTATCTCATGTACTCAGATATTATTGTACAAGTCCTGGCTGTTATCCCAGGCACAGCATGTATATGGGATTCTTCATTGTATTTTTATCCGGCTCATGATTACGCCAGCTGTACTTTATGGTTCGGTCCCTTGTTTACTAGACACACTATTCTTTTGTACTTTGTCTCGGCGGGCATAGGTATGCCTCCCCCGCCGCCTTCAGCACAGGTACCCTCTCATAAAAAGAGACTTGTTGCACCTGTGAGTCTCGTCTCCTCAGGGTCTAGTCCTTCAGCACACTATCTACCTCACACTCCTCTCTCTGACACCCCTTTTTGTTGTCTAGTGTTTGTGTTCTTACAACGTACTTCGGTCATACGATTTGCTCCTGACACTCGCACGCTGGGGGGCAATCTGTTACACCATTTTTTGGTCATCTAACTTATTATCAATAGATGGACCCAAGTACACCATGTAAGACCTGTTTTACCCTAAGTAAAACCACTTTCACTATGTTAAAACAAGAAACCCCAAAAGGAAATATTAAACAAACCCATATTTGTTTGATTTTCCTCATGGAATAATTAATTAAACCATAATTTAATTATTATTCCCAGTCATGTTTAACTCAAAATCAAAGAAATTAATTAGATAAACCTTTATTTATCTTATTATTTTCTAGGAATAATCATTTAAACCTTATTTAGATGATATTCCTTGTTAAATATGACCAAATCACCCACAAATAATTAAATAAATCACTATTTATTTAATTATCTTTCAACCATTTCCTTAAATAATTAAATAAATCGTTATTTATTTGATTATCTTCTAACCGCTTCCTTAAAAAGATAAATAAATCATTTATTTATTTATTTTTGACAAATTAAGGGATTTGACCCAAGTCAAATACCTTTTCCCTCCAACAAATATAATAAAATATTCCATAAAAAGTGGATCTAGATCCGGTTAACCCATGCACCAAGATCTAGAATGACCCAATATTTTGTTATAAATAGGAGGGTTTTTCCTACCATTCTTCACCTTTTGTTGCCTATTAGATCACTCTGGATCTATACACTTGGTCACATATCTCCGTCATTTGCTCCCATTGAGCTCTACTCTTTGCATTAGGTTTTCTACATCAACTAGAGAGAGAAATCTTAGATCTGAAGTGCTGAGGACTTCCAAGAACCCATCCCACTGAGGGGAATTGGATACTCCTTCTAGTTTTCCTCACAGGTGCCCCATTTAATACAAAAATTCTTTCAAAAATTGTTCTTGTCTTGTCTATTGGTATATGGAGCAAACCCTTATTTTTACTGCTTAATGTCTTTCCATACATAGATCTGGTGTTTTGCAGCTATTTTCTTGTCTAACTAATTGCAGATCTGAAGATATTGGCAGCCACTTTTGTTGTTAGGGCTATTAGTTATGCGTAGCTAAAGTGGTCCTTTTTCGTACACTTCGACAAAGGATTCATACTAACATCAGGCACACAATCCAACCAGGTTTAAGGCACACCATGACATCTACATTTCCCACAACTATCACAAGGATATGATCACCCAAGAAACAGAACGAAGAACTAACTTCCAAAAATATGAATAATTCAGTACTTAGAACAACAACCAGGAAGAAAATTCCCAAGGAATAAAGGTCTAAGATGATGCAAGATAGGCAAAAGTAGGTTGTTGAGGTAGAGGAGTCGGAAGAGGAAGAAATATTTGCTAGAGGGATGGCATATATTGAGTTGGAGGAGGCAAAACCTATCTCCAGGTTTCCCCCATATATTTTGTCATGGAAACTAAAAGTCGTGAGGCCTACAAAGGATCCAAACATAGTGAAATACAAGATTTTCAATCCATTCTTTCCTGAAGAAGTATTGGATGAAGGTGAAATTTTGGGTAAAGTGCCACAAATGAGCATGGAGGATTGGAATTTCATCGAAAACATAAATAACCCCAATTTGAGTGAAGCTAGTATCTACGCTCTACATACTATGAAGCTACTAGATTGACAAGGTTAGAACCAATGAAGTGGGTAGCTGGAATTCAGAATGTAGGGCTGTTGAACATGTTATATGTTATACACATTGGGCACAAAATTATCAATAAAATATATGTGCGCCAACTGATTTCCCTAGTGCATGATGGTTATCTATGGTTGGGGGAGAGAATCCCCATTGATGTGATTTTGATTAGGAATATCACAAAACTTCCTTATATCAGCCTAGATCCCGATGAAGCATTTGTCGAAAAGGATCAGGATTAGAATATGACTGACAAGATGAAGTAGGATTATGGACTAATTTATGGAAACATGGGTTACTCTATTGACTCCACCAAATATAGGTCGGTGCCATTTTCCACCCATATTTTAACAAGAAAGATCATGTGAAAGTTCCACACAGAGGAGGTTTCAATGCTAGTGGTGTCTTTGGATGCGTAGTGTAGAATAGGCATCCTATACAATTGGACCATATATTTAGACGACTATAGAGAGAAATAATTCTTAGACGACTATAGAGAGGGTATAGAGGAGGGTAATCAGTTCCACTATGCGTGGCTCTTGTTCTTAATTGTGTTGATGGTTTGGAATAAGCTTGATGAGTTGTAGTTCCCCACTGCAGACCCAGATCTCTTCGAGGCTGCGAGGTATGGCTCGTTGTGGAATTCATAAGAGATAAACCGGGGTGATGGAGAAAACATTATTTTGGGTCAAGTTTGAGATGTGTCTATGCACAATGATAAAAAAGAAGCCCCAACTATCACCAAGTATTTTGGCAGAATATCGACGGGTCACCGAATTTAAAGCAGATTTCCAAACTTGCACATCTAAGCGAAGAAGGACCTTATTGAGGTCTGGTATGAGCTGCCATGCCTAGTGATAGAGGGTGATGTGCCACGAATAGTAGGTGCATGGCCAATTTATTGGATAACTCTGTCCACTGAAGAAGTGGAGACAAAGAAAGTAGGAACAAGTGGCATGAAGACTAGTGTGAAGACCAGAAAGATGGACTCCAAGAAGTAGCCTAAGCATGCAACCTTCGCGACATAGGGAGTCTGAAAAAGAAGCTGAGAGGAAAACAGAGCCTGGTGATAATTAGGGTGGTGATGACACATTTATGGATCTAGAAAAGTACCCCTCCCCTTACATTTTGAAGAGACTGTAGACATAGGGCGGAAGAAGATGAAGTCAAATAGGTCTGCCAACCCTGAAGCAATGGTCCTCAATGAGGGGCACTTCGATGAAATTGGTGACACTCTTCGACACATTACCAAAAATATCTGGGGCAACATTGAGAACCAATACAAAAGTTATTTCGTGAGGTATATAAGGGCCTCAAGGATTTATAGGTTCAAATGATCTTAGTACAAGCAAGCATGAATCAAGCAAGCGGGCTTCAAATGAACATGGCTCAATCGAGTGTGGCACCAACAGGTGAAAGTACAGCAGAGAAAGAGCTAGAAATTACAACTTATATTGCGCAGTGTCAATACCTACAGGTGCCTTATTTTTTGACACTATTGAGCAACCAATGTAGGCGGCACATTGGAAGAACACAAGGATTAACCTCATTATGTTGCCTTTGAAAACACTTCATGAGTTCCACCATAGAATTGCTGACAAGTTGCGGATCTCAGAGTAGTACACCTTGTTAATCATCTAGGATGTTAAGTAAGAAAGGTAGATGATGGAAGAGGAAAATAAATAGGTTGTACATGAGCGCGATGAGGCAGTTACACAGAGACAGAAATTGGAAACAACCATCACCAAGGTTTGCAAGGAATTACCTGAGTTGTAGATTCAAGATGTAGCAACGCCAGAGGAAAAAGTGAAAATATCATGACAACAGTCAAGGAGTCCAAGGAAGAGGTCCACAAGGTGCGCCTCAAGATGAGGATGAAGATAATTGAGTTGTATATGTAATTGCATCCCGCGACTCCACCGGGGGTCCCAGAGTAGCACACGACAACGATTAAGGCTGCCAATGAACATATTGAATCCATAGTCGAGGAATGCACCCATGTCTTTGAAGATATTATGGACGTCTGGGCCTCACTGCAGGAGGAACCTCAGGTGTAGAATATTTAATAATAATTTCAAGTGAAACTGGAACAAATGTACCACATTAAATTCATCGCAAAGAATTTAACACCAGTACAACAATATGCCTATCTCCAAGAGGATAAATTTTTACAAGAAAATATCGACGAGATTCACAGAAAATAATATATTATCACAGCTATAACGAATCCATGGGAAGCTAAAGCCAGTAAGCTATCAAATACTATCGAGAAAAAATTGAAAGTACTACACTAGACGTAGAAGGAGATTGCCATAGAAATCACAGGGGCATTCACTCAAACATTGTTGATTGAAATCCATGAAGTTGAGAAGTAGTGTGCCAAAATAGTTCCACCTCTGAAGGATTCCTTGAACAACTTCAAAGAAAATATCGAGGGCATGCCAACAGAGTGACTCAAGACGAGTCACATTTTTGTGTTGGGGGCCTGTTCGACATGGTACCCCTCGATTGAAGATTTTGAGAAATATGCCACGGATCGAGGAGTGGAGCGCATAGTGCAGAGCTATGTTATAATATTAGGGGTTTTAGGGTGGGTCAAAACCCCTTATTTTTTAAATGGATGGGATAATTTTGTATACCTTGAGCTCTACCCATGGTTTTTAGACCACAGTACTATAAAAGTGATAGATATATAAGGAGTCTAAAAGTAAGAATTCGATATATATCATAACTCATGATAAAATTCAATTGGATGTAACGTTATTTTTATTCTGTATTCTATTTTTTTGTGGGAAAGGGAAGGCTCCTGTTGCTGATTGTCCGAAGACCTTTGAAATTTTGTAGCTGAGTGCACAGACCCATGCATCTGAGTGTGTAGGGTGGAAAGGGTTGTATTAATAATATCTGAGTAATAATAGAAGACTTTGAAGTCATATCTATGTTCTATGTTTATGTGTCTGTTTTACTTGTATTTTGATTTCATCTTTGTTGAGTTAAGGGTTTTTATACATAAATAAATTCATTGGAAAGTCTTGTTTTTGGTTATTTACGCTATTTAATGCTTGTTAGAGTAAAATCACACAGTCTGCAAGATAGTTCAATAAGAAGCGTTGAACAACAATTGTATAATTAGCATAGTTCTTTTGCGAATCTTTGTTAAGTGTTGAAAGGAATATAAGTCCTAAATCCACACTCCATTTTCCCTCTGGCTGTAGAAACTTGGTTCTACCCTTCCCTAATATTGCCTCGGATGAGACTTCGGTCTGCGTAGCAGATTATTTCGGAAAGGGCTTGTAACAGTGGTTTTTGTTGGTTCACACAGCCATATCTGAACCTCGACCGAGGCCCCATCAAGCCAAAAAAACTCAACTTCATGCCCCCAGCTCGAACTAAATAAGCTAATTGAGTGATAAAAACTATTTCAACTCGGTTAACTCATTCAAGTTGTCGTTGATGTGGAATTTTTAATTTCTCCTAATTTAATCAAGGGAAAACTAAATTAGGAATTTCTTGATGCATTTTCAACACTCCCGCTTAGAAAGAAAGCGTTTCACAACTACCCCAATACAACACCTATGGAATGTAATACATGAAACACGTCCCATTTTTTTTTTCTACTACAACATTTGCAACTGAAAAGCATCCAAAAACAAACTAAATCAAATGTGTCCGTAACTATCTACTGGGAAAATTGTGTTGTTGCTACCTCTGCTACTGAGCCTCCTCCTTTGTTGTCAACACTGATTTGTAATGCTTATTATTTGAATCAAACTAATCCCCTGCTCCTAAATATTATGGCCCCTTGTAGCAAGGTAATGATCCATAAGACAAAAAACACCTCAATGGACCCTGCCCAAATTTCTACACTCCGAGACTAGGGACTCACATCTCCCCACCTCACACCTGGAGGTATGGTTGCATGTGCTACTTCTTCCAACATAGCTCAAAATATCCCCCTGCTATAGGTCTTTGGCGCTTGAGTGGATGTTTCGACTTTGTCTCCTATTTTCTTCTCCATTTGTGGTTTCTTAACAACTTGTTGAGGCTGCTTTTGAGGCTCCATTTTGAGAGGTAAATCATGCTCCCTCTCAACTACCAAGTATCTAACATTTTTATTTCTCCTCAAGGCTTTGAGTGCAAATTTTACCTCAATTTAATAAAGGTTCTTTAATTGCACACAAATATGCTTCACCTTTCTCATGGTGATGTGTCTCAAGAATGCCTTTTCTTTGCTAAATATCACATCGTAGCCATGGTCTTCCAAGTCCGTGACAAAAACCAAATTCTTCTTTAGACCTGGAACAAAAATTACATCCTTGAGCTTTAGAGGGGAGCCTGAATCCCTCTAAAAGGTGGTTGTGCTGATACCAGTCATACTATACCTTCCATCATCTCCAAACTCAATGTTTTGCTTGAGGTCTTTCTCCTCAAAGTCAGTGAAGAAATATCTTTACCCCGTCATATGGAATGAGGAACCATTATCCAGATACCACATGATTCCTATTACCATGCTTTCCATGCATGAAATGGGAGTGAAATATAGCTCAAATTTTGAAGCTAGAGCTTCACATGCTGTTGCTACTATAGGCTCCTTATTTTTTTCCTTCTTTTGTGGAAATTTTATGGCATAATGCCCAAATTCATGACAATGAAAACATTCTATTTTGTACTAGTATTTCTGCTTTCCCTCTAGGTTGGAATTAGCCTCAACTTGGGACTTCTTCCCATTGGACTTCCTTCCTTTTCTGACTAATGCAAAATTCTCATCCTATTCTTTGGATGAGGTCCCATCTTTGTTGTTCTGCCCTATTTATTCCTGCACTAGATCAGACCATAGCTGCTCCCGATGTGGTAGTTTCTCTCTACCATTTACCAATATTCATACCTATTCCAGCTCTTGGGAATTACCAAAAGAGATATATCTACCAAATATTCTTCAGTGACAGTAGCACCGACCTCATCAAGGTAATCACGACACTATGTAAACATTCTCAGGTATTACATAATTGTTTTATTCTTTTTCATCTTAATAATTTGAATCTTTTCCTTGAGTGCTAGCTTCCTGTGGTTAATATTATTGTTAAAAAAAATTGTCAGTGTTTTCCACATCGTAAATGGAGTCTCTTTCCCATGGATATTGAAGACAATATGATAACGAACTCACTTGAATATGATTTTCCTCACTTTAGCCATATACTTCTTCCACCAAGCAAGATCTTGGGCATCAAATGTTGTGGGTTTTTATACATCTATCTTGATGTATTGTAGCAGTCCATTATCATCCAATATTGCCTCTAAGAGGATATTCCATGCCACAAAATTTGTGGTTACTTACAAACCATACTCAAGCCTTAGTCCTTTGAAATCCATCTTCTCAATCGAGGAGAAAACCTACAAAATTGATCTTCAAATTCAAACTTCCTACAATGACAAATTCAAAGTCTCTTCTCTACTGTGAATCTATATCTAATACCATGTAGAAATTAATGTGTCAATCCTAAAATTCTTGTGAAATTTACTAAATCACAAGACTAGAATCTAATCTATAAATCTGCGGAAGTAAATTCACGTTCGAGAACAAAAATCATTAACATGCATCAATATTCAACCACATTAGCACACCCTTCTCATGATGAAGATATTGATTACAAAATCATTGAAGATATGAAGAAGGTTATATTGAAAATGCAATAATAAATTCTTGGGGTAATAAAAATATCACCACCTATTAATTCTTCTTAATGGTGGTAAGATTTTTCTTAACATCCAGGGATTACCACTCAATAATCCTGCTTAGGGGTGCTAAGATTTTTCTTAACACCTAGGGATTACTAGGTGGTAATATTTTTATTAAAAATTAATTTCTTACATCTTACTCAAACACTGGTCTATTGTTCCTTAAGTTGTATTTCTTAGCAGGTTGTTGAGGAGGAGCATCACCTGTTGGAGGCTCACCAACACCTTATCAATCATTGTTGAGAATCAGTTCAAAAATTAAAATTGCGTCACCAACATTTTATTTTTCCTCTATCAAGGTTGGCTCATCAATATCTTGTGTTTTCTTAAATTTCTCTTATGTTGTCAAACTTTCAATAACACTATTCAACCATAGCATTCATGTTATGTTTCCTCTGAGGGAATTCCTTTTATGAATGAGTCTCTTGATGAAAGGTGCAATAATTATCCATGCCCAAATTTTCCAAATTTAACACAACATTCGAGATCTGTGCAAACTTAGTTAGTTGGTTGAAATTATTATTAAGAAATGACTTAAGAGGCTTGATACTGTTAGAATCCTTACTTTAATTCCTCTTTAGTTTTGATACTTCATTGGTTAACAACTTTAGAGATTTATTCAAGCTAACCATATCAAAATATTATTTCTCTTTAGCTTGGTGGAAGTGGCTTGGGACTTATTAGAAGTTTCTTTTAGGTCATTTGAATCCTCCTTGTGAGTAATAAACCCAATAGACCTCAATTCCTTCTCTACAACAACTTCTTCTGCAAAGCTAAGAGCCAGAGTTTCTATTGTAGTGAACTTGAAAAAAAAGGAAATGTTAGTAGGAAAGGAAGTAGTATAATAATATTTTGTGATAGAATCATGTGATTGAACATCAGTGAGGGATTTATTCAAAATACATGTAAATATTTGATTAAAATACTTAACCTTTTCTTTTTCCCCCATATGAATATTCCAAAGTAATTTTAATAGCAATGCTGGCATTTTATCATCAACAAACTTTTCAAAGAATACTTATTTAAACACCCTCCATTTATGGATTGAATTAGTTGGAAGGCTATGGTATTAAACTGATGCTCTACCTTCTAAAGTATATGAAAATAATCTACAACAAAAATCGTAAAAGAATTCCTCTAACATATGTAGATGTAAGTATAAGGCATTAATATGGTCCTTGACCTTTGCTTTCTTATTAGGATCGAGCTTTGTGAGAAACGTTTCCGAGTGTTGCTGGAACGGGGTTCCCTAAGCTGCGAATTTTGTATATTTTTTTATTAATTAGTCTAACACAGGGGTTTTGGGGTGGGTCAAAGCCCCGAATGCATTGTAATGGGTCAAAGGGTAGACCTAGAGTCAGCAAACCACGATTTGCGGACCATAGGATAGCGTAGGCTATATCGATATAAATAGATGAATATTTTGAGTCTAGAGGTAGGCATGAATTTGGACTGATGCTATGTGCAAACTGTTAGATTTTTTTTGGGTTGTTTTGGCTAAGGACTCCTACTAGCTGTGTGCATATAGATCCTCAATCCTGCTATGTGTGGACCTTGCTGGATGTGTGCGCAGACTGTGTTTTGGGTTGTAATTGGGTTTTTGGATACTAATATATGTGTATATAGTTGAAATATCTCTGTTTTATCTGGATCTATTATGTTACTGTTGATGAAAATATTTGGAACCTGTTTGGTGCTGCGAATACATCTGTGCTATCTATTTATGCTGTGAATATATCTGTGTTATGGTATAAAGTATATATGTGATCTGTTATATATGCGTTTATGATATTATGCACCGGTAATTGCTGATACGCACGTGGATGCGAAGGTACTGACTAGATCTATGCATGGTAATGGATCTATTATGATTAATTACAGATCATACTGTTAAAGAGCCCGCAAATAGACCTATCTTGTGCGAATCTGATAGGTTGTGAACACAGATCTGCCTTGATTACCTACTCTCTCTCAGGGTGCGGAAACCTAGTTCCAACACCCTCCCATACTGCTTCGGGTGAGAATTTTTCCTGCGCAAGTAGGTCATTGCCGAAAGGGCCAGTAGTATAGGGGTTTGTTGGAAAAATTTAACCTCCGAACCTAGCTCAGGACCCCTCAAGCCAAAAAATGGTTATGTTTCTGGGACCAGGAGCATTTTGAGAGAGATCGGGTAATGCCACGGGGTTGTTGGAAACCTGAGAAGGTGGAAATTGAAGAGTGGTTAGAAAGAAAAGTTCTATAATTTGCTATGAAAGAGAATCACAACACGAATCTAACAGCTAAGAAGTGGAAAAATAAGTATATTTTTACTAAAGTATATGAAATTTTCTTTGTAACCTTTGCGCATGAGCTGTAGGAGTGGCTAGATAGGCTTGTAGATTTCCAAATGTGTTGGAAGGACGAGCAGGTCACTCAGTGGACTCCAGAGTTCATCCAGCAACTGGAGAAGGCTAACAATACCATCACCTTTAAAGTAGATCACTAGGTGCATAGCGTGCTGGGAGGATTTGTGACAGAATTCGCAGTTGATCAGTTCCTATCCTATTTTGAAGTAGAGCAGAGGTTCTTCAAAGGTTTCTGGGGTAAGTTCTTGAAACAATTTCCATTATTGTTTAAAATATTTGTTGGGTGCAGTAATTACACTTAAGCGAACTCCTCAACACTTAATTTGTCAACCCGGGGGATCCGTAAACATATATACGAAGCACAAGAAATGCCAAAGATGGTATGAATCTTCCTAATGTAAATCCCTACTTTCTTTAAAGGAAAGGTTTCATAATCAAATTAAAAAGAGAAAAGGAAGGAAACTTGAACCATCTAAAATAATCTAAGACTGGAACAAGAAAGAATGCATTTTCAAGAGGGAATTAAAGTTAAAAGGCAATCACTCCAGTTGACTATTGTTTAACTACTGAGTATATGTTTTTATTTTAGCAGAGACACTTAGCAGTCTCATCAGATGGGCCCTTAAACCTACTTCTTTAGAGATTTCCTTCTTGCACTAATCTGTCATGCACTATTGCATTCTGCTTGCACTAGTGAAGGAACGAAGATTTATGCAGAAGGTAGAAATGGTGTCTTTACTAAAAGCTTTTTACTTCACGCAAGGGCTTGAAATTTTCCAGGTTCAAAGCACTCAGATCCTATGGCAAGAAACTATTTCTTGCACTGGATCAGAGCTACCTGCACTTAGCATTTAATTCTTAAAATGAGTGTTTAATTATTTCAAGTGCTATTATACTCTTAAATCAAATTGCACACATAAAAAATGAATGTTTCTGGTCTTAAAAAAATGCAGAAATAAATAAACAATGAATGTATATATTTATCCTGTCATAAGCATTTTAATTAAAGAAAGAGGGTTGCGGGAAGTTAAACCAAGAAATTTTGCTGCATCACACCAACGTGCATTGGTGCAGGTTCATTTCTCTTGCTTAGACCAGGTGGGAAAACCAATCAAGGAGAGTTTCAAAAAAAGAGATATCACACCAATGTGCACTGGTGCAGGTTCATTTCTCCCGCTTAGACCAGGTGGGAAAACCAATCAAGCAGAGTTGCAGAAAATGATATATCACACCAACGTGCACTGGTGCAGGTTCATCTCTCCTGCTTGGACTAGGCGGTGGAAAAACCAATCTAAAATCAAGTGTAGGGACAGAAATTGTGGGAAAAGGAAAGTTATCTACTTCACACAATAGATCCACTTGCACTCAGACAGGAATACATGTGCTTAAGATTAAATCACACTTGACAATATAAACACAAATTACAAGAAAACACAAAATGGGGTAAATGTGCTGGGTTGGTTGAATCCAAGAATATGCAGCACTTTTCTGAATAATATTTCGCTTCTCACGAGCGAACAAGTGGGGTGGTGTTTTCCCAGTAACCAAGTAATTAGCAATGTCAGAAAACCATGGAGAATCTGTTGACATAGAAAAAATATGTTCATATGGAAAATCATGATTAACAGGAGTTGCTTCACCAAGATTATCTAATCTAGAAAGAAAATTTGCTACAACATTAGATTTCCCTGGTCTATAAACAATAGTAACATTAAACCCCTGCAATAATAGCAACCACCTACAACTCTACCACTAGTTAATGGTTTGTTCATCAAATATTTAATCGCAGAATGATCAGTATGTACAAATACTTCATATCCTATAATATAGTGCCTGAACTTATTAATTGTAAAAATTACAGCTAAAAACTCTTTCTCTGTAACTGTATAATTCAATTCAGTAGAAGACAAATTCTTACTAATATAATAAATAGAATAGGATTGCTTATTTTCCTCTTGTCCTAAAGTTGAGCCAATAGCCAAATCTGAAGCATCAGAGGAAATGTGAAAAGGAAAGGACCAGTTAGGACCTCGCAAAATTGGTGCCTGCACCAAATTTTCCTTCAATGTTTCAAAAGACTGTTGGCAAGCTATGGACCAAGAAAATTCACTATCCTTAGCTAGAAGTTGGAAAAGAGGGGAAACTATCTTAGAAAAATTTTCAATGAATCTTCTATAGTAACCAGCATGTCCTAAAAAACCTCTTACTTCCCTTTGAGTTTTGGGTGTAGGAAGATGAAGAATAATTTCAATCTTTGCTGGATCAACCTGGATACCTTTATCAGAAATAAAATGGCCAAGTACCACTCCTGCTTTGCACATTAATCTACATTTTTTTTCACTCAAAGTGAGATGGGCTTCTTGACAACGAAGAAGTACTTTCTCTAGATTTTTTAGAGGCTCCTGAAAAGAATCACCAAACACAGAAAAGTCATCCATATAAATTTCTACAAATTCTAGATCAGCAAAAATGGCCAGGAATTCCCTTTGAAAGGTAGCTGGGGCATTACATAAACCAAAGGGAAGCACTTTATAATAAAATTTACTCCATGGACATGTAAAATTAGTTTTATCCTAATCTTCGGGTGTAATCTGTATCTGGTTATAACCACTGAAGCCATCCAAAAATGAAAAATATTTCTTTCCTGCAAGGGTATCAAGCACCTAGTCAATTAAAGGGAGAGGGAAGTAATATTTGACAGTGGCTTTGTTTAATTCTCGATAATAAATACAAATAAGCCACTTTCCATCTTTGTTAGGTACTACCACTAATGGAGAGACCCACTAACTGTCAGAAATAGGATAGATAAAATTGGCATACAAAATTTTCTGTAATTCTTCCTTCACAATATCTCATAGAGTTGGATTCATTCGCCTTTGGGGTTGTTGGACAGGTCAGGTTCCTTCCTGAATATAGATATGATGTGTACAAGTTTCAGGAGGGATCCCCTTCATGTCTTCATAGCCCCAAGAAAAGGCAATAAGATGGTTTTGTAGCAAATTCATAAGTTGCTCCTGCTGAGATGAGTCCAAATCTGAACTAATATGCAAGGAATTACTAGGGCTAATCTCAAAAAGAGTGGTATCAGGCTCAGGAGTACTCAAGGGAGTGGTCCAATGCAACGGTACAAAAGAATGAGAATCATGATTATCTTGAAAATCTAGGCTGAAAATCTGGCTCAATGGCTCAAAATTAGGCATAGTGTCTAGATTATTAAGGAAATATTGAATGTCATCTTCTTGTGAAGACCCAGTATAATGATGGATAAGGGAAATAGACCGAGTCTCCTCATCACTGCTTTGATCCAACCATAAAGTATCTTGAAGGTCCTGAATGGATCTATCAGGGGGATATAAGGTAACTTTCTTCCTAGAATATCCATGCGAAATATACATATCACCGAAACGACATCAAATATATGCATCAGTTGTAGCTAGCCATGGTCGACCCAAGATCAAGGGATGTCCTCCTACCGAGTTCTTTGGCTAAATCACAATAAAGTCAGCAGGGTATTCCCAAGAATCTAATGAGATGATCACGTCGTCCAATACTCATTCCAGCTTAATTTTAGATCTATCTACCAATTCAAGCCCAGTGGGAGTAGGGCGAAGATGAGATAACCGACTTTGATCCATGGTTTGCTTATTCATGACATTAATGGCTGCCCCCAGGTCTATAAGAACATTAGAGACAAGGAAATTACCAATATGAACTAATACAACATGGTTTCCGGGATCAATATATTTTTCCATAGACACACATCCCATCATCAACTCTACTGCCCTTATAACAAATTGAATGGTTTGGGGTTCCAATCTCTTCCTCCCGAGTTTCTTGAGACAGATTTCCTTAATAATATTAGTACAAATGGGGATCTCTTTAATAGCTTGAATCAAAGGTATCTTAATGAAAATATTTTGAAGCTCAGATGCCAAACTAGACTCACAAATAGGCTCATTCATTTCCATTACTAGCCTCTCTGGGAAGGGAGGCTGGTTGGAAGAAGATGGAAAGGATTCAGAGGGTAACGACTGCTTAGTGATAGCTTTCAGAGAATGGTTAATAGTTTCCTCTTCTCCTTTCTCTTCAACAATCACCCTAGGTTTCTTCTGATTTTCTGATGTTATAGTCCTTCCCGATCTCGATTGAATATCATGAACCCCAACTAAAATATACTGGTATTCGAATGGTAAAGGTGGGTTTATTACATGGATCATTTGCAATGCTTTATTATTGTTATGATTGGGCATAGGTTGAGAAGGCAACTGAGGAGGTCGAAAGGGTGGAGGTAAAGGCAATGGTGGAGTAATAAAACTCGAAAGTTGAGGCATTGAATAAGGTGTATGCGTAGATGGATATGATTGCATGGGTGGTTGGTGGGGATATGGAAAATGGGTTGGCCCTTTCCAAACTTGTTGCCATGGTTGAGAAGGTTTCCCGTGCTGATATTTATTCCCATACTACCACTGCTGATTAGTGTTAGGATAAGAATATGCATGTGAATTATAACCAAAATAGTGTGGAGAAAATTTAGGAGCCATACCTGCACCTACCCGAGGGCAATTCCTTCTTGCTCCTATAGCATACAAGTATTCAGCTTCAGGCTGTCCCCTTGTAAATACAACTTTAAGTCCAGGTATATAGGGACATTTTTCTGTGACATGGTCTTCTACACAAATGGCACATTTATTAGTTTCTTTCAAACTAAGAGGACACTCTTTAGGAGGATTCTTGTCTCTACATTTAGGACAGAAAATACATAATGACTCTTGTTCCTTCATAAGTTTTTGCTGGAATTTTAAAGAGTCTAACTGTTTGGTAACAGTATTCATTATATCAATTTTCATGTTTTCCATTTTATTTTCTAGTCCAATAATCATAGCATCAATAGATTCAGTTTTTCTATTTTTGTTTCAAGTTCCTCTACCAGATCTATACTGATTTCTTGAAAATTTCCTGCATAATTCACAAATTTGTTCAAAAGTTTGCTGAGAAATATCACCTTTTCCTAACAGATTCAAATTATTTCTAGCATTATCAGTAATTCCTCTTAAGAACAAGGTTCTAATAGTACTGGGATCAAACTTAAGTTTCGACCTTTGTAAAATATACAAGAATCTTTATAAGTAATCTTCAAGAGTTTCATCCTCATATTGTATGATTGTAAAAATTTCATCCTGCATGTCCCGAGTTTTGAAATATTCTTGATATTTAGACAAAAAAACTCTCTTCATCTAATCCCAAGAGGTTATAGTGTTTCCTCCCAACCCCATAAAACAGTGTAAAGCTGAGTCCTTGAGAGTAACAAGAAATAATCTTAACTTCTGAGCATCAGTTGAATAATCATAACTTCTACACAGAATATCAAACTCGAATAGAAAAGAGTCAGGATCTTCATGAACTTTACCATGGAAATGAGGGAGAGCTTATGGTGGAATATTCTTCATTTGCGCCAGAGTATCAGGATCTAAAATTGGAAACACAAAAGTGGATTGTTATTCAGTTACCTGGTTGTCACCAGTCCCTTCCAAATGATCTTCTTGGTCCACCATTGTTTCCATTTTACTTGTACTACTCTCGACAGGCTGATCCACAACTGAGCTGTTGTTACCAGAATCTAGGTGGATTGTTCCTCCATGATGGGTTTGAATTGGATTGGGCTTCCTGCTTACAGAAGGAGACCCAATATGAAAATTGTTTTCAGAATTCTTTCGGCCCTTAGTGGGCTTCAAACCCTTACCTTTTCTAGGCATTCATTTCAAAGAAAAAAGAAAGAAAAATAACAAAAAAATTCTAAAAAATACTGTCAGAAATCAATTAACACCAGTAAAATTCCTTCAAAGAAGCTATTCCAAACAATACTGCAAAAATAAAGGAAAAATTACCTCTATTGTATAATCAGAAAATTCTTGCCAAATCAAATCGCCTCCCCAGCAATGACGCCAAAATGTTGGGTGCAGGAATTACACTTAAGAGAACTCCTCAACACTTAATTTGTCAACCCGGGGGATCTGTAAACTTAGAGATAAAGCACAGGAAATGAAAGAGATGGTATGAATATTCCTAATGTAAATCCCTACTTTCTTTAAAGGAAAGGTTGCAAAATCAAATTAAAAAGATAAAATAAAGGCAACTTGAACCATCAAAAATAATCTAAGACTGGAACAATAAAGAAAGCATTTGCAAGAGGGAATTAAATTTAAAAGGCAATCAGTCTAGTTTATTATTGTTTAACTACTGAGTATATGTTTTTATTTTAGCAGAGACACTTAGAAATATCATCATATGGGCCCTTAAACCTTCTTCTTTAGAGATTTCCTTCTTGCACTAATCTATCCTACACTATCGCAGTCTGCTTGCATTAGTGCAGGAATAGAGATTTATGCAGAAGGTAGAAATGGTGTCTTTACTAAAAGCCTTTTACTTCATGCAAGGGCTTGAACTTTTCTAGGTTCAAAGCACTCAGATCCCGTGGCAAGAAACTAGTTCTTGCACTGGATCAGAGCTTCCTGCACTTAGCATTTAATTCTTAAAATGAGTGTTTAATTATTGCAAGTGCTATTATAATATTAAATCAAGTTGCACACATAAAAAATGAATGTTTATGGTCTTAAAAAAATGCAGAAATAAAGAAACAATCAATGTATATATTTATCCTGTCATAAGAATTTTAATGAAAGAAAGAGGGTTGTAGGAAGTTAAACCAAGAAAGTTTGCTGCATCACACCAACGTGCACTGGTGCAGGTTCATTTCTCCTGCTTAGACCAGGCGGGAAAACAAGTCAAGCAGAGTTGTAGAAAAAGAGATATCACACCAACGTGCACTGGTGCAGTTTCATTTATCCTGATTAGACTAGGCAGGAAAACCAATCAAGCAGAGTTGCTGAAAAAGAGATATCACGCCAACGTGCACTGGTGCAATTTCAGTTCTCCTGCTTGGACCAGGCGGTGGAAAAACCAATCTAAAATCAAGTGCAGGGACAAAAATTGCAGGAAAAGTAAAGTTATCTACTTCACACAACAGATCCGCTTGCACTCAGATAGGAATGCATGTGCTTAAGACTAAATCACACTTGACAATATAAACAAAATTACAAGAAAACATGAAATGGGGTAAACGTGCTGGGTTGGCTGGGCCCTAGCCAACCAACATGTTTCCGTTTTGAATAGAAATGCTACTCAGTAATTTAATCAATTCATCAGCTCAAAACACAGAAATGAAATTTTTGAAAGATGAGGCGGAGCTCCATTTTATTAATTCACTGAGGCAAGTACATACGTTAATACATCGTCCAACCCAGATTTGGGCGATAACAAAATACAACGACCTGCTACCACCTCTCTGGCTATATTTATGTTCTCTTCTGCTGTCAAAAATTCCTCCTTTAGTCCTATTTACATTTTACATTATATAGACCTTTTTCCAAAGGACAAAATAGATCCTTTAACTGATTACATAACAAAACACAGAGTTTAGCTTTTTTGTCTTCAAAATTAGGCAGTTAGCAGAACTAGTCGTAGCTAATCTCCAACTTTCGCCCTTACAGATTGGTCTCTGTTGCCTTCAGATTACTTTCTATTGTGGCTGAAGTGGCTTAAGATGAGGTGGTGATCAAGGAGGTTCGGATCTACTGCAAGGATTCGTTGTGCTAGCAATGGTGCAAGATCCGATCCTGCACTAGGATCAGTGGTCACGGTAAGTACTCTAACTACCAAATAAACATAGGAGATATCAATAAGTTACAAATAGCAATTAAAAGTAAGAAATAATGTAATAAATAATTAATAAATGATAATTTGAATTAAAAATATGAAAAATAAAGTTTATACGAAATATTTCACCGTGCTTGGACTGGTGCAAGATGAGGGTGTATAAAAGAAGTAAAACAGAGGTAAATGGTTATGATTTAGGAAGGGGAAAATGGAAAAAAGAGAGCAAATTAGGGGGCTAACAATATTATTGTCTGAAAAGGGTACTCTGTGCAGCCACACCGAGTGAATGAGCTCTGGTCAGAGTGAGGGTACAACTCGAAGCAGTAAGTACTACAGAGTCAATCAAGAAGGAGATAGATCTTTCTACAGCCCAGTAAGAGATTTGGCTGCACATATACCTCCAGCTACACCACCTTCAAGTTATCATCGGGGTAAGAACTCGCCCATACCACCACCTCCATAATTAGATATGGCCACGCACATGAAGCTACCGACCTTAAAAGTGGTAGGAGAGGAAGATATGGACCGATTATGGTTTGTTGGAGAGTTAGTATGGACTACGCAGAATGTGGCCAACAATTTTGTCAAGAGGGCACAACTATCCCTTGCCTTCGAAGGAAGAGCCCTGGAATAGTATATGGGATACGTAGCTCAGCATGCGAATTCAACTATTCAATAGGTTAAGGATGCCCTAAAATAACAGTTTTAGAAGCTTAATTCCTACTCTCAGATAGTGAATGACCTAAAATATTTCAAACAAGGGCCCTCTAAGTCCATATGGGAGGCTGGTCAATGACTAAAGAAGGTGATCAGAGAGGGGGTATTTCTGTATGATGATAGAAAGCACAATGAATGGTTCATCGCTATGTTACTACCTCACCTTTGTGGAACTATGGGTCAGCAAGTTATTGACTCATAGGAAAAAGCCTTGAAGATTGCTATGAAGTTAGAAGCCGCACTGATCCGGATTTATGTAGGAACACAACAGAATAAACATATAACCATAAATATAGAGATGCAGTGGAAATAACACTTCCTTTCATTAATATCAAGAACTAAAATTTGCTTACAGACAAAATGGAAATAAAACTAGCTAGGGCGCTGGTAGCTATCTCTGAGAAGAGATGTGGCGGCTACAGGCCTCTGAACTGAGTTACAATGAGGTTCGAGGGCCTATTTATTATTGAGAAACAATGGAGAATCCTAAACATCCAAAAACCTAACCCTAGGAGATGAAGCGCCAAAACTATGGGCCCTGTTTGGGTAAATTGGTGTTTCAACTTCCCAGGGACGTAACTTTGGCATACTATCTCCGTTTGACGCACATGATACATCATTAGAAAGCTCTATCTGAGGAATACAACTTTCGCCATAAATATCA
This sequence comes from Pinus albicaulis, assembly GCA_034641835.2. Taxonomy (NCBI): domain Eukaryota; kingdom Viridiplantae; phylum Streptophyta; class Pinopsida; order Pinales; family Pinaceae; genus Pinus; species Pinus albicaulis. Next base: position 105,787,687 of record MU968411.1, read on the forward strand.
TTCTAGAATGATATTTGCTGGAGGCGCGATGCCCAAAAAACGTCGTTTAGGGCCTCAAAACGGCTCCAGAAGTTTAGGACCCGAAAAACTGCTAAAAATAGTAAATTATGCCAAAACTAAAAAACTGAAGGAGACAATGGTGGGGGCCCAAGTGGAATAGGCAGGTGGCCGCCAATATCCACCTGGATCATTCCTCCCCCCTTAGGAAGCAATGGTCCCCATTGCGTTAAGCTCCTCCATGAGATGAGGAAATTTCTGCTGAACTTGGTCCCTGGTGAACCACTTTCCTTGGTGCAGGAGTTGGCCAGCTTTGACAACCCGATACAGTTGGATCTTCTGTTGGTGAGTGTTCTTGATTTTCATGTCCATGATACAATCTGTGGTGGCCTATTCCATGCAGTCTGGGTTTAACTCTGTTGGTGTGAGTTGTTCTGAAATGTCTGAGGTGTCCAGTAGAGGTGGGAAGTAAGGACGAAGGTGATCCACATTGAAGACTGGGTTCAGACCAAGGAACGGAGGAATACTAAGCTAGAATTCATTGTTCCCTACAACCTTGGTGATGTTGTACGGCCCGTATCAGAGCGAGCGAAGCTTGCGGTGGGGTCTAGTTAGGCGCTCCTTCTGCAAATGTAGCCATACTTTGTCGCCCACCTGGAAATTGTGTGGCACCCGGTGTTGATCATGGCACTGCTTGTACTTCGCATTGGCTCTGTCCAATATATCATGAACCTGTTGGCAGACATGTGAACGCGCTCGATGAAGCTACTTGCTTTGTCAACTTCAAACTGGACATGAGCTGAATCGTCTTGAGCAGCTGCAAATGGCATGGCTATGTCAATGGGACATAGTGGCTGGAATCCCAAGCCCACCTGAAAGGGGCTATGGCCAATTGAACTGTGGAGAGCCCTGTTATAACTATGTTGTACATAGGGAGGCTCTCATCCCATGTGCATGGATGCTTTGAATTGTACATGCGCAGAATGTGTACAATAATTCTGTTGACGACCTCTGTCTGGCCATCTGTTTGGGGATGGAAAGTTGTGGACTTGGTGAGCTTTGTGTTCAACATTTACGAGAGGCTGCACCAAAATGTGCTGAGGAAACTGCTATCTCGATCTGATATGATAGACTATGGGATCCCAAAGTGCACCCACACTCTTTCAAAGAAGAGTTTAGCAGTGGCTTCTGCTGTGATATTCTTCTTATAGGCCACCATAATGGCCATCTTCGAGAATCTGTCAACGACCACGAAAACAAAGTCATTTCCATTCTTAGTAGAAGGCAGGCCCGACATGTAATCCATGGAGATGGATTCCCAAGGTCGACTAGGGGTAGGTAGTGGAGTATATAGGCCTTGCTTCTTGATGGTCGGTTTGGCAATGGCACAAGCAGTGCAGGATCTGATGTGCTTCTCGACATCCTTTCGAAGGTTCGGCCAATAGAAATATTTCTGTAGTATTGCTACTGTTTTCTCGACCCCGAAATGCCCAGCGACTCGACTATAGTGTGCTTCCCATATCATCTTGGCATGCTCGCTTGAAGGAACACAAAGGTGTCCCAGGTGACATAAAAGTGCATCTTGGAGGTGAAAATTTGGAACTTGCGTGCCCCCCAAGAGTGCCTTGTAAGTGTGGCCAAATTCTGGGTCACTTTCATAGAGAAGCGGCCAATCAGAAGTCTCGTGCCCACAAGAGTTGAGCACGGTGGTGAGCGCCACGATCGGTGGTCGGCTGAGGCAGTCTGCAACATTATTGGTTCTACCCTTCTTGTACTTGATGTTCAAATGAAACTGTTGCAGATATGTGGACCACTTCTGATGGCGATCATTCTGCAACTTCCCTTGTGTCTGTATGAACTGCAGGGGCCGGTGGTCTGTGTGGATGATTGTTTCCTTCCCCAAAATGTAATGCTTCCATTGTCGACAGGCTTGCACAATGGAATACATTTCTTCGTCATAGGTGGGATACTTGCGAACTGTCTCAGACAATGTCTCACTGTGATATGCCACTGGATGTCCCTGTTGAGTAAGAACTGCCCCAATAGCATAGTCAGAGGCATCTGTCTCGATCTCAAATGGCTGCTGCAAGTCTGGTAATGTGAGCACTGGGGCAGAACAGAGGCGATTTTTCAAGTCTGTGAATGCCTTCTATTGAGGTTCCGACCAAAAGAATTTTTCTCTCGCTCCTCCCTTGGTGACTTGACTCAAGGGCCAAGTGATATGAGAGAATCCCAACACGAATCTACGGTAGAAATTAGCAAGACCCAGAAAGCTGCGAAGCTCTGTTATAGTAGTCGGGGCTGGCCAATCCCGAATGACTTGGATCTTGGCCGGATCCACATGCACCCCCCTTTCATCAATAATGTATCCCAGATATTGAACCTGGGTCATGCCAAACGTGCACTTCCCCAAATTGGCACACAACTTGTGTTGCCGCAGTGTTTGGAGGACTTGTCGGATGTGATGAAGGTGCTCTTCCCAAGTCTTGCTGAAGATCAGAATGTCATCCAAGTACACCACTACGAATGAGTTGGTGAATGGCCGCAATATGTCGTCCATCATCCTCATGAAGGTTGCGGGAGCATTCGTCAACCTGAAAGGCATGACCAGCCATTCAAAAAGGCCTTCCTTATCTTTGAAGGCAGTCTTCCACACATCAGAGGGTTCAATTGGTACCTGGTGATACCCAGACTTCAGGTCGATCTTACTGAAATATTTTGCACCTTGGAGTTGGTCCAGAAGGTCATAAATCCGTGGGATTGGGTACCTATTCCGGACAGTGATCTTGTTCAGCGCCCGATAGTCAATACAGAGTCTCCACGTCCCATCCTTCTTCTGTACCAACACGATCGGGCTCCCACAGGGAGATGAACTTGGTCTGATGTGACCTTTCTACAACAGCTCCTGAATCTGCCTCTTGATTTCATCATTCTCCAGAACAGAGCGCTGATAGATCGGTCCATTAGGTAGCGGCGCACCGGGGGTCAGATCAATCGGGTGCTTGACCTGACAGTGCAGAGGAACCCCTGTGGGTGAGGTGAATATGTCCCCGTACTCCTCCAAAACCTTATCCATTTGTTGTTGTTGTGCAGAGGAGCCCTGTCTGGAGGTCGTGGCCACAGTCTTCTTCTTGCCCTGGGGGCGGATCATCAGGAAAACGAATTTCCTGGTTTGGGAAATGAGCTTGCTTCATTGTTTTGCACTAACCAAAGAGATAGCCGCGGGAGGTGGTACCTCTGGTATCCTGTACAACTTATTTCCCAAAGTAACAATGACAGCACGAGGTCGAGACTCATACACAACATGGTGCTTCCACCAAGTATGGTTGTCCTAATAATACATCGAAAACATCAATAGGAGAAACATCACATAATACCTCATCCATGAAGGGCTTGATGCTGTAGGGAAGGCGGCACTGCTGGCTGACGCGGAGATCTCGTCCTTGGTGAAGCCACCCAATGGTGTATGGATGTGGGTGAGCTGTGGTCGGAAAGCCCAACCGCTTCACGGTGTCTACTAAAATGAGGTTCTTTTGGCTCCCATTTTCGACAATGAACTGTGCAGGGGAGCCCTTTACCCACATCTAGGAGTGGAAGAGACGTTCCTCCTCCTCTGGATCTTCTGGTTCCTCCTCCTGGATCTTTTTAGTGGCAACAGTGGCATTCGGCTCCGCATCAATAATCTGTTTCCCTTTTTCATTCCTCGTGCCTCTGCACTCCGGAGTCGAGCATGCATCCCACCCGAAGCCCCCCATTCCCGCCTACTGAAGCACGCGGTCTCACACTCACTTGTGTTGCAAAAAGAGCCTATGGTCTCACACCACTTGTCCCCGTGTCCTTCTTTGCTTTGCGGTGCCATTCTTTCTTGTGGCTTTGACGGGTTGCTCAGCTTGCCCAGATCCGTCCCTCGTCTGCGGTTTGGAAGCACCTTTCCCTTGCTTTTGATTCGCAGATCCAAAGTCTCGCTTCTTCGGTTTGAATTTCTGCTCAATCTTGGCAGCATACCGGTATGCCGTACCAAGCGAGGAGATGTCGAGGAACTCCATTTCCTCCTGAATGTATCTGTGCAGACAACCGCGATACTTTAGCACCAAATGTTTCTCTGAATCTTTGATACCCAACTTTGTGCGCAGGGTATGGAACAGATTCGTCAGCTCGTGCACATCTTGATCCCTTTGTTGTCGCAGCGTGGTCCATTGCATGTACTTGTCCTCATAGCTCCCCACGGGATAGTACTGTTCCTTGACGGCGTCTCGGAAAGAATTCCAAGTTGGTACGGCCGAGAACAGAGAGGGTTCTGTCTGGTCCTTGTTCTCACAGTAGGTTTCCCACCAGTCCTTAACATGGGGGGTAGCTTCGAGGAGTGCAAAAATAATCTTCTCCCGGTCTGAAAAGTCATGAACAGAGAAATATCCTTCTAATAGATTCAACCATCTATCTACAACATCTACGTCTATTTGACCCTCAAATATGGGAATGTCAAAATTTACTTGTACCTTAAAAGGAGTCGCGCCTCCAGAGTGGCTGCTGGATGCAAATGCGCCGCCGGTGGGCAGCCGTTGAAGGATCTGAGCAAAGTTATCCATCATCGCGTTCCTTTGTTTTTCGAGGGCCTCCTCGAGAAATATTTTGATAGGATCTCCTGCTCCCTCATCTTTCTTTTCGTCCCCCATGGGTGTCCGTCGAGGTTTGCGAGGCTGATCTTGCAAAGGTTCCACCAGATCGAGCCCTAGCTCCTTATACCCCGACCTCGTTGGGGACATGCAAAGAAGAATCGAGAAAAAGCAGACCGCTCTGATACCACTGATCCGGATTTATGCAGGAACGCAACAGAATAAACACATAACCATAAATACAGAGATGCAGCGGAAATAACACTTCATTTCATTAATATCAAGAACTGAAATTTTCTTACAGACAGAATGGAAATAAAACTAGCTAGGGCGCTGGTAGCTATCTCTGAGAAGAGATGTGGCGGCTACAGGCCTCTGAACTGAGTTACAATGAGGCTCGAGGGCCTATTTATTATTGAGAAACAATGGAGAATCCTAAACATCCAAAAACCTAACCCTAGGAGATGAAGCGCCAAAACTATGGGCCCCATTTGGGTAAATTGGTGTTTCAACTTCCCAGGGACGTAAATTTGGCATACTATCTTTGTTTGACGCACATGATACATCATTAGAAAGCTCTATCCAAGTACTACAACTTTCGCCATGAATATCATTCCAAAAAGGAATGACATTCACTGAAGGTGTGATGCCCAAAAAACGTCGTTTAGGGCCTCAAAACGGCTCCGGAAGTTCAGGACCTGAAAAACTGCTAAAAATAGTAAATTATGCCAAAACTGAAAAACTGAAAGAGAAAATGGTGGGGGCCCAAGTGGAATAGGTGGGTGGCCACCAATATCCACCTGGATCACGCACCAAGAGATGATGCTCAGTTGGGGGTACAAAAAATCCAAGGGTAGCTATAGGCCATGCATCTTGAAATCCAGAACTTACGCAAGGATCGAGGGAGAGAAGCTAGCCCAGATGTTTGGTGCATAATATGCAGGGTGTCAGGGCACACCAAGGATCAGTGCCCTCTATTGAAAGATTACATGCAGGCCAGGGGACCCAACCTGCTATGTCTTAGGGAAGCTGCGGGGCAAAGTAGCCCAACATTATGGTGCATTGATTGTCGTGTTGCTGGGCTACATGATACTAACCACTGTCTCGTTATGGGTGCTTACGTTCCAAAATTGAAGCAAAAATGGTGTCGATTATGCTCCTCTATGGGGCATGACAAGAATAATTTCCAAACCTATGACTTGATGATACATCGAGGAAACCTATACAGGGTACAGGCTGACCCTTATTCACCACTATCTCCCTCAAGCAGAGGAGGCTCCCCAACAAGGGGCAAGGGAGGGGGAAGGGGTCGAGGTGCAGGTCGGGGAAGAGGGCAATTGATGTGTAACAACTGTGGGGGGATAGGGCACTTTTCAAGGGACTGTCCGAACCCTACGCGACAATCTTGTCATTATTGTAGACAACTAGACCATGTGATTGAAGACTGTCCAATCATGATAGTGAAAATGTAGAAAAACATCAGACACCTACACAGAATGTGCAAAGGTTTAATGTTGAACCACGTGACAAAGGCCTAGGCATTAATGTCATAACGCGTAGCGGGATGGCTACATGGGGAGCTGAGGAGAAAGTTGCGGTTGAACCTATTATACGAAAAGCGACTATCAAACAAGAATGTTTGAACCTACAGAAGGAAAAGGAAACCTTTTTCATAGTTCGCAAAGACTTTACTAAGGATGAGGAATCTACTTCTCAGGCTCCCACAAACTTAAGAGCAGACGACGAGGTCAAACCATTTTTGTAGGCATGTATGAAGTTGCTGTGCAACCAAAAGGCAGTAGAAAATCTTCAAGCACTAAAAGATAGCTACACAGAAAAAGCTAACCCCTTCATGGAAGTTAAGGATGTGAACAAACTTTACAAGCATAAGAAATTCATAGGTCACGAAATGCAGCTTACTACGCAGATTGGCGACTATGAGATGGATCAAGTCATATTAGACCTAGGGTTAGATGCGAATGTCCTGCCTAAGTATACATGGCAGTGGATGGGAGAACCGAAGCTCGAATGGTCCACTATATAGTTGCACATGGCTAACCAACAGAAGATCATACCATTGGGGAGGCCATCGAAAATTATGGTAGAGATTACAAGAGTTAAGGTATGCGCTGAATTTGAAGTAATCCAGATTGTGGACGATGTGGTTCCTTACCTTGCGCTTCTAGGGCTAGATTGGCCTATAGATATGGGAGGTATTATCAACTTAAATAAAATAAGCTTGGTGTTTTAGAATGAAGGTACACGGGTGATAATCCCGTTAGATCCTGCGGAAGGAGAGCGGTATATAGAACCAATGTGCGAAGAAGAGGATGTGGGTCACATCCATAATTTAACTGATCGAGATGAAGATTGGATCAATTGTACAACTGAGGGTGTGATCAACTAGGAAAAGTACAACGAATGCTTCTCTGACTCTGATGGGGAGGTAGAAAATTGGAAGAATCGATTACATGATGTCTCTGCGCTACGTTGTCTTAGGATCATGAAGATATTCCAGTGTATTTCCTCAGAGGTAAGGGAATTGCCCCACTTTGATGGTTCTGGTAGAATTAAGGAGTTTTTTAAAACATTTGAAGCTGAAGTCCCAAGGGAATGAAGGCTATGGGTCCTTAATCTCGCCATGTGCGCAAATCCTACTAGGTGGTGGGACACACATAAGGGGGAATTCCAGGATTGGGAAGAATGTCGCGACATGATGGTCTTACAGTTTGAACCTCCGACTCACCTGCATGTAAAGAATTTCTTGGGACCAGAGGACCTGCGTGAGCACTTGTCAACATGGATGAAATAATGAGGCGAAAAAAATATAGTGGAACGGGTCCATCTGTTCATTCATGCCTTGGGGACAATCCCGACTACATGATATCTAGAAGCAGAATTACACTAGTGCATCCGCCATTTGGAAACCCTGAAGGATGAGTTTTTAGGGATATTCAGGTTGATAGGAGGAATAGAGGCACTCAACGAAGATCTGCAAGACATTGATGCCTTGGTATTCGATGAATCACGCATGTATGCAGCACATGGGGCACCAACATGGGAAACAAGGATGCAGGATATTGTCAACTACTATAATTTATCAATAGAGGAGTGCGATGATGACCTGTTGAATGTCTCTATCTCGGAGTCAGAGGGAGAGCACGCAATTGCGGGACCCCCACTGCAGACTATCGATGTCACTAAGCCGCTGAAGCTGTGAGAAGTCAACATTGGAACGGAGGCGCAACCTAAGTTAGCTAAAATTGGGGATTACTGGGATGATGATACTATGGGAAAAGTTGTTAGACTGCTCACGGAATAGCAGGACTTACTCCTGACAAAATTTTTGGAGCTCAAGGGAATCACTGAGGCCCTAGGAGTCATGCAAATCACTTTAAAATGATATGTGCGCCCGGTAAAGCAACGCCATTATCGGTTGAACCCCAAGTATAAATAGAAATCCAAGGAAGAAATTGACAAAATGCTCGCCACAGGTATCATCGAACCGGTCGAACAGTCAGAATGGTTAAGTCCTATGGTGGTTCAAGAGAAAAAAACTAAGGGAGAGATACAGATCTATGTTGACCTGCGTAAATTGAATGGCGCTTGCGTACATGATCCCTTTCCTACGCCATTCTCAAATTAAATCCTAGATAGCATAGGGGGGAAGGAGGCATACTCGTTCATTGATGGGTTCTTGGGCTATCACCAGATCAGGATCGAACATGAAGATCGTAGTGAAAACACATTCTCTACTGAATGTGGTTCATTTCAGTACACCGTTATGCTGTTTGGACTCAAGAATGCCCCTGCCATTTTTTCGCGGGTAGTTGTTGCAGTATTTAAGGAATTTATCCACAAGTTCTTGGAGGTATATTTTTATGATTAGATTTTATTTGGGTTAGTAAAGAGTCATGTCTCGAACCTGCACATGATTTTGGATGCCTGGAGAAAGCACCAAATCTCCCTGAATATCAAGAAGTGCATATTTTTTGTACCATTTGGGATCTTATTGGGTCACATAGTTTATCGAAAAGGGCTGATGGTCGACCTTGCCAAGGGGGCGGTTATCATCAACTTGGCAGTTCCTACCACTGAGAAGCAGTTGTGCTCTATCCTCAGATACTCAGGCTACTACAGAAAGTTTATTCAAGGGTACGCACTAATCACAACACCTATGGAAAAAATGTTGAAAAAGGAGGTATCCTTCTGTTGGGACGACGAGTGTCAGAAAATCTTTATGTTACTGAAGGAGAAGATGGTCTCTATGTGTATCCTCATATTTCATGATTGGGTGAAGATGTTTCATGTCCATGTTGACACTTCGTGGATTGCCCTAGGAGCTATCCTGATGCAGCCAGGGGAGGGGGACATTGACCATCCATTTGCATTTTCCAATAGGAAGCTCTCTAGTGCAAAGCATAACTACTCCACTACTAAGCGGGAAGGGTTAGCCATGGTGTATGCCTTGTAGAAATACTAGCATTACCTATTGGGTGGGCACTTCAAGATGTTCACCGATCACTCGGCTTTGAAGTACCTAGTCAATAAGCTTGTGTTGAGGGGGGCGGAATATGCCGATGGCTCCTGATGTTTCAAGAATATGACTTTGAGATCACAGTATAGCTGGGAAATTTGAATGATGGGCTAGATCACCTATCCTAGATTGAAAATGGCGAAGAGCCGACCAACCTAGAGGAAGGATTGTCAGATGCACAACTGTTCACTATTAAGGTAGTGGATGCACACTTTGTTGACATCATTCACTTCTTGACTATGTGAATAACACCTGCATCGTATTTAGTATAGCAAAAGAAATATTTGGTAACCCACGTAGTAGATTTTCCCATTATTGCAGGTCGCCTGTATAAGCTGGGAGCTGACAATGTGCTGTGAAGATATGTCTTGGAGCATGAGCAGCACACCATCTTAGCAGAAGCTCATAGGCGTGTAGTAGGAGGTCACTATGCAGGAAAGGTGACAACACAAAATATCCTAAGAGTCAGGATATGGTGGCCTATGTTGCATAGTGACTCTCACGATTATTACAAAACTTGCGATACATGCCAAAGGACGAGAAGGCCATCGCACAGGGATGAAATGCCCCTATAGCTGCAGATGGCCCTGCAAGCGTTTGAAAAATGGGCCATCGACTTCGTCAGGCCCATTAACCCACCAGGGAAGAAGACAAGTGCGTGCTACATTATCACTGCAACTGACTATGTAACGAGATGGGCCAAAGTGCAAGCTGTGAAAGATTTCACTGCAGACACCGTTGCACACTTCATTTTTAGTAGATTATAACCTGGTTTGGCTATCTGAAGATCTTAATGAGAAATATAGGTACACATTTTGTTAATGAAACGATATAGGCCTTGAATGAATAATTTCGGATCCACCACGCAAAAAACACCCCATATCATCTGCAGGGAAATGGGGCTATAGAAGATTTTAATAAAATCTTGGAGCAGGCATTGAACAAGGTCTATAATGTCGATCATAGCTACTGGGACGTGTGCATCCCATTAGTTCTCTGGGCCTACTGAACCACCTGCAGGAAGTTGACAGGGCAGACACCATTTTGGATGGTCTATGGAAAGGAGGCCATTATGCCCATGGAGTATATTGTTCCTAGCCTAAACATTGCAGCCTTTACGAACATGGCGGAGCCTAATATCATGGAGGAGTGTTTAGTGCATCTTGTGGCTTTGGAGGAAGATCGTTTCATTGCTAATTTCCATCAGCAGGTTCAAAAGGCCTGGGATAAGGCATGGCATGATCAACATATTCGGCAAAAGACATTTGCAGAGGGTGAATTGGTCCTGTTGTATGAAAACCATTTTGTAAAAAACTTGGGGAATTTCCAACAACACTGGCTAGGTCCCTATATGTTAAAAGAAATCAATGTTGGAGGAGCTATTCGGCTAGCTACCCTGCGCGATGATATGGTACAAGGATATGTCAATGGTAGCTGACTCAAACCAAATCGAATCAAATGACTATATGGCTAGAGTAGCTGTATGGGGCGGAATAAGCGCACAAAGGAACGCTATTATAGGCAGGACCGAGGTACGTGCAAGGATATATTGGAAGATTGGAGGCCCAGTGAGGTGCGCTAGGAGCGCAGGGGTGAGCTGGGAGTGCAGGACGCGCACTGGGAGTGTAGGGGTGCACTGAGAGTGCAAGAGGTAAGATGGGAGTGTAGGGGTGTGTTGGCCGCATAGGAGGTGCAAAAAATAGCTATTGGAATGGTAAAACTTGGTGAAAATAAAATTTTACCATTGAAAGGAGTAGGCGGCTGGAAATTAATGAGGCGATTTCCGAAGATTTTTTACTGTTTCCTTCATAGTAAGTTTTGGATCAGTTTCACCCTACTTTTGGTTGATCTCCAAGGCTATAAAAGTAGAAGGATAGCTCAGAATATGGTTCTGTGTATCTTGAGAAGTTGGTGTTCTATGAAATTTTCTGATTATTGCACCTTGTTCATTTCTGAGCATGCTTCCCCTTCAGAAAGTAGCCACCCAGAGTTCATTTTTCGTGCCAGAATGACTGCAACTAATCCTGTTGAGTCCTCATAGATGGTGTTTTCGACAGAGAAAGAATCTGAGGAAGTATTGGAATTCCACCTCGAAATCGAGGAGGTTGTGTCTATGCCAAGCAAGGGAAAGCAGAAGGGGAAAGAAAAAGCACAATGCTCGAGAAACCTGCAAAATGGGCTGGGGTAAAACCCCGCACCTCTCCTCAAAATGTGAAGTCCTCACGGGTGGTTGCCCAGGCAAGCTCACATAACCCTGTAAGGAGACCTCTATCTGCTCAGGAAAAGGCCCATATAGCTGAACCAATCAATTGGTTACTGCCCTTTGTTCGGCCTAGCAGGCCCTCGACACGCATGCCAAAAAATCTCGATGGCCTGCACACCTATCTACAGATGTCGCTGACTCCGGGTGAGGTCCCCGTATTTGGAGAAACCTTTGGCAAGCTCCATGAGGTAAAATTTTACGATCATGACCTGGCCAATTTGGAGGCTTTCCTCGAGCTGGCACCCGAACTATACCTAGAAAGGGTATTGGAAGACGACAAGATAAAGATAGCCCCATGCACTGGGTGCACGGATTGGTTGGTTTGAGCCTCTTAAACCTCCTAAGGATTTTGCATTTTGGCCATTACAATATTACAGACCAACTGGTGCACCAGCTGCTTTCCTTGGTCCATGATGGAATCTTGGGGATCCAGGATCGAATCCCCATCAATGTCGCGCTTATCCACCAGATTAATAGCCTCCCCATGGATGGACCAGACCCTATGTTGCGTGTTGGAAAAAAATATGAGAAAAATATCACTGAAAAGGTGCGCGAGGATTACCATGTGGAGAAGAACACTCGAGGTTTTATGATCAGAACCATCAGTGACCGTGGTACATAGAAGAGTACCTTATTGCTGGCGTGAAAGCTGATGCACAAATGCTAGGCTGCCACCATCCCTGCATATGTAATTCAGTTGGCGGGTCAATGCGAAAAGGGGGTTTGCTTAAATTGGGGCCAGTATCTGTGCAACAAATTTCTAGCAAATGTACGTGAAGCCCAGGTCTAGGGGTGCACATTCTGTTACTCTTGGCTACTGCTTCTCATCGCATTGGTTGCATGGGAAGCCCTAGAAGATTCAGTCCTCCCTGTGCTCATGCCCGATATGTACGAAGGGGTGTGATAAGAAAATTTGTGGGACTCCAAGGACACACAATGTATTTAGGAAAACCAAGTCTTTTGGGTCCTCTTTCAGAGTGGACTTGTAGCAAAAATCAATTCCTGGTCGCCCTTGTCACCGGTAGTATATGAAAAATAGAAGAGCATCATGGCATTTTAGGTAACTATGCATAGTGTCCAAATTATAGGCCGTAAGGATCCAGCATGGGTCTCACTCCCATACATGGTTGCTGATGAAGACATTGACTTCCTAATTGCGACTTGCTCTCCCCACTAGAAGCTAGGCTTCAAATAAGGTACAAAGGACTCTGCAGGGACAAGCACCATGAAGGTCACCCCACCTGTCATCACCAAAGAAACAGGAGGACAGGGTAAAGGTACTAGGAAGGAAACGGACCTGGGATCGCAGAAGGGTTCGCAATAAGGAAAGAGTACTGGGAAAGACATGGAACCGACATCGCAGAAGGATTTGCAGCAGGTTCTGGGTGCAGAAGGTCAGGAGATGGGAGGTGTTGACTCCCCTCGAGGTAGGAAGTGGACTAGTGACCTTGTTAAAGGGCCACAGAAGAATAAACGAGCGCAACAGCTGGAACGTGACATAGGAGTTACGTTGACAGACAAAGAGCATATCGTAGATGCGATCACCATGGCTGCAGAAGAAAAATGGTTGGCTCTAGAGGAATAACACAAATCCACAGTTGAGACACTCTAGGCTGAGCTCTGGGCTCTGTAGATCAAATATGATACCTTTCAGACTAGTATGATTCAGGCCAGATCGACCCTAGCAGCGAGCAGCACAACAATCGTTACAGCGGAAGATCGCCTCTGTCCCCTACCAGGCTCAGCCCTCACAACGAGTCGACCTGACTTGGGAGCGCAAGTCCAGGCCTATGTAGAGGTACAGCTGGATCTAGCCAGGTTGCCACATGAATCATTGTAGGTCCTCCACGCTTCCCTGTTTGAAGAAATCCAACATAGAGACCATCGTGTGTAGCAGCAGCTCAGTACAGCTGAGCAAGAAATTGAGGAGAAAACCACTGAGGTATCCTAGGCGCAGGCTACATGTACCCTTTCTACTTCACCACAGACAGAATTGGAATGCCTCATTAGTTGGCTCTGTGTAGACATTACTGAAGATATCCCAGCTTCAGCCACCCCCCAAGATAATATTGAGGGGCTTGTTGCAGCACTCAAGGCTTCGAGGACCAAGATCCAAGCAGTAAGAATAGATATGGAACAACATATTACTGCCTTGTGGGCCAAGTTGCAATTGGAGATGCCACTAGATGTAAGAGCCCAATGAGATACGCTAGTTACAGAGGCTACCGATGTCATTACAAGTTAGATCTCTCTGGGTACTGAGCTGTTGGAAACAACTATGCAGATATCTAACAAGGTGCAGCGCGACCCTCTCCTATGTGAAATCAACCAGGAACTGCTCCAAAAGGAAGAAGCATTTGAGCAGCTGGAAGCCACTACTCTGATCCCTTCTCAACGATTGGCATGGCTACATACCAAGCACAACATTCATGATGACATTAACAAACTCCTCCAGAAAAATAAGGCTTTAAATGACCGCCTTAAGCTTTGGGCTGATGAAGCCCTCAAGCTCTCTCAAGACGTTGATGTCGCCGTTAAACAACTAAACCAGAATTTGGAGAGCGTCACCGCTACTACAAAAGGCCCAACATCACAGAATTTGGTGGATATTTCTCAGAACGCTGCTGCACAAAGTGAAGGACTGCTACCCTTTCTGGTTGAGGCGATCAAGCTGCTACAGGCACAGGTGGAGACCACCCAGCTAGAGTGACTCGGGACAAGTCACAAGATTGTGTTGGGGGCTTGTTGGAACGGGGCTCCCTAAGCTGCAAATTTTGTATATTTTTGTATCAATTAGTCTAATGCAGGGGTTTTGGGGTGGATCAAAGCCTTGAATACATTGTAATGGATCAAAGGGTAGACTTGAGTCAGCAAACCATGGTTTGCAGACCACAGGATAGCGTAGGCTATATCGATATAAATAGATGAATAGTTTGACTCTTGAGGTAGGCATGAATTTCAACTGATGCTACGTGCGAATTGTTAGATTTGTTTTGGGTTTTTTTGGGTTGTTTTGGGTAAGGACTCCTGTTAGTTGTGTGCGTGGAGATCCTCAGTCCTGTTGTGTGTGGACCCTACTAGCTATGTGCGCAGGCTATGTTTTGGGTTGTAACTGGGTTTTTGGATACTAATATATGCGGATATAGTTGAAATATCTTTGTGTTATCTGGATATATTGTGTTACTGTTGATGCAAATATTTGAAATTTGTTTGGTGCTGCAAATACATCTGTGCTATATGTTTATGGTGCGAATGTATCTATGTTATGGTATAAAGTATATATGTGATTTGTTATAGATGCGTTTATGATATTATGTTCTAGTAATTGTTGATATGCACATGGATGCGAAGGTACTGACTAGATTTGTGCATGGTAATGGCTCTATTATGATTAATTGCAGATCATGTGGTTAAACAACCTATGAATAGACCTGTCGTGTGTGAATCCGATAGGTTGTAAACAAAGATCTGCTTTGATTACCTACTCTCTTAGAGTGTGGAAACCTAGTTCCAGCACCCTCCCATACTTCTTCGGGTGAGACTTTAGCCTACGCAAGTAGGTCATTTCCGAAAGGGCCAATAGTATAGGGGTTTGTTGGCAAACCTTAACCTCAGAACCTGGATCAGGACCCCTCAAGTCAACAAGTGTTTTGGTAAACAATTAAGATTTCCTAGAAGAGAAAGAGGCCCTTGGACCATCTAATCCAGTTTTTGATTGACCATGTCCTCATTCTCCTATACCTATTCACTCTTTGATTTTGGAGAGTATTCTCCTTCACTATTCAAAACTTCGTTATTATAAGGATGTTTTTCTTATCTTATATGTTCTTCATCAGGAAATAAAAAATCCTCCCCGTCACCATCCAGATATTCCTCAATAGGTGGAATATCCCCTTGTGGATGTATTCCTTCAGTAGGGTCAGCTAACTCTTCAAGGGTTGCAATAACAAAATATTCCACTGAAGAAACCAATATGCCATGAAAACTTGTATATTTCTTAATGGTCCTATGAGGAAGAATAAAAATGATAGGAAGCAATCCAAAAACTATAGAAAACATACGAGTAATAGGCCATATTTTCTAGAACCTATCATAGGTAACTTGGAAATAACATTCTAGTCTTAGATGAGAGGAAATTCCTATCTCATGAATGTGATTTGGAGTTGAACTAAAACCATTATTGGTTTGTGGAGAATTTTATTTGTTAGAATGTGGTGAATTTTTGGCCATAAAACAGGTATCCCTCCTTCTACCACCAAACAATTGACGGTGCTATATGTCACCAATAGGAAAGTATGGTTGGTTTCCATTATCTTAAAGTTTTACCTTGGCTACAATAAATGAAACAAGAGAAACATATTCACTTTCAAGATAAGCTAGTAAGTTCGCCATGTGATGTTTCCAATTTCAAAATGTATAATGGTTCTTTCACAAAATAGAACAAAAAGGGATCCTTTGAAATAAAAATAATAGTACTATCCTAACAAGGACACACACACACACACACATATATCTGTGTGTGCGTGTGTGTGAGATAAAGATAAGAAATGTTGTGAAATAGTTCACAAAGAAACCACGATCATGAAAACATAGGAGACATGATTCAAAGAAACATACTAAAGCTAATCAAATAGTTCATGTTCATCAGTATGAATTAACATAAACATATACAATAAACAATGAAAGAATAGTATCACAATCGTTCATGACATCTGCATGAAAAAAATGTCAGCTCCAAGAGCTTCAAATTATTGAGTGGAAGTTTCAAGATACACCATTACAACGATATAACATGTCTTCATATAGTGGAAATTTAAGAAAATACTCGCTTCTCAAAAGCCTAATCTTCTCTCCTATGCCTAGCTTCAGAAGCCAAAGTGAAAAGGACTTTTCTTGAGCTATGAGGGCATATATATAACAAAAGGAGTGACTTTCCACCTCCGTTGTGACTCTTGAACTCCCCTCATGACTCTTAAAATTCCTTGTGACTCTTCAAGTTCTCATGAGACCCCTTGACTTGTACATGAATTTCCACATGCTAACGTGGTGATATTTCAATTAGGGGAATTTTTAGGTCTAAAATGGGCCTCCTAAGGAAATTATAAAATAATAGTGGAAATAATAAAATAAGATTTGATAACATCATCAAATTTTAGAGGGAAAAATGAAAAAACTATTTTTTCAACTCATATTTTCAACTTATCTCCAAAAATTTTTACTCAAATTTTGAGTGGGAGCACTTTTTGGATGCAAAATTTAATTCCTCATCCAAGGAGTACCCATGTTGCATACTTTCAATGTGTCCTGCTACACAAAAAAAGATAAATACATGAAAAACGTGATTGTAATCACGTGCTTTTATGTTTTTCTCATTTTTCATGTAGTAGGGTCCATTGAAAGTATGCAACATGGGTACTTCTTGGATGAGGAATTTAATTTTGCATCCAACGAGCACTCTTACTCGAAATTTGAGTAAAAACTTTGGGAGATAAGTTGAAAATATGAGTTGAAACAGTAGTTTTATTATTTTATTATTTTTTAATATTTTTACCCTTTTACTTAAAAAATGGTGAATCATCCCCCATGGTTTACGTCATCATATTGAATCCTAATGGTTCTTATAAAGTTTATTTTTGTTGTACATTTTTCTTAGGAGGCCCATTTTAGACCTCAAAATTCCCCTAATGAATTCCACATACTTTATAATTCTTATTTTCTTGAAAATTACATAATTCTATCCACAAATGATGTGGCGACATAATGATCATAAGACTCTTGAGATGACATTTGGACAAGCCATAATTTGGCACTAATGACATGAAATTTTATGATGACATGTCATTGTAAGGCTTATCTATTCACTACTTCCTTTGTGTCTTCTTCATAAGCCTTGCATGTTCTTCATCTTCCTCCTTCAAAAGGCTTGATGATATGGAGTCTTCCATGTGATCTTAATCTCCTACCTTCTATCAAAACCTAGTGTCCCTTCATCCTCTTATTCGATGATCATCCTTTTCTTTGCAACTTCATAAGTGTCTTCTCGCATAATATTTTGGGAAACCTCCTTAACAACATCATGTCATGTCAATACATAGCACCTGCAAATGAAATTCACTCATGACAAGATGACATCAATCACAAAATCCCCTAGTCCAAATTTAGTCACAAAATTCACTAATGAGGCTTGGGACTGATTGTAGGACAAAGGAGAAGGCTCATAGATTGAATAGTGTGTAATTACAAGAGGCATAGGTGAGGCATTGATGATTGTACATGTGCAATTCACAGTGGCTTGAGGGTTGAGAGAAAAGGCTACACAGTGAGGTAGGCTTAGCCACTATGACTATGAATTTCATAGCTAAGGAGAGACTCGGCCATTGGATTGTGCAGTTACATAGTTCTGAGAGACAAGGAGGATAACTACTGACAGAAAATCCATAGTGCGCAGTGGGAAGTTGATTGAGAGGTAGGATTGTGTAATTCTAAGCAGAAAGAGGCAAAAAGAGGGTATTGTAGCATATTCATTATAGGTAGGAACTGCACACTGCATAGTGTTAGGAGGAAAGGATGATAAATGAGGCATACAATTGTGCAATGCACAATTCAGGGAGGAAGAGTGTGTTGGAAATATTGTCATTGATGGCAAAGGATCATAAAGGAGTTGCACCAGAATTATCAAAGAGGCAAAGGGTCAGAGAGAAGCAGCAAAGAGGAATAGGAGCATGAAGGACACAGAAACTTCAGAGGAAAAAAATGAAGTAGAGAAGGAAGAGAGGCAACGAATACCGCAGAGGTAGCAAATGCAGCAGAGAAGCAACAAAGATAGCAGAGGCAAAAAATGAAGCAGAGATATCAGAGAGGAAGAAAAGAAGCCGAGAGCAGCAAGAGTTGGAGTTACAGAGTGGGACAGTGTAAAACAAATAGAAAATAGACTAAGGCAGGAGAAGCGCATTGAAGAGTTGAAAGCGGAACCATGAGTCAACGACGAAGATGGAACAGTGAAGGCAGTTTAGAAAACCATCAAGTTTTTATCGCACCACTTTTGAAAGAGAAGCGGTAAAGGTTAAAACGAACGTGATAGCGTTAAGAAGGCGATGCATAGCATACTAAAACCACCTATTTCTCATAGGTTCAAAGACATTATCCTTTGGGTTAGTTGGCATGCAATAACGTGATGGAAGTTGGATCTTTCGAATATAAATGGTGGAGATCAATAGCACAAATCACATGAAATAGAGTTAAACTCTAAGTTAAACGGTGATAAGTTGCAAACTGCGAAGTACGGAATATGACGTAAAGATGATGTGGCAGATGATGTGGCCTCAACCCCACAGATCACAGAAATTTTTTGATGACATGGCAATGTGACATGGCAGGGTGACGTCACATGATGACGTGAACCTCGCCCGCATACCACACATCGTAGTGCTTAAGGGATAGCAGGAAGGTGACCACAAGTTAAGTTAAAGTTTCTCTGTTGCAAAATGGAGGGACACGTGTCGACCTTGTGCAACATCGCATAGCGCAATAAATAGGAGGTTACTTCAAAGATATCTCAAGGAATGTTATATTGTTTATGATGCGGTAAAGACTGGAATGTGCGATGCGACGAGGGGAGACCACGTGTCGGCATTGCGCATGAGCGCACAACACAGAGTTTATGGTGTTTACTTAATAGTTCACATGGTAAGTTGTTTGTGATGCGATGCGATCGCATATCGCACTTAATAAATGGAACCGTGTTATCTATATGAGCTAAATCTCGTGGCATGTAATAAGAGGTGGATGCGATGTAGTTTCAGAGTTAAATTGCAAAGGATTTCAAATATGGAATCAGACCCTTCTATGAAGAAATCACATTGGAGCCGGAAGTGGTGAATATAACAAAGAACCACCAAGAATTATGAGATACAATATGAGGAGAAAACACGATATGGTTCAAAGCTAAAATCTAAAGGAATTGAAGTCTAGTTGTGGGATCCAATTAGATATATCAATTCGCAAGCTCAAGAGGATAAGCACTCAAGAACCACGTTGGAATGCCAAAGTGCGATAATGAAGCGGACGCGATGCAGGTCAACGCTGAAGCCTAAAGCATTTCAAGTCCGAGAGTATGGGATTTCCCTTTGTCAAATCGTATTAGAGAGAAAAGAAGGATTATAACGTAAAACGAAAAGGAAAGCCTAAACACAAGAATAGACTCAAGTAACACCTGACACTTGTGAAGAATAGTGGTTGATGTAGTAATGATAGCTTATGAAGAAAAGGCTGAACGTGGTAGAAGGACTCGAGTATGAGAATATGGTGGCACTGTTGGAAACACAACAACTGGGTCAAGTTAGGCCAAAATGACAGTTATGCAGAACTATGTTGAATGTAACAGTAGGAACCGAAATGACTCTGACAGTAGCAGAAAAGACAAATGCACAACGAGCAAAGAGATGAAAGGGTTGGGTGAAATATATTTGTTGTAACTATAAATGTAAATGAATTAATTATTTTTATTGTATGTGAAGCAAATGAAAGTATCCATAGGCAAAGCAAAACTCCAAGGTCATACTGAAATGAGTACATAGTATTGTAGCATCCTGAATGTGCTGAGCGAGAAAATGAGAAGGTGGAAGGAAAAGAGTCATACCTATTCATTTCATATTCCCATATGGAATGCAAAAATTTATGAGGTGATATCTATAAATGATGTTATTGTCATATGCATAAATAAGTTAGAGAGTGGAAGAAGAAGAAGGAGCAGATAGAGAAGTTGTGAAGATCGAGAGATGATTTAAAGAAGATATGAAGGCTGGAAGGACATCAGTGAAGAAGGAGAAAAACAGAGCTGATATACAGGTAAATCAGCATATTATTTTATTGTAGTGTGAGGGATTTCGTGCTTCCATATCAATTTGTAGCTTGATAGATGTCCAGTTGTAGCTGGTTGAGGTAGGAGCCTCCTGTGGGTTGTAGCCTGCAGAAAACATATGGGAGTTGGAGATTCCTTGCACGTTGTAGCTTGCAGAATTGAGGTAGTAGCCTCCTGTAGGTTGGAGCCTAAAGAAAATCAGTGGTGAGAGGGAGTTGGAGCTTGCATTTGCATCACAACAATAATAAGATGTGGTTTTCTCCCTTATGGGTTTCCACTTATATTTTTTTTCCATATGTATGATGATTATGTGTTGATATTCTTATTTAAATCTGCTTAATACTTGCTGCTCACTTATTAAGATTGTGGTTTCATTATATAATAAGTTGATCATGAAATGGAGGTGTGAATAAGTTTAAAGGAATGTTTTAAAAGTCCATGAATGTATTAAATTGATTCACCCCCCCCCCCCTCTCAGTTTAACTAAGGGTTCAACAATTGGTATCAGAGTTGGTTCCTTCTGTATAAGTTTAACAACTGGTAGGAGATCCTTGGTCCCTAAGATGGGTAGTCTAGAAGGATTCTCATGAAATAAATTTGCTTTGTTTACTGTCACAAACTATGCCTTCTTGAAAATAAGAAGGAGGACGTACATAATGTCTCTAGGAATAGAAGTTTGGGCTACTGTGGAATTAGGATATGCCCCAAAGGATCCTGAAACAGAGAAGGAAGCCAAACAAGATTTTATAGCTAATGCAAAAGCCATGAATGCACTCCTAAGTGGTCCGTGTGAGGCAGAATTTATCAAAGTAATGCACAAAAACACCGCCAAAGAAATATGGGATACTTTAGAAGGTATCCATGAGGGAGATAAAAAGGTGAAGATGGCCAAACTATAAGTCTAGAGAGCTCAGTTTGAAAATATAACAATGAATGAAGAAGAAGATGTTGCCAGCTTCTTCGTAAGGGTTGCAGAAATTGTGAATAACATGAAAACTCTAGGAGAAACCATTAGAGAATGTGTAATTGTATAAAATATATTGAGGTATTTACCATCTAGGTTTAACCCCAAGGTTTCTACCATAGAAGAAACAGCTGACTGGGAAACATTTACCATGAACCAATTACTTGGAAACTTAAAATCCTATAAGATGAGACTTCCACAGAGGAAGTAAAATATGAGGGAGGCATCCTTTAAGGTAGATACGAGAAAACAAGAAAAGGAAGATACATGCTCCTGCTCTGATGAAGAAGAGGCCAATTTTTTCAGAAGACTAGATAGAGGCTTTGGAAAATATAAAGGTAAACTTCCATTTAAATGCTTTAAATATGGAAGAGTTGGACACTATGCATCAAAGTGTCCTTATAAGAAATCAAAGAATCAGACACAAGAGACAGAGAAAACAAAAAAAAAAAACTGGTAGAAAGGGAAGAGATTCAATAGAAAATCGTTTTATGCTCAGTAATATAGCAGTGCATCTCAAAATACAAATGAATCCTCAAATGAAGAAGTAACCTATAAATTTGTATTGATGGCCAAGGGAGAGCCCAAAGGATTCCCTCTAGAATATGAGGATGAAGGTGAGGTAGATCTTGAGGGGGAGCTAATAAGTGCCCTGGAAGAAATAGACAGACTTAAACTCAAGTACAGAAAACATAAATACATTCTCCTGAAATATGTAAAAGAAGAACCAAATTCAGAAGACATCATTCAGTTGAAAGTAGAACTTGAAGAAGCTAAGAAGGTAGAAGACACTCTACTAAATAAAATTAAGGATAAAATTCAAAAGTAAGAGAAATTGGAAGAAGAAGTAGTATGCCTGAGAAATAAATTAGAAAACACCCAAAGGGAATTATCAATGAACACTCCATGAATGACAAGCTCTGAACAGTTGGATAAAATACTAAATGCTAAAATATCTCCTCTCATAAAGACTAGGATAGGTTATGAAGGAGAAACAAGTAAGTCCAAGGGAGAAGATAACCATACTATCATTTTTGTAAAATTTGTAAAGGATAATGAAGAAGCTCAAAAGTTTCCTATAGAATTAGAAGCAAGCAAGAACATGACCTGCAATGAAGTAAACAGAAACAAGAAGAAACCTGAAATGACAAAGAACGAAATGAAGAAACAGCCAGCTGAAAAAGGCTCTAACAATCTTGAATATGAATTGAATAAATTCAGAAGCTCTCAAAAGATATCTTTCCTCCTATGAGAAATGTCACTTGTTTTGTCTGCCACAAACTAGGACATATTGCAGCATACTATTAGACAAAGAAAATCGTGTCCCAACAAAGGATGCAGAAAATGAAAAGACTACCTCAAGCAAACAAATGGAGAGGACTACCTTTCAACAGGTACATTAATCCCTTCCATGGGTATTTCTTCTATTGTAAGGGGTTCGGTCATAAAGGCGTGGAAGGCAGAACGTATGGACAAAGACTGAAGTATGAAAACTCAAGGAGATTTATGAACAATGGAGAGTTCACTCGTATACATAATCCATTCAGAAATATAATAAAATTCTTTGTCTACCATCAAATAGGGCACAAGTATCAAAAATTTCCTCTCAAAGACTGTGGTACATCTTCTCAGGAAAGGTACCAAAGAATAAGCCACATGCAGTGGAAAAATAAGCTGAATAAGTGTGACCTATCTCTAATAGCTCAAGATCAGAAAAGCCAATGGTATATCGATAGTGGGTGTTCAAAGCATATGACTGGAGATCGAAGCAAGTTTGTAACCTTTGATGAAAAGAAATATGGAAATGTAACATTCGACAATGATAAAGCAGGGAAAATCAAAGGAAAAGGCTCAGTCAATCTGAACAATGGAAGAGGAGAGGCTCAAGATGTACTATTTGTGGATGGGCTGAAAGCCAATCTGCTAAGTGTCAGTCAAATGTGTGATAAAGGTTGTGAGGTCCTTTTCAGAGCCCAAGATTGTGAAGTAAGATCTAGCACCATAGGAAAGACCTTGATCAAAGGTGTTCGAATAGAAAGCAATGTCTATATAGTGAAAGAAGAGAATGAAGCATGCCACATAAGCAAACTTGACGAATCATGGTTATGGCATAGAAGATTGGGACACCTATACTTTGACCACATCATCAGTCTGAGCAAGAAGAATGCAATCAGAGATATTCCTGCAATAAAGAAGCCTCCAAATACCATATGTAAATCCTGCCAACTGGGAAAGTAGGCCGACACATCTTTCAAAACCAAAGATAAAATATCCACAAGTAGGCCACTTCAGCTTGTACACATGGACCTGTATGGACCTTCAAGAACTAATGCACTAGGTGGAGAATCTTATTTCATGCTAATAATATATGATTTTACCAAATTGACGTGGGTGGAATTTCTCAAATATAAATCTGAAGCACTTGAGAAATTCAATATATTCAAGGCATTGGCAGAAAATCAAACAAGATGCAAGCTAAAGTGCATCAAATCAAATAGAGGAAGTGAATTCATAGACTATGATTTTGCAGACCTATGCAATGAACACGGGATAAAACAACAGTTTACAATTGTAGGTACACCTCAATAGAATGGAGTGGAAGAGAGGCAAAACAAGTCAGCACAACAGATTTCCAGAGCCATGATGCAAGAAAGTAACATTCCCCAAACCTACTGGGCAGAAGAAGTACACACAATTGTTCACATTCTTAACAAATCTCATCTAAGACCAAATTGTGACAAGACACCTTACGAATTATGGCATGGTAAACCGACATCAATCAAGCACTTTAGAGTCTTTGGAAGCAAGTGTTTAATAAAAATTAATGATGAAAAACTTGGGAAGTCTGATGCAAGAGTTGATGAAGGAATATTTTTAGGATATGCATCCAAGAGTAAGGGTTACAGGTGCTACAAAAAAAGACTACAAAAAATTGTGGAAAGCATTGATGTAAGATTTGTTGAAGAACTACAAAAAAAAACAAGTAGCACAAGTTGTGCCAATCCTCCAGATGATCTTGAAGATAAGAACAAATATAATGATGAACAGAGCAAAACAATAGAAGATACTGAATTAAACTCAAAAGGTCCCTCAAGACACACTAAAAAGAACCATCTAGAAGATCAAATCATTGGGAACAAGAGTGTGGGAGTCCAGAGAAGAAAACAACTTGCTGAACAGGCAGAAGAAGTATACCTAGCCATGCTATCTCAAATAGAGCCAAAGAAGTTTGAAGAAGCCAGCAAAGACAAAAGCTGGGTAAATGCTATGAATGAAGAACTAGACCAAATTGAGAAGAACAATACCTAGGAGTTAATTCCAAGATCCACTAGGAAAAATGTCATTGGCACAAAATGGATATTCAAGAATAAGATGAATGAACAAGGGCAGGTAATCAAAAGTAAATCCAGACTTGTATGCAAGGGATATTCTCAAATTGAAGGACTTGATTATGATGAAACCTTTGCCCCTGTAGCCAGAATGGAAGTAATCAGAATGTTTTTGGCCTTTGCATGCTATCATGATTTCAGGGTATATCAAATGGATGTGAATTTTGCCTTCCTTAATGGAGACTTAGAGGAAGAATTCTACATGGAACAACCTGAAGGATTCTCATTAAAAGATAAACATGACTATGTGTGCAAACTAAAGTGTTAGGTATGTGTTATATTATTTCCACGACTAGCCCCACGCGCTATACGTTGCGCCGAGTGCAGCAGGGGGGTCACAAGGGGGGAGGCAGCGCCCCGGCTAAAATTTGTTTAGTGTGCGGACCCACTCATAGGCGGACCCACCCATGTTTTGTGCATGAGTTTGCACATGGTTTTGGTGTACGATGGTTTTCAGCCCCTGGTATTTTATAGATCCGGTCAAGGGAACTACGGTTATGTTCTAATCCAGGGTTAATGGATTGGGGTTTATGTATGCTTCGACATGTATATATATGTGTTGTAACACTAAAAGGAATATAATGAAAAATCAAGCTGGTCATCCCGATTTGGGATCCAGGGGAAAATCTCTATGTTTATCTATTTTATGTTTTATGTTCTCGCTATTGTTCATTTTCTGTTATAAGATTCGTGTGCAGATAATTTCTGTTCATGGTTAAAACCTACATTTGGTATCAGAGTTGTTTCGGCTTCAAGGGGATGCCTTTGCTGCTGAGGGTTTTTTGCTTGGGTCTGAGGTAGACCCTGTTCAGTGGGAGATCTACGGGATCGATTCTTGCGGTGAAAGAAGATGGCGAGTGGCAGAAATATAGAGATCGAGAAATTTAATGGTCAGAGTTTTGAGTTGTGGAAGCTCAAGATGGAGGATCTGCTGGTGGATAAAGATCAGTGGACCGTGGTAGATCCAGGTACTAAACCAACGGCAATGTCAGATGAAGACTGGAAGAAACTGGATCGAAAGGCTAAGAGCATAATATGGTTGTGTGTCTCAGATTCAGTATTGTTGAATGTATCTAGAGAATCTACGACGAAGAATTTGTGGGAAAAACTTGGGACTTTGTACCAATCTAAGTCTCTAGTGAATAATTTGTTCCTGCGGAAAAAGTTGTATAACCTGAGGATGAAGGATGGAGACTCGGTGACAGAGCATTTGAATGCCTTCAATACTGTGGTAAGTCAGCTGTCATCTGTTGATATTAAAATCTCAGATGAAGATAAGTGCATCAGTTTGTTGTGTTCTCTACCAGACTCGTGGGATAGTCTGGTTATTGCAATAGGTAGCAATACAACTACCTTGAATTTGGATGACATTGTCTCAGCCTTGCTGTCGGAGGAAATGAGACGGAGAAATATGGAGGGCCAGAATGGAGATGCCTTATTTGTACGAGGAAGGTCCCAAAACATAAACAAGAATAAGGTTTCATGGGAGATCCAAAATCAGAGGAGATCTAAACTTCGGAAATGTAAAGGGTTTAGAAATAAGGAAAGGAAGGGCACCCATAAAAAGGGGAGTGCACACGAAAGCTCCCCGATAAAGGAAAGGGACGAATGATGTTCTTTCACAAAGGAAAAAACTACCTCGCATGAAGGTGGGGATGTGTATTTACTTTTTTCAAACACACATTGTTTCTTTGAAGTCCACGCCTTCGACTTGTGTGTATCCTTTAACCCTCACTTCCCCATCGGGAGTGGTTTCGTGAGTAGAGAATACAGCGGTGGTGATGTTCTCCTAGTGGATGATAGGAAGGCTAAATCGCTGGGACGTGGTGCGTCGTAGTTGAAGTCGAAGGTGAAACACCAGGACCATTCCCGCGTCTCTGCTATTCTCACTCAATGTCCTGATTTCGGAGATGACAGATGGTGTGGGGGGCACCAGAAAGATGCCTGTAAGATGGTTCAGGGAGCAATGGTATTAATGCGGGGAGTTAGGATTGGAACTTTGTACAAGCTTCAGGGTTGCACTATTATTGATGGGTGGAACAGTTCTGTGGTTCCCGAAAGTGGAGCGAAAAGCCTAGCTGTCTCTGGAGAAAATACCATGCTATGGCATCAAAGGCTTGGACATATTGGAGAGAAGGGACTTCGGATACTACATAGAAATGGTATGGTAGAAGGTATGTCTAATTTATCTCTGGATTTCGATTTCTGTGAACATTGTGTATATGGGAAGCAGAATCGGGTGGGTTTTCCTTCTGGTGCTATGAGGGCAAATAAGATACTAGAACTTGTGCACAGTGATGTGTTTGGACCTGTGCCAGTTCCATCACTGGGAAAGTCTGTGTACTATGTTTCATTCATAGATGACTTCTCAAGAAATACATGAATATATTTCTTGAGGAAGAAATATGAAGTCTTTGAAAAATTTAAAGAATTTAAGGCTCTAGTGGAAAACTAGACAGAGAAGAATATAAAGGCGTTGAGGACAGATAATGGTGGGGAGTTCTTCAAGAAGGAATTTGAAGAGTTCTGTAAGAAGTGTGGCATAGCACGAAAAAATACTACTCCATACAAACCTCAGCAAAATGGAGTTGCAGAAAGAATGAACATAACACTGAAGGAAAAGGCAAGAAGCATGCTCAGTGGTATCGGGTTAGGACAAGAATTCTAGGCAGAGGAAGTGGAGACTGCGTGTTACTTAGTTAAAAAATCACCTTCATCAGCGTTGGAGGATAAGACTCCACATGAGGTATGGACTGGTAAGAAACCCTCTCTTTCACATCTAAGGGTATTTGGATGTGATGCATATGTACATGTTCCAAAGGAGAAAAGGACCAAGTTGGATAATAAATTTTAAAGGTGCATCTTTATTGGGTATAAGGATGGTTTAAAGGGTTGCAAGCTTTGGAACCCAGAAACAAGGAAGGTTGTGTACAGCCGAGATGTGGTGTTTAGAGAAGTGAAAGATGTTGTTAAACATGAAGTCCTACCAAAGGAACCTGAGAAGATAGAGTTTGAGCTAAAGGAGGATGAATCCGACTCTACAACAGAAGAAGACTCAGAAGATGAAGAGCCACAAACTCCAGCTTTGAGAAGATCAGTTCGGGAAAGAAGGCAACCAGAAAGGTATAGTCCATCTAATTTCTGTTCAGGTTTTGCCTTAACTATAACTGATGATGAACCCAGAACTGTCAAGGAGGCAGTAGATTCAGAGGATGGAAAACTCTGGAAGGAGGCCATGGTTGATGAAATGGCATCCTTGCACAAAAACGATGCATGGGATCTGGTGGAGTTGCCGGCTGGAAGGAATCCCATTGGGAGCAAATGGGTGTTTAAGAAGAAGATGAATGCAGAAGGCAAGGTGGAGAAATACAAAGCTCGGTTGGTAGCGAAAGGTTATTCCCAGGTGCCGGGAATTGATTTTGGTGATATTTTTTCTCCTGTTGCCAAAGTCACTTCTATTAGATTACTTTTATCTGTTGCTGCTGCATTTGATTTTGAGATAGAACAAATGGATGTGAAGACAACATTTCTTCACGGGGATCTAGAAGAGGAGATCTACATGAAGCAACCTGAAGGCTTTATGGTGAAGGGTAAGAAAGAACTGGTATGCAGGTTGAAGAAGTCTCCGTATGGGTTAAAACAGTCACCAAGGATGTGGTATCAGAAATTTGATACCTATATACGGGGACTTGGCTTCACCAGAAGCAAGGAGGATCACTGTGTTTATTTTAAATTAATTGGTGACCGTGTTGTTTATTTGGTCTTGTATGTGGATGATATGTTGTTGATTGGAAATGACAAAGAAATTATCCAAGATTTGAAGACCCAACTGTTCTCCAAATTCGACATGAAGGATCTTGGTGCTGCAAACTGTATTTTGGGCATGGAAATTAAGAGAGATCGGGCAAAGAGGAAGCTCTGGTTAAACCAGAGGAAGTATGTCGAGACTATATTGTAGAGGTTCAATATGCAGGATAGTAAACCGGTGAGTGTTCCTATTCCTGTAGGTGCAAAGCTGTCTGCTGAACATTGTCCCAAGACACAAGAAGAAGAGGAGGATATGTCCCGTGTTCCATATGCAAGTGCAGTGGGTAGCCTGATGTATGCAATGGTCTGTACTAGACCAGACATTGCACATGCAGTGGGAGTATTGAGCAGGTTTATGTCAAACCCAGGGAAGGAGCATTGGACAGTAGTGAAGCGGGTTTTCAGATATTTACGTGGCACTAGTGATTACGGCTTGTGCTACCAGGGAAGACCAGGATTGGAAAGAATGTTGGACATTCGTGGTTTTGTTGATGCAGACTGGGCTGGAGATCTGGACCAAAGAAGATCTACAAGTGGGTATGTGTTTAGCCTATTTGGGATAAGCAACTGACTGAACAGTGAAAAAGACACCGTAGTGGCTCTTTCAATTACGCAGCGTATTGGCGATAGCGCCTACCGCGCAAGCAAGGGCAATTTATTTCGTAGATTGCACCAAGTATGGGATTGGCAGCAACGTTATGCGATAGACCGCGATAGCCAGGCGGCAATTTTTTCGCCACAGAACCCCACCATTCAAAGACGCCATTTACGTTCCACATTTCACTGTTGTGCTGGAAAATGAGGCCAAAAGGGTGTTGTCGGTAAAGGTATCACCGGTAATGAATGTTTGTGGTGGCACTACCTAAGTTCGCGTGCACTCAGAAGTTCTCTTGGTGTAGAGAAACAATGGGTGTTGAAGAATTGGCCCAATGACTAAGCGCTCCTGTGGCCCCCTGTGGAAAGAAAACAACAAGTGGGAGAATGTTGGGTATGTGTTATATTCTTTCCACGACTAGCCCCACGCGTTGTACGTTGCGTCGGGCGTAACAGGGGGGTCACAAGGGGGGAGGCAGCCCCCACTGTTGGGGTCCGGGGCAGGGCCCCGGCAAAAATTTGTTTGGTGTACGGACCCACTCATAGGCGGACCCACCCATGTTTTGTGCATGAGTTTGGACATGGTTTTGGGGTACGATGGTTTTCGGCCCCTAGTATTTTGTATATCCAGTCAAGGGAACTACGGTTATGTTCTAATCCAGGGTTAATGGATTGGGGTTTATGTATGCTTCAACATGTATATATATGTGTTGTAACAATAAAAGGAATATAATGAAAAATCAAGCTGATCGTCCCGATTTGGGATCCAAGGGAAAATCTCTGTGTTTATCTTTTTTATGTTTTATGTTGTCATATTGTTCATTTTCTATTTTAAGATTCGTGTGTAGATAATTTTTGTTCAGGGTTAAAACCTACATAAAGAAATCCTTATATGGCTTGAAACACACTCCTCATACATGGTATTCAAGGCTGGACAAATACTTGCAAAAACAAGGATTCAAGAAAGGAGGAGTAGACAACAATTTGTACATAAAGGCTAATGAAAATGAACTCTTAATTGTAGTAGTGTATGTGGATGACATCATGTTTGGTAGCAATAAAAATGAGTTAGCACAAGGATTTACTGAAGAAATGAAATCTGAATTTGAGATGTCAATTATTGGAGAGCTCACCTTCTATTTAGGACTTCAAATTCAACAAAAGAACACAGGAATATTCATTTCGCAAGAAAAACACTTAAGAGAAATGTTGAAAAGGTTTCAAATGGAAGACTCCAAACCTATGTCAAATCCCATGATCAGTGGATGAAAACTATGTGCTAATGATGGATCAGAAGATGTAGATCAAAAACTTTATAGATCCATGATAGGAAGTCTACTATACCTAACTACTTCTAGACCAGACATTATGTTGGCAGTAGGACTTGTGGCAAGATATCAAGCAGCACCAAAACAAAATCACTTACTTGCAATCAAGAGAATATTTATATATCTACAAGGAACTGCACATTATGGCCTATGGTATCCAAAAGGAAAAAACTTGACATTAACAACATACATAGATGCAGATTGGGCCAACTGTGTGGATGACAGAAAAAGCACAAGTGGAAGTGCATTCTATTTGGGAAAAATTCAGGTGGCATGGGTAAGCAAGAAGCAAACTTCTATCTCGCTATCTATAGCAGAAGAAGAATACATAGCAGCAGCAGCGTGTTGCACACAAGTAATATGGATGAAACAAACTATCCAAGACATTAAGGTTAGCATTGATGAACCTATATCTATCAAATGTGACAATATTAGTGCAATAAGTATATCAAAAAATCTTGTACGTCATTCAAAAACAAAGCACATCCCAATAAAGTACCACTTCCTCAGAGAACAAGTAGCACAAAAATTAGTGAAGTTGGAATATGTACCAACAAAGGAACAAACAACATACATATTCACAAAACCTCTTGCTAAAGAGCCATTCGAATATCTAAGAGACAAACTAGGAGTAGTCTCTACAGATGTTACTCTCTGATATATATAAAGGATGCATACAAGGAACGGGATCAGTGCAGTACACAAGCGATAGTCTGTATCAGACAAGAAAGCATCATTCCAGGGGGAGAGCAGTCAATAAAAATTGTCACAAAAAAGCTAGAGCAATGGAGCGGTGCATGGAACAGGTCCTCAAGATCAGAGTATTATGAAAAGATGGAACCACACTAGGAAATATGAAACACTTTTCCATTGATGTCAAAGGGGGAGGAAAAGTAAGCAGAAGAAGAAAGGCTCTTCTAAAAAGAAAGCAGAGGAAGAAAAACACATTTCAGAAGGTGGAAGTCCTGGAGGAAGTATTGGCGTATTGGTGGACGTGTTGCCATAAATGCCAAAGGGGGAGACTGTTGGAAATATTGTCATTGATGGCAAAGGATCAGAAAGGAGTTACACTAGAATTATCAAAGAGGCAAAGGGGCAGAGAGAAGCAACAAAGAGGCATAGGAGCATGAAGGACACAGAGACTTCAGAGGAAACAAATGAAGCAGAAAAGGAAGAGAGGAAATAGATACCGCAGAGGTAGAAAACACAGTAGAGAAGCAGCAGAGATAGCAGAGGCAACGAATGAAGCAGAGATATCAGAGAGGAAGCAAAGAAGCCGAGAGCAGCAAGAGTCAGAGTTACAGAGCGAGACAGTGTAAAACAAACAGAAAATAGACTAAGGCAGGAGAAGTGCATTGAAGAGTTGAAAGCAGAACCATGATTCAATGACAAAGATGGAACAGTGAAGGCAGTTTAGAAAACCATCAAGGTTTTATCGCACTGCTTTTGAAAGATAAGCAGTAAAGGTTAAAATAAACGCAATAGCGTTAAGAAGGTGACATGTGGCATACTGAAACCACCTATTTCACATACGTTCAAAGACATTATCCTTTGGGTTAGTTGGCACGCGATAACGCGATGGCCATTGGATCTTTCGAATATCAATGGTGAAGATCAATAGCACAAATCACACGAAATAGAGTTAACCTCTAAGTTAAATGGTGATAAGTCGTGAACTGCGAAGTACGAAAGATGATGTAAAGATGATGTGGCAGATGACGTGGCCCCAACCCCACAGATCACAGGAATTTATGGAGACGTGGCAATGTGACATGGCAGTGACATGGCAGGGTGATGTGGCATGATGAAGTGGACCTTGCCTGCATACCACACATTGCAGTGCTTAAGGGATAGTAGGAAGGCAACCACAAGTTAAGTTAAAGTTTTTGCGATGCGAAATAGAGGGACACGTGTCGACCCTACGCAACATCGCATAGCATAAGAAATAGGAGGTTACTTCAAATATATCGCAAGGAATGTTATATTGTTTGCGATGCGGAAAAGATTAGAATGTGTGATGCGACGAGGGGAGACCACGTGTTAGCATTGTGTATGAGTGCACACCGCAAATTTTATGGTATTTACTTAACATTTCACATGGTAAGTTGTTTGTGATGCGATGTGATCGCATATCACATTTGATATGAGGAACCCTGTTATTTCTATGAGCTAAATCTTGTGACATGCAATAAGAGGTGGATGCGATGTAGTTTCAGAGTTAAATTGCAAAGGATTTCAAATATGGAATTAGGCCTTTTTGTGAAGAAATCGCATCGGAGCTGGAAGCAGTGAATATAACGCAGAACCACCAAGAATTTTAAGATGCGATATGAGGAGCGGATGTGATATAGTTCAAAGCTAAAATCTAAAGGAATTTAAGTCTAGCTGTGGGACCCAATTGGATATTGCAATTCACAAGCTCAAGAGGATAAACACTCAAGAATCACATTGGAACACCAAAGTGTGAAGTGCAATAATGAAGCGGACGTGATGCAGGTCAACGCTGAAGCCTAAAGAATTTCAAGTCTAGGAGTATGGGATTTCCCTTTGTTAAATCATATCGGAGAGCAAAGGAGGATTATAACGTAAAACAAAAGGAAAGCCTGAACGCAAGAATAGAGTCAAGTAAGACCCGACACATGTCCAGAACAGTGGTTGATGCGGTAATGACAACTTATAAAGAAAAGGCTAAACGCGGCAGAAGGACTCGGGTAGGAGAATATGGTGGCACTGTTGGAAACAAAATCGCTGGGTTGAGTTAGGCCAAAATGACAGTTATGAAAAACTGTGTTGAATGTAATGGTAGGTACCGAAATGACTCTGACAACAGTAGAAAAGACAAATGCACAACGAGCAAAGAGATGAAAGGGTTGGGTGAAATATATTTGTTGTAACTATAAATGTAAATTAATTAATTATTTTTATTGTATGTGATTCAAAGGAAAGTCTCCATAGGCAAAGAAAAACTCCAAGGTCATATTGAAATGAGTACATAGTATTGTAACATCATGAATGTGTTGAGCGAGAAAATGAGAAGGTGGAAGGAAAAGAGTCATACATGTTCATTTCATATTCCCATATGGAATTCAAACAAATATGAGGTGATCTCTATAAATGATGTTATTGTAATATGCATAAAGAAGTTAGAGAGTGGAAGAAGAATAAGGAGCAGATAGAAAAGTTGTGAAGATCGAGAGATGATTTAAAGAAGATATGAAGGCTAGAAGGACAACAGTGAAGAAGGAGAAAAACAGATCTGATATCTAGGTAAATCAGCATATGATTTTATTGTAGTGTGATGGAGTTGGTGCTTCCATATCAAGTTGTAGCTTGATAGATGTCCAGTTGTAGTTGTTTGAGGTAGGATCCTCCTGTGGGTTGTAGCCTGCAGAAAACAGATGGGAGTTGGAGCTTCCTTGCACATTCTAGCTTGCAGAATTGAGGTAGTAGCCTCATGTAGGTTGGAGCCTACAAAAAATCAGTGGTGAGAGGGAGTTGGAGCTTGCCTTTGCATCACAAAAATAATAAGATGTGGTTTTCTCCCTTATGGGTTTCCACTTATATCTGTTGTCCATATGTATGATGATTATGTGTTGATATTCTGTATGTAAATCTGCTTAATACTTTCTTCTCACTTATTAAGATTGTGGTTTCATTATATAATAATTTGATCATGAAATGGAGGTGTAAATAAGTTTAAAGGAAATTTTTAAATGTCCATGAATGTATTAAACTAATTCACCCCCCCCCCCCTCCCCCTCTTAGTTTAACTAAGGGTTCAAGGGAGTGAA
This sequence comes from Pinus albicaulis, assembly GCA_034641835.2. Lineage (NCBI taxonomy): Eukaryota > Viridiplantae > Streptophyta > Pinopsida > Pinales > Pinaceae > Pinus > Pinus albicaulis. The sequence continues at coordinate 105,821,830 of MU968411.1, forward strand.
GCAAGGTTTTATGGGAAAGGATCTCTTCATAATTTGACTAAGTGTGGGATCAATGAGGTAGAGGTAAAACCAAAACATGTTTAAAATATGATCGCACACTCATAAATGATCAATGACACAACAGTGAACACTAAATACACAAAATTAACATGAACCCATTGAAACACCACTTACCTCAAAGTGCGACACTTAAGATAGACTTTGTGAAATAGGTGATCACACCAACAAAAAAATGCATAAAACGTTTAGAATGAGTCTAGTACATCTCTCTATGATATATAAGACCTGTTAGTACCAAATTTGCTTCTTAAAGATGCAGTATAACTCCCTTACAAAAAGTGTGACACTTCCCTTTCCAAAATATGACACTTGAGTTTTCTCCCCAAAGGCGATAAGAAACTTAGAGGACAATCATGTGATGCCTTTCACCACTAGAAATGAAAACTAATATTGTTAAATTAGGCTCCAAAATTTGAATATGGGAAAATATTTGAAGGGTGTTGTAGTACAAACAATACCACCTTAATTCCAACACCTAAAAGATGATGGCCCAAAACCATTCCTTTGTTAAACATCATAAAACATTTTTCACAACTTAATGAGAGATTTTCTTTACAATTAATGAGATTTTTTTTCCAATTTTTCCATAACTTCTTCAAAAGTATTTCCATATATGGTGAAATCATCCATGTAAACTTCTACAAAATCATGAATCAAGTCAGAAAAGATACCTAAAACCTCTCTTTGAAATATAATAAATGCATTACATAACCAAAAAGGATGTACCCTGTAAGAATACGTACCCCATGGACATGTAAATTTTTTTTTCTCTTGATCTTTTGGTGCTAGTTGAATTTTGTTATATCCACTAAAAGCATCAAGAAATGAAAATTATTTCATCCATGCTAAAATATCTAGTACTTGATTAGTGAAAGGTAGCGAGAAATGATCTTTTAGAGTAGCTTTTTTTAATTCTCGATAATCTATGCATATTCTCCGCTTCCCATTTTTCTTAAGTGCAATCACCAAAGGTGAAACCCATTGAATATCTGAAATTGCATAACTGAAATTCAAGTTAAGTAAATTTTGTAGCTCCTACATAACAATCTCTCTCAAATTAGGATTCATCATTTTTTGAGGTTGTCTTATTGGTTTGGCATTTTCTTGGATAAAGATATGATGAATACATGTATTAGTGTCAATTCCCTTCATATCTATGTATTTCCATGCATATGCAGAAGAATTTTTTTGTAGCATATTTATTAATTATCACTTTTGAGATGAAAAATAATCAATATTACATTCTTATTGAAAAATTTGATCTTGTTCATCATATGTCTACATGAACACACATCAATAATGTTTGAAAATGTTAATAAAATCGTGTCACCCTTGAGGTGTGAAACATGTACTGAGATTTACATATTTTAGATTTTATTTTGTACCAAGATTCAATTGTTCATGCAAAAGGGTAGAACTGTGAGGCTTCACATTAACTAGTTCCAAGAAACGGTTCTGCAGGTCATACAAATTTTCACAAGATACTACACCCTTAGGCATGGGGTTTATTTTGTTTTCCTGAGATGATTCCTGTAAGTATTTATCTTTCTCATCTTCATCAATGGCTGCATCCTTAAACACATCAATATTTTCCATGAAATACAGCATATTTTGGTTGTTAAAAACATGAAAATTAGTAATGTTATCGAGCAGAGATGGCCTATAAGTAATCTAGACTGAAAATACATCTCTTAATGGTGAAAAACTAGTAACAACATTAGCTAATGTATATGCAACAACATTTTGAATTCTGGGAAAGAAGTTAATATTAAAATCTTGGAGATGTGAAATGAGACACCATGCCTCTTGTTAGTAGTTTCTAAGATTACGTGACACAAAAATGAATAGTATTTCGTACCTGACGTGCAGCAATTTTGAGTCACCTATTACCTTAAGTGATTCCACTTTGAGGGCTATGGATTTCTTTAAACTGATAATGAGTACTTCATACTCAACACTATTTCTAGTGCACTCAAATTCCAAGTGGCATGAGATCAGATGCTTATTTCGTTGCGGGTCTACTAAAATAGAACCAGCTCTAGAACACTCCTACCTTTTGGAACCATAAAATTAGATGTCCAAATGTTAGAAGTACTAGGGTTATTTAATTAAATAGCATTATTTACATATATAATACAAGAGTCATTTGTAGCATTTGTATTGCAAGGGAAGAGATCCAAATATGTTTCTGTTGGTTCAGGTAAAGGATGTGCAACATAAAATCCCTGATCAACCTCTAGAAAACAATTTGAAAAAATCGTATTCAAGCATTGTGACCATTTTTTTATAAATTTCTCACTCTTGAATTATATCTAGTAATTACTTCCCTTATACAGAAGCATAAATGTGTGAGTCGGTAGAAAAATATCCTTATAGCTTGCTAGACGAGTCTCTACTCAACACCAAACCATAAGCTTTTCGAATGTCCACAATGATAATATCGATACATTGGTGAACTCTATTGTGTAATGATAAATGGATTATAAAATTCTTAAGTTCAGAAATTTCCTGTACCAAATATCTATCTAACTGAATGATTCTAGCATCAAACTTTTCCCATTTAACTTTAATCTTCTTAGCAAAAAATAGGGGAATGAAATTCACAGATGCACTAGAATCAATAGAAAATTATGGATATTATAGTTAAATATTTCAAAATTTAAAAGAAATGGAGGGAAAGTAGATCTATTATTTCATTAATTGCATTAAAAAACGATTCAAGAATTGTTAAAGACTTACCAAGCAAAGCTTGATAAGTGGAAACCTATATACCCGACAGAGGTTGAGATAAAAAATTCTTGGATGAACAATTATTGTTTCGCTCCTATATTTTCTAGTTCATATGTGGATATATTCACACAAGGCTATAGAAATTTAACGTGTAGATCCTAAAATTCTCATGAAATTTACTAAATCATAAGACTAGAATCTACTCTACCAATCTTTGGAAGTAAATTCATGATCAAGATAAAAAATAATTAACAAGCATCAAGATTCAACATACATACATAGAGATATATCTAGTGGAAGGAAACTACTCAAAACTCCTTACTATTTTTATTTCACTAATAAAAAAATTTGGATGAATACAATATGTTCTTCTCATCCTTAAGCTCAACCTGCACCTGTATCATCTATCCTCTCTCTGACTGGTTGAACTTAGCCAATACTTAGCAAAAATTTTGAGCCTCCAAGCCACTATTTCCTTGCACTTTTCCTTGAGGAATTATCCCCTATTAATTAGGGAAATTTCTCATTGAGAATTGTGCTATTCCTTTAGGCCCTTCTTTAACCACATGCACCACATGTAAAACTTGTAGTACACTGTCATTGAACTCCAATCTCAACTGGGTAAATTGAATTTTGTGCATGCATGAGTTAATTTAGGCTGATTGATCAGTTAACAAGTTAAACACCAATGTTACACCCCACTGCTAGACCTTACACTAGTTCCTCCAACAATTGGAACTAGTTTAACTGACCATAACTCAATTTAACCGAATTAAATTGCTACAAATGAAATTACCTCAACCTAGGCTCTTAAAATTAAGGAATAATTGTACAAAATTCAAGTTTATTCCACCAACTCGAATTAACTAGGATAACTAAGTGATAAAAACTACTTCAACCCAGTTAACTCATTCAAGTTGTCTGTTGATGTGGAATTTCGAATTAGGAATTTCTTGTTACATTTTCAACACACCGTCTCAACAAGAAAGGGATTCACAACTACCTTGATCCATTACCCGTGGAATGTGCTACATGCAACACTTATCACTATTTTTTTTGCTAATACAACATGTTCAAATGAAAAACATCCAAAAACAAACTGACTCATTTGTGTCTGTTGTTGTCTACTAGGAAAACTGTGTTGATGCTGCCTCAGCTACTAAGCCTCATGCTCTGCTTTCAACACTGATACGAAAACCAAGCCATGTCAGCTACTAAGCCATGTCAGTATTCCAACACTGTGACGAAAACCAAATTCTTCTTTAGACCCAAAATAAACATTACATCCTTGAGCCTGATAGAGGAGCCTGACTCCCTCTAAAAGTTTACTATACCAATACAGGTCACGCTATATCTTCCATCATCTCCAAACTCAATGTTTTTCTTGAGGTGTTTCTCATCCAAGTCACTAAGGAAATCTCTATTTCCTGTCATATGGAATGAGGCACCACTATCTAGATACCACATGATTCCCATTATTGTACTTTTCCATGCATGAAATGAGAGTAAAATATAGCTTGAATTTTGAAGCTAGAGCTTCACTTGCTACTGCTACTGTAGGCTCCTTCTTTCTTGCTTTCGCTTGTGGAAATTTCTTGGCACAATGACCGAATTCATGACAGTGAAAGCACTTTATTTTGGACAAGCCTTTCTACTTTCCCTCTTGGATGGAATTAGCCTCACCTTGGGTCTTCTTCCTCTTGGCATTCCTTCCATTTCTAACTAATGAAAAATCCTCTTCCTCTTCTTTGGATGAGGTCATGTCTATGTTGTTCCAACTTATTTCTTCCAACACTAGATCAGACCATAACCACTCTCAATATGGTAGTTTCTCTCTAAAATTTATCGAATATTGATAACTATGCCAAATATTGGCTAGAGATACGAAACCTTCATCAGGGATAGTAACAACGAATCCAACAAGTTCATAATGACACTTTGTAAACTTTCTCAGGTACTATAAAATTATTTCATTCTCTTGGATCTTAATACTTTTAAGCTTTTCCTTCAGTGCCAGTTTTTTATGTTAATTATTTTTCTCAAAAAAATATGTCTGTGTTTTCCAAATCACAAAAAAACTCTCTTTTTGATGGAAATTCAAGACAATATGATCTCAAGATCCCTCCAATATGATTCTCCTCACTTTAGGCACATCCTTCTTCCACTAAACGAGATCCTGGGAATCAAATGCTAGGGGTTGTGCTACATATCTCTTGATGTATTCTAATAGTCCATTATCATCCAATACTTCCTCCATGTAGATCTTCCATGCCACAAAATGTGTGTTTCCTTCTAAAGCATAATCGATCTTGAGTCCATTGAAAGACATATTCTCAGTCTTGGACAAAACTTGTAACACTGATCTTGAAATTCAAAGTTCTTGCAATGAAAACTTTGAATTCTCTTCTCTACTATGAATCTAGCTATGATACCTTGTAGAAATAATTTTTTAGATCCTAAAATTCTCATGAAATTTACTAAATCACAAGACTAGAATCTAATATACTAATATGTGGAAGTGAATTCATGATCTAGAACACAAATCATTAACATGCATCAAAATTTAACATACATACACATAGATATAACTAGGTGAAAGAAAATTCTCAAAGGCCCTTACTATATATAGTGCATTAATGAAATAATTTGGATGAATACAATATGCTATGCTCAACCTTGAGCTCAACATGCACTTGTAGCCCCTATTAATTAGGGAAAATTCTCATTGAGAATGCACAATTCCTTTATGCCCTTCTCTGACTATATGCACCACCTGTACAACTTATAAAATTATACAACTGATATTACTCTTATATGGAACCCCAATCTCAACTGGGTAACTCAAATTATGTGCATTAATGACTTAATTTAGGTTGATTGATCAATTAAATGGTTAAACATTGAATTTACACCCCACTGCTATACCTTCCACTAGTTCCTCCAATCTGTCTCCTCTCTACTTCTCCATTTGTGATTTCTCCACAGCTAGTTGAGGCTGTTTCCGAGGCTCCACTTTGAGAGGTAAATCATGCTCCCTTTCAACTACCAAGTCTCTAACCTTTTCCTTACTCCTCAAGGATTTGGATGCATCTTCTACCTCAAGTTCATACAAGTTCTTGAATCACACACCATTATTTTTCACCTGTCCCATGGTGATGTGTCTAAGGAATGCTTTTCCTTTGTTGAATATCACATCGTTGACATGGTATTCCAACTCCACCACATAAACAAAAATCTTCTCTAGACCCGAAAAAAAAAGTTACATCCTTGAGCTTGAGAGTGGAGCCTAACTCCCTCTGAAACATGACTGTAGCGATACCGAATGCGCTATACCTTCCATCATATCCAAACTCATTATTTTTCTTGAGGTATTTCTCCTCTAGGTCACTGAATAAATCTCTATCCCCCATCATACGGAACGAGGCACCACTATCCAGATACCACATTATTTCCATTATTGTGCTTGCGATGCATGAAAAGAGAGTAGAATGTAGCTGTAATTTGTTGATTTTTGTAGCATCAGAAAGTTCTCTAAGCCCCAATTTTTTTGGAGAGAATTAGACATTGGTATTCAAAAGAACCCAAAAATAGTTTGTGAAAATTAAACTAGGTTGACTTTTTTATTAAAATAATTAATTATTTTAATGGAGACCCTAAGTTAAACTTAGGGAAATTAAATAGTTAAAGGGTATTAATAAAACATGAGTGAGAATGATCTAGAAGGAAAATATAAATTCATGTTATAATCTTAGCCGTTGATTAGAGATCTAATATTAGTCGTTGATTTCTTAATGAGAATACTATAAATGAAGGCTTGAGGGCCATTTGGAAAGACACACTGAATTGATCTAGAGTTTGAAATTTCAGCGGCGGGGTTTGCTGAGGAATTCAAGCTATATATCTCATTAGTGAGGGAAAAAGATAACATTCGGAGAGAGAGATTTTCTTAGCTGGTGGAGGATCATTCAGAGAGAGGAAAGGGTGATCTAACCAAGTTAGCGCTGAAGGAAGAATGGATAATGTAGTGACTTCGTAAGGCTCACACAGAAGTAGCGCAGAGGCAGAAGAGGATTTCCATAATTTTTTTGTAAATCAGTTTTGAAGGCCGGGACCCAACAATTGACACCGGGATGATGTTCCTCAAGGTCCACATAGGAAAAATGACTTGTTTTGGAATGAACGCTAAGGCTCGAAGCAGGTGATGCAGTGGCTAGAAGGTCCAATGCTAGGACTGCATAGAGGGTGCGCAGTGCCTCCCCAGGGCAAGTTTTTCTTCATCTAGATTAGTCATGAACTTAATGATTGAGTGAGGTAAATCCTCAAAAATTCTTCTGCCAATATTTCTCTCTGTAACTGAATTACCCTAGGGGTATTCAAATATGTATTCAGACATTGCTACTACATAATAATAAAACCCTCAGTTTTGCTGCACCAATTTTCCCATATTGGATTTTTAGAGGGACTTAGTCCAAAATAAAGGTGTCATATGTGTGATTGATTTTCCTTGTTTAGTTTCCTTATTTCAGAATCATGAGTATTATAGTGTAGGGTTCTTCAGTGATTGTTTCAGTATTTCATATATGATTCAAAAATAATTGCGTCAAGTATTTTACATAATAAAAGAAGCAATTTAGTATATTGCAGTAGTATTCCTTAGATTTTTTCATAACTAGAAATTTTCATATGGTATCAGAGCATTAATTTGAAACAGGAAAAATGAATTTGAAGTCTGAAGTGAAGGCCATTTTTTTTGCAGTTTAGCAAAGCGAATCCATTGAAGGATTGTGTAGTACTAGCTAGGAGGGATAATATTTTTGTGGCAGTCTCTCTTTGAGTGAGTTGACATAGGGAAAGGGATTTCATATCGAGATCTTGTTGTGGCACAGGGAGTAGTGCAGAGGCTCCGCGCAAAATACAGAGGGACGGAGTTTTTAGAAGCTGTTACTGGGCAGAAAAGTGTCAGAAGGAGTCAAGAGCACATATTGAGGGAATTCTTCCTCAGTGATTTCCTAGCCGAGGAAGTCATAATTTCTTAGTTGTTGAGCAGTAGAGGAATAGTAGAACTTATAAATCCATCAGGGAGTATGTAAACCTTCCAGGAGCTGTGCAGTAGGGAGGAAGAGGGAGAAGATTCAACAAATTTCAGTTGAGATGGAATCTCATGGAATTTATGATCAGGATCGGTTGGAGGGCTCCTCCAACTATACGATCTAGAAGGAATGGGCTCATTTCCTTCTGGATGAACATGATATGAAGGCATTCATGGAGAACATGGTAGTTGTTCCTACGGATTCAGGTCAACTCAATAAGTATGAGGTATATATCGCCAAGGCAAAGGGGTTGGTACTTGATGGTGTCAAGGGTACCATTGTCTCACATCTGGCTAGAAAGGTTACTTGCAGAGAGATGTGGGTAGATTTGCATGACCTATTTGAGGGATCTTCTGAGAATCGAAAGTTGTACTTAGAGCAGAAGATTTTTATGATCTTGATGTGGAAAGGGGAGCACGTAGCTTCATACATCATGTGGTTTCAGGAGATTTAAGATCAGATGTCGGTAGTAGGTGCTACACCTATAGCTACAACCATGGTAAGGATGGTCCTTAACGATGTCACAAAGGAGTGGAAGGTGTTTGTCTAGGGCATACTGGGTTGAGCAACATTACCTAGTTGGGAGCAGTTTTGGCCATCTTTTTAGGAGGAAGATCTAAGAAGAGACCTCATCAAGTGAAAAAGTGATGGCAACAGTGAAAGTGGATCAAAATTCATGGAGGAAGAGGAGAACACAACCCTTGAATTGAAGCGACAACAAGTGCAACGGAAACTAAAGCATGATATTTCGAAGGTAAAGTGCTTTAGATATGGTGATATGGGCCACTATGCATCTTAGTGTCCTTTGAAGAAGAAGGAAAAATATGAGAATCATGGCCTGAAGGTTGCAGCCGCGAAGATAAAGGATGATGAGTTCACGATGAGTGCCCATGATTCTCTAGGAGAGAAGTGGGGTGATATTGGATTGTAGTTCTTCTTGGAATTCATTTGGGCGGGATCCTTGAGGAGCCCACCTTATGGATCATTACCTTGCTACAAGAGCCCATATTTTCATTAGCAGGATGGAGCATTTTCAGTGGGAGCCGAGGAGTGATGGAGACAACAATTCAGTATATAGTAGTTCTTATGTCTGGAGTAGCACAAAGCAGAGGCAACAATAACAGTGCAGTGCGGTGCAAATCAATGTTGTGCAGTGAAGAGCACCAACAATGCAATGAATCAAAGGGACATTGTAATAGTTATTAGCAATCATAGTCTTTAGCACCGAGGTGCATCCACTGAAAACTTGTTCAGTCTTGGGTGAGTTCAGTTTTTTCTCTTACTAGCTGAGTTGCAATGTAGATCCAGTGTTAGTAGTGGCAGTGTTAGCAGCATAGCAGATGCAACACATGAGAGGGAGTTGTAGTATATATGCAGTAGTGGCAGTGGTTGTTTCTTGGGGAGTAGTACAATGGTATAAGCAACACAGTGGTTGACAAAATTCAGCACTATGGAGGATGCTTTAGAGTGAGAGAAATATACAATAGGCATAATTTCTAGAGTACTTTCCTCGCTAATAGGGAGTGTTGATTGTTGTAGCATCAGAAAGTTCTCTAAGCCCCAAATTTTGTGGAGAGGCTTAGACACTGGTACTCCAAAGAACCTACAAATCGTTTGTGAAAAATCCACTTGGTTGATGTTTTATTAAAATAATTAATTATTTTAATGGAGGCCCTAAGTTAAAATTAGGGAAATTAAATAAATAAAGGGTATTAATAAAATATGAGTCAGAATTATCTAGAAGGTAGAGATCAATTCATGTTATCATATTATCTATTGATTAAAGACATAATCTCGATCGTTGATGTCTTAATAAGAATACTATAAAGGAAGGCTTTATGGCCATTTGTAAACACACACCGAATTGATCTAGAGTTTGAAATTTCTGGGGTGGGGTTTGCTAAGGAATTCGAACTAGATATCTGAGCAGTGAGGGGTAGAGATAGCATCTGGAGAGATATATTTTCTTAGCTAGTGGAGCATAATTGAGAGAGATGAAAAGGTGATCCAACCAGGCTAACACTGAAGGAATAAGGACTAACACAGTGACTCCCTAGGGATCACGTAGAAGCAGCGCAAAGGAAGAAGAGGTTTTCTGGAACTTTTCTTGTAAATCAGTTTTGGAGACTGAGATCCAGAACGTGAAACTGGGAGGTTGTTCCTCAGGGTCCATACAGGAAAAACGACTTGGTTGGGGCTAAACACTAAGCTTGGAAGGTGGTGATGCAGTGGTTGGAATGTCAAGCGTTGGAAGTATGCAGAGGCTGCCTAATGCCTCCCTACAGTACGTTTTTCTTCATCCATTTTAGTTGAGAACTCAATGATTGAGTGAGGTAAATCCTCACAATTTATTTTTCCAATATTTATCTTTGTAATTGAATTACCCTAGGGGTATTCAGAGATGTATTCAGACATTGCTACTCAAAAATATTAAAACCCTTAGATCTGCTGCACTGGTTTTCCCACATTGGGTTTTTCCAAGGACATAGTCCAAAATAAATGTATCATATGTGTGATTGATTTTCCTTGTTTAGTTTCCTTATTTCAGAATCATGAGTATTATAGTGTAGTTTGATTCAGTGATTGCTTCAGTATTTCATGTATGATTAAGAAACAATTACGTAAAGTAAATTAAATAATAGAATAAGTAATCCAGTTGGTTACAGTAGGATTCCTTAGATTGTTTCAGATCTATGATATTTCACATAATTTTGAAGTTAGAGCTTCACCTGCTACTACTACTGCAAGCTCCTTCTTGTTTTCCTTATTTTGTGGAAATTTTGTATCACAATGCCAGAATTTATGACAGTGAAAACACTTGATTTTTTATGTTTCTTTCTGATTTCCCTCTAGGCTAAAATTAACCTCACCTTGGGACTTCTTCCCCTTGGCCTTCCTTCCTTTATTGACTAATGAAAAATCTTCTTCCTCTTCTTTGGATGAGGTCTCGTCTTTGTTGGTCAACATTTTTCTTCCTGAACTAGATCGAACCGTAACCACTCCCATTGTGGTAGTTTCTCTCTACCATTTAACAAATATTGATATCTATGTCATCCCTTCGCAAGTCCCAAAAGAGCTAGATATACCAAATATTCTTCAGGTTTAGTAACACTGACCTCGCCAAGTTCATCACGACACTGTGAAAACTTGCTCAGGTACTACAAAATTGTTTTATTCTTTTGTATCTTAATAATTCGAAGCTTGTCCTTGAGTGCTAGCTTCATATGGTCACTATTGTTCTCAAATAAAATTTTCAGTATTTTCCACATCACAAATGGAGTCTCTTTCCCATGGAGATTCGAGACAATATGATACATAAATCCCTCCAATATGATTCTCCTCACTTTAGCCACATTCTTATTCCACTGAGCGAGATCCTAGGCATCATATGCTTGGGGTTTTGCTATATCTATCTTGATGTATTATAGCAGTCCATTATCATCCAATACTTCCTCGATACATATCTTCCATGCCTACAAATTTTTGGTTACTTCCAAACCATACTCAAGCCTATTTCCTTTGAAAGCCATCTTCTTAGTCCTCGAGAAAACTTGCAAGACTAATATTAAAATTTGAACTTCCTACAATGAAAAATTTGAATTCTCTTCTCTATTGTGAATCTAGCTTGGATACCATGTAGATATTAATGTCTCGTCCTAAAATACCCATGAAATTTACTAAATCACAAGACTAGAACCTACTCTACCAATATGAGGAAGTAAATTCACAATCGTGAACACAAATAATTAACATGTATCAATATTCAACCACATTTTCATACCCTTCTCATGATGAAAAAATTCATTACAACATCGTTGAAGATATGAAAAAGGCTTTGTTGAAAATGCAACAAGAAATTCCTTGGGTAAGAAAAATCTCACCACCTAATAATACTACTTAGGGGTGGTAAGATTTTTCTTAACACATGGGGATTACCACTCAGTAATCCTGCTTAGGGGTGGTAAGAATTTTCTTAATATCTGGGGATTACAAGGTGGTAATATTTTTCTCAACGATTTCTTTCTTACATATTACTGAATCACTGGTCCATTTTTCCTTAAGTTGTATTTCTTAGTAGGTTGCTAAGGAGGAACATCATCTACTGGGGGCTCACCAACACCTTGCCGATCATTATTGAGAATAAGTTCAAAAGTGAAAATTGCATCACCAACATTTTATTTTTCCTCTATCATGGTTGGTTCATCAATTTATTGTGTCTTCTCAAATTTCTCTTATGTTGCCAAAATTTGAATAACCTTTTCAGCCATAGTATTCATGTTGTGTTTCCACTGAGGGAATGTCTTCTTTGAATGATCCTCTTGATAAAATTTGTGATAATTATCCATACCCAAATTTTATATGTTTAAAAAAACATTGGATATTTTTTCAAACTTAATCATTTGGTTGAAATTATTCTTAAAAAATGGCTTAAAAGGCTTGATACTGTTAGAATCCTTTCTTTAACTACACTTTAGCTTTGATACTTCATTGGTTAACAACTTTAGAGATTTAGTTAAGCTGTCCATATAAAAAGGATCCTTCTCTTTAGCTTTGTAGGAAGAGGCTTCGGGATTCTTATAAATTTATTTGGAATCTTTTGAATTCTCCTAGTCAATAATAACCCTAATAGAACTCAGTTCCCTCTCTATGAAAATTTCTTCTGCAAAGTTAAGAGAGAGAGTTTCTTTTGCAGTTCTCTTGAAAAAAATTGAAATGTTAGTAGGAAAGGAAATAATATAATAATATTTTGTAATGGAATCATGTGATTGAACACAAGTGAGGGATTTATCCAAAGTACATGTAAATCTTTGATTAAAATATTCAACCTTTTCTTTACCCCCATTTGAAGATTCCCACGTTCTTTTAATAGCATGACTGGTATTTTATCATTAGAAAAATTTTCTAAGAATAGTTTTTTAAACTTCCTCGAGTTATGGATTGAATTAGGTGGAAGGTTATGGTATCAAACTAATGTTCTACCTTCTAAATTATATGAAATAAATCTAAATCAACATCGTAAAATCATACCTCTAACATCTGTATATGAAAGTAGAAGTCATCAATATGGTCCTCAACCTTTGATTTCTTATTATCATACTTTGTGAGAAATGTTTCCAAGTGTTTTGGTAAATGATGCATATTTCTTACAAGATAAAGAGGCCCTTGGGCCATCCAATTCAATTTTTCATCGACTATGTCCTCATTTTCTTCTTCCTCTTCACTCATTATTTATGAAGAGTCTTCTCCTTCACTATTCAAATCTTCATTATTATCAGGATGTTCTTATTCTCTTGGATGCTCTTGTTAGAAAATAAAAAATCATCCCCATCGCCATCCCGATATTCCTGAATAGGTGCAATATGCCCTTGTTAATGTATTAATTCAGTAGGGTTAGCTAACTCTTCAAGGGTATCAATAACCAAATATTCTACTGAAGAAGCCAATATGCCACAACAGGTTGTCTATTCCTTAATGGGCTTTTGAGGATGAAGAACAATGATAGGGATCAATCTAAGAGCTATAACAAACTGATGAGTAATAGGCCATATTTTCCGAAGTTGATTCTAGGTAACCTGAAAAGCACATTATGGGCTTATATGAGAGGAATCTCCTATCTCGTGAATGTGATTTGGAGTTTAAATAAAACCGTTATTGACTTGTAGAGAAATTTATTTGTTAGAATGTGGTGAATTGTCAACCATAAAAAATCTCTCCCTCCTTCGAGCACCAAAACTATTGATGATGCTATATGATGCCAATAGTAAGGGGGTATCCACAGTATGAAGTCCCAATTAGACCTCACACTATTTAGAGTAGGAACCCCAATAGGAAAGTATGGTCATTTTTCATTATCTTAAAGATTTCCATTGGTTGCAATAAATGACACAAAAGAAATGCATTCACTTTCAAGATAAGATATTAGGTTAGCTCTATGATGTATCAAATTGCACAATTTATAATGGCTCTTTTACAAAAAAGAACGAAAAATGAGCCTTTGAAATAAAAGTAATAATACTATCCTACCAAATACACACATATATATGTATAAGAATCATAAGTAATGTTGTGAAATATTTCACAAAGAAACCATGATCATGAAAACATAAGGCACATGATTCAAAGAAACTTACTAAAGCCAATGAAATAGTTCATTTTCATTAGTATGGATTAACATAAACATATATCATAAACAATGAAATAATAGTCTCACAATCCTCCATGACATATGCATGAAAAACATGTCATCTCCAGGATCTTCAAGTTATTCAAGTTATTGATTGTAAGTTTCAATATACACCATTACAACAATACAAATATTATTTCAATAGTGGAATTTTAAGCAACTACTTGCTTCTCAAAAGCATAATATTCTCTCCTATGCTTAACTTAAGAAGGGAAGGTGAAAATTCTTTTGCTTGAGCTATGAGGGTGTATATATAACAAATGAGGTGACTCCACCTCCCTTGTGACTCTTGAACTCCCCTCATGACTCTTGAAGTTCCTTGTGACTCTTCAATTTATCATGAGACCCCTTGAATTCTACATGAAATTTCACATTCTAACAAGGGTGAATGTGTGAATATGGGTTAAACTTTTTGGCCAAATGTCGTAATGAAATTTCAAAATTGTACTCTTTTATCGAATTGAAGACCTCAAAATTCACATAAGAATTGTGAATTTTGATTCATAGTAAAAAGAAAATATGTGGAGAATTGTGTTGTTTTTCTAATGATATATTTTTTCAAAAAAAAATAGTGTCATATAATATGTCAATTTTCCATTAAATGAAATAATTTTCCTTGCAAATTTCCAAAAATATTGAGAAGCATGCATGTGTTCACGTAGCATAACTTAGTATAAAATGTGTAATTAAAAAAAAACCATATATATGAACATGATCTACACAGAGAGAACTAAGTTTTTCATATATTTTCTTTTCAATGCAAAATTATGTTTTTTATTATTTTTCAAAGTTGGCTAACTAATATTTCAATTAGATTTTGCAGACACATATGTTAGTTGAGATTTTTTTCTACTATTTAAATAAATTGCAAAACCAAGTGTACCCTTTTGAAGAGGAATAAATATTTGTTCTTTTTTTTTTGAAATTTTTTCATTTTATATAGTTTATGTTTTTTATTTTTTATTAAGCCTCTTTGAAAATGCCCAAAAAAGTTACAAGCATTATATTTAAAAGAAATTAGATAAAAAAAATAATATGAACTTGAATATTTCAAACTCATATGCCATTGGATAGAGGGTTCCTTCATGAATCCAACATAATTAACTAACACACATAAGGACAGATTTTGCTTAGAGTCCGCTACAGTACAAAATGGTGTTGACGAGAAATTTGTAGAAGAGGAGATAAAAATCTGTTTTTTAGGCCGTCAACAATTCTATTGAGCAGTTAAAATGCTCGATCAAGTGTTTTAAATTCAAATTTCAAAAGCTTGACCAACTGTTTGAAATTCAAATTTCAAATAGCTTGATTGAGGGATTAGGAAATCCCTCAATCCAGACCTTAACATGGTTAAACATAGGCTCAATAGAGCTTATAACTCAATGGAGCTATCATAATTATCTAAAAAAAAAGAAAAAAAAATGAAGCCTCTGAATACTTGATTTTTAGTGAATTATGAAATTTATTTATTCCACAAAAATAATTTTTATAAATATTAAAATATATTCAAAACTCTAATTTTCCTTAATTATAAATCCAAATTTTATTTTATTTTAGCAAGAAAATAATTATAATAATATATGGATAACTTTCTATAAAAGATTTTAACTTTTTGTTTTCAATTTTGAAAATTTTAAAAATGATAATTTTTTTTTTTTTGATTTTAAATATAACATAATTTTATACTTAATCATTTTATAATTTTTTATATAGAAATTTTCAATAAAAATAAATCAAATTACAATAAAAACAAGGGCTACATGGTAGCTATTGCCTGCCTCTTATTTGATAAAATTAAAAATATATATAACAGTTGACTAAATTAATACAAGGTCAACTCAACATCTATTGCATAATAAATGTAATTAAATTAAAGTAATAAAAATATTAACTTCAAATTAGTATTAAGGTTCATTTAGATTCATTATTGTCACAATGAAAAATCTAATCTTACGGAGCAACAACAATAATAAATTTTTTATTACTTAAAAGTCACTCAAGTTGGCTAGTAAACTTCCCTCTAAACTTAGCAGGAGAGGGAATACATAAATTTTGAAGCATTATTATATCATTTCTACTTTAATTTGGTCCACAAATATAGAATTAGTGATATTGTGGTGTTTTTTTTAAACTAATTATGTGATGGTTGTTGATTTTAAATTCACTGGTTGTAAAAAATGTAATATGTTAAGTAACATGATTAGTGTGGTATAGGTCATGTGTAATTGTCTCATAACTAAATTATATTTTTTTAATCAAAAGCTAATCCAAGTCATAAAAAAATTACCAAAAAAAAACATGTATACATCTCAATGATTCTAAATAGAAGTGTATTAATCATAATTACAGGATATGTTTATTCAAATACACAAAATTTTTAGTTTTAAATGAGAAATGGAAAAGAAATAAAGAAAAAAGGATGAAAAAATGCATTATAAGAAAAATAGAACTATATCAACCCATTTTTGAAATAATATTTATGTCTATCACCATATATTTTTTATTTAAATATTCTGAATATTAATATTTCTTTAAAAAAAATTACAAATTTAATTCATTCATAAAATAATAATTAAAAATTATTTGTTAATATTTTTATAAAATTATTTTAAAGTTAAATAGTTATATAATTATTCAGAAAATTAATTAGTTTTAAAGTAATATAACTTTCCATTATAAAATTTATCTCATTTAAAAATAAAATAAATAAAACATTTTAGGAAAAATAAATAAAAAAATTAATTCAAAATGAAATTAAATATATGAAACTTTACACAAAAAATAATTAACAAATTATAATTTTCATATAAAAAATGGTTAACAAATTATAATTACTAATAATGATTAATAAAAATCAAGACTGCACGTACAAGAAAACATGGAAAAAATGCAGAACTGAAAGAGGGACTAGTTAGGACTGAATTACCAAGCTCATAGATAATTGCTAATAAAATAATTAAAATAAAATAAAACTAAAGTCTGGAAGCATAAGACTCGCGTGCAGAATAAGCGGAGGAAGACGAATGTCACATTCGTGAACATTGTATATCAGCAATTAACGGATTTTTTTCTTCTGAAAAAAAAATTAATGGATTTGCAGTAAACATCACAAACCGGAGTAGTAAATATAACAAAACGAATTGGATTCATTGTAAACTAGAAAATTATAAACCCTCTTAACGAAAAGAGAATTGGAAAACATTGCAATCTTAAGAACCGTAAGCTTATCTTGAAATCATGGTTGGGGCAGCCTACTAAATTAATAGAATGTCAACTCAATATTTATTGGAAATACCTACTGAGGAAGACATAATAAATTTAATTAATATGATTAGATATTAAATTTTGCATGAGATGCAAATGCTTTTTTTGACACATGTACATGTTTTATTTTTAAACATTTCAACTCATAAAATTTGAATAAAATAGTTTTACCACAGCCATATAAATTAAATGAGTGATAAACATTTATAAATATCTTAGGAATATTGCTTCTGTGATCCATAAATTGTGAAAAAATCTTTCGGTAAAAATCTATTTAATTGGGTCTCCTGATCAGATTTTTCATCAAGTCCTGATGATGAACCACACTGGCTGGTTCGAAACGCGTCGACCAAATTTATTTGGATGTGATTTTTACCGAAAGATTTTTTCACAATTTATAAATATCAATCCATTATCAATATCAAAATGCTTATTTCACGACACATCACATAGCTATGATTATTATTATTTTTTTATAAAAAATAACTAAATATGATTTTATTATTATTATTATTAAAAATAATTAATATATCAGTTAAACATATAAACAACCCTTCCATTTTACTATAGAGATTTTTAGGATTGGTTACAATATCATGGCTATGAATACTACATGTCCAAAAAAATATAATTAATTTTATATGATATTTATTTATATATCATTTTTTTTAATTAATCAATTTATTTAATAAAAGTGGCTTAATGATATTCCAGATAAATCTAAAATTTTAATAAATAAATACTATTAAAAATATTTTGTAAAAATGAAATCTTAACTACTCATTAAATAATTAATAATTATTAAAAAATAAATTAAAATTATAAAATTTTTATTCCAAAATAAACATGAAACAAAAATAAAATGGAATACACAGCCTCTAACAATATCACGCTTCAGCTCAGTGACGGACAATATAAACTTCAAAGAAAGAATTGAGTGTGAAAATCTGTCCATGTTTTACTTTTTCTCAAAACTAAAAACCGACATTCCAAAGAAAAAAAATAAAAAAAATAGACATCATGCTTCTCAAAACTCCAACCAAAATCTCCACGCGAATTGTAAATGTTTGGCGCTAAATTGACGTAAAGGAATTTTTTTTTTTTTTCAACATGAAAAATACATCTAGTGTATATAGTGTACCAGGGCATATAACAATCCTCATAAAAACATTTCGAGAAACATTTAACAATAAATAAAACTATCAGTCTTTTACATATCTTGATATATCTTGTATCAAAAATCAGAATAGTGTTCTTCACATGTTCATGTCTTCCACAAAAAGCTTAAGTCCAAACCTGAAACCAGTGTCCTCCATAATGCATATACACATAAAAACAAAAATGACAATGAGTGACACTTTTTCTTTCCTATTCTGCTAGATTTGTTAAGAGATTTAATTGAAATTAACCTTCCCAATGGCTCCAGCTCTATTTGAGTTAAAAAACTCATATTCCATTTCACCAAATCTGCCAATTAAACCTCTCTTGGATAATCGATTAGCTTCCTGGTTCTTCTCCCTGTACACATGATTGAAAATGATGTGGTTAAATGAACTCTTTAAAGTATATATCCGCTCCAGCCAATGGTTTAGATATGCCGGATTTAGATTCATTCCTTTTTTCAAATGGTCGATGATCACTTTCGAGTCCCCATAAACCCATAGCTCTTCCGAATATATATTTGAAGCAAATCAAAGCAATCCCCATATTGCAATAATTTCCGCCCTAGTTTTGGTGCCTCTTCCCCCATTCAAGAATATTTTGTAATGGTGATCCGGTGCCACCATTAGCCATGCTCCACAGCCACAGTTCTGGTTTTGAGAGGCCCCATCAAAGAAACCTGCTGGGTAATGGATTTCAAAAGGCCGAAGTCTCATATTTACATCAAGAGGAGACTTCTGTTTCTTCTTCAGTAAATTCATCAATTCCACTGAGTTGTAGATCTTCATACAAATTTCCTATGAAGTGCATTTTTTACCTTCAAATATCCCTCTATTCCTACATATCCAAATATGCCAATGAAACAGAAAAGAGATAGTTCTCCATATTTTACCTCTCCCGAACCACCATCCAACACAGTCTTTTGTTGAAGTATAACATGGAAGAGGCAATTTTAAAATGGCACACAAGTGACTTAATGTCTCTTTGGAAAAAATACACTTATAGAAAAGATGTGAATTATCTTCCTCATTTTCCCCACATAAAATGCACATGCCGGGCCCCTGCCATCCCTTTTTTTGTAGGTTTCCCCACGTTAGATTTTTATTTCTCCATATCAACCACAATAGAATTATCATTTTGATCTGCACCTTTACTTTCCACATGTGTTTGAACCAACACTCTTGTTCATCACCCCAACGTCTTTTGAGGATTACTCTATATGCTTCATTTGTGTTGATTTATTCACTCATTGTCGTCCTTCCCCAAGTCAGACTGTCCCCTTTTACATTCTTTTTTAGCCCCATTCCTTTCATTGTTTGAATGTAATTTTCCCAATCCACTTTCCAAAACTCATTTAGGCCAACCTCCTTGTATGATTTCCATATTGGAATGTCAAAATCCTAGTCTTTAACCATATGGCTCATATAGAAAATGCCACTCTGATTTATCTGTGCAATGAGTTCTCTACTAAGGTTAATCAAATTTCCCTGTTCCATAAATTGTTCACTTCCAATCAAGATTTTGTTTCCTTCTCAAAAGTTCCATTCGATGTGCTCCTCCATAATAGGCCTAACCTTGAAAAAACCCTTCCAAATTTCAGACCTTCGACGGGCTACGTCCCATCCTATCATCAAACTATCCTCAGCCCCTTTCTGTACCAGATATTTATATTTGATAATCTCCGACCACAATCTTGTCTTAGTTACGCCTCTCCATAAAGATTTTAGAATCAGAGCCTTGCCTAAAGATCCAATCTCTAGAATTCCCCATCCTCCTCTTTCTTTTAGTAAGGTGATATTATCCATTCGGTCTAGATGAAAAGACTTATGATCCTTCCCTCCATGCCATATGAATCTAGCAATGTGCTTCTTAACCTTTGCCACCGTTTGTCTTGGTAAGATGTAAAGATGGCTCAGTAGACCAAATACTGTTGTAAAACTGCTTGTATCAAGATAAGGCAGCCCCCCTTTAATAGCCATCTAGTCGACCAGACTTGTATCTTCCTCAGAATTTTCTCTAGTATCCAATTCCAATCCTCAACCTTATAAAAATTGGGCTTCAGTCTAAAACCCAGGTATGGCAGTCCATCACAAAGAGGAGCAACCTTGAAATTTAACAGCCTCCCTAGGTCCTGAAAGTTTCCTTCCTCACCTTCCCCATGATATAAACAAGATTTTTCATAACTGACCAACATCCCCGATGCTCTACAGAAACCACTTAAAATGTTTCTAAACTCCCCCTAGCTATTCCGAATCATTTCCCCAAAAACCAGGATATCATTCACGAACAAACTATGTGACACAGTCTTACGTCTACAGATGTCGATCCCCCTGAAAATGCCCAGCCTCGTTGCTTTTTTTATCTTCAGGCTCAACGCATCCATTGTATGTATAAAAAGCAAAGGGGATAAAGCACATCCCTATCTCAACCCCCTCCCCGGACTGAAGAACTCAGAGGAAGATCCATTTATGAGCACCACCATTGAAGTCCGAGTGACACAACCCATGATCCACTCCACCATCTCCTTGTCTAGGCCGATTTTATACAGTATCAGCCTAATGAAATTATAATCAACCTTGTCATATGCCTTGTTTAAATCAATTTTTATAACTCATGCATTTAATTTTTTTGTCTGAATTGTGTGAATCATTTCTTGTGTGACAGCCACAGCATCATGAATACTTTTGTCCACAAGAAACCCTGATTTCTCCATCGTTATATGCTTTGAAAAAGCCCCCTTAATATGGTCCGCAATAATTTTAGATTTAATCTTATACAGAGTGTTATAGAGGAAAATCGTTCTATAGTCATCAAATGGAACTTTTCCTTTCTTTTTTGGAATCAAGGCTAAAAAAGTGGAATTTATGGCCTCGTGGATCCTTCCTAACATCTTTATTTTATCCGCCATGTCCATGAGCTCCTTTGAGAAAATATCAAAGAAATGAAGAAAAAAGTCTGGGGTCCAGCCATCCGGCCCCGGGCTCTTATCCAGCACCATTTTCACCTCATCCGAGCTAACCTTCTTCTTCAAATTTAATACTTCCTCCTATGAAAACATGATCAGGAACTCATTTATGTAGTCCATCTGTCCAACTATATCAATCGGCTCCTGTTTTTTGTAAAGCTTGCCAAAATAGTCCATCACCGCCCCCTTAATCCCCTCCGTGGAATTAAAATTTTTCCCCTCTACCTCTATATTCCAGATAACATTTGTGCTTCTCCTCCCATTTGCAACCTTCTGAAAAATTTTGTATTTATGTCCTCGGTCTGAAGCCACGTAACTCTGCTTTTTAGTCTCCACCCCTTTTCTTCAATTAGAAGAAATTTCCTATATTCTTCTTCCAAAGCCTTTAACTTCACCCAGTAATCCAGGATAGCTCTCCCTTCCTCCACATCCTTCAAGATCTGAGTCCTTTCCATCCTTATGTTTCTGATCCTATCCTTCATTTTAGCTTTCTATCCTAAATCCCATCTATTAACTTCTTTCTTCAGGTTCCTCAACAAATTTTCTAAGTAGACCATCGATGGCATACCATCTGGTCTCTTGTTTTTCTTTAGAAAATTTTTAAACAACTCATTGAAAGAGGAATCTTTGAGCCACGTTCAGTTGAATTTAAATGGGATGCCACCCTTTCGCGTCATAAAATCCCATTTCAGAGCGATTAGTCTATGATCCGAAACAGTGAGGTTCTCTGTCACTGCCTCGATATTCTGCATTCTAAGACGAAGACCGTTGCAAATGAAAAACCTGTCAATCTTCTTCCCTATAAATTCCAACCCTATCCACCCATTTAACCAAGTAAAACAAGAATCCTTAAACTGTATGTCACATAGACCTGCATTATTAAAGATCCATTTTATATCATTTGCTAAAGGATCTCGCCTGCTTTTCACCCCCCATATATCTTTATCACATAAGGCACAATTAAAATCACCTGCAATCAAAAGGTTTCTTAAGGAAAGAAGACCACAATCTTCCAACCTATGACAAAACTCAATTCTGTCCAGATAAGGAGCATAATTTTTTATGAGATGTAATCTTTCCAAAAACCCATGACAGAAACCCCTTAAGAGGATGCCACCAAAAAAGCTAAAAGCTTTCATGGATGCCCACCTTGGATCCCACATGACCACTAAGCCTCCAGAGCGGCCCGCATCACTTTTAGTAGTTAAATGCCAATCTGGAAGCATTTTACGGAAATAAAGTATAGCATAGACATCAGGTTGCATAGTCTCTTGAATAAAAATAAAAGTAGGCTTGCATAATGAAAAAAAATTCGACACAGACAGGAATTTACCCCTATCCCCCAACCCCCTGATATTTAAAGAGACTAACTTCATCATGGAAACACTGGCTTTGGGGTCAATGATCCAAGGACCTGACCAATGGCTAAATAAATCGGCACTTCACGAAAATTTCCTTCTGGTGAGAAATTCGAGACATCAGAGATAAGGTTACGTTTATTTTTCCATTTTGGGCACATCCCGTCTAATGGTGACATTGGATCTAGAATGGGGACTAATGACAACAAGAAAAGTCGACCCCTTACCCATGTCAATCGACAGAGGTTCCAGTAAAGAGTCCTGACCCGATAGAAGGAGCTCAAGGTCACTCCCGATTGAATTCCTTGGGGATGACAAAGCTTGGTCACCCAACGCCAGAGACCCTAGCTCATTGGCCAGTTGAAAAGACTCGAAACAGGAATCAGAAGGCCGAATAGGAGGGATATGGTTCGGAACTAATAAAAAGGTCTCCGGATCAGTGACAAAGGGATGTGAGACACCTCTCAACAGAATTGGCCGCAACCTGGGCTGGTAAAAATGTTTCCCCCGTGGAAAATAAGGAGACAATCCATCATAGTAGTCCCCACCCCACCCCTGACCAACAGAGAAGATGAACCTGGCATCCGACATTCAAAATTTTTCTCAGAGATAGAATCATGTTTTTTAGAGACAAGTCTATCTAAGATAAGCACTATTGACTTACCCGTAGAAATCGCTGACACATCGTCCCGCGGAATTTCCATATCAGGTTGTTTTGATCCAGTCTAGTGCTTCTGCACTAGCTTTTCATCCTACCTCCCTACGACAGCCTCCCGACATTTGACACAATTTTGAATCAAATGGATCAATGCATGACAGAAGTAACACCTGAACGACATCTTCCAGTAGTCAATATTTTTTCTGTAAACCACCCCGTTCCAAGATAAATCAATCATAGCCGGCAAGCCACCCACAAACGATGCTTCAACCAGAATCTAGGCAACCCTTTTATCAAAAACCCCAAAACACTTCAGGTCCACGTATCTGCATTTACCTATGTTGTCCCCAATATCGTTTAACACTTTCAGACTCCAGAAATGTAGAGGCAGGTTTTCCAGCTTTACCCACCTCAAATGGTTGGCTGATGCATTATGGCAAGGATGAAAGCCGACATCCCATTTTTGTAGAGCCAAAAAACTTTTCCCAGTCACCCAAGTCCTCCCTATTACCTCAAAAACGTCCTCCTATTTCAATAAATGGAAAAAATACCATCTCCATTCCAATCTGCTAATCTTCGATCTATATCCTAGTAATTTCTCCCATTGCGACATCAACCAATCCATTAAGTTTCCTTTCACGAAGTTCTAAAAATTTCACCTTCCCAAAATAGCTCTATTCGATAGCCCCTCAATGCAATCCCACATCACATCGCATCCAAAGCTTAACAAACACACTTCCTCACCTGGTCTGATGGGCTTCTCACTTCCCCTCCGAGATGGTAATTCAGAGGTGTTATCAACCGACTCCGTTATCATATTTTTCTCCTTTGACAGAGCTCCCGGAGCAAGTTGGTCTAATGCATAATTAGAATGGCTTACCGACAACAGAGGCTCTCTGGGTTTTCGAGTGATCCCTTGGTTTTATGCCACCCCAATATCACGTAAGAAAGACACGTCTACCACCTCTGCATCACACTTGGCTACAAATGCCTCCAATTCATCCATACTTCCTAGCCGTCACATCGAATATCCCACATCAGCAGGCTCCACCTTCGATATCTAACTTAATATAACTGTCAGTACTACACTTATGACAAGATAAACAGGAGCATCTACCAATTTCCACACAAACGGAAACCACTAACCTCACCACAAATGTACTGCTAGCTCAAAAAACCTCGGTCAGAGGTAGTTAGAGTTCCCCTTACACACACCCTCCCACTAGCCTCTAGCTCGAACAGCCTGCCCAGAGCGTCACTTCCATCATCCGTCGACAGCTGGCACCATCACAGATATTCGGTTAAAGCTATCAATCTCAGCACAAACTCCTCTAACATCTGGGTAAGGGAACCTTAAATTATAGATGGCTACTGAACGCCACGCAGTGCACATGACATAAATTCTGTAGAAACAGAGTATGATCGCAGGCCTCGAGCCTCACCACTAAGGTACTAAAAGCATAAAAAACTTAGTTAAGAGAAATTAATAATTCCACTACAATCACCTTCTCACTTCAGCTTTCGTACCATCCTTTAGGTGTGCCAGCTCTAACAAGGTCGTCGGAAAATAGCCCCTTGCTCCTAGAGAGAAACCGGTCAGTAAACCAGAATGGAGAAACCAAAGCAATCACCTAAGCCCCGCAATTAATGAATAATCTTCGGCCCCTCACTCCAATATAAGGCAAAGTAGTATAGCCACCACCCCAGCCATCTACAATATTCAGAAACACCCTCTTGTTCAGAGATTGTAAATGCTATCTCTGGCGTTATCAGTCCTCTAGTTTACAGAAACCAGATTATTCCCACACAATCCAGTTTCACCCACCTATAATTTTCTGAAGAAACTCTCCCAATTGTGAACACCTATGTAGGATGCCAACCATCTACAATATTCACTAATGCCCAAATGTTCAGTAATTGTAAATGCTATCTCTGGCTAAAACTTTCCTCCAGTTTACAGAAACTAGATTATGCCTGCACAAACCAGTTTCTCCCACCTCTAAACTGTTGAAAATGGAAGGAAGACAATACACTAAGAAGCCAAATTAGTGATTAGATAGCCAATATGGCCAATAACCACACTGAGGGACGCCAAACATAGATGTGCAAGATAAAAGAAAAGAGAGTAGAAAAATGTAAGACTTCAAAAAAAACTCACACCACAGCTTAGGTTTTTTACCGCCGCCATGGCTAGGGTTTATCTGTAAACCCTTGTTGTTCCCTTGTTGTTCCTTTGTCATGCCCTTGTTGTTCCCCTGCTGTTCCCTTTCTCTAAAGTCCATGGTGGGAGTTCACTGATTAACCCTCACCTATTGCTACTTTGACTTTCCATGAAAATTTTAAACCCTGTTGTTTAAAATTAAACCCTTTTTGTTCCCTTGTTGTTCCTTTTCCATGCCCTTGTTGTGCCCCTGCTGTTCCCTTGCTCTAAAGTCTGTGGTGGGAGTTCACTGATTAACCCTCACCTATTGTTGCTTTGACTTTCCATGAAAAACGAAATCATTGTAATAAATTTAAAATCCCAAAATTGATAGAGAAAAAAAAGATGCCTAAGAAAATTTTCAAAACGAAGTCACAGTAATAATTTTAAAATCACATAACTACTCCAGAAAAAAAAATGCTAACAGTCTAATTCATGGTCTAATGCAATTTGGTCTAATTCGTATGAAACATGGTCTAGATTTGGCGTATTTCAGATGAAATTTAATCTGGTTGACCTAAAATATGTTGAAATATAAAAAAATAGGTTCTTAGGTCGCAAATGCATTCAAAATCGTTGGAAACCCCAAAAGAATTAGCCATGTAATCCGACCATTTCAATTTCACTATTACAGCGTTTGAGAAACAGAATTGCACATGATATTGTGCCTGCCTAAATGTTTACGATTTATAGTTATACTAGTTTATTGCAAAATTAAAATTTTAAAAAATCCAAACTATATTTCACCCAAATTCCACCTAAAATAAGCAGAAAAGGAATGCTAAGCTCAAGCTTTGTGCGAATTTGATTATTTCTAAAAGGAAACAGAAAAAAGGAAACAACAAAATATCTGCTCCCTAACTCACCATAATAAATTTTAAATTAGGGTTTGAAGGACAACAAAAGTAAAATCCATGAGGAAATGCACCCTAAATATTTCAAAGTTTAAAATAGGAAAACGATTCCTGAGCTAAATCTCCTTGTGAAATTGGCAAAACTAAGTTTAAAATAGGAAAACGATTCCTGACCTAAATCTCTGTGCAAAATTGGCAAAACTATAGCATGATTTTAGCTTCAAATAGGATAAAAAACTTGCCAAATTGTTCAAACTATTGCATGATTTTAGGCTCAAACTAGATAAAAGACAGCAAAATTGTTGAAACTATTGCATAATTTTAACCTCAAACCAGATAAAAGGAAAAGCGAAATAAATTCAAGACGGTTTTCTCAAATTGCATAATTTTAGGCTCAAACCAGATAAAAGACAGCAAAATTGTTGAAACTATTGCATAACTTTAACCTCAAGCAAAACGTATAGCCACCAACGAACAACAAGATTTGAAAGATCAGTGTAGGAGTAGAAAAATGAATGGAGCCGTAGAGGGTTTCTAAAAAAACTCATGTGCAAATAATTCAGTAAAAATTCAACCATAAAAGTAGCTAGCTCGCCAAGCAAACAACGGGGTTGGAGAGTCCAATTGTCATGGGAGAACTGCAACAATGAATTCGGAGGCAGTAGAAGGAAGGGTGGGTTGGCTACCGTAAACCGCACCTCGAAGCATGAGCACCATTGATTTCAAAGGACAAAGATCCAGGGATGGTGGAATGGTGGGTTGGTTAACGTAAATCGCACCTTGACGCATGAGCACCGTTGATATGAAAGGACAGAGATCCAACAATGGTGGAAGTGCCAGCACAACAGGGCAGCTGGAACCTGTAATGCCAAGCAAATGTTGTGGTTAGGCATTTCTGGCATAACAAGTTTAATTATTAACAGACACATACTAAACCATAGTAGAACTAGAGCAAACAGTTTGCAAATCCAGTGTGCCTACACAAGGTATTAATTATATAGTACTGTTTGAAAATTCCAATATCTGTTTTGTGCATATAAAAATCAACAAGGTACAATGTAATTACGAAGTGTTTGCAGTGAGAGTACACATCATAGAAAAGAAGTGAAAGTTTTGGCATTTTGCAATAAGAAGTGAAAGTTTTTAGCCAATTAGATCATAGATAATTGTGAATAAGATAATTATATTAAACTAAAAAAATTATTTCCTATGTTAAACTTTGATAAAATTAAAAATATATATAACAGTTGATTAAATTAATACAAGGTCAACTCAATACCTATTGCATAAGACCTGCCAAGGGAGGCATAATAAAAACAACCTAAACTAAACTAAATTCTTTAATATTATTATTTTAAAAATAATTTCATACACACATTGATATGGATTATTCAAATTCAAATTAATTAAACCATGTTTTAAAATTTGTGATTTCCTTAGGTTTTTATTATTTTAAAGATTTATCTAAGTGAAGAGTAAAAATTTATGTATATACTTTGCACTTGTGCAGACTGAGGATATAATTGAGTGCAATCACATTTGACATGCTATGAGAGATTTATAACCGCAAATACTATTTCATCTGTTACAACTACATTAATTATAAATTACAACTATTAAAAAAACGTTTAATTATTATTACACTCATTTGTTTTCCTGAAAAAGTGGATACTACTGCATTATATCTATATATATATGTATATCTATATATATATATATATATATATATACACATATATATACACATATATATATATATATATATTGGTGTATATATATATATATATATGTGTGTGTGTGTGTGTATATATATATATATATACACCAAAATGATAGAAATGTAATGAGAAATTAATCAACACCATTGTTAATTACATATTCAAATGTAATTAGTAATTAAGTTTGTTTTTTTTAAACTATCAAATACCTACAATTTTAAAGTTTGCATATCATTATTGGTATTTTCATCAATTTTAAAATTTCTAGATTTAAGGCTTGATCGAGCTCCTAAATTGAGGTTAGACAAGAGCTTGATAGAGAGTTAGTTTAATTCTCAACCAAATTGTTTTTTTAGAGCTTGATAAGCTTGATCAATCCATCTTTTTTTCACCTAAACATGCCCTCTCTTTCCACAAAGTGTAACTGAACTCGATGCTTTGACCCACAATGACCTTTGGAATTCCACATACTTTACATTTTTTATTTTCTTGAAAAGTACGTAATTACATCCAAAAATGATGTGGCAACATGATCAATCATAAGACTCTTGAGATGACATTTTGACAAGCCATAATTTGGCACTAATGACATGGAAGTTTATGATGATGTGTCATTGTTAGGCTTCACTTTTCACTGCTTCCTTTGTGTCTTCTTGATAAGTCTTAAATGTTCTTCATATTCCTCCTCCAAAGGGCTTGATGATATGGAGTCTTCCATGTGATCTTAATTTCCCACCTTGTATCACAACCTAGTGTCCCTTCATCTTCTTGTTCGATGATCATCCTTGTCTTTGTAGCTTCATAAGTGTCAGCTTGCACAATATCCTTGGAATCCTCCTTAACATCATCCTGTCATGTCAATACACATTACCTACAAATGAAATTCACTCATGACAAGATGACATTGGTTTGGAAATCGTTTATTCCAACTTTCTTCATGCAATTCACTATTCAAAGTCGGGACTGAGTGTAGGAAAAAAGAGACGGCTCATGGATTACATAGTGTGCAATTCCAAGAGGCATAAGCGATGCATTAATGATTGTGCCTGCAAAATGCATAGTGGCTGGAGGTTTGAGAGACAAGACTGCACAATTAATGGAGGTAATGACATAATGAGGAAGACTTAGCCACTGTGGCTATGCAGTGTGTATTTAAGGAGATACTAGGTCACTGGATTATGCAATTATGCAATTTAGAGAGACAAGGAGGATGAATACTAATAGAGAATACATGATGCACAATGGGTAGTTGACTGAGAGGTAGGATTGCATAATTATGAGGAGCAAGAGGCAACAAGAGGGAATTATTTCATAGTCCTTATAGGAAGGAATTATGCACTTCATAGTTCTAGGAAGTGGGGATGCTAACTAAGGCTTGCAACTGTGAAATGCACAATTCAGGGAAGAAGAGTGAAGAAAGGTTGGTTTGGAAAGGATCTTTTCATAATTTGACTAATTGTTGGACCAGTGAGGTACAAGTAAGAATAGAACATGTTGGGAACATGATTACACACTCATAAATGATCTATGACCAAAAAATGAACACTCAATACCCAAAATCAACATGATCCCATTGAAACGGCAACAAAATGACACTTACCTCCAATTACGGCACTTAAGTTACACTTTGTGACATAAGTGACCACACCAACAAAAAAATGCATAAAACTTTGGGAATGATTCTAGTGCATGTATCTATGACAGATAGGACCCATTAGTACCAAATTTTCCTCTTAAGTGTGTACTATAACTCCCTTACACAAAGTGCGACACTTCCCTTTCCAAAAGACGACACTTGAGTTTTATCCTCAAAGGGGTGAATAAACTTGGAGGAAAAGCATGGGATGTATTTTACCACTAGAAATGAGAAATCACATTTTTAAAGTAGCCTCAAAATTTTTAGTGTGGGCGAAAAGCTGGAGGGTGTTGTAATAGCGACAATACCACCTTAATTCTGACACCTGAAATATGATGGTCGAAAAAAATTCCTTCATTATTCATCATAAAACACTTTGCATGACTTAATGGAATATTTTGTTCTTTACATTTAATGATATTTTTTTGCAATTTTTCCATAACTTATTCAAAATTATTTCCATATATAATGAAATCATCCATGTAAACTTCTACACAATCATGAATCAAGTCAGAAAAGATACCTAAAATTGTTCTTTGAAATGTAATAGGTGAATTACATAACCCAAAATGAAGTACCTTGTAAGCATACATACCCCATGTACATGTAAAAGTTGTTTTCTCTTTATTTTTTGGTGCTAGTTGAATTTGGTTATATCCACTAAAAGAATCAAGAAATGAGAAATATTTCTTCCCTGCTACAATATCCAGTACTTGATCAATGAAAGGTAGTGGGAAATGATATTTTAGAGTAGATTTGTTTAATTCTTGATAATATATTCATATTCTCCACTTTCCAATTTTCTTAGGTGTAATCACCAAAGGTGAAACCCATTGACAATATAAAATTGGGTAAACAAAATTCATGTTGAGTAAATTTTGTAGTTCCTACTTAATAATCACTCTCAGATTGGGATTCATTACTCTCTGAGCTTGTTTTATTGGTTTGGAAATTTCTTGGATAAATATATGATGCATAGACGTATTAGTGTCAAGTCCCTTCATATGTGTACTCACATGCATATGCAGAAGAATGTTTTTGTAGCATATTTATTAATTATCTCTAGATGAAAAATAGTCAATATTACATCGTTGTTGAAAACTTTGATCTTATTCACAATATGAAGAAGAATAATGATTATTCATCAAGTTTATTAATTTATCTTCTTCATCTATTTGTGAAATAGTAAATAATATTTGAATATTTTCAAAGTATTTATCATAATATTCAATCCAAACTTCACTTTCTGCTTCAATTATTGTTTTTGTAGGAGGTATAGTGTGAAATTCTTAGTGGAACTTCCATGCGAATGAACATATCACCAAATCTAAAACTTATGAATGCATCAGCTATAGCTAACAATGGCCCACCAAGAATCAATGGATGTCCTCCTAGATTATTCTCGAGACCTAGTACGATAAAGTCAACAGGGTATTCCCATGAATATAATGATACAAATATATCTTCTATTATACCATCATGTGTGATAATAGATCTATCTGATAGGTGTAATAAATTTGGGGCATATTTAAGATTAGATAACTTCAATTGATTCGTATTATGTTTACTCATGATATTAATGGCTACTCCTAAGTCAATAAAATTTTTTGGTATTTCAGTACCATTGAAGTGAATTTTTATAATAAGGTTACGTGGATCTGAATATTTTTGAACTATTGGTCTCCCCATCATAATATCTCCAATTTCTCCTACCAATTGAATATTTTTAATGTATTTAATTTTTATTCATGGTTTCCTAATGCATAAATCCTTTATTGTTTTTGGAAATATAAGTATTTCCTTTATAAATTGAGGCAAAGGAATCTTGATGCAAATATCTTTTAATTCATTTAGCATGTTATAATCAGATAAAATTATTTTCCTTTCTATTCGCTTATCAATTTGAATCCTTTAAGGACAAAGGCTAGGTTTTTGTAGGGAGACAGTAGGTTGTTTTCCTAGAGGAATTGTAGGAGTTGATTTTAATTGGTTGTCACCTAATTGTGTAGGAACATATTCCTTTGTAAGAGTCTCTTATTGATTAAGAGATACTTATTTTTTAGGAGCTTTTTACTCCTTATATTCTTGAATGAAAATTGGTGATGCTTTCTTTTGCAAAACCCTATGACATCTAAGTTGGACATCATTTAAACCTAGAGTAGCTATCATACATGTTTGAAATTTTTGACCTTCAACATTATAGATGGGTTGTTGAGGAGTCTTATTATTTGGATTGGGAAGTGGTTATGCAGGTAGTTGGTTATAATTTTTAGGAAATGGAGTTGATGGTAATGGAAGCGGTTCACTTGAATTCTATTGGGGTTGGAATTGTGGTTGACTAGGTTGTGGGGGTTACGGAGGAGGATAATATTGAGGTTGGTTTTTGGGATATGGTTGTTGAAAGGTTCGATAATATTAAGGATTCGTACCATAAGAATATTTCTGACCTTGTGACCAAGATGGATTTTGAGGTTGAGGTGGCCAAGTTTTCCATGGTAAAGGTGTATTCCAATTACTTTGCGGTTATGCAAAATACTGATATTGCATATTTGTATATTATGTCATACCTATTTGCTGAGGCTTCTGAGGCCTTATGGAAGCAACATAGAAAATTTATTTTGATTGACTTATCCCAACTTCTTCTTGGAAAACAACTTTAATCCTAGGTATTACGGGGCATTCCTTTGTAGCGTGATTTTCTACAAATATCACACAGATATCAACACTATCAAGAGGAAATTCTTGCAAAGCATGCTTTTTACTTCATCTAGGACAAAAAATATATAATGCAACATCATCATATTTTTACTTGTTTTGTATCCTTAGAGTATCTAATTGTTCACTAAGAGCTATAAGGATATCAATTTTGAAATTATTAAGAAAATTACCTAATTCCGCTCTACTCACTATTCCAAATGCATATTTTATTACCCTTGACATGAATGGATCTATAATATTCTTACTATATTTTGATTTTCCCTTTGATATGTGTTTGCATAAATCACAGATTTCTTACCATGAAAATTGAGACACGTCCCCATTGCCCATTAAATTGAGAAGATCAACCCACTCATATCTTATGGCTCTTAGAAAGAGTGTTTTTAATGTGTCTTAATCTAGGTTATACAACTTAGATACTTTGACATTATAGAGAAATATATCCACTAAATACTCAAGGTTTTCCTCCTCCTTTTGAGACATCTTAAAGACTTCATCCTTAAGGTCACAATGCATGCAATAGTATTTATTTTTTTCTAAGAATATTATTTTCATATCATCCCATGTTATAATAGAATGTGTTCCTAGACCCATGAATGATTTAAGAGCTCCATCTTTTAGAGTAGAAGGAAAAAATTTCTAATTTTTAGTATCAAGCAAATAGTCATATGATATACATAATACTTCAAACTATAAAAGAAATGTTTTTGGATCCTTAGTTCTTAAGCCATTGAATTTAGGGAGGATGGATGGGGAAATATTCTTCATGGTATCATTAGTGTCAGTATCTAATATAGGGAATCTAAAGGGATCTTCATCTTCAGGAAAACCACCACCTCTTCTTTCTCTACCTCCTTCTTGACAGCCACCACCTCCATCACCATCTATGCCACCTCCTCATCCTCCACCAATTCTTAGTCCTCCTCCATTATGAATATCTCCCTTATCTTCCATTGTAGATTCTTCATAGATGATATAAGGTTCGTTGATGGGGTTATCCTCAATTAGTTATTATTCCTCTAGCTCCTTTATCAATGTTTGTTCAGGAAAATATTCTACTTCTTCTTCATTAGGTACCTCTAACTATGGTCCAATGATTTGTTCACCTATGGAAGAGAGGAATACAACTCTTTCGGTTGGGGATATATGCTCTTCTACCACAACTTATGTGGACAAAGTTGGTGATTCCTTAGGTTGTATCTCTACCCTCTTAACCTCAGGAAGTATAGGTCTACCTGCTATGGATGGAATGTGGGTTTCAGTATATGGTGTAACACTACGTGGTCTAGAAGGAGTAGTTGGTGAAGATAGAATGGAGCTATGACCTCTAACATATCTACCCCTATAATGTTGTTCTCTATACATGCATCCTAGATGATTTTAAAATTATTTTTAATTATAAATATAGAAAATGAATTCATCTATTAGGATATGCAAGAATAAATAAAAAATAATGTCCTATATACACTTGCCCATAAATGACGCGAAAAATGTTGGGCAATTTAAGTGTTGATTAAATTACTTCATTAAATTATTGACCAATTTTTGTTAACTTGTGGAGTGTATGTGAACTATATATGCTATGAGCTTTACTTTTTATTAAAGATTTAAATATAAAGGTGAAATTTAATTGTAATTATTCAATACTAACTCTTATCAAATGTACGAACATGTTCTTTCTGTAAGACTTATCTAGACTAATATCAACTTCAAAATCAACTATTCTAGAATGCAAGAAATTGAAGCATATTAATATAAGAGCTAAAATTTAAAGTCTATTTTATTAAACTAGAATTAAAAAGTATATTCTACTTGAGCATAGTTGAAATTCTATATTATTGTGTAGAATTGAATGTCTAGTGAACTTGAAAGGAAATATATCTATTCTACTTTTGGTCTAGACAAATTGAAATAAACCCTATTCTAAAAGTGCATAAGAGATATAGATTTTCAAAGAAAGAGTGAAATTAACTTGGAAAGTAGTGATTGAAAATATTTACAGATTACTAGTGTGCGCAATATTAATTAGTGATGAAAAATTGACTAAACCGAGAGGGGGGGGGGGGTGGCGAATCATTTTAGTCCATTCATGGACATCAAAATTATTTTCATTAAACTCATTAACTGAAACATTTCATGAGAAACTTAACAAATATTGACCAACCAATTGAATATGTGAACAATAAGTAATAAGCAGACCAACAGATCATATAAGAACATAATAACAACACATATTGAAACCAAATATAAGTAGAAACCCATAACAGAGAAAAGCAATATTTTATTATTATTGTGATGCAAAGGCAAGCTCCTAATCCTTATTGCATCTGATTTTATGTAGACTCCAACCTATGGGATGCCGCTACCTTAATTTTCTACAAGCTACAACATGCAAGGAAGCTCCAACTCCCATATGTTTTCTGAAGGCTAAAACCCATAGGAGGCTCCTACCTCAACCAAAGCCAATTGAATTTTTTTTATCAAGACACAACATGAAAGGCTACCAAAATCCCATCATACACAATGAATACAATATGCTCATTTACTCGGTCATCAATTCTGCATACCTCCATATTTATTTCTACCTCTTCTCCCCTTCAAATCTATTTCACATCAACTTCATGTATGTTTAATCAATTTAATGTATTAAATTTCTTGCATAAATTATCAACCAAGGTTTGTAAACTGATGAAGTGTGGTGCACTGTATGTGCTTAGTTAACCTTTTTACTACTTCGTTGTATGTATTTTTATATTGTTTTGGGGTTTTTTTTTTTTATGTTCAAGAATGTTAATCTAAAAAATATGAAAGAAATTAAATGAATCTAATAAATTTAAAGAAGGAAGAAAATGAAGTGTTCCTAAGTTAAACCAATTTACATAAAAATAAATCAAAGATTGTTGGCTAGTTAGAATCTAATCTGAAAAACAGAGCATCTATCTTAATGATTTCTACCTTAACATTAGTTCTATTCCATGGATGAATATTATATCTGAGATTGAGATTGCAGTGCTATTCTAAGTAAAATCAGAAAGATATAACAACTAATGTATATTTAGTTACTCCAGTATTCAATGTGAAGTTTCACCTTCTTGAGATGATGTGTAAGCAACTAACTACACCTTTAACTTATAATGTTCAAGAAAAGCAAGTAAAGTATGCAAAGGAAAACAACTACTTTATATTTAGCTACTCTAGCATTCAATTATGAAGTGTCACGTTCTTGAGATGATGTTAAGTAACCAATTATACCTAATGATCTAAGTAAGTAAAGTATGCAAAGGAAAACTCAGTAATTTCATGAATTAGACATTCAGTTATTCAGTCTAGAAATATGATATAATAAAATTCTTGGAATAAAATTTAGGGACATCAGTGACACAATCATGGAAAATTTTAGGAGCTAATATTCGCAGGTGGGCTAATTTTCCATGGTTTTCCCAAAAAAAGATTCGTCAATTTCCATTTTTTATAAAAATGATTCGCCCAAATTTTACAATACAAAATTATTTTACGTTAAAAATCGCCAAAATTATATAGACAATATATATAATATCATTGTAAATTTGATTAAATTTACAAATACATCAATAATTTTTTTATAGTTTTCATATTAGGGACTAGTGAGATTCACCAATTTTTTAAACTTAAAGATAATTTTCCATCCTTAAAATTTTCCCTGGACACAATTAAATGAGGATCTAAAAACATAGGTAAATCATACAAAGATAAAGCTTAAAAACAACTAATGTATGTTTGATTTACTCCAACATTCATTATGAAGTATTATCCTCTTGAGATGTTGTATAAGAAATCAATTATATCGTAGTGTCTAAGTTCCTAGAAAGCAAATAAAATGTGCAGAGGAAAACTCAATAGCTGTATGAATTAGACATTCAATCATTTAGTTTAGAACCATATTCTTGAAATGACCTTTGAGAGCATCCATTGATACAATTAATTGATAATTCTAATCTAGGAAAGTAAATAACAAAACAGTGAGGAAAACTAAATAACTCTGAACTCTTATTGCTTCGAACATGATTCAATTTGAAAATAGAAAGATCTACCTTCACGAAATGTTTTAGAAGAACAAGGCTTACACATTTATGATTTAAAGCTATGCTAATGATCAGAAATGGAATGAAACATTAATCTACTCAGAAAAAAAAAATTTGACAAAAATACAGTAAGGAAATTAAATTAAAAACAATGAATGAAAAACCTCCTTCAGCGTAGGGGTGCTTTGCAAATGATTCGGTTGAAATCCGAGCTAGTTAAAGACACACTTAATAAATCATTGGCATGAACACAATCCTTGTATTATAACATGGCAAAGTCTTAAAACAATACAACGTTTCAACAAAATCCTAACTTAAAACTTGACTTAGTTCTTCTCGATTATGTACAACCGGTATTTAAACGAAATGAACATAACTGTCTATGAGCTAATTCTGCTACAGGTGGCTAATCTTAAATAACTCATAGAATTCCAATTTGATTGTTTAACTCTTGATTTTCTACGATAGAGAAAATCAAGAGTCCTTTTGTTCTCGGCTAACATTCTTTGACCACGGCTTTGACCATGATCTTAGGCCTCCTTTTCTATCGATTTGGATGGAAAAAATAGGACAAAATCCATGTGGAGATGATTCTAGAAATTCCCATGTGGCTCATTTCTCCATTTGAACCTTGGAACCTATCATACCATGAGAGTAGCTACAAAATCCATGATTAGCTACAGAACAGGCTGTGTTTTGTAGCTAAATTACCAAAATCTATTTGAATACCAAGAACATCAGAATACAATATGGAAATCATTGAAATCCATTCCTTGATACAAAACATGACATTTATCTTTTATTGGAGTAAGTAAACTTATGATAAAATAAAGGAAAAAGGTGAGAAAAGATGTCAGAGAGAGGATAATTCTAAGGTTCAACATACCCGCACTGCAAAGTCATTGCATGTCCTCATGTAATTTACCAAAAATGTGAATTATCCTCTTCCAGTACATTTGTTCAGATACTTCTGCTAACACATCCAATTTTCTTCTTTTTCTTTTCATTGAAGTGGTTACCATCCTAGAATTTCTCATAAGAAGCTTGTATTTGATATTAATGACTGCCCTGTTTAGTGACTTGTTCTTTCTTTTCAACTTCCTATTATTTTTGTACCAAAATCCTAAATGCAGAATCGAATTTTCACTAATTACCTTTTCCAACTTGTTGTGCTACTTCAAGGCCTCATTCTCCTGTTTAATATGTCTATTCAATATCTCTAGTTCACAAATTTCCTATTGGAGAGTTTGAACAAGAGGTTCTTGTGGATTGATAAGATTCACTGTTACATTTCTCTTTTGAATGATTGTATATAATCATATATTTCTTATTGTGTTGGGTCTATGCCTAGGGATTTTCTGTTGGGGCTATATTCAAAATTATTAATAGGATAATTTTGAAGACTGTGTGGAGGAGAAATATTGACAGGAGATTGTATTGGAGTTTCTTCATCTAAATTTACAAACTTTGTCTCTTTTGGTAGTGTTCTCTTCATTGAGCCTCTAAGTCTGGAGCTCTTTCTCTTCTGTAGAGGATTCTCAATTTCTTCATTTGTATCCTTGCTCTTCTTTCTTATCTTACCTCCTATGTTGACTTTATTTTTCTTTCTGCTCTCTGTCAGCTATTCAGAGATGATCTTTTCATCTTTTTTCTACAATGAAGATGTAGGTCTATCTTCAATGTTTGTGTCAGTCTTCTTCCTTCTTCTCTTTCTAACATTGCCTTCTTTAGGTTGTTTTGGTGCCCCTTGAAAATGGTTTCTGATAAGAAAATTATCCCGGGTATCTCCTATTCTTTTTAAATGAAACTCAACAAGTATATCTACCAACCCACGATGATGCATAGTGTTATCTATAAAGTGTATTCTCTTCTACATGTTTCTGGACATCATTTTTATGCTATTTAGCATAAATAAGGGAATATTTATTTCACCATTCTCTAAGAAATTCATCAGTAATCAAATATGATATGCATACATGCAACCAAATCTTCTTTCACAGGTGATAAATTTATGTAAAACCAAGAGCATATTCCTCCATTTATTTTTAAGGGCTAAACTGGGGATACCTTTCTTGAAAACAGAGACATCCATACTTGGGTTTTTGAGGATAACTTTCCATGATTCATTGTGAAACTCCTTTTTTTTGAACCACCTTTCGCTAAGCCTTGGAATTTTTGTGGCTTCAACCATGAATGTCTCAATAACTTTGAATTCGATATGTCCAATTTCCACTTATGTGCCATCAAAATACCCAACAAAAGATTTTGTAATCTCTTTTTGAAAACCATCGAAATTCTCTATGAATTTGAGCCATCCAGCTTTCTGAAACATTTCCTTAATCTGTGGATATCCTTCCATATATTTTGTTCCCACCATTTCTGATCTGAGTATTAGTCCCATGCCTTCTATTATGCAAAGTTATTTAGCCTTCATAATTATCCTTCTCTGTTTATGAAATGAATTTGGTTATGGATTTGATGAAAGGTATCAAGGGTTTGTAGAAATAAATAGGTGGTATGGCTTGGGGTTTTGAAGAAACGTAGAAAAATATGTCAGGTAAACATGCCATGACCATTAATCATCAATGAAGGAGTCAATTGTGGATCATTATGAAACATAATGCAGAGGATAGGGCTGATTTGTGATATGATGGAAATTGCAATCAAATCAAATGATGATCTCTCAAGGGATTATATGACCATCCTTGTTATACATGCTAATGTTTTAACCTTGCTATTAAAAAAAATGTTTGCAACTTTACCTTTAGAACTAACATTTTCATTGTTTGTTTCTTTGGTGTTTATTCCTCGGGTTCCTTTTGGCATGTTGGTCTTCAAAATGTTTTCCTTTAATTTCGTGTATTCATCATTTGTTTGTATCTTGTAAAAATTTGTTAGAGTTGTTCAATGAGATGTAATGTGGCTACAGAAAAGAATCAGTTGCAGAATGTAGTCAGCTGCAGAATGTAATTAGTTGCAGAATGTGGTCAGCTGCAAAATGTAATCAGCTACAAAATGTAGTCAGCTCCAGAATGTGATCAGCTGCAGAATGTGATATGTAAAAAAAATTAAATATAGCTATGGAATTAAATGTAAGTGGAATATGGATGTGAAATTGAATGTAAGTGGAATGGAACTAAAATGGAATCCTGTGAAATGGAACATAAGTGGAATATGACTGTGAAAATGAAATGAAAGTGGAATATGATTGAGAAATGGAATGAAACTATAAAATGGAATGCATTTGAAGATTATGAGCTGCAAAGATGGAATATGAATGTAGTTTTTTGTTACTACTTATTGCAAAAAAGAAATGAAAAATATAGAATGTCAGAAATCTCTTATTTTCACCCTGGATTTTCTACACAAGTATGCCAATGATTGATTGGTTTTCATACTAATACACTTTTATTTTATTATTATTATTATATATATATATTTATATATATATATAGGAAAAATAAAAGCTAAGTTAGTGAAGTAGAATTTTTCTTCACTAACTTCATATCAGTATTATCTTGGAAAATCTTGACAAAATCTTCTCTTGAAATTGGCTTATGATATACTTTCAACCGATAACCATTCACAAAAAGAGGTACATTTTCTTCATCAATTGTCCTTATCTTCACTGATGCATTATCAAAGACTTTTTTAATCTCATATAGCCCAAGCCAATGAGTCTGAAACTTTCCTTGAAAATATTTGAATTTTGAATCGAACAAAAGTGCCCAATCCCCTGCTTCACACTTCTTCTCCTTGATATATTTATCATTCCACTTAGCCCTTTGCTATTGGATTATATTGGTTCTTTGAACTGCATCTTGCGTGATTTCATCAAGCTCATTGAGATGCTCCCATCTATGTTTCTATGCTTTGGATAAATTAAGTCCCAATTGGACTTCCATCTTGAAGGTTTGAATCTGAAACTCTGTAGGGAACAAGACTTGTTTACCATAAACAAGTTCACAGGGAGCATGTCCTGTTGTATTCTTCCATTTAGTTCTATAGACCCATAAGGCTTCAGAGAGCCTTTCTGCCCAATCTCTTTTGTGTATATGTACAGTCTTAGTGAGAATTCCTTCAATCACCTTATTGGTTGACCCTACTTGACCATTTGCTTGTGGATGATAAGGAGTAGAATTTTTCTTCTTGATCTTGCAATCTTCCACGAGCCTTTTCACTAACTTGGATATAAAATGGGATCCTTGATCTGTCACGATTTCTCTTGGAACACCAAAATGAGTGAAGATATCCTCAAAAAGAAAATTAAGTACAGAAATTTCATTAGCAAAAGGTAATGCTTTAACTTCTACACATTTGGTGACATAATCAGTACATACCAAAATATACTTCTTTTGTTTAAATAGTGGATTGATTGGTCCAACAAAATCCAAGGCCCATTTTTCAAAAGGTTCAATGAGTACCTAAGGTTGTAATGTTTTCATCTGAAGGAGTAGGTTTCCCTACACTTTGGCAACTGTCACACCTTTTGACATATTCTTTGGAATCTCTAAAGATGGATGTCCAATAATATTCTAAATGAAGGATTTTATAGGATATCCTTTTGTCAGCAAAGTGTCCACCACAAGGTTCATCATGACATGCTTTAAGAATTTCACGCATTTCATCTTCTCGAACACATCTTCCGATAATGAGATCTGAATCTGTTTTATACAATTCATTAGTAATCGATGAGTATCTTGCACTTATTTGAATTATTTTTCTTTTCTCCCTAAAAATCAAATGTGAAGTTAATTTTCCTGTGACTAAGTAATTAGAAATATATGCAAACCAAGGAGTTTGATTAGTTATTGAAAAAAGATATTCATCAGGAAATTTATCCTCGACTGGAGTGTCATCTTTGATATTTTGAATTCTAGACAAGAAATCAGCAACTGTATTTTGTTTTCCAAGTCGGTCTAGAACAGTGATGTTAAGTTCTTGCAGGAGTAATAACTATCTTATAACTCTGTCATTCGTAATAGATTTATTCATTAAATATCTAATTGCAGAGTGATCTGTATGAACAAAGGTTTCATATTCTGTAATATAATGTCTAAATTTGTTGCTAACATGAATAACAACTAAGAATTCCTTTTCAGTTATAGTGTAATTTAACTCTATGGGAGTCAATTGTTTCTTGTGTAATAGATGGCATAGGGGATCAAATATTTTTGACCTAATATAGCTCCTAGAGCTATATCTGAAGCATCTGTTGAAATGTGAAAAGGTAGTTTCCAATTTGGACCTCTTAAGATGGGTGCTTCAAAAAAAAAATTCTTTTAAAGTTTCAAATGCCAATTAGCAATCAAGATTCCAACTGAATTCACAATCTTTGGTAAGTAACTTGAAGAGCGGATATGTTATTTTAGTAAAATTTTCTATACATATTCTATAATATCCTATGAATCCTCTAACATCCTTTTGACAACTTGGAATTGATAGCTTGGATATGACTTCAACTTTATATTTACCAACTTTAATTCCATCTCTTGCAATGTGATGTTCTAAAAAAATCCCTTCTATAAACATCATAAAAAAAATTTCATGGAATAGTGAAAGGTTTGCTTCCTTACATATTTTAAGAACCACTTCCAAATTTTCTAAAGCTTTTTCAAATGTATTCCTATAAATTTTAAAGTCATCCATATACATCTCTACACAATCATGTATTAGATTAGAAAACATTTCTCGTATTTCCCTTTGGAATGTTGCAGGTGCATTGCGAAATCCAAAAGGAAGTACTCAGTAGGCATAAGTCCCCCATGGACAGGTCAATGTGGTTTTATCTTGGTCTTTAGGTGCTACCTGAATTTGATTATAACCACTAAAACCATCTAGGAATGAGAAATACTTCTTACCTGCTAATTTATCCAATACTTGATCTATAAAAGGTAAAGGAAAATGATCCTTTTGGGTAGCTTTATTCAATTCTCGATAATACATGAATACCCTCCATTTACCATTCTTTTTGGGCACAATCACTAAAGGAGAAACCCATTGACTGTCTGAAATTGGGTAATGAAGTTCACATTCAACAATTTTTGCAACTCTTCTTTCACAATTTCCGTAAGATTTGGATTCATCCTTCTTTGAGGTTGTGTGGTAGGATTACAATTTTCCTCAATGTATATGTGATGTATTCAAGTCTTAGGACTAATTCCTTTCATTTTAGTGTATTACCATGCATATGCAGAAGAATGTTGTTGTAATGTTTTGATTAACTTTTCTTATTCTAATCCTTCTAAGTTATTGTTAATGTTCAAAGTTTTTCCTAGAAAGATTTCAACTGTAGAGCTACCTTATTATTCCATAGAATAAAGAGACATCTACCTAGATGAAAAATATTCAATATTGATTTTTTCCTAAAATTGATCATGTTTATATTCTGGAGATGATTCAAAATTTTCCATTTAATTTAAGATTTGACTATCTTCACTAATGGTTGAAATAGTAAAGAGAGGATTTATATCATTTTCATCATCAATCCATTCGTTGTCATCTAACTTTTTGATTGTTCTTGCTGGAAGATATAGAGTGAATTTCTTTGTTGAGTTACCATTAGAGATATACATGTCACCAGATCTACAGTTAATGAAGGCACGAGTTGTATCCAACCAAGGTCTTCCTAATATAAGTGGATGTCCTCCTAGATTTTTCTTAGGAGTTAAGATCAGAAAATCAACAAGATACTCCCATGAGTCTAAGGATACTGAAATATATTCTAACAAAGCATCTGGCTAGATTACAGATTTGTCTGCTAATTGCAGTAATGTAGGTGTATACAGAAGATTAGGAAGTTTGATTTGTTCCATGATTTTTTTTATCAAGATTTTTTTTGTTGCTCCTAAATCAATCAATGTATTTGAAATTTCAACTCCATTTATATGTGTTTTTACAACTGGAATTTCTGGATCTAAATATTTTTGCATGGCAATTTTTCCCATCATTATCTCTGCAATTTTTCCTACAAGCTGAAATTTCTTTATTTCTTTTTTTTCCTTCCTGGTTTCTTCATGCTCAACTCTTTGATTGTTTTGGCTAGAATTGGAATTTCTTTAATGGCCTGTAACAAAGGAATTTTGATACATACACTTTTCAATTCACCTAGAAAATCATAATTGGGCAACATAATATGCTTTTCTACCCCTTTATCAACTTGTAATCTCTCAGGAAAAGGAGGTGTAGAATTAATTACTGATGGTTGCTATATGATAGGAGTTGAGTTTATTGGTTCCTTTTGTCTTCATTTTCAGAATTTTGGTTTTAAAGAGATGATCCTTCCTCAAAATGTTTATTTGGCTGTAGAGAATCTTCCTCAAAATTTTCTTGTTCTTGAATAGCTACATAAGGCTTTTTCTTTTCTAATATCCTACCAGATCTAAGTTG
Organism: Pinus albicaulis; assembly: GCA_034641835.2. Classification (NCBI taxonomy): domain Eukaryota; kingdom Viridiplantae; phylum Streptophyta; class Pinopsida; order Pinales; family Pinaceae; genus Pinus; species Pinus albicaulis. Next base: position 105,865,876 of record MU968411.1, read on the forward strand.
GACATCATTGGGATATAGAGGAGCAATCTTGTAGGTTGGAAATTGTTGTCCTTCTATCCTGTAGGCATTTTGAGGATTTTTATTATTGGGGTTTTGTAATGGTTGGGCAGGTAGTTGATTTGGTTTCTATGGAAACGGTAGTGAAAGTTGTGGATTTTGGTTTTGGAGTTAGAGTTGTTGATTTTGTTGAGGAATTTGTTGGGGAGGATAGTTTGGATATGATGGAGGATATTAGTAGTATTGAGAGAATCTTTTATAGTGATTTTTCATTCCGTGTGCCCAAGATTGATATTGAGATTGAGATTGAGGCCAAGGTTGTTTCCAAGAATTCCAATTATTTGGTGGGGGCTGAGTATACATTTGATTTTTAAAGCCATGAGTTTATGGCCCCTGCCTTGGTCTTCTAGAAAAAAATACAAAGAGATTCTGTTGGATTTGAGGTTGTTTCTTCTTGAAAAATAGCCTTAAGACCTAGAATTAAAGGACAACTCTCAGTCTCATGATTTTATGAACAAATCATATAGGTCTCTATGAATTTTTCATCAAGATGGCATTATATTAAAGCATGCTTCTTTCTACACTTGGGACAAAAAATAGCTAAAGCATCAGTCTCGGCTTTCTTCTTGTTTTGTAATTTAAGGATGTCTATCTGTTCACTAAGACTCCGTAAAATATCTATTTTAAATTCATCAAGCATGTTTCCAATTTTTTCCCTACTTATTGTTCCAGCTGCAGATTTATTTGCCCTAGCAGGAGAAATATCTCTTGGATTTTTCTCCAGTTTTCTATTTTCCCCTTCAGATATGGATACAGGAAAAATATTTCTTGGATTTTTCCCAGTTTTTTATTTTCCCCTCTAGATATGGATACATAATTCACCAATGTCAGATAATGGAAGTTGAGAGATATCTCACTTCCCCATCATGTTGAGAATGTATATCCATTCATCTCTAATGTATTTTAATAAAAGAGCTTTTAAATTATCTTGATCTAAATTATCCAATTTTACTCTTTTTATGTTATAATTGAATCTTTTAATTAAATCCTCCAAATCTCATCCTCTTTTTGCATCATTTTAAATACTTCATAATTACGATTGATGGGTATACAATAATCCAAATACCTTTCTAAAAATTCTCTCTTCATGTCATTCCATGTCCTAATAGACTAAGTGATTAAACTCATGAACCATTTTAAAGCAGCTCCTTTCAATGTTGAAGGAAACAACTTCAGTTTTTGAGAGTCTTGTAAATAATCACAAGTTCTGAATAAGACTTCAAATTCAAACAAAAAATTTTTAGGATCTTCACTCTTTAATCCATGAAAATTTGGGAGGACGGAAGGTGAAATAATTTTCATTGTGCGATTTGTCTCTCCATCAACTATAGGGAATCCAAAAGAACTACCAATTTCCCTAGTTCTTCTGCCTCCTTCTTCATTTCCTCTACCTCTTTGTCTACCTCCTCCAAATGTTACATTTTCTCCATCTAGAATTTATCCTTCTCCTTCTCCTTCTTCTCCTCTTCCTGCCATTATAGATTCTTCAAAGCTAATATAATATTCAAAATATAAGGTTAATTTCTCTTCCTTTAGTTCTTCTATCAATGGTATGTTTAAGAAAGGGTCTTCTTCTTCCTCTCCACTAGGAATTTCTAACTCTTTAGCTGAAATATGTTCCCTTGTAGAGGTTAAAAAGGCTACTCCTTCTGTTGGAGATCTAGGATCTTCTTCCTCTAAGAATGCCTCAGTGGATGAAGTAGGAGATCCTCCTAATTGGATTTATGACCTTAGAATTTCAGGAAGTCTATGTCTAGTGAAGTATGTAATTAGAGTTTGAGATAGAGGTGTATCAATTTGTAATATTGGTGGAGTGAGTGGTGTTGTAGGGATTAAACTCCTGCCTCTAGCTATGAATCTGCCCCTAGATTCTCTTTCTCTATGCATATCTTTTTTTTAGACTTTCCGAAATAATGCAAAAATATTTAGTCAACTTAATCCCTTAAATTTCTTGCATAAATTATCAACTTAGGTTTGTAAAATGATGAAGTGCGGTGCACTGTATGTGCTTAGTTAATGTTTTTCCTACTTTGTTGTATGTATTTTTATATTGTTGTGGGGGTTTTTTTTATGTTCCATAATGTTAAACTAAAAAGCATGAAAGAAATAAAATGAATCTAATAAATTTAAATAAGGAATAAAATGAAGTCTTCCCAAGTTAAAATAATTTACATAAAATAAATCAAAGGTTGTTAGCTAGTTACAAACTAATCTGAAAAACAAAGAATCTATCTTAATGATTTCTACCTTAACATTAGTTCTATTCCGTGGATGAATCTTATATTTGAGATTGAGATTGCAGTGCAATTATAAGTAGAATAAGAAAAAGATAACAACTAACGTATATTTAGTTACTCCATCATTCAATGTGAAGTGTCACCTTCTTGAGATGATGTGTAAGCAAATAACTACACCTTTAACTTCTAATGTTCTAGAAAACCCGGTAAAGTGTGCAAAGGAAAACAACTAATGTATATTTAGTTACTCCATCATTCAATTATGAAATGTCACCTTCTTGAGATGATGTTAAGTAACCAATTATACCTAATGATCTAAGCAAGTAAATTATGCAAAGGAAAACTCAGTAATTGCATGAATTAGGCATTCAATCATTCAATCTAGAAATATGATAGAATCAACTTCTTGGAATGACCTTTAGGAACATCAGTGATACAATTAAATGAGGATCTAAAAATAGAGGTAAAAGCATGCAAAGCTAAAGCTTAGAAACAACTAATGTATGTTTTATTTACTCCAACATTCAATCTGAAGTATTATCCTCTTGAGATGCTATGTAAGAAATCAATTATACCTTAGTTTCTAAGTTCCTAGAAATCAAGTACAATGTGCAGAGGAAAACTCAATAAATGTATGAATTAGACATTCAATCATTTAGTTTAGAACCATCTTCTTGAAATGACCTTTGAGAACATCCATTGATACAATTAATCGATAATTCTAATCTAGGGAAGTAAATGAAAAAACAGTAAGGAAGACTAACTAACTGTGAATTCTTATTGCTTTGAACTTGATTCAATTTGAAAATAGAAAGATCTACCTTCATGAAATGTTTTAGAAGAAAAAGTCTTACACAATTATGATTTAACTTTATGCTAATCAGTAGAACTGGAGTGCAACATTAATCTACTCAGAAGAAAAAAAAATGAAATTAAACTAAAAACAATGAATGAAAAACCTCCTTTAGCACAGGTGGCTAATCTTAACCGACTCATAGAATTACAATTTGATTGTTTAACTCTTGATTTTCTACAATAGAGAAAATCAAGAGTCCTTCTGTTCTCGACTAAAATTCTTTGACCACGCCTTTGAGCACCACCTTAGGCCTCATTTTCTATCAATTTGGATCGAGAAACTAGGACAAAATCCATGTGGAGATGATTCTAGAAATGCCCATGTGGCTCATTTCTCCATTCAAATCCTGGAACCTGTCAGAAAATGAGAGTAGCTATGGAATCCATGATTAGCTGTAGAATAGGCTATATTCTGTAGCTAAATTACAAAAATCTATTTGAATAGCAAGAACATCATAATACAATATGGAAATCATTGAAATGCATTCCTTGAGACAAAACATGACATTTATCTTTGATTAGAGTATGTAAACTTATGAGAAAATAAAGGAAACGGGTGAGAAAGGATGTCAGGGAGAGGATAATTCTGAGGTTCAACATACGCGCACTGTGAAGTCATTGCATGTTCTCATGAAATTTACCAAAAATGTGAATTCTCCTCTTCTACTTCATTTGTTCAGACACTTCTGCTAACACATCCAATTTTCTTCTTTTTATTTTCTTTGAAGTGGTTTCCATCCTGGGTTTTCTCATAAGAAGCTTGTATTTGAGATTAATGACTGCCTTGTTTAGTGTCTTGTTCTCTCTTTTCAAATTCCTATTCTTTTTGTACCACAGTCCTAAATGCATAATGTTATTGTCACTAATTACCTTTTCCAACTTGTTATACTACTTCAAGGCGTCATTCTCCTGTTTAATATGACTATTCAATATCTCTAGTTCATAAATTTCATGTTTGATCATTTCAACTAGAGGTTTTTGTGGATTGATAGGATTCACTGTTGCACTTCTCTTCTCCAATGATTCTATATAATCATATATTTCTTGTTGTGATAGGTCTATGCCTGGAGATTTTCTGCTGCGACTATCCTCAAAATTATGAATAGGAGAATTTTGAGGAATGTGTGGAGGATAAATATTGACAAGAGATGGTATTGGAGCTTCTTCATCTAAACTTAAAAACTCTATCTCTTTTGATAGTGTTTTCTTCATTGAGCCTCTGATTTTGGAGCTCCTTCTCAGCTGTAGAGGATTCTCATTTTCTTTATTTGTATCCTTGCTCTTCTTTCTTATCTTACCTCATGTCTTGAGTTTATTTTGCTATATGTTCTCTGTCAACTCTTCAGGGATGATCTTTTCATCATTTTTATGCAATGAAGATGTATGTCTATCTTCAAAGTTTGTATCATTATTCTTACAGCTGCTCTTTTTAACTTTGCCTTCTTTAGGTTGTTCTGGTGCCCCTTGAAAATGGCTTCTGATAAGAAAATTTTCCCAGCTATCTCCTATTCTTTTTAAATGAAACTCAACAAGTATATTTACCAACCCATGATGATGCATGGTGTTATCTATAAACTTTATTCTCTTCTACACATTTGTGGACATCCTTTTTAAGCTATTTAGCAGAAAGAAGGGAAGATTTATTTTACCATTCTCTAATAAATTCATCAGTAATCGAATATGATATACATACATGCAACCAAACCTTCTTTCATAGGTGATAAATTTCTGTAAAACCAAGAGCATATTCCTCCATTTATTTTTAAGGGCTGAGCTAAGGATACATTTTTTGAAAACAAATACATCCATAACTGGGTTTTTCAGGATAAATTTCCATGATTCATTGTGAAAATCCTTGTTTTTGAACCACCTTTCGCTAAGCCTTGGAATTTTTTTGGCTTCACCATGAATGTCTCAATAACTTTGAATTTGATGTCTCAAATTTCCACTTATGTGCCATCAAAATACCCAGCCAAATATTTTGTAATATATTTCTGAAAATGATCAAATTTCTTTATGAATTTGAGCCATCCAACTTTCTACAACATTTCCTTGATCTGCAGATATCCTTCCATATATTGTTTTCCCACCAGTTCTGATCTGACTATTAGTCCCATGCCTTTTATTATGAAAAGATCTTCAACCTTTAGAATTATCCTTCTCTATTTATGAAATGAATTAGGTTATAGATTTTATTAAAAGCATTGAGGGTTTGTAGAAATAAATAGATTGTATGGCTTGGGGTTTTGAAGAAATGTAGACAAATATGTCACATCAACAGGTCATGATTGTTAATCATCAATGAGGGATTCAATTGTGGACAGTTATGAAACATAATGTGGAGGATGTGGCTGATCTGTGATATGATGGAAATCACAATCAAATCAAATGATGATCTTCCAAGGGAGCATATGACCATCCATATTATACATGCTAATGTTTTAAACTTGCTATTAAAATAACTTTTTGCAAATTTACCTTTAGAACTAACCTTTTCATTGTTTGTTTCTTTGGTGTTGATTCCACAGGTTCCTTTTGGCATGTTGGTCTTCAAAATGTGGTCCTTTAATTTTCTGTATTCTTCATTTGTTTGTAGACTGTAAAAATGTGCCAGAGCTGATGAATGAGATGTAATGTGGCTACGGAACAAAATCAGCTGATGAATGTAGTCAGCTGCAGAATGTGGTCAACTGCAAAATGTAATCAGGTACAGAATGTAGTCAGCTGCAGAATGTGATCTGTAAAAAAAAATGAAATATAGTTGTCGAATGAAATGTAAGTGGAATATGTCTGTGAAATGGAATGTAAGTGGAATATGACTGTGAAAATGAAATGGAAGTGGAATATGACTGAGAAATGGAATGAAACTATAAAATGGAATGAATTTGTAGATTATGAGCTACAAAGATGGAATATGGATGTAGTTTTGTGTCACTACTTAGTGCAGAAAATAAATGGAAAGTATAGAATGTCAAAAATCTCCGATTTTCACACTGTATTTTTTGCATAAGTATGCCAATCATTGATGGTTTTCATACTTATACACTTTTTATTTATTTTTCTATTTTATACATACATACATACATACATACATACATACATACATACATATATATATATATATATTATTTTATATATATAGGAAAAATAAAAGGTAAGTTAGTGAAGAAGAAGAATTTTTCTTCACTAACTTCATATCAGTATTATCTTGGAAAATCTTGACAAACTCTTCTCTTGAAATTAGCTTATGATATACTTTCAACCGATGACCATTCACAAGAAGAGGTACCTTTTCTTCATCAATTGTCCTTATCTTCACTGCTCCATTATCAAAGACTTTTTCAATCTCATATGGCCCAAGTCAATGAGTCTAAAACTTTCCTTGAAAAAATTGAATTTTGAATCGAAAAAAAGTGTCTAACCCCTGCTTGAAATTTCTTCTCCTTGATATATTTATCATGCCATTTAGCCCTTTGCTGTTGGACTATATTGGTTCTTTGAACTGCATCTTACCTGATTTCATCAAGCTCATTGAGTTTCTCCAATCTATGTTTCCATGCTTCTGATAAATTAAGTCCCAATTGGATTGCCACATTGAAGGTTTGAATCTGAAAATCTATAGGGAACAGGACCTTTTTTCCATAAACAAGTTAATAGGGAGTATTTCATGTTGTATTCCTCCATGTAGTTCTATAGGCCCATAAGGCTTCAGGGAGCCTTTCTGCCCAATCTCTTCTATGTAGATGTACAGTCTTAGTGATAATTCCTTCAATCACCTTATTAGTAGACTCTACTTGACCATTTCCTTGTGGATTATAAGGAGTAGACTTTATGTTATTTATCTTGTAATATTCCACAAGCCTTTTCACCAACTTGGATGTAAAATGGGTTCCTTGATATGTCACAATTCCTCTTGGAACACCAAAATGAGTGAAGATATTGTCAAAAATAAAATTAACTACAGAACGCTCATTATCAAAAGGTAATGCTTCAACTTCTACCTATTTGGTGACATAATCATTACATATGAAAATATAATTCTTTTGTTTAGATGGTGGATTGATTGGTCCAACAAAATCTAAGGCCCATTTTTCAAAAGGTTTAATGAGTACCTAAGGTTGTAATGGCATTTCATCTGAAGGAGGAGGTTTTCCTACCCTTTGGCAGCTGGCACACCTTTTGACATATTATTTTGCATCTCTAAATATGGATGGCCAATAATATCCTGAATGAAGGATTTTATAGGTTGTCATTTTGTCAGCAAAGTGTCCACCACAAGGTTCATCATGACATGCTTTAAGAATTTCAGGCATTTCATTTTCTCAAACACATCTTCTGATAATGAGATCTGGACCTGTTTTATACAATTCATTAGTAATCCATGAGTATCTTGCACTTATTTGAATGATTTTTCTTTTATCCCTAGGAATCAAATGTGAAGGTAATTTTCTTGTGACTAAGTAATTAGAAATATATTCAAACCAAGTATTTTGAGTAGTTATTTCAAAACAATATTCATCAGGAAATTTATCCTCGACTGGAGTGTCATCTTTGATATTTTGAATTCTTAACAAGAAATCAGCAACTATATTTTTTTTTCCAGGTTGGTCTAGAATAGTGATGTTAAATTCATGCAGGAGTAATAACCATCTTGTAACTCTGCCATTAGTAATAGATTTATTCATTAAATATCTGATTGCACAGTGGTTTGTATGAACAAATTTTTCATAGCCTATAATATAATGTCTAAATTTTTTGATAGCATGAACAACAGCTAAGAATTCCTTTTCAGTTATAGTGTAATTTAACTCTGTGGGAGTCAATTTTTTTCTTGTGTAATAGATGGCATGGGGAATCAAATATTTTTGTCCTAATGCAACATGCAGAGCTGTATTCAAAGCATTTGTTGAAATGTGAAAAGGTAGCTTCCAATTTGGACCTCTTAATATGGGTACTTCAGAAATTTTGGCTTTTAAAGTTTCAAATGCCAATTGGCATTTAGGATTCCAACTGAATTCACTATCTTTGCTAAGTAACTTGAAGAGCGGAGATGTTATTTTAGTGAAATTTTCTATAAATCTTCTATAATATCCTGTGAATCCTAGAAAACTTCTAACATCCTTTTGACAACTTGGAATTGATAGTTTGAAGATGAATTTAACTTTAGATTTATCAACTTCAATTCCATCTCCTGAAATGTGATGTCATAAAACAATCCCTTCTATAAACATCATAAAATATTTTTCATGGCTTAGTGAAAGGTTTTCTTACTTACAGATTTTAAGAAAATTTTCCAAATTTTCTAAAGCTTCTTCAAATGTATCCCCATAAATTGTAAAGTCATCCATATACACCTCTACACAATCATGTATTAGATTAGAAACAATTCCTAGTACTGCCCTTTATAATATTGTAGGTGCATTTCATAATACAAAAGGAAGTACTCAGTAGGCATAACTCCCCCATGGATAGGTGAAAGTGGTTTTATATTGGTATTCAAGTGCTACCTGAATTTGATTATAACCACTAAAACCATCCAGGAATGAGAAATACTTCTTACCTACTAATGTATCCAATACTTGATCTATAAAGGATAAAATAAAATGATCTTTTAGGGTATGTTTATTCAATTATTCATAATCAATGCATGTCCTCCATTTACCATTCTTTTTGGGCACAATCACTAAAGGGGAAACCCACCAAATGTCTAAAATTGGGTAAATGAAGTTCACATTCAACAATTTTTGCAACTCTTCTTTCACAATTTCCCTAAGATTTTGATTCATCCTTCTTTGAGGTTTTTTGATAGGATTAAAATTTTCCTCAATGTAGATGTGATGTATACAAGTATTAGGACTAATTCCTTTCGTGTCAGTGTATTCCCATACATATGCAGAAGAATTTTGTTGCAATGTTTTGATTAACTTTTATTGTTGTAATCTTTCTAAGTTATTGTTTATGTTCAAAGGTTTTCCTGGAAATATTTCAACTGTAGAGCTATCAAATTCTTCCATAGAATAAAGAGACATCTGGCTAGATGACAAATAATCAATATTGGATTTTTTCTGAAACTAATCATGTTTATATTCTGGAAATGATTCAAAATTTTCCATTCAATTTAAGATTTGACTATCTTCACTAATGGTTGAAATAGTAAAGAGAGGTTGTATATCATTTTCATCGTCAATCCATTCTTTGTCATCTAACTCTGTGATTATTCTTGTTGACACATATAGAGTTAATTTCATTGTTGAGTTACCATCAGAGATATACATGTCACCAGATCTATAGCTAATGAAGGCATCAGCTGTATCCAACCAAGGTCTTCCTAATATAAGTGGATGTCCTCCTAGATTGTTCTTAGGAGTTAAGATCATAAAATAAATAGGATACTCCCAAGTGTATAAGGATACTGAAATATCTTCAAACACACCATCTGGCTTGATTACAGATCTATTTGCTAATTGCAGCAATGTAGGTGTATACAAAAGATTAGGAAGTTTGAGTTGTTCCATGGTTTGTTTTCTCATGATGTTTATTGCTGCTCCTAAATCAATCAATGTATTTGGAATTTCAACTCCATTGATATGTGTTTTTACAACTAGACTTCCTGGATATAAATATTTTTGTATGGAAATTTTTTCCATCATTATGTCTGCAATTTTTCCTGCAAGCTGAATTCTTTTTATTTATTTTGTTTTTCTTCCTCGTTTCTTCATGCTCAACTCTTTTATTGTTTTGGCTAGAAATGGAATTTCTTTAATGGCCTGTAACAAAGGAAATTTAATACAGAAATTTTTTAATTCATCTAGAAAATAATAATTAGGAAATGTAATATGCTTTTCTAACCCTTTATCAACTTGTAATATCTCAGCATAAGGGAGGTGTAGAAGTAATTACTGATGGTTTCTCTATGATAGGAGTTGATTTTATTGGTTCTTTTTGTCTTTCATTTTCAGAATTTTGGTTTTGAAGAGATGTTCCTTCCTCAAAACTTTTATTTGGCTGTAGAGAATTTTCCTCAAAATTATCTTGTCCTTGAATAACTAATGAAGGTTTTTTCATTCTTAATATCCTACCAGATCTAAGTTGGACATTATTGAAATCTAGAGGAGTAATCAAGTAGGTTGGAAATTTTTATCCTTCTATCATGTAGGTATTTTGAGGATTTTTATTATTGGGGTTTGGTAATGGTTTGGTAGGTAGTTGATTTGGTTTCTGTGGAAATAGTAGTTAAAGTTGTGGATTTTGGTTTTGGAGTTGGGGTTGTTGATTTTGTTGAGGAATTTGTTGGGGAGGATAGTTTGGATATGATGGAGGATATTGGTAGTATTGAGAGAATATTCCATAGGGATTTTTCATTCCTTGTGCCCAAGATTGAGATTGAGATTGATATTGAGGCCAAGGTTGTTGCAAAGAATTACAATTATTTGGTGGGGGCTGAGTATACATTTGATTGTTAAAGCCTTGAGATTTTGGCCCCTGCCATGGTCTTCTAGAAACAAAGCAAAGAGATCCTGTTGGATTTGAAGTTGTTTCTTCTTGGAAAAGACCTTAAGACCTGGAATTGAAGGAAAACTCTTAGTCTCATGATTTTCTGAACAAATCATATAGGTCTCTATGAATTTTCATTAAGTGGATATTCTCTTAAAGCATTCTTCTTTCTACACTTGGGACAAAAAATACCTAAAGCATAAGACTCGTATTTTTGCTTGTTTTGTAATTTAAGGGTGTCTATCTATTCAATAAGAATCCCATAAAATATATGTTTTAAATTCATCAAGCATGTTTCCAATTTCTTCCCTACTCATTGTTCCAGTTGCAGATTTATTTACCCTAGCAAGAGAAGGATCTCTTGATTTTTCCTAGTTTTTTATTTTCCCCTTGACAAATGGATACATAATTCACAAATGTCAGATAATGGAAGTTGAGAGATATTCCCCTTCCCCATCATGTTGAGAATGTCTATCCATTCATCTCTAATTGATTTTAATAAAAGAGATTTTAAATTATCTTGATCTAAATTATCCATTTTCCTCTTTTTATGTTATAATTGAATCTTTCAATTAAATCCTCCGAATTCTCATCCTCTTTTTGCATCATTTTAAATACTTCATCCTTATGATTTATGGGTATGAAATAATCCAAATACCTTCCTAAAAATTATCTCTTCATGTCGTTGCATGTCCTAATAGTCTGCGTGACTAAACTCATGAACCATTTTAAAGCATCTCCTTTCAATATTGAAGGAATCAACTTAAGTTTTTGAGAGTATTGTAAATAATGATAAGTTCTGAATAAGACTTCAAAATGAAACAAAAGGGTTTCAAGATCGTCACTCTTTAACCAATGAAAGTTTGGGAGGACAGAAGGTGAAATATTTTTCATTGTGTCAGTTTTCTCTCCATCAACTATAGGGAATCCAAATTAACTTTTAATTTCCCTATTTCTTTTACCTCCTTATTCATTTCCTCTACCTCTTCCTCTACCTCCTCCAAATGTTACATTTTCTCCATCTAGAATTTCTCCTTCTCCTTATCCTTATTCTCCTCTTCCTACCATTATAGATTCTTCGGAGCTAATATAAGATTCAACCTGTAAAGGTTAATTGCTCTTCCTTTGGTTCTTCTATCAATGATATGTTGAAGAAAGGGTCTTCTTCCTCTCCACTAGGAATTTTTAAATCTTCAGCTAAAATATGTTCCCCTGTAGAGGTGAAAAAGGTTACTCCTTATGTTGGAGATCTAGGATCTTCTTCCTCTAAGACTGCCTCAGTGGATGAAGTAGGAGATCCCCCTAATTGGATTTCTAACGTTAGAACTTTAAGAATTCTATGCCTAGTGAATTATGGAATTAGAGTTTGAGATGGAGGTGTATCACTTCGTAATCTTGGTGGAGTGAGTGGTGTTGTAGGCATTAAATTCCTACCTCTAGCTATGAATCTACCCCTAAAGTCTCTTTCTATATGAATATCATTTTTTTTAGATGTAAGAAATGAGGTTACCTAATTACACTTCCCGAGCAATAGCACCAAAATTTTTATTCAATTCAATGTCTTAAACTACTTGTAAAAATTATCAACCGAGGTTTGTAAACTGATGAAGTGTGGTTCACTATATGTGCTTAGTTAACCTTTTTCCTACTTCGTTGTATGTATTGTTATATTGTTTTGGGGGTTTTGTTTTTTATGTTCAAGAATGTTAATCTAAAAACTATGAAATAAATTAAATGAATCTAATAAATTTAATGAATTAAGAAAAGGAAGTGTTCCTAATTTAAACTAAATTACATAAAAATAAATCAAAGATTGTTGGGTAGTTAGAATCTAATATGAAAAACAGAGCATTTATCTTAATTATTTCTACCTTAACATTAGTTGTATTCCATGGATGAATCTTATATCTGAGATTGAGATTGCAGTGCTATTATAAGTAAAAGCAGAAAAAGATAACAACTAATGTATATTTATTTACTCCAACATTCAACGTGAAGTGTCACCTTCTTGAGATGATGTGTAGGCAACTAACTACACCTTCAACTTCTATTTTTCTAGAAAAGCAAGTAAAGTGTGCAAAGGAAAAAAACTACTGTATATTTAGTTACTCTAGTATTCAATTACGAAGTGTCATCTTCTTGATATGATGTTAAGTAACCAATTATACCTAATGATATAAGCAAGTAAATTATGCAAAGGAAAACTCAATAATTGCATGAATCAGACATTCAATTATTGAGTCTAGAAATATGATAGAATCAAATTCTTGGAATGACCTTTTGGAACATCATTGATACAATTAAATGAGGATCTAAAAACAGAGGTAAAATCATGCAAAGCTAAATCTTGAAAACAACTAATGTATGATTGATTTACTCCAATATTCAACATGAAGTATTATCCTCTTGAGATGTGTAAGAAATCAATTATACCTTAGTTTCTAAGTTCCTAGAAAGCAAGTAAAATGTGCATAGGAAAAATCAATAACTGTATGAATTAGAAATTCAATCATTTAGTTTAGAACCATCTTCTTGAAATGACCTTTGAGAACATCCATTGATACAATTAATTGATTATTCCAATCTAGGAAAGTAAATGACAAAACAGTAAGGAAAACTAAATAACTCTGAATTCTTATTGCTTCGAACTTGATTCAATTTGAAAATAGAAATATCTACCTTCACGAAATGTTTTAGAAGAACAAGGCTTACACGGTTATGATTTAAAGTTATTCCAATGATCAAAACTAGATTGCAACATTAATCTACTTAGAAAATAGAATTGACGAAAACAGAGTAAGGAAATTAAACTAAAAAGAATGAATGAAAAACCTCCTTCAGCGTAGGGGCCCTCTGCAACTGATTTGGTTGAAATCCTAGCTAGTTAAGGACACACTTAAGAAATAATTGGCATGAACACAATCCTTGTATTATAACAAAATGAAGTCTTAAAATAATACAGTGTTTCAGGAAAATCTTAAATTAAAACTTAACTTAGCTCCTCTTAGTTCTGTACAACCAGTATTTAAAGGAAATAAACATAACTCTTTATGAGCTAATTCTGCTAGAGATGCCTAATCTTAACCGACTCATAGAATTACAATTTTATTGTATCAAGAATCCTTCTCTTCTCGGCTAACGTTATTTGACCACAATCTTAGGCTTCCTTTTCTATCGATTTGGATCGAGAAAATATGACAAAATCCATGTGGAGATGATTCTAGAAATTCCCATTTGGTTCATTTCTCTATTCGAACCCTGGAACCTATTAGACCATGAGAGTACCTATGGAATCCATGATTCGTTGCAGAATAGGATGTGTTTTGTAGCTAAATTACAAAAATCTATTCGAATAGAAAGAACATTGGAATACAATATGGGAATCATTGAAATGAATTATTTGAGACAAAACATGACATTTATCTTTGATTGGAGTATGTAAACTTATGAGAAAATAAAGGAAAAAGGTGAGAAAGGATATCAAGGAGAGGATAATTTTGAGGTTCAACATACCCCCACTACGAATTCATTGCATGTCCTCATGAAATTTACCCAAAAAATAAATTCTCCTCTTCTATTGCATTTGTTTAGACACTTCTACTAACACGTCCAATTTTCTTCTTTTGCTTTTCTTTGAAGTGGTTACCATCATGGGATTTCTCATAAGAATCTTGTATTTGAGATTAACAACTGCCTTATTTAGTGACTTGTTCTTTCTTTTCAACTTCCTGTTCTTTTTACACCATAGTGCTAAATGCAAAATTGTATTGTCACTAATGACCTTTTCAAACTTGTTATGCTGCTTCAAGGCCTCATTCTCTTGTTTAATATGCTTGTTCAATATCTCTAGTTCACAAATTTCCTATTTGAGCATTTCAACTAGAGGTTCTTTTGGAGTGATAGGATTCACTATTGTAGTTATCTTCTCCAATGATTCTACAATCATATATTTCTTTTTGTTTTGGGTCTATGCTGGAGATTTTCTGATGGGGCTATCTTAAAAATTATGAATAGGAGAATTTTGAGGACTATGTGGATGAGAAATATTGACAGGAGATGGTATTGGAGTTTCTTCATCTAAACTTACACACTTTGTCTCTTTTGGTAGTGTTTTATTCATTGAGCCTCTAAATCTGGAGCTCCTTCTCAGCTGTAGAGGATTCTCATTTTCTTCATTTGTATCCTTGCTCTTATTTCTTATCTTACCTCATGTCTTGACTTTATTTTTCTTTCTGTTCTCTGTCAACTCTTTAGAGATGCTATTCTCATCATTTTTCTGCAATGAAGATGTAGGTCTGTCTTCAATGTTTGTTTTAGTCTTCTTCATTGTACTCTTTCTAACATTTTCTTCTTTAGGTTGTTCTAGTGCCCCTTGAAAATGGTTTTTGATAAGAAAATTCTCCCAGGTATCTCCTATTATTTTTAAATGAAACTCAACAAGTATCTTTACAACCCATGATGATGCATGGTGTTATCTATAAACTTTATTCTCTTATGCACATTTGTGGACATTCTTTTTAAGCTATTTAGCAGAAATAAGGGAAAATTTATTTCACTATTCTCTTTGAAATTCATCAGTAATCGAATATGATATACATACACGTAACCAAACCTTCCTTCATAGGTGATAAATTTCTATAAAACCAAGAGCATATTCCTCCATTTATTTTTAAGGGATGAGATGGGGATAACTTTTCTGAAAACATAGACATCCATACCTAGGTTTTTGAGGATAAATTTCCATTATTCAATGTGAAACTCCTTGTTTTTTAACCAACTTTCGCCAAGCCTTGGAAGTTCTATGGCTTCAGCCATGAATGTCTCAATAACCGTTAATGTGATGTCTCCAATTTTCACTTTTGTGCCATCAAAATACCGAGAAAAATATTTTGTAATCTCTTGTTGAAAACCATCAAATTTCTCTATGAATTTGAGCCATCCAGCTTTCTGCAACATTTCCTTGATCTGCGGATATCCTTCAATATATTTTTTTCCCACCATTTATGATCAGGCTATTAGTCCCATGCCTTCTATTATGTAAAGTTCTTCAACCTTCAGAATTATCCTTCTCTATTTATGAAATGAATTGGGTTATGGATTTGATGAAAGGTATCAAGGGTTTGTAGAAATAAATATGTGGTATTGCTTGGGGTTTTGAAGAAACGTAGACAAATATGTCACATCAACAAGTCATGACCATTAATCATCAATAAGGGAGTCAATTTTGGAGTATTATGAAACATAATGTAGAGGATGTGGCTGATCTATGATATGATGGAAATCACAATCAAATCAAATGATGATCTTTCAAGGGAGAATATGACAATCCATATTATACATGCTAATGTTTTAACCTTGCTATTAAAACAAAATTTTGCAACTTTACCTTTAGAACTAACCTTTTCATTTTTTGTTTCTTTGGTGTTGATTCCTCAGGTTCCTTTTGGCACGTTGGTCTTCAAAATGTGGTCATTTAATTTACTGTATTCATCATTTGTTTGTAGGTTGTACAAATGTGTGAGATATGTTGAATGACATGTCATCTGGCCACGGAACAGAATTAGCTACAGAATGTAGTTAGCTGCAAAATGTAATTAGCTGCAGAATGTGGTCAGCTGCAGAATGTAATCAGCTATAGAATGTAGTCAACTGCAGAATGTGATCTGTAAAAAAAGTTGAAATATATCTGTGGAATGAAATGTAAGTGGAATATGGCTGTGAAATGGAATGTAAATGGAATGGAACTAAATTGGAACGTTGTGAAATGGAATGTAAGTGGAATATGACTGTGAAAATGAAATAAAAGTGGAATAGGACTGAGAAATAGAATGAAACTGTAAAATGGAATGAATTTTTAGATTATGAGCTGAAAAGATGGTATATGAATGTAGTTTGTGTTACCACTTATTGCAGAAAAGAAATGGAAAATATGGGATGTCAGAAATCTCTGATTTTCACCCTATATTTTCTGCATAAGTATGCCAATCATTGATTGGTTTTCATACTTATACACTTTTTATTTATTTTTATAATATATATATATATATATATATATTATTATATATTATTATATATATATAGGAAAATAAAAGATAAGTTAGTGATTGTGATATACTTTCAACCGATGACCATTCACAAAACGATGTACCTTTTCTTCATCAATTGTCCTTATCTTCACTACTCCATTATCAAAGACTTTTTCAATCTCATATGGCCCAAGCCAATGAGTCTGAAACTTTCCTTGAAAATATTTGAATTTCGAATCGAAAAAAACTGCCCAATACTCTGCTTGAAACTTCTTCTCCTTGAAATATTTATCATGCCATTTAGCCCTTTTCTATTGGACTTTACTGGTTCTTTGAACTGCATCTTGCCTGATTTCATCAAACTCATTGAGTTGCTCCAATCTATGTTTCTATGCTTCTGATAAATTAAGTCCCAATTGGACTACCATCTTGAGTTTTGAATCTAAAACTCTATAGGGAACATGACTTGTTTTCCATAAACAATTTCATAGGGAGCATGTCATGTTGTAATCCTCCATGTAGTTCTGTCCACCCATCAGGCTTCAGGGAGTCTTTCTGCCCAATCTCTTTTTTGTAGATGTACAATCATAGTGATAATTCCTTCAATCACCTTATTCATAGACTCTACTTAATCATTTTCTTGTGGATTATAAGGAGTATACTTTCTTTGCTTGATCTTGTTATCTTCCACGAGTCTTTTCACCAACTTGGATGTAAAATGAGATCCTTAATCTGTCACAATTTCTCTTGGAACACCAAAACGAGTGAAGATAACCTCAAAAAGAAAATTAACTATAGAATATTCATTAGCAAAAGGTAATGCTTTATCTTCTACCCATTTGGTGACATAATCAGTACATACAAAAATATAATTATTTTTTTTAGATGGTGGATTGATTGGTCCAACAAAATCCAAGGCCCATTTTTCAAAAGGTTCAATGAGTACTTGAGGTTGTAATGGAATTTCATTTCAAGGAGAAGGTTTACCTGCCCTTTGGCAGCTATCACACCTTTTGACATATTCTTTGGCATCTCTGAAGATGGATGGCCAAAAATATCCTAAATGAAGGATTGTATAGGTTGTCCTTTTGTCAGGAAAGTTTCCACCACAAGGTTCATCATGACATGCTTTAAGAATTTTAGGAATTCCATTTTCTCGAAAACATCTTCTGATAATGAGATCTAAACATGTTTTATACAATTAATTAGTAATCCATGAGTATCTTGCACTTATTTGAATGATTTTTCTTTTCTCCCTAGGAAAAAAATGTGAAGGTAATTTTCCTGTGACTGAGTAATTAGCAATATCTGCAAACCAACGATTTTGAGTAGTTATTGCCAAAATATATTCATCAGGAACTTTTTCCTTGACTGGAGTGTCATCCTTGATATTTTGAATTCTAGACAAGAAATCAACAACTATATTTTCTTTTCCAGGTCGGTCTAGAATAGTGATGTTAAATTCATGTAGGAGTAATAACCATCTTGTAACTCTGCCATTAGTAAAAAATGTATTCATTAAATATATGATTGCAGAGTGATCTGTAAAAACAAAGGTTTCATAGCCTGTAATATAATGTCTAAATTTGTTGATAGCATGAACAACAACTAAGAATTCCTTTTCAGTCATAGTGTAATTTAACTCTATGGGAGTCAAATTTTTGCTTGTGTCGTAGATGGCATAGGGGAACAAATATTTTTTTCCTAATACAACTCCTAGAGCCGCATCTGAAGCATCTGTTGAAATGTGAAAAGGTAGTTTCAAATTTGGACCTCTTAAGATGGGTGTTTCAGAAATTTTTTATTTTAAAGTTCCAAATGCCAATTGGCAATCAGGATTCCAACTAAGTTCACAATATTTGATAAGTAACTTGAAGAGCGGAGATGCTATTTTAGTGAATTTTCTATAAATATTCTATAATATCCTTTGAATCCTAGAAAAATTCTAAAATTCTTTTGAGAACTTGGATTTGATAGTTTGGAGATGACTTCAACTTTAGATTTATCAACTTTAATTCCATCTCCTGAAATGTGATGTCCTAGAACAATCCCTTCTATAAACATCATAAAACATTTTTCATGGCTTAATGAAAGGTTTGATTCCTTACATCTTTTAAGGACCCTTTCCAAATTTTCTAAAGCTTCTTCAAATGTATCGCCATAAACTATAAATTCATCCATATACACCTCTACACAATCATGTATTAGATCAGAAAAATTTCCTAGTAATGCCCTTTGGAATGTTGCAAGTGCATTGCACAATCCAAAATTAATTACTCGGTAGGCATATGTCCCCCATGGACAGGTGAATGTGGCTTTATCTTGGTCTTCAAGTGCTACCTGAATTTGATTATAACCACTAAAACCATCTAGGAATGAGAAATACTTCTTACCTGCTAATGTATCCAATACTTGATCTATAAATCGTAAAGGAAAATGATATTTTAGAGTACCTTTATTCAATTCTCGATAAGTAATTAATGCCCTCCATTTACCATTATTTTTGGGCACAATCTGTAATATTCCCAATTAACAATAGCTAATTTTAATACTAATTTGGATCAATTTTGCAGCCTATAGCTAAATTATAAATGAAAGTGAGTAGAGCGTGGACTCACTTTAGCATGTGGAGGCAAGCACGCAGGCTGAGTTGGTAGCGTGGGGCTAAGAAGGGCTGCGTTGGAGATGAGGAGCATAGGGTCTGAAAGGAAGGCCAGCATATAAAAGGGAGAGAGACTCCTCAGTTTTGGGTATGATTTGAGTTTATAAAAATTACAATTAGTCACTACGACTAGAGCACGCCGGCTGTTTAGCCTATCTGCAGCACTGCTTAGTGCGCCGAGTGTCTCCGAGCGGAGATCTCACCCTCAGCCTTGGGGGACTTCGAGTGCCTGCTTGGGTGAGGCAGTCCTACCATTGTTTTGCAGGAGGATCGGGTCTGGAACCTGTTGCGGAGCAGCGTCATTAGTGGTTGCGTCGTCCAGAGTGAGAAGGCCGCAGTACATCTCGTGAGGACATTGGGTCATTATCTTTTGGGAGGTTTCGGGTCTGGCGGTGGTGCAAAAGACGGCTCGTACCTATTGAGGGCATGAGGTAGAATCGAGATAGTCTCTTGGTGGATCCCTTTCAGCCGCAGTATATTAGCAGCAATACGGTAGTATTCTCAGTCGTTTGAATGCAGACAGGAGAACCACTGTACCTCTGTTATTCTGAGAATTTCTCTTGATTTGCTTGTGCTAGTTTGAGTGCTATCATTTGGGGCACTTATTGTATTCTCTTATGATTCTCAGCATAATAAAATGGCTCAGTAATTTCTCTATTTAATGTGTACCTGTTGCATAGACCGTTTCTAGCATTTTATGTGCTGTTGTACGAGCCGCAACCCTGGTTATTTTCCCTTGGGAACATTCCATTGTTGTTCCATCTATTGTGTTTGCCTTTTATCTATAGACAGAGTCTAGTGAGGGCCAGGTAGCCTCCAGATCTCATCCTCTTTTAGAGGTGAAATATATGGTAAACGCCCCTCCAATCCATCTCTGGTTTAGAGTTTGCTGTGTTTTAGGTATATCCTTAAAAGGGGATATTACAGTGGTATCAAAGCATAGTTCTGGCTCAGCCTGTGGAAATTATCACAATTCCTACATTCTTACCTCCAGCACCGAGTGAGAAAGAGAAGAAGCATGATCATATACCCTTTGGATATTATTTCCGAGAATGGCAGTCCAAGGGGGAAGACTTCAGAGCAGCTTTTCCTTTCAAATATTACTGTCAGCTCCGACAAGATGAAAGTAAATGGGACAATGGAGGATCTAGAATGCAGATCTCAGAGTTGCAGCATACCACTAGGAGGTCACCTTTTCCCATGTATGAGGGATCCACTGGTCCCCATGAGTTTAAGCCCGAGAAGACCAGAACAGTGAAAAAGATGAGCTTAGTCTCATCTATTTTCAGATCTAGAGGAAATTCATCCACTGTTGAGGAGGTCAAGAAGATTGAAGAAAAAGAAGAGGAAGTACCATGCACTTCCTATTCTCATCAAGAAGAAGATATCGAGCATGGAAGATAATAAGATCATCAGATTCTCAGTGATTACCTTGTTGAGTATAGATCTCAACCTAGAGCCTTCAGGGAGACTCCATATTTTCCTCATTTCATCCAGTTGAAGGAAGAGAAGAGGCCATGCAGCAAAAAATAAATCAAAGGCAATAGATTTTTGTTGTCTACTTTTGATGGGTCATCTAATACAGAAACTTGGGTGAGAAAGTTGGAGGCATTTTTCCTACTACATCTTGTAGCAGGAAAAGAAGCTGTTGAAATCTCAGCGCTGCATTTGGAGGGTGAATCCTATGATTGGTGGTGTAGCCACTTGAGCCATGCAAGGGTGGAGACTTTTGTAGAGTTCACTCAAGGGTTGATCCAAACCTTTGATGAAGAAAGAGCAAAGGAAGAAGAGATCACACCACCTCTTGAGGAGGCTTGTGATAACGTTGTCACTCTCATGGAGGAGCAGCCACATGCATCAACAGTTGGGCTAGCCAACACTCTTGAGGAAGGAACTCTTGCAGCCCTACAAGAAGTTCCAAATGCACATCAAGGTATAAAAGAATTTCCACAAACTATTGTTGCAACAACTTCTTTTGGAAATTGTGGAGATTTACTTTTGCATGACCAAGGGTCAAATCTCATTGCTACTATAGAGAAACTTGGTTTCACTGCGCTTCGCAACATGGAAATTCTCGAGAAGGAATCAAACCATCATTCTCATGAGCCATTGTTGGATTGTACATCACATTGGAGGTTGGGGTTTGAAGCCTTGAAGATTGATGGTATACATCTTGGAATAAGAAACCTTTTCTCCCTTCAAGATGACACTTTCTCAATGAGCTCCTCTCAGCTCAAAGAGAAACTTCTAATTTCAGATCCAAGACCTCATTGGTTTTGGAAGACTATGGATGAAAGGAAAGAACTCATTGGAGATGCAGTTCGACACAACATGGAATGTAATGCTTTGCTTCCCTTCTCACAAGAGCATATAGAATATGGAGGACATCTTAGGATGGATAAAATCTCTCATGCTTGTGTTAGAAATCCCTTGAGCCATACACATCATGATGGGAGGTTTTTTCCTGCCACCTATTTGATTCTTGATAGGGTCTCATTGATCCTAGAGAAGCTTACATTTCACAATCCCATGAAGTTTAAAGACATGAATTTGATTTGGGAGGATGGTAGCCCTCATGGGAGGAGTATCAGGATGAGGAGAAGGAGGAGGCATCCACAGGTGATTGAGTGGATGATGAGCAAGGAGCTAGGGAACTACCTACAGATCTATGATATTGGGCAACAGGAGGCTTGGCTGCGCTGGTTACTCTTGAATGAATTTGGCCATCCCTTGTACTTGCAGATCTATGATACTAGGTAGTAGGAGGCTTGGCTGCGCTGGTTACTCTTGAAAGAGTTTGGCCATCTCTTGGAAAACACTCTTCCTAAGAGTTGGAGGATGGAGGAAAGATGGCTGGATACTTGCATCATTGAGCAGCATAGAGTATGGATGCATGGTGTTGATATGATACTCATATCATTCATTGTGTCTTCATCACATGATTGGTATGATGGAGGAGGAGAGGATGGAATTATCTCCTTGGTCTTTGATGATGATTGGGAAGCACTTCCAACTTGGGAGGTATTCCACATTTGTTGCAGAATTATTAGAGGAGTCTTTGACAAGGAGCATGTCAAAGAATGGAGCTTTGTATTGACAGGAGCTTATTTTCATGAGCTCACAACGCTTTCACTTTGGAGCAGAGCCTTATGGATGAAGTGTGCCCAGCAGAGATATGGTGGATCTATAACCCATAGGTCCCAAGATCACTTCATACTTGTTGCACTTGATGAACCAAGAGGAGGTAATGATGATAGAGACATCTATGGCATATTCTTCTTAACTTGGATTTCCAAGCATGAAGAGGATTATCTTCTTGCAGCACATGGTTCATTCTTCTTCACAGCATGTCAAAAAACTATGGAGGACTCATGTATGGACCCATGTACTATCTTACTTCTAGCATATGGTGAGGAGTTTTTTTATACATTTATTGATTTTCACACTCTTACCATTCTTATGCAGTGCATCACTTCACAAGAGGGAAAGCTTATCAAATTGCTCCATGAATTGTATTGGGTCAATATACATGATGGAGGTAGCCATCTCTTTTGTGGCCTTGGGAAAATGTTTTATCACTACATGTACGTTCATTTTCTGCACTATATCATGTATAATATGAAGATATGCATGATTAACATAAACATTTTTCCATGTACTCTCATCAAGCAGCAGCTTGTAAAACTGTGTTGTCACTACTGGGAAAGTTGTTGGTACCATCTTGCATCACTTATAACCTTCAGCGTTTCCTTTATCTTGCTGCTGATCGTGTCTCCATTTGCTGATATAGATCAGATTTGTATGGGAGGCTTGATTATGAAGGAGACACATGATTTGGATGTGTCCTCGAGTGGGAAGAATTCTCACAATTTCTTCACTACATGTTCTAACGGGAGCATGAGAGGAGATATGGCCACCACAGCCAAATGTTTGTTCTCTTTTGAGGTGCGCCATAAGATTGGTATTCATCCATTGTGCATCCATGGGAAAGTGTTTGATCATGTATTATTTTTTTTACATTCAACCATTTACTATCCTTTAGTAGATGTGATGAATCATGGAGATTGCTTGCCATGTGATTTTCTGAAGTTGCAGTGGATGAGACTGTGCTATATCCTTGTGAGAAATTGTTTGCATCATGTATCATCATGTAAAACCATCAACAAACCTATCATTAGGATGTTCCATGATGACCATTTCCTATTCTTCATAGATGGATTGTTTCGGGCCAGCTTGCTCTTCATTTTTGGAGGAACCTTCTTTGGAGAATTATTCCTCACTTTGCCATTGGAGGGCAATAATTTTGTAGCCCAGGATTAGCATACACTCTACACTTTTCATGAGTGGATATAAGGACAGCATGGGGTAAGCTACGATGCTTACCAAGTTCAGATTTTCAACCCACCTTCATTACCGGAGCTTGAGGTGGAAGGAGATTTTTAGGAGTTGTCTTGTTGGGAGGTGGCTCATTTTGTTTGGATGATTGCTTGGGGTTGAAGGATCCACATGAGGGAGATGTTCCTCATTATATTCTAGAATCCATGCCCTAAGTGGAGATTATTCAGTTCTATCCTTATATTTGATTGGAGAAAGGTGATGAGTTGGTACACAATTGATGGGACAGCTTACACCGTGACATATACAATGCATCAGGGGTCATGGTCTTCACCTCTTAGAGCATCAGTAATAGCCAGAGGAAATGTGCAGATCGAGCCATTGGACTTGGGATATTATTGGCCATGGTGGCAATGAGATACGGGAGGATTGTTGGTTGGCTGGTACCATGAGAGGTCAGTTTGGGATCCTAGCATTAATAGATCCCTTCATATCACGGTGATACGCAGGGTTGGAAAAGTTTCTTATGAGTTGGAGCTGCCCCAAGGCAGCAAGATTCATAACATTTTCCATGTATCATGCTTGAAGAAGGCTCTGGGACCACAGGTGATAGTGACGAAGGAGCTTCCACCCACAGATGATGAAGGGCATTTGGTGCTACAGCCAGAAGCCATCATTGATGTCAGAAAGAGGTAGTTGCAGAATAGAACAATCTGAGAGTTCTTGGTAAGGTGGAATAATTTTACAGATGAGGATGCTATGTGGGAGGGTGAAAATATATTGCAACATCCATCACTACAGTTGCTTGGGGTCAAGAAACATTTTTCTGGGGGAGACTGTAATATTCCCAATTAGCAATAGCTAATTGGAATATTAATTTGGATCAATTTTTCCGCCTATAATTAAATTATAAATGAAATTGATTAGAGCGTGGACTCACTTGAGCATGCAGAGGCAAGCACGCAGGCTGAGTTGGGAGCGTGGGGCCGAGAAGGGCTACATTGGAGATGAGGAGCCTAGGGTTTGAGAGGAAGGCCAACATATAAAAGGGAGAGAGACTCCTCATTTTTGGGTATGATTTGAGTTTATAAAAATTGCAATTGGTCACTACAACTAGAGCATGCCGGCTGTTTAGCTTGTCTACAACACTGTTTAGTGCGCCAAGTGTCTCCAAGCGAAGATCTCACCCTCAGCCCCGGAGGACTTCAAGTGCCTGCTCGGGTGAGGAAGTCCTACCATTGTTTCGCAGGAGGATCGGGTCTGGAACCTATTACGAAGCAGCATAATTAGCGGTTGCGCCGTCAAGAGTGAGAAGGCCGCAGTACATCTCGTGAGGACGCTGGGTCGTTATCTTTCAGGAGGTTTTGGGTTTGGCGGTGGTGCAAAAGATGGCCCATACCTATTGAGGGCATGAGGCAGAATCAGGATAGTCTCTTGGTGGATCCATTTCATCCACAGTATATTAGCAACAATACGGCAATATTCTCAGCCGCTTGAACGCATACGAGAGAACCATTATACCTCTGTTATTCTAAGAATTTCTCTTGATTTTCTTGTGCCAGTTTGAGTGCTATCATTTGGGGCACCTATTGTATTCTCTTATGATTCTTAGCATAAGAAAATGGCTCAGTAATTTCTCTATTTAATGTGTACCTGTTGCATAGACCGTTTCTAGCATTTTATGTGTTGTTGTATGAGCCGCAACCCTGGTTATTTTCCCTTGGGAACATTCCATTGTTGTTCCATCGGTTGTGTTTGCCTTTTCTCTATAGACAGAGTCTGGTGAGGGCCAGGTAGCCTCCAGATCTCATCCTCTTTCACAGGTGAAATATCTGGTAAACGCCCCTCCAGTCCATCTCTGGTTTAGAGTTTGTTGTGTTTTAGGTATATCCTTAAAAGGGGATATTACACAATCACTAAAGGGAAGACCCACTGACTGTTTAAAATTGGGTAAATGAAGTTCACATTCAGAAATTTTTGCAACTCATCTTTAACAATTTCCCTAAGATTTGGACTCATCCTTCTTTGAGGTTGTTTAATAGGATTACAATTTTCCTCAATGTAGATGTGATGTATTCAAGTCTTAGGACTAATTCCTTTCATGTCAGTGTATTCCCGTGCATATGCAGAATAATGTTTTTTTAATGTTTTGATTAACTTTTCATGTTGTAATCTTTCTAAGTTACTGTTTATGTTCAATTTTTTTCCTAGAATGATTTCAACTGTACAGATACCAAATTCTTCCATAGAATAAAGAGACATCTGCCTAGATAAAAAATATTCAATATTAGATTTTTTCTGAAATTGATCATGTTTATATTCTGGAGATGATTCAAAATTTTCCATTGAATTTAATATTTGACTATCTTCACTAATGGTTGAAATATTAAAGGGAGGTTGTACATCATTTTCATCATCAATCCATTCCTTGTCATATATCTTTATTATTGTTCTTGCTAGATTATATAGAGTGAATTTCTTTGTTGAGTTACCATCAGAGATATATATGTCACTAGATCTACAGCTACTGAAGGCATCAACTATAGCTAACCAAGGTTTTCCTAATATAAGTGGATGTCCTCCTAGATTTTTCTTAGGAGTTAAGATCATAAAATCAAAAGGATACTCCCAAGATTCTAAGGATACTGAAATATCTTCTAACACACCATCTAGTTTGATTACAGATCTATCTGCTAATTGCAGTAATGTAGGTGTATACAAAAGATTAGGAAGTTTGAGTTATTCCATGGTTTGTTGGCTCAAGATGTTTATTGCTGCTCCTAAATCAATCAATTTATTTGGAATTTCAACTCCATTGATATGTGTTTTTACAACTGGAATTCCTGGATCTAAATATTTTTGTATGGAAATTTTTCCCATCGTTATGTCTATAATTTTTCCTACAAGCTCAATTCTTTTTATTTTTATTTTTTTTTCTTCCTGGTTTCTTCATGCTCAACTCTTTTATTTTTTTGGCTAGAAGTGGAATTTCTTTAATTGACTATAAAAAATGAATTTCTTGTTTTGCAATATGAGGGTGTATATTTATTCACTGAGACTCCCTAAAATATCTATTTTAAATTCATCAAACATGTTTCCAATTTCTGCCCTGCTCACTGTTCAAGTTGCAGATTTATTTACCCTAGCAAGAGAAGGATCTCTTATATCTTTCCCATTTTTTTATTGTCCCCTTGAGAGATGGATACATAATTCACCAATGTTATATAATGGAATTTGAGAGATATCCCCCTTCCCCATCATGTTGAGAATGTATATCCATTCATCTTTAATGGATTTTAATAAAATATCTTTTAAAGTATCATGATCTAAATTATCCATTTTTCCTCTTTTTATGTTATTAATGAATGTTTCAATTAAATCCTCCAAATTCTCATTCTCTTTTTGCATCATTTTAAATACTTCATCCTTATGATTGATGGGTATGCAACGATCCAAATTCCTTTCTAAAAATTCTATTTTCATGTTATTCCATGTCCTAATAAACTAAGTGATTAAACTCATGAACCATTTTAAATGAGCTCATTCCAATGTTGAAGGAAATTAAGTTTTTGAGAGTCTTGTAAATAATCGTAAGTTCTAAATAAGGCTTCAAATTCAAATAGAAAGGTTTCAAGATCTTCACTCTTTAATCCATGAAAATTTGGGAGGACAGAAGGTGAAATATTTTTCATTGTGCCATTCGTCTCTCCATCAACTATAGGGAATCCAAAGCAACTTCCAATTTCCCTATTTCTTCTACCTCCTTATTCATTTCCTCTACCTCCTCCAAATATTACATTTTATCCATCCAGAATTTCTCCTTCTCCTTCTCCTTATTCTCCTCTTCCTACCATTATAGATTCTTCAGAGCTAATATAAGATTCAACCTGTAAGGTTAATTTCTCTTCCCGTGGTTATTCTATCAATGGTATGTTGAAGAAAGGGTCTTCTTTTTCCTCGCCACTAGGAATTTCTAACTCTTCAGCTAAAATATGTTCCCCTGTAGAGGTGAAAAAGGTTACTCCTTTTGTTGGAGATCTAGGATCTTCTTCCTCTAAGACTGCCTCAGTGGATGAAGTAGGAGATCCTCCTAACTGGATTTCTGACCTTAGAACTTCACGAATTCTATGGCTTTTGAAGTATGTAATATGAGTTTGAGATGGAGGTGTATCACTTCATAATATTGGTGGAGTGAGTGGTGTTGTAGGGATTAAACTCCTACCTCTAGCTATGAATCTGCCCCTAGAGTCTCTTTCTCTACGCATATCATTTTTTTTTATGTAAGAAATGAGGTTACCTAATTACACTTCCCCAGAAACAATGCCAAAATGTTTAGTCAATTTAATGTCTTAAATTGTTTGCATAAATTATCAACTGAGGTTTGTAAACTTATGAAGTGTGGTGCACTGTATGTGCTTATTTAATGTTTTTCCTACTTCATTGTATGTATTTTTATATTGTTTTGGGGTTTTTTTTTTATGTTCAAGAACTTTAATCTAAAAACTATGAAATAAATTAAATGAATCTAATAAATTTAAAGAAGGAATGAAAGGAAGTGTTCCTAAGTTAAATTAATTTACATAAAAAATGAATCAAAGAGTGTTGGACAATTAGAATCTAATATGAAAAATAGAGCATTTATCTTAATGATTTATACCTTAACATTAGTTTTATTCCATGGATGAATCTTATATCTGAGATTGAGATTGCAGTGATATTCTAAGTAAAAGCAGAAAAATATAAAAAATAATGTATATTTAGTTACTCCAACATTCAATGTGAAGTGTCACCTTCTTGAGATGATGTGTAAGCAACTAACTACACCTTTAACGACTAATGTTCTAGAAAGTCAAGTAAAGGGTGCAAAGGAAAACAACTACTGTATATTTAGTTACTCCAACATTCAATTTTGAAGTTTCACCTTCTTGAGAGGATGTTAAGTAACCAATTATACCTAATGATATAAGCAAGTAAAGTATGCAAAGGAAAACTTAGTAATTGCATGAATTATACATTCAATCATTCAGTCTAGAAATATGATAGAATCAACTTCTTCGAATGACCTTTCGGAACATTAGTGATACAATTAAATGAGGATCTAAAAACAGAAGTAAAATCACGCAAAGCTAAAGCTTAAAAACAACCAATGTATGTTTGATTTACTCCAACATTCAATATGAAGTATTATCCTCTTGAAATTTTGTGTAAGAATTCAATTATGCCTTAGTTTATAGGTTCCTAAAAAGCAAGTAAAATGTGCAGATGAAAACTCAATAACTGTATGAATTAGACATTCAATAATATAGTTTAGAACCATCTTCTTGAAATGACCTTTGAGAAAAATTAATTGATAATTCTAATCTAGGAAAGTAAATGACAAAACAGAAAGGAAAACTGAATAACTCTGAATTCTTATTGCTTCAAACTTGATTCAAACTGAAAATAGAAATATCTACCTTCACGAAATGTTTTAGAAGAAAAAGGATTACACAATTATGATTTAAAGTTATGCTAATGATCAGAACTGGAGTGCAACATTAATCTACTTAGAAAACACAACTGACAAAAAGAGAGTAAGGAAGTTAAACTAAAGATAATGAATGAAGAACCTCCTTCAGCACAAGGGCCATCTACAACTGATTCAGTTGAAATCCTAGTTGGTTAA
Organism: Pinus albicaulis; assembly: GCA_034641835.2. Classification (NCBI taxonomy): domain Eukaryota; kingdom Viridiplantae; phylum Streptophyta; class Pinopsida; order Pinales; family Pinaceae; genus Pinus; species Pinus albicaulis. The sequence goes on from MU968411.1 coordinate 105,895,207, forward strand.
GGATGCACTTAAGAAATCATTGGCATTAGCACAATCCTTGTATTATAACAAAGAGAAGTCTTAAAACAATACAACATTTCAACAAAAACTTAACTTAGTTCCTTTTGGTTCTGTACAACCAATATTTAAAGGAAATAAACATAACTATATATGAGCTAATTCTGCTATAGGTGACTAATCTTAACTGACTCATAGAATTACAATTTGATTATTTAAATCTTGAATTGCTATGATAGAGAAAATCAAGAGTCCTTCTCTTCTTGGCTAATGTTCTTTGACCACGCCTTTGACCATGATCTTAGGCCTCCCTTTCGATCGATTTGGATCGATAAAATAGGATAAAAACCATGTGGAGATGATTCTAGAAATGCCCATGTGGCTCATTTCTCCATTCGAACCCTGGAACCTATCAGACCATGAGAGTATTTATGGAATCCATGATTAGCTGCAGAATAGGCTATGTTCTGTAGCTAAATTACAAAAATCCATTCGAATAGAAAGAACATCTTAATACAATATGGAAATCGTTGAAATGAATTCCCTGACACAAAACATGACATTTATCTTTCATTGGAGTATGTAAACTTATGAGAAAATAAGGCAAAAAGGTGAGAAAGGATGTCAGGGAGAGGATAATTCTGAGGTTCAACAATGTGTGTAACATAACTTATCCATAACACCTCAATCAACTCTCACACATTCTCCAACTTCTCTAACCTCTTTCTCATTGAAAAAAAAAATCTCTCCAACTTTGCACACATTTATAAATGAACATTGATAGTTGTTCATGTTCCACTCACACAAATATGAAATGACAAGAATTGAAAATTTTAAGGATGCAAACTTATATTAAATTTTAGAAACCTTGGCAAGTCTTATGAGTCTTGAAGATTCAAACTATAAAATGTTTAATGATATCTTTGTAAAAATATTCAAATTTTAATGATTTTATATAGTCTCTATAAAAATTTGACGATTTTTGAGGTAAAATAATTTTATGATATAAAATTTGGGTGAATCGTTTTTAGGAAAAATGGAAATTGGAAAATGTTTTTTCTGGAAAAAACATAGAAAATTAGCCCACTTTTGAATATTAGCCCCTAAAAGTTTCCCTGGTGACAAGACTTGTCTCTTTGCATTCCAAAGGTGTCCCTTTAATGACAAAATTTCTTAAACTCTTGAATATTAAAATACATATAAAGAATTTCCTCATATCCAAATTTCATGCATTCATATTCTTCATGTCAATAAAATAAATAAATAGCATGCAATAATACAATATTGCATTCATATTCAAATAGCCCTGCATCGCAATATTTATCCATATCTTTACCTTTTCCTTGCATTTTGCCTTCCCTTGCATCATCTATTTTTCTTCCCTTTGTTTTCATGGAGTCTTGCCTTTTCCTTCCATCACAACACTTCAACTCACAACAAAATCTTCAACACAACAATCTCTGTAACATTCATTCCTGCACAAATTTTCCTTTTCCATAGCCTTGCATCACAAAAATCTTTGCAACATCTTTGCCTTTGCCTTGGTGTCTTTCCTTTCCTATCATGGAGACGTTCCTTTGCATCACAACAATTCAACTTAGCAACAAATTAGTGTCACCAAAAATTCTTCATTAAAAAAAATTTGCAGCATTATCCAAACATCAAGGCATCAGCATGTCATCAACATAAGCATCGAGCCATCAACATGCCAACATCAATGTTCTACCAAAGCATCAATGAATATGTTTCTCCTTTGTCCCTTGCTCTTCCATACCTTGTTTCTCCTTTGCTTATTGTTCCTTTTGCTACTCTCTTTCCATGCTTCTGCATAACTTGCTATTTCTCCTTGCCTTACTACTCTTGCACTACTCCTATGCCTTTGTTGGTCTTGTGCTGCCCCTTTACCATATTCTCTTGTGCTACTCATTTGCTTGCTACACCTTCTATTGCTTCCCCTTTGCTTGCTTCTCTGTGTTGCTCCTTTTCTTACTGCTCCTTTCCTTACTTCACCTTGCCTTGCTGCTGCTCATGTATTTATTTCTCCATCAATGAAAATAATACCAACAATCTCCCCCTTTAGCATTGATGGCAACATACATTTCCTCGTCCTTTTATTCTAAGTAGTGTCTTCCTTCCTTTGATTAACTCCCCCTTTGACATAAATATAAATGGAGTTATAAATTTTTTGTAGCTTCTAAAAGTGTTCTGAGTGTAGCTATCATCATTGCATTAATGCTTTATAGCCTACAATGTATTGTTTCCTCCGTGTAGTTATCATCATTGTATTAATTCTTTATATCCTGCAATTTATTGTAAGAATCGTGCAACATATGACATATAAACATTGTAATATGTGCAAATTATTGTTGTGAGAACACTCTGAAAACAAGAATACTCTTGAGAGAACACACTGTAAAGAAAACATGGTATGCATGAGAAATGCATTATATTGAGCACTATTTGATATTAAAAAAAATGCAACATATTTAATACCAAATGTTAGTATTAAATTCATTTCCAAGCCGTTCATTGGAGTTAAAGAATCCATTTCAAAACCATTCGTTAGAGTCAAAGAAGCCATTTCCAAGCCATTCATTTAAATCACCGATGAGCTCGACTTGTAAACAATAGGGTTTAGGGTTTAAGAATTTTGTGTTGGAATTAGAATCACAAAAATGACATTTTCACTAATGAAACTTCCTCGTTTTGTCTTATCTAAAGTCGATGTATTCAAAGTTCCATCTATTTATGGACTTAGATTAGGATTAATGGGACACTATGGAAACCATGTGGGACATATCATTAATATTTCTTGAATCAATGGGGTTTCCAATAGCTAGATTACATCAAGTTTTATCTCAAAAACAAAGAACATCTGTACAAATGAGAACCAGCCTTAAATTTCTTGGTAACTTAGGTGCAAAGCGAGTAATACGTATACAGGCTCTTAAGGGGAGGAAAGGAACACGCCTAAACTCTAAGAATTAGTATTTAAAAAAAAAAAAACCTAAAAAATTGATAAACTCTAAGGATTAATATTTTTAACTCAAGAGATTTTAAAACCAAAGTGATTATTCATAGTATAAACCAAAATAAATAATAAATCCAAGGGTTTTATATTTGAACCCAAGTGATAAATATAAAAAAACGAAGGGATCTGTTGTGGATGATTTTGTCACCCCCCTAGAGACAGTCTAGAGTTGCCATAGACCAGTGCCTAGGACATCTTAATATAGCAAGGAGCCCTTTATATAGTTTGGGTTGTCAGTCCAAGAACTCACTTACTATCTCTTGTTTGAACAAGGAAATTAGTTTTTAATGGGACCAATCTCTCTCAGAAACTGATACAAAGATAAGAACAGTGTAGGGACATCATGCAAAACTCCAATACAAAGGCATCAGACAGTTAAGAGACAGCTTACTGTAAAGAGGGCCAGTTCAAATAATACATCACAGAAATCAAGTATCAAGAGTGAGTGCAGTGAGGAGACATAAAGAAGATAGCTAGCATAACGATACCCATACACAACAATCCACATAAGGGCATACCAATCTATGAATCCTTATATGACAATGGCGTTTTAAAAGCACCCTCCTCATGCAACTAATATAGCAGAAAATATGGAAGAGATGATCATAGAACAGTATATCATGACTAGGCCTATTTAAAGTGCTTGACTAATTCCAGAAAGGGCACCAACTAGGATGAATCCTTACTGCAAACTAGTGAGCCACTCGCATTCTAGAACATGATACGAGAAGATAAATAGCATGAAAGGAGATGTTGTATTAACACATAAGAGAAATTACATACTGTGAGATACCAAAGACCAGAATCCTCAATACAGTTATAACTCCTCCTCACTGAGACCCTACGGGCTCTGAACCTTCATACAGAAATATCACAAAATGTATACAAAAAGCCCTGTCGCTGCACAGTTTGCTGATAGAAATCTGGAACCCTTACAATGTCTTCTTTTTGGTCCTTTCTAGAGGAGACGAAGAATTCTAGAGGAGGAGGTAGATAGAAAACATTTAATGACTTATTTTGAATCAAATGGCGGAAAGAATTCGCGCCCACACTATGAATGACTAACTATAAATAAATGTACTTTACAAATCATCTCCTGAAATAAATGCTGAGGAGAAAAATCTCCTTATAAACATGACACAAATAATAAAATATACATTGGTCCGCCTCTAACTGAAAGAGGAAAAATCTGCTGCCTTAAAACCTCGAGATAGTCTGCAATTCTGTACTGTACTCTCGGCCCTTAGCTTTGGATTTGAATCCTGGATCTTTAATGCGGGGCAAATTTCTCTGGAGGGTTCTGTAGGTCCACATCTTTGTCTTCTTTAATGGTGATCATTTCGCACACCTACCCTCGACTTCTTCTTTAAATTTTACCCACAGAATATCGTCCTTTTATGGGCTCTAAACCTTTGCAACAGAGGTAGTGAATTTGAGCGCCCTCATGTTGTCTTGAAACCTGCAAAACCCACAAAATATTAGAGAAAAATGACATAGATGGAGGCGGGGGCGATGGACACATGGTCGACCAGGAGAAATACACAGGGTGGTGGAAGAGAAGCAATGGAGATATAGATTTAACAAGCGAAGTGTGACTTCTTTACATAAGACAGTTTGGGCGTAAGGGGTGAATGAAAACATATATATATATATATATATATATATATATATATATATATATATATATATATATATATATATATATATATATATATATATATACGACGAAACTATTTCGGACGTGCGGGAGTAAGGCACGTGGGCGTATGGGGGACAGGCGAATGGGTGATATGGCGGTAGAGTCAATGGACGGGGAGACTAGGATCTGGATCGTTGGATGGCAATCACAGATCAACGATTGGGAAGTGACGAGAGCGGCACGATGGTGGGCCACAGAACATGGCGGACACACGTTAACGAGTGAGCAGTTCTGGTACATATCCGCCGTCGGATTTTCATCGCCAGATCCAACGGCGTGGGGGAGTTCCGCTACCCAACCTTTGTACAGTCATTAACGCGCGGGGAGAGCAGTTTTGGAACCCGTACCAAAGACGCATGGCAAATTTCTAATGGAATCGCTGGCCTTGGGCCCAAAACAGTCGGCCCAGTGGAAGCGGTGCGGGACTATATCGTCGGTTTCCTGCACGCGGGACCCTCCACATGTAATGATCACTGCTCCATTGATTTAGTTTGATCGGACGGTTGCCGTCACCCCCGATAACATAAACAATTAGCTCTATTCCCTTTGGCTCATGGTTTTCGGGCTTAGGTCATGTGATGATGACAGGGAAGGGGCTAAGGCCCTAGGGCTTTGGTCCAATATAACTTGAATAGTGGGTTTTCATCATTTGGACAATGTATTTCGGAGAAAAAAAGGTGGCGATGAGCACGACATGTGCGTTTTTTATCACGAAAGATATTTGAAACAGTTTTAAAAGGAACCGGTGGTTAAAATTTAAATGGAGGAGGGAATATGTACAACATCGGCTCCATCTAGGGACGGCATGGTCGTCCTCGGGTATGTCGAGAACACGCAGACCACTGAATATTTCACTTCGTTGATTTAATTCCCCTGCGCTTCTTCTTCAGGTAATTGCCAACATTCTTTTCTATAAAAATAAAAATCAAAACAACTTATATACAATATATACAGTCGGGCATTCCCATCCTAGGTCAGAATTGGAAATATGGCTTGAGGAATTGGCCATTCATAGGTGCATCCAACAAGTCACCCTGTAGATTTTCTAAAGAGAAGGTGTTGTTTCTTCCTAGCTTCACTATCTTGAATGGCCCAAACCACAGCAGATCAAATTTAGCATGCTTGCCCTTTTCTGCTCTGCGAACATCCCATCTGATAACCAGGTCTCCAACTCGAAAATTTCTATCCTTTGCATGCTGATCAAAGAAATTCTTCATTTTCTCCTGATATTCTTTCAATCTCTGATTTACCTGGTTTCATGTTTCTTCCAATTCTACCAGCTGATTAATCCTTCTGATCATGTCATCTGGCTCCTCCTGATTCTCCTGCATAAAACGTGCCACTGGCAAAGCCAATTGCACAGGAAACACATCAGCTCTCCCATATACCAGCTCATAGGGAGATTTCCCTGTTTCTCTCTTGCTGGTTATTCTATTCGCCCATAGAGCAAACTTTAATTGAGAGTCCCAATTCTTCTGATTTTCACTTATTGTTTTCTTCAGGGCTCTCACCAGGGTTTTATTAGAAGATTCTGCTAAACCATTTCCCTGTGGATAGTATGCTGTGGAATGAGTCAGGATGATGTTATACCTTTGACAGAAATTCACAAATCTGGAAGATTTAAAAGCTTGTGCATTATCAGTTACAATTCTTGTCGGACAGCCAAACCTAGATATGATATTTTCCTCCATAAACTTCATTATTACAGCATCTGTAGCATTTCTTGTAGGTATGCCTTCCACCCATTTCATGAAGTAATCTGTGGCTGTTAGTATCCATTTGTATTGGCCACTCGACGGGGGATGTATTTCTCTGATAAAATCTAATCCCCATTTCTGAAATGGTTTATTTACATGGATGGGAATCAAGGGCAAAGCCGCTAATTTCTGTCTTTCTACAAATCTTTGGCATTTATCGCATGCTCTGACCCAGGAAAAAGCATCTGAATACAATTTTGGCCAGTAAATACCAGCCTTTAGGATTTTATGCGCTGTAGCCCTCCAGCTGTATTGTCCTCCACAAATTCCTTCATGAAATTCTGTCAGTACATTCTGCACTTCATTTTTTGTGAGGCATAACAATAATATACCTAGAGGGTCTCTCCAATAGAGATATCCATTAGCAATTATGTATTTCTGTGATTTCATCCTTACAGCCCTATATTTTATTTTATCACAACTCGAAGGACAACTAAGTGTTAAAAGATATTCAACAATTTCTTTGTACCAAGGACTAGTTAAATATTTCACATGTACCTTTTGAGTAGCCATCTCTAGTCCTTGTTGTTCTTCTTCTTTCTCAGATTCTTCATTTTCTAACATAGATAGATTAATGCCCAAGGCCTGATGATTTGACTCAGATAACATCTTGGCAAGTCCCTGTCCTTTAATCATCTTAGTAGGTTTTATGTCTAAATCATACTCCTGAATCTTTGCAATCCATCTCCCTCTTCTACCTTCGCTGTCTCCTTGAACAAGAATGTCTTTAACAGCAGCTGTGGGGACATATGCAGTAATATGAGATTGCAAAATATATACTCTAAAGGCTTTAAGGGACTTTACCAGGGCATATACCTGCTTCTCCAGTATATTATATTTTAGTTCAGCATCATAAAGCACTTAACTGAAGAAAGCTATAGGCTGTTCATATCCCTCTTCATTTTTCTGTAATAATACTCCAGCAATTGTGTGAGGTGAAGCAAATGAAAAAATCATAAATGTCTTACTATAATCGGGTCCAGCTAACACAGGAGCTTCAACGAATGCCTGTTTTATCCTTGTGAATGCATCTCTAGACTCCTGGGACCATTTAACTTCATTATCCTTTTTTAGCATACTAGTTATATGCCTAACTATCTCAGCGTTGTTAGGAGTGAATCTTCTGAGGAAATTAATTCGGCCTAAAAATACCTGTACTTCCTTTTTATTCCTAGGCAAAGGAATGTTGTTTATTACTTCAACTCTTTTAGGGTCTATTTTCACACCATCTTTTGTTACAATGTGTCCTAAGAGTTTTCCCTCATCTAATGCAAATAAGGACTTTTGAGGGTTGAGGGATAGGCCATACCTTCTGCATTTTTCAAAAGTTCTTCTTAAATGCTCAATATGTTCATCATCATTCTTTGAAAACACAGTGATATCATCAAGGTATACCACCAGAAACTTGTCCTGTTCTCCAACAAAGGCTATATCCATTGCCCTTTGAAAAGTAGCTCCTGCATTAATTAATCCGAATGGCATCCTGGCATACATAAAGGTTCCCCATGGTGTGGTAAATGCAGTTTTCTTCTGGTCTTCTGGGAAAACGGCCACTTGATTATAACCAGAAAAACCATCCATCATTGACATTCTGGATGCTCCCACTACTTTCTGCAGGATGTGGTCCATCTTAGGCAGTGGATAATTATCTTCGAGAGATGCTCTATTCAAATTCCTGAAATCCACACACTGCCTTATTTCTCCATTCTTCTTTCAAATAGGAACAAGGTTCGCTATCCATTCTGAGTATCTTAATGGCACAATTATCTTGGCCTTCAATAATTTCTTGATTTCTTTTTCAATGGAGGGAAGCAGCAGAGGATTGATCTGTCTGAGTTTCTGCTTGTATGGCTTCACGTCTTCCCTCAAAGGAATTTTATGCTGTATTATATTTACATCAAAAGTTTTTAGGTCCTGATAGGACCAAGCAAATACATCTTTGTAAGATTGAAACAACTTCAAATATTTCTCTTTATAATCTTCTGGGACTCTTTTAGATAATTTAACAATTTTGGGATCCGCATAAGTACCCAGATTCAAATCTACTACTTGATCTTCTTCTGTCATTTTATTTGGCTGCAATGGAATATCATCTTTGTTAAATAGTATTTCTAGAGGCACCAGACCTCTAGGTATAACATTTCCTTTCAGCTGCAACACTTCATTTCCTGCTATTCTTTCTTCCCATCTGTTTTCTGCAATATTTTCAGCTTCTTCCTCCCTCTCATCATCAATCTCTATATTAGAGAATTCTCCCACTGTCTCCATGAATCTCTTCATTTTTTCATCGTCTTCAAACACTTGCCAATGCTTTATATTATCTGGAATGGACGGTCTGTACCGTACCTCCACTTCATATCTTAAAAGTGGATTTTGAGGAGGATGAAATGTACTGGCAGCTACAGCAAGAGAGTCCGCTATTCTGTTTTGCTCTCTGGACATGAACTGTATGTTAAATGCTGAGAAGAAATTTTCTATCATGTCCCATACTTCATTTCTATAAGCTCTGAGCCGAGGATGCTTAGTTTGACATTGATTTTTTATTTTTCTTACCACCAGCTCAGAGTCTCCCAAGACTTTTAAACATTGGATGCCCATGTTTTTGGTTGTTTGCAGTCCCAATAATAGTGCCTCATATTCAGCTACATTGTTGGTAGCCTCATATTCTAGTTTGAAGGATAGTGGCACCCATCTTCCTGTAGGAGAAATCAACAATACCCCAGCGCCATTACCTTCTCTTGAGTTTGCTTCATCAAAATGCAAAGTCCAAATTTCTGATTCCTGATCTCCTTTAGGCTGCTCAGCTTGAATTTGACCAAAGAGGGGTTCATGAGCATAATTTTGATTTTATTCTAACATCAAACAGGAGAATTCTCCCTCTTTGTAATAAACTGGAGAGTTCTCTGAGCAGTCAGCCTTACTTACCATTTTAACAAATCTAGTCTCCCTGTATAACCTCCTTTCTTGACCTCCGAAGACTGGGTCAGTAGCATATGTTAAATCCAATTTAATTGATCCCCCAATCTTTGTACCCCAGGACCTTGACAGCAGCATGCCAAAGCGGGCTGGGATATCAGCAACCACAATGTCCATGACCACACTCTTTGCTGGAATTTGGGCCAAATTGACCACTAAATCTTTAATCATTCCCAAGCATTTAACTCTTTTGGAATCAAATGAATATAAATCTTTATACGGATTTGTTATTTGCAGTCCTAGTTGTTCCATGAAAGACAAAGGCATAAGATTATGGGAAGCTCCAGAATCTAACATACAATTGTGTAACAGCAGATCATGAATAACTAGGGACACATAGAAAGGGGGAGTAGAAGGGTCTATCTCCTCAACATGTGGGCCAAAGACTACCATGGGTCTTTCTTCTTGAAGATTTAAACTATCAGGTGCAATTGGTATTTCAGGAGGGAGCATAAAGGAAGTAACTTGAGACTGATATACAGGCTGTTTTAATAACTCAGTCAGGGGGACAAGAATCTTAATCTTCTCAAGCTCTTTTGGCAAATTGAAAGCAGATAGGGGCTTTTCTATCACTACCTCTTTTGACTCCTTATTTTCAACTGAAGATTTGACTTCTTTTGACACTGGCTCAGCATTAGGAGGACTGACTATTTTTGAAGAAGAAGGAATCTGATCATTAGGCTGCAAGGGAGTATTTAGAGGATTCTTACCTTTTTCGATATTTCTCTTTGCTGCTGATTCCTTTTGAGCAGGTGCTTCTTTCTGAGGTGGCTCCTCTTCTTGATCTTGAGTTCTGGTCCTCTTTCTTGAAGATCTAAGATCATATTTGACATTGAACTGTGCTTGCATGAAATCAGCAAATTGCTTACAATAATGATCAATCTATGCTTCTTCGTCTTCATCTTGCAATGGGCAATTCATATCATCAGTATTTGAAAAAGCCAGATTTGAATCTTCTAATCCATAAGCTGCATCTCTGGTGGAGTCATCTACTGGTCCTTCCAGGTATAAGGGATGAGGTACCTGGTCTTGTTGTTCCTTTGTCTCTCTCGGCAATATCTGGAGAGGTGGCCTTCTATACTGGGGATTATATCCTCTGTTTGGAGCATTATAATAGTTCTTGGGAGCTACATTCTTTGCCTCCAGTTCAAGCTTGACCATCTTCTTTATCATTTTGCTTATTTCATCCATTTTATCTAAGTCTTTTTCCTGATTAGAGGTGGAGACCTCTTCCTTGCCTCTCCTCCTAATATCTTGTTCGGTTTTCCCTTTTAACTTCCCAGTAGAGGCAAAGTTCACTTCTAATTCCAGAGCATCTGACTGTGCATCATCCAAAGTGGCAGGTTTTCTTTCTCTCAAGGCCAAGCCAAAATCAAAGTCAAAGGCTGCTATGAAAATTATCTTGGCAGCAGCTTCATGGGGCTTCATTTTAGGAGGCAGGCTCAGATATAACTTATTGAATCTTTTAATAAAATCTGAAACCCCTTCATTCTGTTTCTTCTTCATGGTATTAAATTTAGTGAGACATTGACCGTGATCTTTCTTTTCTCCCCATTTTCTGAGAAAAATATTCTCCATTTGGTCCCAAGTGGTCACAGAATTATTTCCCAATGTTTTAAACCATTTTCTGGCTTCCCCTTCCAAAGACTGTACAAACAATCTCAAGACCACATCCAGATGTTCAACATTTAAGTTTTCTGCAAAAGAGCAGAAAGTCTCGAGATGTTTCTGAGCATCAACTCCATTTTCACCATTAAACCTCAGCAAAATCTTTAGATAATCTTGTGGCATATCATTTAACACTTGGAGTAAGGCCAGTGGGGCGTATTTGTTCAAAAGAAAAGTTGGAACATTGGCCATTGGAGGAGGTGGGGGTTGTACAGCAGTCTGAGATACAAATGAAGGGAGAGGAGTAGGAGGAAGTGGAGTATGAATAATAATAGGAATATATTGCACAGAGGCTTGAGGTGTGGATGGGAATAATTCACGGTTAATTGCAACTACTTCTGTGACTTCTTTAATTTCTTTAGCCTCGAAATTAGGATGAGAATCTTCTTCAATCCAGGCACTTCCTCTACGTGGAGTTTCTGAAAGAAACTCGGAATTTTCTGTTCTAACTTCCTGAGAAGAAGAGGGCGGATAATCTTCAACAAAATATTCAGGGTTTTCAGCATGAACCGACTTCCTCTCTTTCCAAACTCTTTTATGAATGATTTTCTCCGGGTCAGACACGTAGGGTGTTTTCAGCTGAGATGTATCTGACCTCAAATGCGGCTTACGAGGAGCCAGGACTACCAATAAAAATTATCAAATAATGACCAGTGGAGTCGCCAAGGTGAGAGATATGCAACTCTTCAACTCTCTGTGCTCACCTAATTAGAGAGTGAAAACAATTTTTCGAGACCCAGGGAAACTGATATTCTTGAATTCGTTCCCCGACAATGGTTCCAGAAAGATGTTGTGGATGATTTTTTCACCCCCCTAGAGACAGTCTAGAGTTGCCATAGACCAGTGCCTAGGACATCTTAATATAGCAAGGAGCCCTTTATATAGTTTGGGTTGTCAGTCCAAGAACTCACTTACTATCTCTTGTTTGAACAAGGAAATTAGTTTTGAATGGGACCAATCTCTCTCAGAAGCTGATACAAAGATAAGAACAGTGTAGGGACATCATGTAAAACTCCAATACAAAGGCATCAGACAATTAAGAGACAACTTACTGTAAAGAGGGCCGGTTCAAATAATATATCACAGAAATCAAATATCAGAAGGTTAGTGCAGTGAGGAGACATAAAGAAGATATTAGCTAGCATGAGACTGATACCCAGATACACAACAGAACCACATAAGGGCATACCAATCTATGAATCCTTATATGACAATGGCGTTTTAAAATCACCCTCCTCATGCAACTAATATAACAGAAAATATGGAAGAGATGATCATGGAACAGTATATCATGACTAGGCCTATTTAAAGCGCTTGACTAATTCTAGAAAGGGCACCAACCAGGATGAATCCTTACTTCAAACTAGTGAGCCACTCGCATTCTAGAACATGATACGAGAAGATAAATAACATGAAAGGAGATGTTGTATTAACACATAAGAGAAATTACATACTGTGAGATACCAAAGACCAGAATCCTTAATACAGTTATAACTCCTCCTCACTGAGACCCTACGGGCTCTGAACCTTCATACAGAAATATCACAAAATGTATACAAAAAGCCCTGTCGCTGCATAGTTTGCCGATAGAAATCTGGAACCCTTACAATGTCTTCTTTTCGGGCCTTTATAGAGGAGACGGAGAATTCTAGAGGAGGAGGTGGATAGAAAACAGTTAATGACTTATTTTGAATCAAATGGTGGAAAGAATTCGCACCCACACTATGAATGACTAACTATAAATAAATGTACTTTACAAATCATCTCCTGAAATAAATGCTGAGGAGAAAAATCTCCTTATAAACATGACACAAATAATAAAATATACATTGGTCCGCCTCTAACTGAAAGAGGGAAAATCTGCTGCCATAAAACCCCGAGATAGTCTGCAATTCTGTACTGTACTCTTGGCCCTTAGCTTTGGATTTGAATCCTGGATCTTTAATGCGGGGCGAATTTCTCTAGAAGGTTCTGTAGGTCCACATCTTTGTCTTCTTTAATGGCGATCATTTCGCACACCTACCCTCGGCTTATTCTTTAAATTTTACCCACAGAATATCGTCCTTTTATGGGCTCTAAACCTTTGCAACAGAGGTAGTGAATTTGAGCGCCCTCATGTTGTCTTGAAACCTGCAAAACCCACAAAATATTAGAGAAAACTGACATAGATGGAGGCGGGGGCGATGGACACATGGTCGACCGGGAGAAATACATAGGGTGGTGGAAGAGAAGCAATGGAGATATAGATTTAACAAGAAAAGCGTGACTTCTTTACATAAGACAGTTTGGGCGTAAGGGGTGAATGAAAACGAAAGGTATGAATGAAAACATATGCACGCACATATATATATATATGACGGGGGGAAACTATTTCGGACGTGCGGGAGTAAGACACGTGGGTGTATGGGGGACAGGCGGATGGGTGATGTGGCGGTAGAGTCAATGGACGGGGAGACTAGGATCTGGATCGTTGGATGGCAATCACAGATCAACGGTTGGGAAGCGACGAGAGCGGCACGATGGTGGGCCACAGAACATGGCGGACACACGTTAATGAGTGAGTAGTTCTGGTACATATCCGCCGTCGTATTGTCATCGCTAGATCCAACGGCGTGGGGGAGTTCCGCTACCCAACCTTTGTACAGTCATTAATGCACGGGGAGAGCGGTTTTGGAACCCATACCAAAGACGCATGGAAAATTTCTAATGGAATCGCTGGCCTTGGGCCCAAAACAGCCGGCCCAGTGGAAGCAGTGCGGGACTATACCGACGGTTTCCTGCGCGCGGGACCCTCCACATGTAATGATCACTGCTCCATTGATTTAGTTTGATCGGACGGTTGTCGTCACCCCCGATAACATAAACAATTAGCTTTATTCCCTTTGGCTCATGGTTTTCGGGCTCAGTTCATGTGATGATGACAGGGAAGGGGCTAAAGCCCTGGGGCTTTGGTCCAATATAACTTGAATAGTGGGTTTTCATCATTTGGACAATGTATTTCGGAGCAGAAAAGGTGGCGATGAGCACGACATGGGGGTTTTTGATCACGAAAGATATTTGAAACAGGTTTAAAAGGAACCGGTGGTTAAAATTTAAATGGAGGAGGGAATATGTACAACAGGATCAACAAGTGGAAGGGATCAATATTAAAAAAAAAAAGAGGTTAACAAAGCCTACAAATTAATATCTTAAACATAAATTATTGATAAAATCACATGATTATTAATATTATAAACTCAAGAGAATAATATTAAAGCTAAGAGATTAATATTATAAACCTCAAGTATGTAAAAACCTTTACATAAATACTATAAACCGTAAAATAAACATGATTGAGCATGTTTGATTTAAACATTGAGACAATTGTTGTCACAATGTGACGTTGGACGAAGAATGACAATGGTTGACCATGGTTGATTTTCATATTGAGACAATCTTTGTCACAATGTGATATTCGACCATGGAAGACTCTGATCAAATACGAATAACAATGGTTAACAATGGTCTCCCATGGTTGGTTTACATATTCACACAATGTTTTTCATAATATGACATTTCACCATGCATTAATATTAAAGTGTATGTCTAATATTTAACACCTAATAATACCAACCCAAATATTTAGAAAAATCAAATATTATTAAAGCCTAAGAATTAATATTTTAGACTCAAAAGCCTAAGAAATTAATAAACCCTAATAATTAATAATTTAAAATCAAGAGGTTAATAAATCAAAGGGATTATAAATATTATAAACCAAAAAAACTAATAGACCCAAGGGTTTAATATTATAAGCTAAAGGAATTGGTGAACCCAAGGGACAAATATTAATATTATAAACTAAGAAATTAATAAACCCTAAGAATGCATATTTTCAACTCAAGAGATTAATAAAGAATAAGAATTAATATTTTAAACTTAAGATATTAATAAACCAAAGGAGTTATTAATATTATAAACCAAAAGAACTAATAAAACCAAGGGTTCAATATTACAAACCAAAGGAATTGGTGAACCCAAGGGATAAATATTAAATACCTAAGGGATAGATAAGGACAAGGGATCAATATTAAGGACACAAGAGAATAATAAACCCTAAGAATTAATATTCTTAACTCGAGATTTTAAAACCAAAGGGATTATTAATTTTATAATCCAAAATAACTAATAAACCCAAGGGTTTTATATTTCAAATCCAAGGGATTGGTGAACCCAAGGGATAAATATTAAGAACTTCTGTGATCAATATTAAAAACAAAAGAGATTAACAAAACCTAAAAATTAATATCTTAAACAGAAAGGATTGATAAACTCACATGATTATTAATATTATAAACTCAAAGAAATAACATTAAAGCTAATAAATTAATATTATAAACCTCAAGTATATAAAAGCCTTTAGATAAATACTATAAACTGTAAAATAAACATGGTTGAGCATGCTTGATTTAAACATTGAGACAATTGTTTTCACAATGTGACGTTGGGCAAAGAATGACGATGATTGGCCATGGTTGCTTTTCTTATTGATACAATCTTTGTCACAATGTGACATTCGACCATGGAAGACCTTGATCAAATATGACTAACGTTAATTAACAATGGTCTCCCACGGTTGGTTTTCATATTGAGACAATATTTTTCATAATATGACACTGGACCATGCATTAATATTAAAGTGTACGACTAATATTTAATGCCTAATATTACCAACCCAAAGATTTAGAAAACTCAAAGATTAATGAACCCTAAGAATTAATATTTTAAAACTCAAAATCTTCAGAAATTAATAAATCCTAATAATTAATAATTTAAACTCAAGAGATTAATAAACGAAAGGGATTATAAAGATTATAAACAAGAAAAACTAATAAACCCAAGGGTTTAATATTATAAACTAAAGGAATTGGTGAACCCAAGGGATAAATATTAAAAACCTAAGGGATCAATTGGCCAAGGGTTTAATATTAAAAACACAAGAGATTAATAAACCCTAAGAATTAATATTTTAAACACAAAAACATAAAAAATTAATATACCATAATCTAATCAATATTTTAAATTGAAGAGATTAATAAACCGAAGGAATTATTAATATTATAAACCAAAAGAACTAATAAACCAAAGGGTTTAATATTATAAACTAAAGGAATTGGTGAACCCAAGGGATAGATATTAAAAACCTTAGGGATCAATAAGGCCAAGCATTTAATATTAAAAACACAAGAGATTAATAAAACCTAAGAATTAATATTTTAAACATAAAAACCTAAAAAATTAATATACCATAATCTAATTAATATTTTAAACTCAAGAGATTAATAAACCAAAGAGATTATTAATATTATAAACCAAAAAAACTAATAAACCCAAGGGTTTAATATTAAAAACACAAGAGATTAATAAACCCTAAGAATTAATATTTTAAACACAAAAACCTAAAAAATTAATATACCATAATCTAATCAATATTTTAAAATGAAGAGATTAATAAACCCAAGGGATTATTAATATTATAAACCAAAAGAACTAATAAACCAAAGCGTTTTCTATGATAGATTATGGCTCCACATTTTGGCAATGGTAGACCACATTCAATCATATTATCAACCAAAAGGACTAACATTATAAATCGTTGGGATGAGTATTATAAACCCAATATATTAATAATCCCAATGGTTTATTAAACCCTAACATTATAAACCCAATGGAATAATACTAAACTTTAGGATTAGTATTATAAACCAAAGTATTATGAACCCAAGGGTTTATTAAACCCTAACATTATAAAAGCAAGGGAATAATATTAAACCCTAGGGTTAGTATTATAAACCATGGGATTTGAATATTATAAACCCACGGGATTAATATTATAAATCCTTGATATTAATATTATAAACCCAAAATATTAATTAGCCCAAGGTTTTATTGATATTAGAAACTCAAGGGATTAATAAACCCGAGGGATATGTGGGATACATATTATAAATGCTTGAGATTAATATTATAAACTCAAAATATTAATACACCCAAGATTTTATTAAACCCTAACATTATAAACCCAATGGAATATTATTAACCCTCATATTAGTATTATAAACCAAATTATTAAAAACCCTAGGATTAATATTATAAACCCAAGGGATCTACATTATAAATCCTTTGAATTAATAGTATAAACCCAAAATATTAATAAACCCCAAGGTTTATTAAACCCTAACATTACAAACCCAATGGAATAATATTAAACCTTAGGGTTAGTATTATAAATAGTAGCCATGATTAAATATCATTCAGTAATGTTGTGCATTCCGACAATGAGTAACAATGATTAACTATGTTGGAAAGGTTTGACCATATATGACCATGGTTGAGTTTTTTTTACCATGTTTTATTAGAATGATTACAATGGTTGACCAAGGATGACCATAACTTACTATAGTTGACCAAGGACACCATACGTTACTATGGTTGAGCAAGGTTGACTGATAGACTACTGTGGTTGAATACGGCTAACTATGGTTGTCTATTTTCGAGCTTGAGTGACAATGATTAACTATGATGGTAATGTTTAACCATGTATGGACATGGTTGAGTTTGTTTTACCATGTTTGATTAGAATGATTACAATGCAAATCTTAATATTATTATTTATCACTAATAATCTTAATATTATTTATATTAATAGTGCAAATTCTAGTATCAATAAAGTTATTTATCACTAATGATCTTAAGACTATTTATATTAATAGTGCTAATTTTGGTATCAATAGTAATATCATTCATAATATTAATCATCATATTTTTAGAGTGAATATAATTAAAAAAGAAATATTAATAAAAAATATATTTATTATTATAAAGAAAACATTATTAATATTATTTATCAATACTAATGTTAATAGGATTTATATTAACAATATTAATGTAATTAATCATATTAATATTATTAATATTATTGTTATAATTTAAATTTTATTAATAATTAAAATGTTATTTTCATTATTAATATAGTTGTTAGTATAAATCATAATCATCATTATTTAAATACTAATTATTAATATTATTTTTAGTGTATATTAAAATGTTAATGTTATTAATGTCATTTTTATCATTGTAGGGTTTTTAATATTGAGTTTATAATATTGGAGTTCTATATTAGAAAACTTAATATTATAAAGTATAAATATATAAAATCATAAAATAACCTAAAATAAAAAAAAATAAAAAAAATAAAATATAGTTGGCCAATATATGCCTTTACCCTAATACAATAAGTATATTAATAATATTAATAAATAATTGATCACTATTAATACATTATCAATATTAATAATATTAATAAATAGTTAATCAATATTAATATTAATCAACTGAAAATAATAATATTAATATTAAAATATTAATCATTAATGTTATTAATATTACTATTACTATTTTATTATAAAATTAAAGAAAATATAAAACTAATTTATGGTTTAAAAACTATGAAAAACTAATATTATTAGAAACTTAATAAACTTATTATTAATACTATAAAACTCTTGATTACATTGTTTAATTTACATTAATTTGTGTGATCGCTCTGGATGGCAACTCTGAGCCTAGGGTTCTGCTTTGTAGTTTGAGCACTGCGACAAACTCTGGCGGAGGACAGTGCCCTGTTCGCTAAGCTCCGAAGGAATTGGTCACTTCTGGCCTAGCAAATGAGGCGCGCAGGGGCCAATGGGGCCCCATCTTACAAACAAGTAATGATGGATAAAGGAAAGGCCCCACTGGAAGGGGTGCAAATCGTTGGATCTGAAAATGCCGAAAAAAATGAGCTAAACAAAAAGAATAAAGTAGGTGGGTTTACCAAGAAACCACAAGGTCAAAAATGGTCGAATGGTATCAAGATCTTAGAGGAAAAAGACAATGGGGTCCCAAATCCTGAGTAAGGACCTCCAGCAGCAGAAGGAAAAACTAATGATACCATTGGGACCGAGGATCCACCCCAGAAAGGCCCAGAACTGGCAGGATAGGCCACTGAAACCAAGAAACAAGAGCAACACGGGCACTACAAGCCAAAAGCAGTAAAAATACTGAGGGTTATCATCACAGATCCTGAAATGCAAGCCTATAGAGACCATATGACAATACATGCGGTAATCTGTAAGTTCATGGGCTTCTGGCCAACTAAAAAAACCCTATGCCAGTGGATAAAGCAGAAATGGAAGCCAAAGGGTGATATAAGGGTGCACCTGGGGGCCAAAGGGTTATTTATGGTGGTATTTTCAAACCTGCAAGACAAAGATTGTATTTTTTATGGAGGACCGTATTTTTACGCCTCGGCAGGCCTCTACATGAGACCTTGGAAACCCAACTTTTCCCCTGAACTAGAGACTTTCACACACCTCCCTGTTTGGATCCACCTCTTCTCTCTCCCCATAGATTATTGGAGGCCCTTCGCACTGGCACAAATCAACAAAAAAATGGGCACCTTCATCCAAGCCTCAGAAGTTACCCTGCAAAAAAGTTACACCTCTTGTGCTTGCATCTGTGTTGAAATGGATGTCTCGGGGGCCTTACATTAAGGTCTATGGCTGGAGTTTAGAGATGAAGTCTTTTTTTAGGCCATTTATTATGAACAAATCCCCTTTTTCTACTGAAAATTTCATGAACATGGGCACCTCTTCAAGGAATTCCCGTTGAATAAGCCAACAGAGAAAACCAATGAAAACATGGGCAAGGATTAGGAAGGGCTTTCTCGCCCCAAAGGTAGACAGTGAGTTAACAGAAAAAACTAACCCAAGACAGGAGTCCTAAATAAAGGACCTGATAATTCCTTTGAAGCGTTGGGCTTGGTGACTGTAAAAAAATAAAGCCTACAAAAAACAGATCTAGAACAAAATGTGTAGGTCACCCACACACAGTAATCTCCAGATCCTAATACATCCATGATGAACAATATCCAGCATATCCCAGCTACAGAGAAAGATTTAGAAGGGGATGTAGAAATGACCTCGAGTGAGATAGGCACTGAAGATCTAGTACTCAGTGATATCTTGGAGCGGGAAGGTGTGGACCTCAACACAATGGTAGAGCAATGGAAGAAAAAGGGCATGGAACACATCCCAGAAGAAGAAGTGGACAGGGTCAACTTTCTTTTCTTAACAAGGCAAGATGCAGAACTCAAAGGATAGAAAAGAGGCTTCGGGGCAACGAAGGGACTCAGAATCAAAACCCAAGGTTTACATCAAACAAACCATAATGTCAAACATCGAAGAAAGAGAGGCAGAAGAACGAATAACGAAGTCCTCTAGGAGCTAGGTCATATGTGTAGGTTTTAACCCTGAACAGAAATTATCTACACACGAATCTTATAACAGAAAATAAACAATAGCAAGAGCATAAAACATAAAACAGATAAACACAGATATTTTCCCCTAGATCCCAAATCGGGATGACCAACTTTATTTTTCATTATATTCCTTTTAGTGTTACAACACATATATATACATGCCGAAGCATACATAAAGCCCAATCCATAAACCCTGGATTAGAACATAACCATAGTTCCCTTGACCAGATCTACAAAAATACCAGGGGCCGAAAACCATCGTTCCCCAAAACCATGTGCAAAACCATGCACAAAACCATGGACGCGGACTACCCACCGGAAATTAAGGACCAAAAATTTACCCAACATTCGTCGTGGAAAGAATATAACACATACCCAACATTCTCCCACTTGTTTTTTTTCCATAGGGGGCCACAAGAGAGCTTAGTCATTGGCCCAATTCTTCAACACCCATTGTTTCTCTACACCAAGAGAACTTCTAAGTGCTCACATACTTTGTTAATGCATCTGCAACATTCTTCAAAGTGTCCACCTTTACCAACAACACCCTTTTAGCCTCAACCATATCTCTAACAAAGTGATATTGAACATCAATGTGCTTTGTCTTTGAATGATAAGCAGGGTTCTTAGCCAAGAAAATTGCACTTTGGCTATCACAGTCTATCCTTATAGCTTGTTGTACCAACCCCATACTTGAACACAATCTCTGCAACCAAACTGCTTCCTTGCTTGCATGAGTGGCTGCTATGTATTCTCCCTCTGTAGTTGAAAGAGCCACTACAGACTGTCTTTTACTCATCCAACTGACTGCGCCTCCAAATAGGCTAAACACATACCCACTTGTAGATCTTCTTTGGTCCAGATCTCCAGCCCAGTCTGCATCAACAAAACCACGAATGTACAACATTCTTTCCAATCCTGGTCTTCCCTAGTAGCACAAGCCATAATCACTAGTGCCACGTAAATATTTGAAAACCCGCTTCACTACTGTCCAATGCTCCTTCCCTGGGTTTGACATAAACCTGCTCAATACTCCCACTGCATGTGCAATTTCTGGTCTAGTACAAACCATTGCATACATCAGGCTACCCACTGCACTTGCATATGGAACACGGGACACATACTCCTCTTCTTCTTGTGTCTTGGGACACTGTTCAGTAGACAACTTTACACCTACAGGAATAGGAACATTCACCGGTTTACTATCCTGCATATTGAACCTCTGCAATATAGTCTCAACATACTTCCTATGGTTTAACCAGAGCTTCCTCTTTGCCCGATCTCTCTTAATTTCCATGCCCAAAATATAGTTTGCAGCACCAAGATCCTTCATGTCGAATTTGGAGAAAAGTTGGGTCTTCAAATCTTGGATAATTTCTTTGTCATTTCCAATCAACAACATATCATCCACATACAAGACGAAATAAATAACACGGTCACCAATTAATTTAAAATAAACACAGTGATCCTCCTTGCTTCTGGTGAAGCCAAGTCCCCGTATATAGGTATCAAATTTCTGATACCACATCCTTGGTGACTGTTTTAACCCATACAGAGACTTCTTCAACCTACATACCAGTTCTTTCTTACCCTTCACCATAAAGCCTTCAGGTTGCTTCATGTAGATCTCCTCCTCTAGATCCCCGTGAAGAAATGTTGTCTTCACATCCATCTGTTCTATCTCAAAATCAAATGCAGCAGCAACAGATAAAAGTAATCTAATAGAAGTAACTTTGGCAACAGGAGAAAAAATATCACCAAAATCAATTCCCGGCACCTGGGAATAACCTTTCGCTACAAACCGAGCTTTGTATTTCTCCACCTTTCCTTGTACATTCATCTTCTTCTTAAACACCCATTTTCTCCCAATGGGCTTCCTTCCAGCTGGCAACTCCACCAGATCCCATGCATCGTTTTTTTGCAAGGATGCCATTTCATCAACCATGGCCTCCTTCCATAGTTTTCCATCCTCTGAATCTACTACCTCCCTGACAGTTTTTGGTTCATCATCAGTTATAGTTAAGGAAAAACCTGAAAAAAAAGCAGATGGACTATACCTTTATGGTTGCCTTCTTTCCCAAATTGATCTTCTCAAAGCTGGAGTTTGTGGCTCTTCATCTTCTGAGTCTTCTTCTGTTGTAGAGTCTGATTCATCCTCCTTTAGCTCAAACTCTATCTTCTCAGGTTCCTTTGGTAGGACTTCATGTTTGAAAACATCTTTCACTTCTCTAAACACCACATCTCGGTTGTACACTACCTTCCTTATTTCTGGGTTCCAAAGCTTGTAACCCTTTAAACCATCCTTATACCCAATAAAGATGCACCTTTTAGATTTATTATCCAACTTGGTCCTTTTCTCCTTTGGAACATGTACATATGCATCACATCCTAATACCCTTAGATGTGAAAGAGAGGGTTTATTACCAGTCCATACCCCATGTGGATTCTTATCCTCCAACGCTGATGAAGGTGATATGTTAACTAAGTAACATGCAGTCCCCATTGCCTCTGCCCAGAATTCTTGTCCTAACCCGGTACCACTGAGCATGCTTCTTGCCTTTTCCATCAGTGTTCTATTCATTCTTTCTGCAACTCCATTTTTCTGAGGTGTATATGGAGTATTATTCTATCGTGCTATACCACACTTCTTACAGAACTCTTCAAATTCCTTCTTGTAGAACTCCCCACCATTATCCGTCCTCAACGCCTTTATCTTCTTCTCCGTCTGGTTTTCGACAAGAGCCTTAAATTTTTTAAAATTTTCAAAGACTTCAGATTTCTTCCTCAAGAAATATATCCATGTATTCCTTGAGAAGTCATCTATGAATGAAACATAGTACACAAACTTTCCCAGTGATGGAACTGACACAAGCCCAAACACATCACTGTGCACAAGTTATAATATCTTGTTTGCCCTCTTAGCACCAGAAGGAAAACTCACCCGATTCTACTTCCCATATACACAATTTTCACAGAAATCAAAATACAGAGAACAATTAGACATACCTTCTACCATACCATATCTATACAGTATCTGAAGGCCCTTCTCTCCAGTATGTCCAAGCCTTTGATGCCATAGCATGGTCTTTTCTCCAGAGACAGCTAGGCTTTCCGTCCCACTTTCAGGAACCACAGAACTGTTACACCCATCAATAACAGTGCTACCTTGTATCTTGTACAGAGTTCCAGTCTGAACTCCCCACATTAATACTAGTGCTCCCCGAAACATCTTGCAGGCATCTTTCTCGAACACTATTTTTACACCTGCATCATCCATCTTGCTTATAGAAATCATATTTTTGGCCAATGCAGGAATATGCAGAACACCAGGAAGTGTTCTAATCCTTCCACCTTGTAGCTTCAACTTTACCTTTCCATGTCCAATGATTTTGGCCTTCCTATCATCCCCTAGGAAGACATCACCATCATATTTCTCATACTCGCATAACCACTCCCTATGGGGAGTGAAATGAAAGGATGTACCTAAGTCAATCAACCATGACTCATGATCTACATGTGTATTTTAAGAAGAAGCCAAATACACATCCCCGCCTTCATCCAAGGTGGTTTTTGCCTCTACATAAGGAGCATCATCAGATCCCTTTCCTTTCTCAGGAGCTTTAGATCTGCAGTCCTTTTTGTAGTGCCCTTCTTTTCCGCATTTCCAGCACACCTTTACGAACATTCCAATAGATTTAGATCTCCCTCTAGATTTGGATCTCCCACTCGAAACCTTATTCTTTTTTCTGTTCTAGGACCTTCCTTGTACAAATAAGGCGTCTCCATTCTAATGCTCCATATTTCTCCGTCTCATTTCCTCCGACAGCAAGGCTGAGAGAATGTCATCAAAATTCAAGGTAGTTGCATTGCTACCTATTGCAATAACCAGAATATCCCACGAGTCTAGAAGAGAACACAAAAAATTGATGCACTTATCTTCATCTGATATTTTAATATCAACAGATGATAGCTGACTTACCACAGTATTGAAGGTGTTCAGATGCTCTTTCACCGAGTCTCCATCCTTCATCCTTAGGTTATACAGCTTTTTTCGCAGGAACAAATTATTCACCAGAGACTTATATTGGTACAAAGTCTCAAGTTTTTCGCACAAATTCTTCACCGTAGCTTCCCCAGATACATTCAACAATACTAAATCTGAGACACACAACCGTATTGTGCTCTTAGCCTTCTGATCCAGTTTCTTCCAGTATTCATCTGACATTCCCATTGGTTTAGTACCTGGATCTATCGCGATCCACTGATCTTTATCCACCAGCAGATCCTCCATCTTGAGCTTCCACAACTCAAAACTCTGACCATTAAATTTCTCGATCTCTATCTTTCCGCCGCTCGCCATCTTCTTTCACCGCAAGAATCGATCCCACAGATCTCCCACTGAACAGGGTCTACCTCAGGCCCGAACTAAAAACCCTTAGTGGCAAAGGTGTCCCCTTGAAGCCGAAAAAACTCTGATACCAAATGTAGGTTTTAACCTTGAACAGAAATTATCTACACATGAATCTTATAACAGAAAATAAACAATAGCAAGATCATAAAAAATAAAATAGATAAACACAGAGATTTTCCCCTAGAGCCCAAATCGGGACGACCAGCTTGATTTTTCATTATATTCCTTTTAGTGTTACAACACAAGTATATATATACATGCTGAAGCATACATAAACCCCAATCCATAAACCCTGGATTAGAACATAACCGTAGTTCCCTTGACCGGATCTACAAAAATACCAGGGGCTGAAAACCATCGTTCCCCAAAACCATGTGCAAAACCATGCACAAAACCATGGATGCAGACTACCCACCGAAAATTAATGACTTATTCATGGAAAGAATATAACACATACCCAACAAGATGCTCCTCAATTCAGGTAAGATTAAAGCCCTTGAGGCTTTCACTTTTTCCTCTTAAATATCTTATTAATTATGAAGATTATTTCATGGAATGCCAGAGGGCTCAATAGCCAGAGAAAACAAAGACTTCTAAGGAAAAAAATTCAAAAATGAAAACCCTGATATGATTTTTTTACAAGAAACTAAATTTTCAAGCAAAAAAATGAAGGACATTAGTAGAAACTTGGGGAAAATAATGGAATATACAGAAGTGGAAGGGAACGGAATGGAAGGGGGCCTTGCCATGTTTTGGAATCCCCACTCCTTCCATCTCAAAAATGTAGAAGCGTCAATATTTTTCATTTCCCTGGAAATGAAAATCATCGGTGAAGCTGATACCTATCTGTGCACTAATGTCTATAGCCCCCAGGGACTAGAGAACAAGCTAGTGTTGTTGGATTGCCTCTCCAAGCTGCAATGCAAACATTCCAATGCCAAAGTACTCTATGGGGGATATTACAACATGATTACCTCACTCGAAGAAAATAAAGGGGGGAAGAGGAAACTAAATAAAGATACAGAGGCTCTTAACCATTTCATCAGATCCGCAAAACTCATTGATATCCTTCCCAAAAATGGCCTTTTTACCTGGAATAACAAAAGAGGAGGAGAAAGGTAGATTGCTTCCAGACTAGATCATTTTCTCATCTCTAAATATATTCTCCTCGAAGGAGTCAATGTGGAATCAGACATCATTACCTGTGAAGGCTCAGATAATTGGCCCATCACCTTGGAGGCGGCCATCATAGGCACACTAAAGAACAAACCCTTTAGGTTTGAAAAGTTTTGGCTTGGTCACCCAAATTTTAAAACTAAAATTTAACAATGGTGGAGAGAGCCTCTTGACATCAGGGGCACAAAAATGTACCGACTTCAAGCTAGGTTGAATCACCTCAAAGCCAGACTTAGGTCTTTGAACCATGAATTTTTTGGGAATATATTCAAAGAAAAATACGATTTGGAGGAACAAATGGTACAAATCTAGAACATTTGGCTCAAAGGAGACATCTCACAGGATTAAATAAGCATTGAGAAAAACCTCATGTAAAAATGGAACGAAAGATGCCAACAGGAAGAAATACTATGGAGACAGAAATCTCGCATTCAATGGCTCAAAGAAGGGGAGAAGAACACTAAATTCTTCCATAGATTAGCTATAAATTATAGATGCATAAACAAGATTACCCGAATGAAATATGATCAAGGAACCTCCTTCCATTCTCATCAGGAGATCTCCTCCATCCTCATTGATCACTTTAGCCACATAGCTACGGAACCGGTTTATATAGAGAAGGGGCTATCAGGGAAGTAATGGCCTCCATCCCTAAGCTTCTTTCGGAGGATCAAAAAAAAGCCTTGGATTACCCAGTCACCTTGCTGGAGGTGGAATAAGCTATGAAAGAGATGCCAAATGGCAAGGCACTAGGAATGGATGGCTTCACCATTGATTTCTTTAAAGCTTGTTGGGACGTTGTGTAGAAGGAAGTTTGGGAGGCGGTTGAAGATTCCTGTAAGTCTTCCTCCATCCTCAAATCCCTAAACTCCACTTTCATTTCCCTAATTCCTAAGGAAGAGGCAGCCTGTACTCCTTTGAAATTTAGGCCCATTTCCCTCTGCAATGTCCTTTACAAAATCATTTCCAAAGTAATGGCCATCAGACTTAAGCACATTATCCCTCTAATAATTTTAGAAGATCAAGCAGGCTACGTGGAAGGCAGAAAAATCATGGATAATGTCCTGTTAGCACATGAAATGGTTCACACCTTCCAATCTAGAAGAAAGGAAAGCATGATCATACAGTTGGATCTCTCTAAAGCCTATGACAAGGTTAGCTGGAAGTACCTCGAGGAAATTCTGAAGCCATTTGGGTTTGGTCGTCGATGGATCAATTAGATCTTAGCCTTGTTCAAATCTCCCAGATTTTCAATCTTGTTCAATGGTGCATCTACTTTCCCTTTCACTCCTTCCAAAGGAATTCGGCAAGGGGATCCCATCTCCCCCTTTCTTTTCATCATTCTAATGGAAAGCCTAAGTCATATTATCAAATCAGCAAAGGAAAAGAGTGCCATAATGGGTCTTCAACCCCTGCCAGACTGCCTAGCCACTACTCATCAACAGTTTGTGGATGATACCATGCTGCATGGTACTCCTACTGTTCGTGAAGCCCAAGGCTTCAAAGCCATCCTTGTTCTCTTTAGTCAAGTGTCAGGTATGGACCTTAATCTAGATAATTCCTCCATATTTTTCTTTAATACTCATTTTGCAGTCCATAGAAATCTTACTACCATCATTGGGATTAGAAAAAAAAGCCTGCCCTCAAAAAAACTAGGGATTCCCCTAATAGATAAGCCTTGGCAGAAAAAACACTCAGAGAAATTTCTCTCCAACCTAGAAGAAAAAGGAAACTATTGGACTAACAGGGTCCTCAATTTCACCGGAAGGTCAGTCATGACTAAGGCTATTTTGGAAGCTATTCCTCATTATATTATTTCTATTCTTCCGGCCCCCAAAGGTGTACTCCAAAAAATCAGAAATATTTAGAGAACTTTCCTCTGGTCTGGAAAAGCTAACAGTAAGAAATGGGCCTTAGTGGCCCGGGACAAGTTGTGTAAACCCAAAATCTTGGGGGCCTGAAGCTTCACAACCCTGACACCATCAACAAAGCCTGTGGTGCCAAGCTCTAGTGGTGTTGGATCACGAAACCTCAGGCACCTTGGGCTAAAATGTGGAAAGCCAAATATGTAGAAAACTGGAACCCTCCAGACCTGATTAGATTGAATGGATTCATCACCGGATCCCACATTTGTAACTTGGCCTGGGTGAATAGGAAAATAATTCAAGATCATTGCTTCTGGGAAATTTGAAATGGAAACACAGATCTCTTTTAGGAAGATGAGTGGCAACAACTTCCTAAACTCGAAAGGCCAGATTACCTTTCCTTGCAGCAAAGGTTTCAAGAGCTTGGTAATTCTAAGGTTTGTCAATATTGGTCAGACAGCCACAAGGATCCACATTGGCATCATTGGCATTTAAATCCCCCTTTCCAGGTAGGCCTTCAGGACAATCTACTCTTATCCCTGCACACTTCTCTGAATAAGAGGAAAATCCGCTATTCACAGGATGAGGACAAACTCAGATGGGGAAAATTGGATGGAGTTACTTTCAACCTCAAAGAAGCCATATTTTACCTGGAGCAACAAGAGCTAGAAGACAAAAATCCTTGGTATCATAATGTGTGGGATGCCATTAACTGGCCAAAGATACAAACTTTCTTATGGCTTATCATGAATCGAAAAATCCTCACCTGGGAGAACTTGCACAGGAAAGGTTTCATACGGCCCTCCCGTTGTCCCCTTTGTGAAAAAGAGTAAGAATCCATGAATCATCTCCTAAATACTTGCAAATGGGTCAGAAACCTATGGCTATGGATGGAGGAAATATTCAGACAAACGGATAGAAAAAGAGAATCCATACAGGACAGCATAGCCAACTGTCGAACCAAATACACCAACAATGATACTGTTAACATTCTTTGGAGGCTTAGCCCAGGGTTCATCATCTGGTCTACATGGAAGGAAAGAAATATAAGGATGTTTCAAAATGAAACCAGGCAAATAGATCAAATCAAAACTGACATAATGCAAAACATGCGAGAAAATACCCTTACCACAAGTAATGCTAAGCAGGAGAATAAGCCTTCGGCCAATGATCAACGAATTCTAAACCTGCTTCACATTAACTCTGCTACAAGATCCAATTCTCCAGTGCAACATTTGTAGGGCGTGACTTCTTTCCTTTATTGGCATCTCCCTCTTCGAGGGTATTGCAAATTGAGTTTTGATGGAGCCTTGCGAGGTAACCCTAGTTTCGCTGGCCTCGGAGGTGTCATTCGCAACTAAAAAGGGGATATTGTGTACATCTACAACTACCCTCTTGGTGAAGCCACCAACAATGAGGCGAAATTTGCAGCGCTGGAGTAGGGTCTATAAATTCTTATCAGGTTAGGGATGGGGAATGCAATAGTGGAAGGGGATTTGATGCTAGCCATCAATGTTGCATAAATATTGCAAAATGGGTCTCAACCTAGGAAGATCATTAAACATTGGCATCTCTCCATGGTCACCACGCTCATCACCAAACACCTTTCCACTCTCAATGGAGTCATTTTCTAGGTGGTCCGATGCACGGTGAATGTTGTGATGGACGTACTAGCAAACCACGCAGTCGACCACCCAAATGATGCGCTTGACACATGTTGGCAGAATGTCACATGTGATAACTTACATGAGAAATGCCTACAAATCTTGAGGAAATATCTCAAAGGTATGTCAGGGGAGAAGGACGTTTCCCAAGAAACCGATCATCAATGAATAATGCGGTTTTTTCGCAAGGCTTATTCACTCATCCTAAATGTTTGATGGTGGCACCTTCGGTGTCTGTCCTATGGCTCGTGCTGGAGAAAGTGGTTACTAAATCCTACTTACAAAGGCCAGTACTCTGATGTTAATTTGTGGTAAAAGTGGCCTCTCCTAATTAGGAAAAAGCATGGCATCCAAACTGCCAACATCCATAATAATCAGATTGCTACCTGTCACCAATTAGTGATCTAGGCTATCAGGCATTTGTAAAAGACAACAATTTTATTTCGAATCAAGGCCCCCTACACCGAGCATCTCTATATTAATACACTGCCAATTAGGGATAATTTCACCCCTGTTGATTTGCTTGATCTCCCAATGCTTAGCCCCATTGTGCGTGCTTCATGTTTCGCTATTTGTAAGTAGAATATTCACGACTGGGATCAAAACATGGCCGAGCGCAACCTCTGCAGCTCCAAAGCAGCCCAAGAGCTACAAAAATCCAAGCAGGGTTTTGATGCCTCAGTCTCCAAGAAAGGGAAGCAGTGTATTGAGGCTCTTCAAATTGAAGTGGAAAAGGCGTCTAAAAATTGGACAACAAAGCCATTAGTGAGGAGGTTGACTGGATGTCTGACCCGGGCAAACCTATGACCAGATATACCTAATTCCTTAAGACACAAATTATGGCATGGCAGATGAAAAATATTCTTGCCAAATCTATGAGCATGCAAGGCGCGACCCTCAAGGATGCTTACCAGGCAAACTCCCTTGCCTCCACCAAAAAAATTTCACGCCTTGATAGCATGGATATCTCTCTCAAGTCCCTCACTGAAGAACTCAAAATGAAGGCCAAGTAGATGGAGGGCTTCATTAAGCTCTTTGAGCTCTACCTGCGGCATGTCCTGAACGTCTCGATCAAGATCCCAGATGATGACAACAAATCAACAGTCATCAGGCACTTCAAGCCATGCAACATCCCCAAGAGTGATAGTGGCGCTGGTCCCAGTACTGCTAGCACATCTGGTGCAGCTAATACTAACCAGTGATGTTTCCAGGCAGGATTTCTCCTAGTTTTTGGCAGGTTCTTGCTGGTCTTTGGTCTCATTCGTTATGTTGGGCCTCTTGTATATGCATAGTCTCTGCTAGCCTACGTGGGATTTTTGGTCGACTTCTGTTTTTTTCTATCTCGTTCTATCTAGCAGCCTTGTGTGGCAGGTCGTTATCTTTCTTAATCTCTATTTTAGACAGAACTTGTTAGCTATAGTTGGCACTCAGTCTGTTTTGAGCCACAACTCGATTAATATCTATAGCTATTTTCATGAATCCTTGGCAAGATGGTCCTCTGTTTGGCCAGCCTGCGGTTCCTCCTACTCTTCCAGAACAGGCAGGCCTCTTTTTGTAACCTTTTGTACTATATTTGTTAACTAATACAACTACTGATTTACAAAATAAAAAAATTATAAAACTCTTAAGAAAACATTATATTATTATAAATAAAATATTTTTTTTACTATAATAATCAAAACTTAATAATAATAATAATAATAGACCAAATCCAATAAAAAAACTAAATACCTAAATACAAATTTAATGATAAAATTTATCTTATTATATTAAAACCTAAAAATGAAAAAAAACAAATTACATATCAAAATATTAAAAAGATACTATTATAGTTACATTAAAATGTAAATCGAGAGGGCTGCAATAATTCAAAGGTCAACCTCTAGACCATGTTTTACTAGAAATGCCAATATTTAAATTTTCAAATTTGTATTTTTAATTTCACTCTTTAATATAAAATGTTTAATATAAATAGAACCTCCCACAATTGTTTTAACTAGTAACACATACCTTAATTAAGAGGAACACAACAAGGTTTCAATATATTTTTAATTTCAATGGTTAATATAAATAAAACCTCCCTAAAAGTTAAATTTAAATCAAGAGCATTACAGCAACTCTGGCCACCATAAAAATAACGCATACTTTAGGTTATGGGACACGTTTTAGTTAACAACAGCCAAGTGTCAATGTATTTTATTTTTTTTAATTTGATATTTATCTTTATTTTTCTCTAATCCTCATACGTGGTAATACATAAAAGGCACAGTAAAATTTTAATATGATTTGGTAAAAAATTATTTTAATCAAGGTTTAAAGATATGATTTGTATATGCAAGAAAGTTATGATTTTGATTTTCATTCATTGATATAGTGGAGACAACGAGAATATACTGGCATCTCTCAATTTATACCGTAAGATCAAAAAAATTAATTAGCAAAATCATTAAAGTGGCGAATTCCAACAAGGAGACGCCTATCGGCATAATTATTGAACGCAAATCATATATCATTTTGTTCCTGGTAGAAGATAAAGTTGGGATGATTCTCTTCATGTTAACAAGTGGGGGCAGGAATGAAGCGACTGAGCCTTAACTTATGGTCAATTATCATGATCCAATGCAAAGATAAACTGCATATAGTGACACTGCAACAATATTTTCAGTGTTCAAACTTCAGGTTTATGTGCCATTTTTATGACGTCCAACAAAACCATCCTTCTGAATAACATGATGTGTGGCTCAGGATAGTGGATAGCATAGTGCACCCACCCGTGAGACTGTTGCACCCAAATTCTTCACCAAGACATCGTTGCTTCAAGGAAAATGTTGTTCCAAATCAACTCTTCTCCATATATCAACGCTTTCATAATGAATTTCACTATATAAATAAAATTCTCCAATATATGAATGCACTGTGCATGAAGAAAAGAATTAAAAAGGAAATGATCCAACTAATTCCATGTTCACAACTTCTATGAGAATCATGTAAACCACTTTCAGGATAATCTTAGGTTTGGTGGGAGTTGCAAAATATGAAGATTTGAAATTATTAGGTTCCACCATAGAATTAGGATGGTTATATAATCTAATATTTATTTTTCCAACATAATGTGTCAGCTTGTCACGCAATAATACCTCATGGAAAACAACTACCAAGCACAAGAGAGCTTCTTTAGGCACTTTGTCCAATGGTACATATAATTCCTTAACTGTACATGTTTTCTTTAGTTCTAAGAATTTCACAGGAAAACATTACATTCTATATTCAAGTTGGACCCTATTATATCCGCTTCTCTTCTTCTCAGTTTGGTGAGAGGTTGAATAGATATTCTGTTTCTCATTGCCGCAAAGGTTTGGATTTTAGTGCAATATATGCATATATTCGTAACTTTCACTTTGTCCCCATAACCAATTCAATGAATCATAATAATTCAACTCAACCTTCCACGAGAAGCACACAGTATGATCGCCACCTCACCATGTGGAGTTTAAATGCATTATATATCAATCAATGGTGCAATAAGTTTATTAGTGTTATATTTCTCTATCTAATAGTTTATCAAGATGGATGATCATACGTACATGATAATAATTGTTGCATGTTGTAATGCTACCAACATAATATGACGCTCTATCCAAATAACGCTCTGTCCATTATGTGATTGCAGCTTTGTCTATTCTCCTGTCATAATTGCAACGTTCATCTAAATTCCATTTCCACTATGCCAACACCATATGTACATGATGTATAGGCAGTAATAATATTACTAATGTAATGTATAAATTATGGAAACCTATCTGTATGGTGTTATAAAATTTTAAAACTAATTCTCTACTTTATGATTCCATTTTGTCACTGGGCTTGTAGCTTATGCAATTTATGTCATCTATGTTAACCATTACTGCCAAATACATCATTATGTTTTACAATTCTCAAGCCTTGTTCCTCCTACCCCGATCAAACATATCAAAATAATATAGCCCTGTCATACTCAAATGCTAATACCACTTTATAACGATGGTCAATAATAGCACTTGTATATGAAGTAATATAGGGTAGAGGAGCAAACCTTTTCTTGGTGCTCTTCAAATTAAATACTTTGAGCTTTGATAACGGCTCCTTACTTAAAAACTTCCACAACTTTGTTGGAATTCTTAAATAAAACAAAACATAGAGGGATGTGTTCCCCCGCAACACAGAGAATGCAAAATATTGCGAGAATAACAGTCAAACACAAACAGAGAGCGAGACAGAGGAGAGGAACAATTTCAATTTTTAATTTCTTCACTTTACAAACATATGAAAATTACATTGCTTTAATACAAAATTGGTCGAAACCTGAAAATTAAATGCGATTTAATGCAGTAATGGACAGGTAACAACCAAAACGTTCTTCTTCCTATTCTGTTGTTTTCTACAGAAAATAGCATTCACAACACAAACTACCAAACCTGAAATTTTATGGGTTCTAGCTGTGAAACCACATCGCATATGGTGCTCCATCACACATCGGAAATATTAACATTTAACTGGTGCAATACGTCACTGCGGAGGGACCTCGGGGTACGGTTCAATCATCATCATTGTGCCCCCGCAGTAGATATCAGTCGTTGATCTCGGTCAAAGAGCACCCCACAAGGTCAATTGCGGATGCACCCTTTGGATTAAACAGTAGGCTGCTTATGCCCGCAGGTTACCGTTGATCTGAGATCAACGGCATTCACGCCCATTGATTTGCACAGGTGTTAACATATCACATCGCAACATAAAAAGGGTAACTTGTGGGCACTAAAAGGTAAGGCTTAAAACATACTAAGTGCAAAGTGTGGGCCGCATAAAGGTAAATGGTAAAATGTGTGAAGTTCGGTATGCGGTCACTTAAACAGCAGTGAGTGAGAAAAGTAGAAAACAAAGGAAATGAGTGGAATACAAGGATTTCACGATTTTTCTAATGCAGTGGAGGTAAGTGGTGGGTCCCACCAACATCCCATCGATGGGAAAATAACTTATGTGAAGGACTTAAGGATAAAGAAAAAAAGTTGCATGTTATGCCTGCAGGCAAATGGTAATTCAACATAGCAGGTAATAAATAAATGCAGAGTGTGGGTTGCGGGTACTCAGTTTGGATTTTGTGTGAACACCTTCATATTTTGAAGACTGAAGCTTCATCCTTCCCTGTATAAAAATTCAATGAAGTTTTTGGCTGTTGCCACTACCTATTCATGGTGGTGGTTGGGAGTAATTCCAACAAACTTCAACTACAATAGTCCAATATTCCAGATTAACATAGTGCTCACTTTCCTAAAGAGAAGCTAATTTCATTCTTCCTAAAAATTTACATCTTGAGAGTTTCCCCCATAAATTTGCTGTGATATTAGAGCCTATCAAATAATATAGAGTATGAAGAGCAAGATATGCAGTCATAAGATCCATGATGGTGTCTCTTGGTGTTTCCATATAATTCCTTGTGACATCTGTTATTTCATGAAAAAAACTCTCTTCACTACGATCCTTTGGTGTGGAACATATTTGAGTCGTAATCTCCTTCAATAAATGGCCTTGTAAATCAAAATCTGATGAAAATGTCAGAATATATTCAGTCCCTTTGATATTTTTCCTAGATAGCTTGAGATTTCCATTATGTGGACAATATTAACTAGGAATTTAACTAAAGGTCCATTTGACAACTTTTCCAGCATGAGTAGTTGCAAAGATCCATGAGTTCATTCAAAGTTGCACCTTTGTTTTCCTTAGACTCGATTTTGTATATATATAATTCAACTCCTTCCCATTATTAAAAAATTTTATGTATGAAACTATCCTTCTTTATACATCCATTCGGGGAAATTATAAAATTTTGATAATTATCATTTATTCACTCTTCTTTGATTATTGTGCCTTGTGAGCTGATGCAACAGAATTTAATAAAAAATCCAACCATATAATTGAAGCGGTACCAAATTTTATAATTTTCTGTGTTGTATATTTTCCTCTCTTTATTTTTTATTTATGTATTTTCTCCATGATCATCTAGTTATATCTTGCTTTGTTTTCTTTGGATCTACTTAGTTTGTCTTTAAATATTTTCACTAATACCTACTTGGTTTCCATGTCATTAATGGAGAAGTTATCTCCCCGAAATGGTGTTGTTCTAACATAGGATTAGTTCTTTAGTCCTTCCTTGACCAACACTTCCAGTTGCACAACACTATTGCAGCAGTTGTGCAACAGTTTCGAAATTTCAACTCAACATGGCCATTATTTCCATCAACATTTCACTACAGAGAAACTTCAAAATACATATTATATTGTTAAGGATATTTTGGAGCTTCTCTCCCCCTAAGATATTACTTCTTTTCTATTATTTACTGGATGATTGCATTCATTCCCTCTTGATGCCTTCTCTTCTATGTGCAAAACGATGTTTCTCCATGTTCACATCATATGTTTCCATGCCTTTCATTTTATTGAGAGTTGATCTTACATCTTCAAAGAATTATTTACAAGACATACCAACCTTCAAAACCAATGTTATTAGGGCTTCTCTCCCTTTGGGATGTTGTTTCTCTTTTATCACTAATATGATAATTCCTTTGTTGCTTAGAGAAGTTCCCCCTAAACCCATGATGACTTGTTCATGTCATTGATGTAACAAGATGCTCATTTTTATTCCTTTTCCACACTTTAGTAGGTTTCTTTCTAGTGTCTACATTTCTTTTTTATCCATTGTTTGGTTTTCTTTGGTTATATTTTATCAGCTATTTATAGTCCTTTAGGATATTTGGCAGATTTTAGTCTTTGGATTTGTGGCCAAATTTTCCACTTAAATAAAAGTTTCATGTAGTAGTGGAAAGGAACAAATGATGTGTGATTTCTTTAGTCATTTCTATTTTTCTTTACATACTTTTTGCATTCAATACCTCTATGTCCAAATTCATTGTATAGATAACAATAACCATATAAATTATTTGTGTACCTAGTGGATGAATGCCTTCTCTATTTGATTGTTTGAGGGAGCATTCTCATTTGTTTCATCTTCCACTGATTATTATTTGATTTTTTGTTATTACAATCGGAGACCATATGATGTTCATGGCAAGAAAAACATGTGATTATTTTCCCATGAGAAAAGAATCTCCTTTGATATCTTCCAAATTTGTTCAACTCATTTTCAGGAGAGAATTATCTTCTTGCAGTAAATCATTTTTTCTTCTCATTCATTGGATTTTGATATTGCTGCTGTTTTTGTTTTCTTATTTTTCAATTATGGTGTTTTTCCCTTATCCTATGAGTATTTTTAGGAAATGTTCATTATCATATTTAATGTCTAGGATTTTCTGAATACTTCATGGAGGTAACCTCCTCTTGTAGCTTCTTACACAACTTGTTATTTTTCATCTAATTATCTTCGAGCTAAAATAAGCTCATAATATAATGTTTCACATTGTATCTCTTTCACCTTTAGTTGGTTATTTATCATCTCTTCTATTCTACTTTCTTCTTCAAGGTGTGTCTTCAACCCTACAATTTCCCCCTTGTACTTAGGCTCTCTCTCATCACATATTTGCACTAGTTTCTTTATATCTTTGTTTTCATTCTTCAATCTTTCTATTTTAGTCAAGGCTATGTCAAGCTTGGAATTTTCTTCAACTCTATTTTATTGATGCCAATAAGGTACATTCACATTAAAATATACCTCACTTGACTAAATACTTTCCTTTTCACAATAATTTTTATTTTTATTTTTTATATTATCCTTATTGATAGTGCAAATACTAATGTCTCCTTCATGCATGAGATGCAATCTATCCCAAATTTATTTTTCATAATTTAAGTCTATTACAATATAAAGATCCCTATTATGAAGATTATATTAAACATAACAAATTTTTCTTTAGAATTCCACTGTTATTCTTAAAAATAGGGAGATTCTTTGCAGTAACCATCACATACAAGCTTCCATACACCAACTCCGTAAGCCATTAAATATGTTTTAACCTTGTCTCTCCATTCATGAAAGTTTTTTGCACTCGACATAGGTACACTTTTATAGTACATAACTCAACCACACCTACCTTCAAGTTGTCAGGCTTATAAAAAAGGAACTGAATCTGATACCAATTGATGAAAACTTGAATAAACTGAGAGGGGGAGTTAATCAGTTTAGCCCATTCATGGACATTAAAATTATTTTCATTAAACTCATTAACTAAAAAATTTCATGAGAAACTTAACATATAATGACCAGCCAATTTAATATGTGAACAACATGTAATAATAATACCAACACCTCACATCATCACATTGTAACAACACATATTGACACCAGATATAAGTGGAAGCCCATAAGGGAGAAAACCATGGTTTTATTGTTCTTGTGATGCAAAGGCAAGCTCTTACTCCTCACTACATTTTTTTTTTTGTAGGCTTCAACCTACAGAAGGATTCTACCTCAATTTTATATAAGCTAAAACATGCAAGCAAGCCCAAAACCCCATATTTTTTCTGCAGGCTACAACCCACAAGAGGCTCCTACCTCAACCAACTCTAACTGAATTTTTTTATCAAGCCACAACTTGAAAGGAGACCAAAATCCCCTCATACAAAATGAAAACAATATGTTGATTTACCTAGTCATCAATTCTACATGCCTCCATCTTTATTTCGGCCTCTTATCCCCTTAAAATATGTTTCACATAAGCTTCATGAATGTAAGGTAACTCCTGCATAACACCTCAATCAAATCTCACACATTCTCTAACTTCTCTAACCTATTTCTCATTTAAAAAAAAACATTCTCTCCAACTTCTCACACATTTATAAATGAATATTGATAGTTGTTCACGTTTCACACACAAATATGAAATGACAAGACTTTTCTCTTTGTATTCCAAAGGTGTCCCTTCAATTCCAAAACTACTTAAAGTCTTGAATATTAAAATACATAAAATGAATTTCCTCGTATCCAAATCTCATCCATTCATATTATTCATGTCAATAAAATAAATAAATAACATGAAATAATACAATTTTGCATTCATATTCAAATAACCCCGCATCAAAATATTTCTCCATGTCTTTTCCTTTGCCTTGCATCTTGCCTTTCCTTGCATCATATATTTCTCTTTCCTTTGTTGTCATTGAGTCTTGACTTTTTCTTGCATCATAACAAAAACTTCAACATAAAAATATTTGCAACATTCATTCCCGCACAAATTTTCGTTTGCCATAACATTGCATCACAACAATATTTGCAACGTATTTTCCTTTTCCTTGGAGTCTTGCCTTTCCTATCACGAAGTATTGCCTTTGCATCACAACAATTCATGTTAACAAAAAATTAGTGTCACCAAAAATTCTTCATTAAAAAACCTCGGCAACATTATCCAAGCATCAAGCCATCAACACAAGTATCAAGCCATCAACATGAAAACATCAATTATCTACCAAACCATAAATGAATATGTTTCTCCTTTGTCCCTTTCTCCAACATACCTTACTGCTCCTTTGCCTGTTGTTCCTTGTGTTGCTCCTTTTTCATGCTTCTTCATATCTTTTTGCTTCTCCTTGCCTTTTTGGTATTACATTGCACCTATTCCTTTATTGGCCTTGTGCTTCCCCTTTGCTTGCTTCTCTTTTGTCGCTCCTTTTCTTGTTTTTCCTTACCATGATGCTCCTTTTCTTGTTTCTCCTTTTCTTGTTGGCCTTTTCT
Organism: Pinus albicaulis; assembly: GCA_034641835.2. Classification (NCBI taxonomy): domain Eukaryota; kingdom Viridiplantae; phylum Streptophyta; class Pinopsida; order Pinales; family Pinaceae; genus Pinus; species Pinus albicaulis. The sequence continues at coordinate 105,934,506 of MU968411.1, forward strand.
TGCTTCTCTTGTGCTACTCCTTTTCTTGATTCTCCTTATATTGTTGCTCCTTTGCTTGTTGCTCCTTTACCTTACTTCTCCTTTCCTTGCTGCTCCTTTCCTTACTGTTGCTCCGAAAATTATGTTTCCATCAATGACAATAATTGCAAAAATTGGAGTCAATCCAAACATTAACAATAAATTAGAGACTAAGTGGGAATTTCAAATGTGCAATCTAATAAAATAAATTTTTTTTTTGTTTTATTTTTAATGCTAAGCTCCCAACCTATTGCAATCAAAACATCAATAAGTGTATGAAAACAAAGCATCAACTAGAATATAAATTATATAACTAATCAAAAACTACATCGAAATAACTACTAAATAAAGAATGAAAACAATACTATGCTATCTCACAACTTGTTAGGGGCCCTCCTAGTGAACAAGAGGCATGAAATCTCAAATCAACAAATTAGATCATCAACAAATGTGTCTCACAACAAAGTAATTGTATTCACTAGAAATAAAGTCTCAAAGAGTAGCACTAATTAAAAAGCTAAAAATTTGATTGTATTTTCTTCAAATCGAAGTAATTTATATTATTATTAACCAACCACTTCGCAAGAAAATAATGTCGAGAGACAAGTTCCTCAATCGACACTTACATTTCCTAATTAAAACATAAATTCTATTCTTCATTATTTGCAACAAGAAGATAAAATCATGAAGGTTCTTGATCAACACATCATCATCTTCAAATATTGAATCTCACTCGCTTGATTCCATGCTCTCCTAATGATGAAACTATTTCCCTTGAAGACCCACGTAAGAACATAATAGGTTTGACTTTTTCTTTGACTATTCAAATTCTCGAATTATATGATATTTTAGGTAAGCGTGATAGGTGGATATCCTTACACTTGACATTTAGAACTCATCCTTGTATCCTGTTCATCTTCAAATTCTCGGGAACCTATTTAAACTTGGACTTAACTAGATAAATTTTGATTAGCTACCGAATATGCACATTTTGCTAGCCATAGCAATATTTCAATCAATTTCACAAAGAAATTATAGATTATGAGTTGTAAATTAATTATACCTTATATTATAGCTAAGGATGGCCTATATGACCTTATAACTTGGAGATGTGGCAAAAACATGTATGGAATATGTGAAAAAAGGGTGAAATGTGTGAAACTGAGAACAACTTAGGGATCCAATAGTCATCACCCTTTCCATATCCATTCAATTAAAGGAAGATATTGCAATATACCTAAGTAAGATTGATTTTTCATTTTATCCACTATCCAATAGATCCCAAGGAGAGATTTATGGGACAATATACCCTTTATATAGCTCCAGGGTGGTTAGTTGCAGGAAAGACAACTATACATATGTCTTGTGATTGTATGGAGAGTTTAAGTCCCCCTTAGTTTCTAGTCATCCAACTACTAATAGAGTTTTATCAGATGTGTTTTGAGCATGTTTATACAATATGGATGATGGCTAATGTATCCATATGTTAATGCAAGCGTATCTACACTATCAATGAGGACATGTATTCCTATGTGTTTTATTATGATGATTTTTGAAATCTACTTATCGTTCTTCCCTATTGGAGACTTATTGGGAGTCATAGAAAAATATTGCCTACGTTTATTTTTCTCTAAATTAACAATAAGATTGAAATTATGAAATTTAAAAAATTACTTACAAAATCTATGAATTTATTAATAGCTCACATAATCTATGCTTTGTACAAATTGTGTGGGCCTAATGGTTAAGAACACATGTTTCCTCCTAGTTGGTCATAGTTTCAAATCTAAAGTGGAGTAGGGTATCTACACCTTCTAAAATTTAGCAATAAAATCATTGCACTGAGGGCATCCCTTATTTTATGAATAAGGGGATCTCATACACCAATTTAGTGTTTGGCTTAGCTATAGCCTTAAAAAATTAAGTTTCTTATTATAAGAAATAAAGTTTCAAAATTATATTTTAGCTAACAATAATAAATTTCGAGAAACAAAATTAGTGAATAATATTTTAATACTTAATGTATTAACCTAAATTAGAGAATATTGAAGTTCCACTTATAATTTCATATCTTATAACTAGTAAACACTAAAGAAACTGTAATCAAAATTCCAAGATAACAAAATACAATGCTAATTATAAACGTTCGAGAAATTAAGCAATCCACTTTGGAAAATCAAAACTATAAATGATGTCTAATAAAATAAAATAATATACAAATTAGTTTTGGTTTAGAAAAATAGTTCTCAATATTTGATAATGATGAGCTTAGGAGATTATATATTTAGTAATATTTTTCCATTTTGTTTAGAAGTAACATATCAACTACCTATTACAAAAACATTATTTGCAAGTGGATCATTACTCAATTACTATTTGAAATGTATTTTTCATTTTGGTGAAAGTGGTTATCAAACCTTCAATTTCATGAAATGTTTAACAATAAAGCGATAATGATGAAAGTAGTTGGTTGCATTTGACATTTTAATCAAAGACAATCTGATATAGTTTTTTTAGAAAGTTTGAATCAGCTTTGATGCATTATTTATTAAAAAAAACAAAATATGTGCTCTTTAATATGCATTTAATATGTGCTCTTTTTAAAAAGAAACAAAATTAAATATTTAATTTAATAATTAGAAAAAATCAAATTAATTTTTATTAGAGAAGATATGAACGTTTGATTATAGCATTTGTAAACTTTTATTTAAAGAAAATTTTACTTCTACTTGGTTGAAATATATTTATTTATATCACACATTATCAAATAAAAATGATTGTTTAATTAGGAAATTTTATCAATTTCATCAAAATTTCAAACCTACTTATGATATATAAATACAATTAGAGTAAAATTTAATGTTCAATTGAGTGTAAACTAAACTTGTATTTAGGTTAAATTGAGAATTTAGTATTTGATTAGAGCATTTGTAAACTTTCATTTAAAGAAAATTTTACTTCCACTCCAATGAAATATATTTATTTGTATTACATATTATCATATAGAAACAAATGTTTAATTGGACATTTTATAAATTTCATCAAAAATTCAAACCTATCTATGATTTATAAATGCTATTAGTATACAATTCAATGTTCAATGGAGTGTAAACTAAACTTATACTTTGATTAAATTGAGAATTTTGTGTAAAATTAGATAAAAAGAAACTTTGTTTTACATAAAACTTCACAAAAATTAAAAAGATATGTTGAAAATCTTAAAATGTATTTAAATAAAAATGTGGGCAGAAAGAGGTTGATTGAAAAATTATCAAAGATTCAAAGATACAAAATAATTGAAATAAAAATTAAACTAAATCAAAATCAAGTTGAAGCATAAAACAAGATTAGAAAAAAAACTATGTATATATGATTGATTATCTTTCTAAACAATCTAGTGAAATGATTTTTTTTCAAAGGTATAACCAATAATAAAAAGAGAATCTAGACTACCTTCTAGGCTATATGACCTATATGTATGAGTTCCTACATTTTTAGCTATTTGAGAAAGATTAGAGCCATAATTTTTTAAGGTTACTATGTTTTCCTTATAATTAACTAAATCTATTCTATTTTAAAATTAAATTACTTATTTACAATGTTTTATCACTAGAAATATTTTTGTCAAACCTTTCATAATAATTGGTGAGAAGAACACTTATGTTTTTCTTTCTTTGTATCTTCCTCTAGCATGAGAATTTTATCAATCTTGTTTTGGAGATTGAGAGAACGCTAACCTATAGAAGCTTTGGAAAGTTGCAATGAAGGAAAGAATATGTTTTGATCCAAGTGGATATTGGTGGCCACCCACTTATTCCACTGGCTCAAAGCGAAATTCTCCATCTTGGTAGGTTTTCTGCAAATTTTAGGTCTTTAACATTTTGGGCCATTTTGAGGCCCTTAATGACACTTTGTTTGATGTGGAATGGCCTAGGTGATAGTCACTAGCTCTAGCTTGGGCCCATTTGGAATTTCTACTTCTTGACTAGAACTTCCCAATGGGCTACCAAACATGCCAAGCAGAGATCATATGCAAAAGTTACGATCTCAGGAAATTATGTACTAACTAACCCCATTAGGGCCAAAAAAACTTTTGACATTACATATCTTAGGGTCAGGCTTTTGTATGTCCAAGGCTTTCTCATTTCCACCTTGTTTTAAAAAGGGCCTTTTGGCCTCATTGTTTTTATCACATAAAAAGTTATCACCTATCCAAAATCATTTGATGGATAAAAAAAAACCATGTTAGTATGACTTCTACTCATTTAAACTCACTTTGACCTTAGTAAATAGCCTAAGGAACCACTTTCCCTAAGTTATTTCTATTAATCAACCCACTTACACAAGAATAACCAATAAATTCATTAATTTTATGTTATTATTATAATTTTACCCATTTATTGATTGTTTCTTAATATTTTAAAAATTTTCATAGAAATAATTTATTAAATCATTATTTATGAATTATTTCTAACCTTTTCATGTAATCGTCATTAATTAACTCAATATATAACCATTTTCAAGTTAATTAACTAAATAAAGGTCATTAACCATTATTTTGACCTTTTCTTCTCATAAATACTAATAGAATGTCAAATTAATTGAATCTTCATTTTGTCGAAAAAATATTGTATGATATTTGACATCATTAAATATAGCTACCATTTTATTATAAATAGAGAGGATTTCCTCATTTTTTATGATCCACTTTCATCAATGAACCTAGGATCATATTATTCTAATTCTTTCTCCACTAGAAGCTCTCTACTCTTTTCTTATTTTTTTCTTTTGGGTTGTAAAACCCTTTGAAGAGAAGGAATCACACACTGCATTAAGGATTATCTATGAAGTTCGAACCCTAATAAGGAGGAGGTCCTTTGAGCCACACTCAAGAAAAGTTTCTCACTAGGTGAATAAGTAACAAATATCTGCTTTGAATTATTTGAGTACTTTCATATGTTAAATAGCTTCATATATTTTTGTTTCTTTTTTCTGGTTTCTATTTTTGTGGTTTATATAGATATTATGAACATCTATACTAATATGTGTCACTCCTAGTGTTTATATATAAGACCTCATTTTTTCTTGTCGAACTACTTTTAACCTGTATATAAATTATTTTTTTCTTAACATTTAGTATGGAAACACCCAATAATTGTAATGCACTCTAAAGAATGCACGTAGCAGTAAAATATTTTCTGAGAGATAAGCTACCACCATTAGAGTGAGCTTGTTTCATTCCCTATTTTTACATTTTTAGCATTTTCCATTTATTAATAGAATTTTGCAATTTTTATTGTATATTTATGTTTTTGTTATTAATATATATTTCAATTCATTTACTTCATAAATCCATATCAACAGTATGAGAGTGGTATGCTCTTTATCTATTTCCCTATGCATGTCTCGATGATGTCAAGATATAAGGATTTTCGATTTAAACTACTTTAGCCTTTGCAATACCATCCTCACCAGTCTGATGACTTCCCATGGTGGAAGAAAATAAAAATGAGGTATCAAGAGATCCTATGAAACTATTTCTCGAGGAATCCCTCATGCAAAAAAGGAATGAGATGATGGATAATTGTTTCTAGATAATTCTATGATTATCAACACCTGTCACATCTTTATCAAGTCACCACTTTGGAGATGTTGCCTCCTTGACGGGAAAAATTTTAGGTGCTGATATTCGCAAGTGGGATAATTTCTCATTCTTTTTCAAAAAATAATATTTTCTAATGTCCATTTTTTCTAACAATTATTCACCCAAATTTTATAGTATAAGATGATTTTACCCTAAAAATGGCCACTAATTTATAGAGACTATATAAAATAATTAGAAATTTGAATATTTTTATAAAAATATCACCAAACATTTTATAGTTTCCATATTAGGGATTAGTAAGACTCACCAAGATTTATAAACTTTAACATAATTTTCCATCCTTAAAATTTTCCTTGCTCCTTGAAGTTATAAGTTAGTTTTGATATTGTTATATTTAAAGGCTACATAGATGCAAATGCTCTATATAAATGATTAAAAATATTAGAAGAGTATTTCTCTATCGATAATTTTTTTTATAGAGAAATATTACCTTTGTGCTACTTAAGGTTACCCCCAATGTCAAGGATTGGTGGGAGACTTCCCATGAGAATAATTCCATAAAGGAATCCAATATGTTTGTGGTTGTGCCCACTTGGGTCTATTTAAGGGATGCTATTAATGAATAATATTACCCTGTTGGAACCTATAATGACTAGTACATGAGATGGAGCAAATATTGTTAGAGTTAAAAATATCTTCCATACCTTACAAACCAAGTTGGGTATCAAATAATATAAGTGATATATGGTGCTCAAGTACTAAAATGATATGCACATATATATCCATATAGAAATGAATTTTATGGACATATCCTCACTAGGTGCAGTGTACCAATATGTTGTCAAAATTATGGATAAATTTAAATAGAAGAAGTGATATTTTGGATATGTGAAATCCTTATAGTAGAAGTAGAGGGAAGGCGGAACCAAGTTATAGAAAAAATGACATATCTAGGATGGAGCACCCCATGATAGCTTCTGTAATATAAAATTAGAGGGTAATGAGAAGATGAAGAAAGAAACAAGAAAGTGGTGTAAGTTTTATAAAATCCCTTGGCATAACACCAATTAATGTCGCTCCAAGTAGTCATTGGTGGTTGAGGTAAAAGTATTAAATTCATATCCAATATTTGACTATTAATCCGATCTAGAAAAGGGGAAGAAAATAATTAATGCAAAACCCAGTGCCACCATTGCTACCACCAAGTTCCAACCAAGTGAACCCAAATAATCAGGGGAAGGTGAGATAATTTTTCACTTGTAGATGTGGGTGAAGGGTGGTCTACTATACTTCTTTGTGAGTAGTAGAAGTAGAAATAAACTCATATTCAAAAAAGTCATCAAATGGTTTGGATTTATAATAACATCACACTTAGAACCATATACCATCTAGTGGCTCCACCAAGGGTGAGATTGCTATGTTAGCCAAAAGTGTCTCCTACCCTATGGCATAAATCCCTTCAAGTATGAGGTATTATGTGATATTTGTTTCCTTGAAGTTTGTGATATTATTATAGGAAAACCATAGTTTTGTAAGAATCATGTTGTATATGATTCTATAACTTGAAGTGTTATTATTAATTTTGGGAGACAACTATACAAGATATGAGAGGTAACATTTCCTACCACCATTTCTTTGATCTCCACTAAGATATATAGAAGGGTAATCTCCCAGGCTGGGAAATTTTCTTCTTCCTATTTCACTCTCAAATCCATGGAGACATCCATGGCCTCCATAGAGGGCTTGTCCATATACTAGAATAAAGTCGACAAGTTCATGGAAGAATACAAAGTCAAATTTTCCTCACCCATGGGGGTACCTCCACACTTTCAAGCCAAGTATTCAATTGATTTTATCCCTAGTGAACCTCTACCCAATGGGACAATATATCAATTTTGTATTTTAGAAATTGAGGAAATAAAACACTAAATCCAAGAGCCAGCCCAAAAGTGCACATATGATGAATCTCCTCACCTTGTGGAAGAAATAAAAGACTTCTCGACTCTACATTGATTATACGTCCTTGAACAAAATCACAGTTACGAATCGATGCCTAATTCCCAAAATTAACTACCTTCTTGAATAACTTGTGTGGGAAAAGTACTTTAGTAATATTGATATGAATTTTGGCTACCACAATGTCACAATAGAATAAACTGATGTTTGGAAAATTGCTTTCAAATCAAAAGAAGGCATTTTTGAATGGCTAGTCATATGATTTAGTTTGACGAATTTCCCAACAAATTTCATGACGATAATGGATTATATATTGTGGCCTTTAACCCATTCATTTTTGGTGGTATATCTGGATGATATCCTCATCTTCGCCAAAATTTGGGTAGAAAGCTTGTAGCATATTTAGCAGGACCTTCAACCTTTGTGTTAGAAGAAGCTATGTACTAACTTAGAAAAATGATCATTCAAAATGAGTAGGATCTAATACCTAGGATGCATTATTGATGAACATGGTGTGTGTGTGCGAATGAAACCAAGATTTAGGTAATTCATGATTGGCTAGCCCTGACCACAGTAATTGAGCCTCATATTTTCTAAGGCCTTCCCAACTTCTATCATGGGTTCATGTTTGGATTCTCCCATATTGCATGGGACCTCAACCAAGTGACCAAGGGTGGTGGAGAAGAAAAATTCATGTGGGTAAGTTACAATAGAAATATTTTGATGATATTAACCACCACTTATTCCCAACCCCAATGCTCTCCCTACCCAATATGCAACAACCTCTTTAGATTGATATAGATGCTTCAAACTATGTTGTGTCTGTAGTTATCACTCAACATAACCATCCAATGGCCAACCATCGTGAGACATTATCAGATGTTTTTTATAAGTACCCCACCTATGAAAAATTAATGCATTCCATTGTACAAGATTTCCACCAATGGAAGCATTAAATTCATATGAAGGAGATAATCATCCATATTGATCACAAGCCTCTACAATTCATGAAAACACAAGGAAAATTGCAGAGTGACTACCATGAAAAGTGGTCCACATAATTTCAAATTTTTCATATCAATGTCAAATATAATATAGGGAGCATTAATTGTGTTTTTGAATACCTTAGTCGACCTCAGGTTGTAGCACTAACCACAGTGTTCCACTCCTACTAACATGAGGCCTCCAAGTGGCCCAAACTTTATCAGAGTGATTCTTACTTTGGTACCACCTATCGGATGTTAAACACAAGTATGATCTCCACTGGATTTCATCTTTAGGACAAATTATTATTCCATATAGGCCATATCTATGTTCCTTCAAGTGATTTTGCAAAGATAATTTGGGAAGCTCACTACATGCATATGGTAGGACACTTTGGCATTGAAAATACAATGGCCATGCTATGATATAATTTTTATTCATTAAAACTTCAATAGGATGTTAGTAAGTATATCATATCCTTCACTACCCATTCCATTTCCAAACCAACAATTAAGAATAAAGGCGTGTATACCCCTTTATCTACTCCATACAAGACTTGGGAATCCATATTGATTGAATACATGTCTATTATTCCTTCAAACAAGAAGGGAAATGACTATTTCTTCTTGGTTATTTATTTATTTCCAAAGATGGACATTTTAATAATTTGAAATAAGAATATAACAATAGAGGAGAATTCCAAGCTCTTCTTCAAATGGGAATGGGTACATTTTTGGGTACCATAGATCATCATATCTAATCGAGAAATTAGGTTCATAAGCACATTTTGGTTGAGACTTTGGCCACTTTTGGACACCAATCTCACTAAATCCACTACCTTACACTCCCAAATTGATGGCCAGATAGAAGCCATCAACACGATGATCATTCATATATTTCTATTGGAGTATAATTTTGAGGTATAAGTTTTGGTGTTTGTGTATAAGTGCATCACGAATAAGGGTACTGCGCCAGCCTTTATCCAAGGTTAGCATGTGGGAATGTGAAGAAAAATGGAAGATGTTATGCTTATTTTGTATTCCTTTCCCATGGAAATATTTACTACCCATATTAAAATGAGTTTTTTTGTCGGCTTGTGCTCAACATGTAAAACCATAAATAGGTTAAGGCTGTGAAGGGAAAGTGGTACTTGATTGTAATCTTTCGAGATAAGATCTCACAATGTAATGCTGAATTATTAGCTTAGTAAGTGATGATAGACATGTTTTTAATGAAGAATTCACCATGATAATAAAAGAATTTATTTTGTCTTATCTTTTGTGTTTGCACATTATGTGATGGATTATCTACTTTCTATGTTATGATTTTGTTAAATATTTGTGAAGAATGGATTTAATGCATATAATAGTTGTATACCTCAATTTTATTTTATGAATGACAAAAAGTAGCCATATGTTGAATATAATATTAATTGTGTAGGATCTATGTATCCTTCATCAATGTAGTAATGTCCTAGTTCCTGCAAACCATCATAAATGCCTCGAGTGAGACTTCACTTTCTCACAGGTGTTTTCATAACGGTCAATGTCTGAGGGGTTTTTTTTGCTAATTCATTATAACCTAAATTTCACCTTCTATGAACCAAAAATTGGTTTCTTCACCAAGACTATGATCTACAACTAAAGGGGATGTGGAGGGCTACTAAGGAAGAAATACAATGGTGGGTGCAAATGAAGGAACACTAATTTACTATGGAAAAAACTATAAATAAGTGAATTAGTCCAAATATATGGCTACAAAGATATTTCCTTACATATTTTCATGAAATTTTCTTCGTTAAATTCCCGATTTTTTTGTCCGACTGATCGCAAATATTAGTGGAATAAAGCGAAAATTAGCACCCTATGGTATCATGTAATTGGACTTGAAAATTGATCCAAAGGTTAAATTTTGTAAACAACAATGCCTTGCACACAATATACTTCCAAATAAAAGACGTATTGGAAGTTTACATTGTTGAATTTGTGATAGAAGGTACTTAGTCATATAGTATAGTAAAAAGATAAATTTTCAAACGACTATGAGGAAATCATTGTTTACATAGATAAAGAATTTGTGTGACAAAGGAGTTATGACATTGGATTTTTATACTACAAGTGAATAAATTTATTTCCATGCAATGGGGATATTAGGGGTTGACTGGTGGATGGTTTGTGGGAATAAAGGTGAGGGATATTATATAGCAATAAATACTAGATGATATGAGAATGTTGAGACATCAGAGAGATAAAAGTGTAGAAGATATAAGAAGGGTAAGAGTGTAGACATCATCATAGGAGGAGAGCGTAATAGAAGAAGTTAGCAGAGTGTTCCAATATAGAGTCTGATTTTGGTGTAGTAATGAGGTAAGGGAGAGATATACATCAAAAATAATGATAGATAGAAGGAAAATAAGAAAATTCATAGAAGGAATAAGAAGGCAATATAGTATTGAAAATTAGGAAGTTATAGATCAAGAAGAATAAATTAGTGTAAACCACCTACCTAATGGAGTATCACTTATAGAATACAAACAAATATTGTGTAGCCAAAGAGGAAAGAATAAGGAACGAAGTCATCATCTCAACTCAAAACAAGAATAACTAGTGTATTCCAATGACCCTACTCTGGCCATACCATACATCCAACGCATGATCCTGAATGAATATCCAAGCAAAGAGATAAGATAGCCTAATGAATTATTGTGGATAATTTCAGTTAGTGAAGGAAGTAGATATGGTAGTAAATATAGTCAAGGAAGTGAAATTAGTCATACAAAAGAAGTAGGAACACAAAATTAGTGAGGAGTATCACAAGGAAATATCATGTAGAACTAATTGTTGAGCATTGGCCCTACGTTGCAAATGTTGAGATTCAAAAAGATGATGAGCCTAGTGAAAATTAAGCACCTTCACTAGGTGGGGCCCGCAGGCTATTTTTAGGTGTATGTCTATTTTTAGAATGGTGAGCATATTCTAAAATTAGCAGGATGCTGATTCTAGATGGTTGAGAAAATTCTATCTTTGGATGAATTTCTATTTTAGAAGATGGGAGAAGTCTATTTATAGACCGCTAATCTAAAAATAGAATGCATGTCGATTATTATTAGCCCTTAATAATTATCATACAATAAATAGTAACTTATTCTCTTCGAGATCTTGATTTTAGTGAACAGATGTGGCACATTAGTGGGCTGAAGGAATTACGCTATTCCTAGGGTAGTTGGTGACTCATGCATGGATGAATTCATTATAACTGATAGTGGCAAGTTGCAACAGAGTTGGAAGAGTAGTTATGTGAGTTGTTACTTAGTTTAACTCAGTTAAGTGAGTTAAACTCAGTTGTGCTTGTTGTAACTAAAGATACACTAGTGAAATATGAGTGAATTAATTATTTAATTAATTCACAAGTAGTGTCTTACTTACAACTGAACAAATACAACAGTTAACTACTTGCATGTTAGATCTAGTGGAGAGATAGGTGAAAGGGTGAGATGGACTATTAATTGTGACTATAGTGATGCATTCAATGCATCTATATAGACATTGGAGATGCCAATGAGAATTGCGTAGTGCAAGCAAGGCAAGATCGAATTCATTCAGTGATCTTCTTAAGCAGGGATTGTGCAGTGGGGGCAGGCTATCAAGAGGCAAGAAATTGGTGCATAGATATGAAAATTTCTGCATGACAGTGTGTGACGATTGTGTATTGTACTGAGAGCTCTATGAGCTGAGTTTTGTATGAGATTGTTAAATGTTCCATTGATATACATAATATATGATAGTTGGGGTTTTTAGCTTTAAGCTTTCCCGGTAAAACATCTTGTTATGTGTGATTTATTTTGCTTCATATGTGTTTTGCAATTGGCGATTTAATTTCCGCAAAGAATTAAGTGGAAGGATTATGTATTTAACATAAGATTGATTTTTTAGATCAGGATAATCCAGAAATATATTATTTTTTTATAAATCTCTACATGGTATCAGAGAAGTGTTTATCACTAGAGATTGCAATATTGAAGCAGTGCTGTGTTTTGTGCTGGTGGACAATTCGAATTTGCTACAAGAATTTCTTGGTGTGACAGTTGAGTAAACATTGAAATGGAGTTCAATGGGTTGTTGTTGGAGTATGCACTCGAGGGTAGCTCGAACTACATATCCTGGAAGGACATGATGGAGGCGGTGCTTGAAGATAATGCTCTGAAGGATTTCATCAATAGCGATGTTCCTAAGCCCACTTAGACAAATGCTGCATTACTTGACGCCTGGAAAAAGAAAGTAGCGAAGACAAGAAGAATTATGTTGGAGGGTGTGAAAGACCATATTGTGTCAAGCCTTCATGGGAAAGCCACTCCATTTGCAATGTGTAAGGCTTTGACAGATCTTTTCCAAAGCAGCAATGACCATAGAAAGTTGGCACTGAAAGATAAAATCATAAAAATCAAAATGGAGAAGGGCAATAGTATTCCAAAGTATCTCACAAAGTTTGTCCAATGTAGGGATGAGCTAGGGAGTGTGGGAATTATAGTTGCTGACGATGACTTGGTGAGCTTGGCTCTCCTTGGGCTTCTAAAGATTTGGCACAGTTATCAAGACTCTATCAATGGGCAGGAGAAAATGGCAAATTGGGAGCGACTTTGGTCAGATCTAGTGCATGAGGAGATAAGGCAGAGTACTAGGGATGGATCTTCATAAAAACATGACGATGAAGAAGATTTTTCTTTGGCTGCAAAAGCAAGGAAAGGGAAGGGGAGGAAATCCTATCCAAAATATGAGGCTAAAGGCAAGAAGTTGAATTTGTCCAAGGTGAAGTGTTTTCATTGTCACAAACATGGGCATCTTGCCACTAACTTCCCACAAAAAAAGAAGAATAAGAAGGTTGCTGGAGCTACAGCTGGTGAGGCCCTTGCCTTGAAATTTGAACTTGATTTCTTTTTTATCACATGCTTGGTTTCAAATGCAATGGGATCGGTGTGGTATCTTGATAGTGGTGCTTCCTTCCACATGACGAGATACAAGGAGTTGTTTAGTGACTTGGAGGAGAAAGATCTCCAAATGCATATAGAGATGGGTGATGATGGTAGATACATTGCGACTGGAATTGGTACCATTACCTTTGAGAGAGATTCAGGTAAACCATTTATTTCGAAAGATGTTATGCATGTTCCAGGTCTGAAGAAGAACTTGGTCTCAGTCGTGATGTTGGAGGACAGAGGTTATGACATTGTTTTCAGCGATGGAAAAGCTTTCCTGTGACACAAAAAAATGGGTCAAACCAAGAGGATAGGGATTCAATTCAAGAATCTCTACAATATGGAGGTAGATGGTTGCACTACAATAGTGTGCAAAGAAGAAGAAGTGGTGAGTCAGGATGAGGGCAAATTATGGCACAGGAGATTGGGCCATCTTCACCATGGTTCCATGAAGATTTTGCAGTAGATTTCTACTGGACTTCCCAAGGGTACACTTGCGCAGTTAGATCAATGCAAGGGATGTACTATGGGTAAGTTTTTTAAGACCACCTTTCATGAAAAGGATAACCATGTCTCGGTGATCCTTTTGATTATTCACATAGATGTTTGTGGACCATTCTCAGTTGCTTCAACAACAAAACATAGGTATTATGTTATTTTGTTGATGACTATTCTTGTAGATGTTGGATCTTCTTCATGCAGAATAAGGATCAAACATTCTCAAAGTTTTATCAGTTTAAAGCATTGGTGGAGAAAGAGTCGAGGAAGTAAGTGAAGGCTACGGAGAGCAATAATGGTGGTGAATATATCTCAAACGAATTTAAAGACTTCTATAGCAAAGAAGGAATTCAAAGAGAACTTATAGCACCTCATAACGCACAGCATAATGGGGTCTCGAAGAGGAAGAACAAAACGATCATGGGTGTTGCACGAGCTATGTTGCATGATCCGGGCCTACCAATGCACTTGCGGGAGGAAGCATGCAACACTGCGGTTTATGTGCAAAAATTTTGTCCTCATAGAATACTTGGCATGAGTACACCTGAAGAAGCTTTTACTGGTAAGAAGCTGGATTTTTCTCATTTAAAGATTTTTGGCTCATCTGTTTATGTTCATGTGACCAAGAATGCCAGGAAGAAGCTGGAGCTAACTGTAGAAGTTGGGATATTTGTGGGGCACACAGAAACACCCCATAATTATCATGTGTATTTTCCAAACAGTCAGATGACTGTGGTGCGACGGGATATAAAATTCAATGAGGAGAAAGCCATGAAGTTGTCACTTGAGAGGTAGCTACACTTGCATGCAGAGGAGGAACTACTTGTTCCCAAATATGAGCCTCAAGATGTGGATCAGCCACAGGAGTAGGATCATGGAGTGGAGGAGTCCACTCACGCAGATCCAAACATCAAAACTGGCAGAAGGCATACCACAGAAGTTGAGAGGTTGAATCTTGATGCGGAAAAGAATATAGGAGTCCCTACTTCATAGCGCAGATAGAGACCGTCACCTAACTGATATACTAGATACATGGCTCTCATGAGAAAGTGTATCATGACAGAGCCATCTTCCTTTGAGGAATAAGTGCAAGAGCCCACATGGGTAGATGCCATGGTGGAGGAGCATGACTCCATTGTCATAAATAGTGATTGGGAGATTGTTCCAAGGCTGGTTGGTAAATCAGTGGTAGGTTCAAGATGGATCTACAAGGTAAAGCAAGTTGCTGATGGGAGTGTCGAGAAGTATAAGGCAAAAAAAATTTCCTGGGGCTTCTCACATGTCGAGGGGATTGATTATGAAGAAACCTTTTCACCTGTCACATGGTATTATTCGATAAGGGCCATCCTTCCTCTCTCAGCACAGATGGGTTGGCAGATTATTCAGATGGATGTGAAGATTGTGTTCCTTAATGGGATCATTGAGAAAGAAGTGTACAGTGAGCAACCTGAAGGATTTGAGATCTTGAACAGTGAGTCGCATGTGTGCAGACTCAAAAGAGCGTTGTATGGGTTGAAGTAAGCACCCCGTGCTTGGTACAGATCGACAACTATTTCACTGGACTTGGCTTCACCAAGAGTGAGGCAGATGTAAACCTATACCAAATTGTGATGGAGGGTAAGCTTTTAATCATTGTTCTTTATGTTGATGATTTAATACTGACTAGTGATGAGCATCTGATACACTCATGCAAGGAGGACCTTGCAAAGGAGTTTGAGATGAAGGATATGGGTCTCCTTCATTATTTCCTGGGATTGGAAATATGGCACTGAGAAGGTGAACTTTTTTTGTCTCAAGGAAAGTATGCACGGGAGATACTCGACAAGTTTCACGTGGAGGAATGCAAACCCATGCATAATCCTCTTTCGGGAAATTGGAGGAAAGAGGATGCTACATCAGCAGAGGTAGTGGATTCTACTATCTATCGACAGTTGGTGGTTTCGCTCATGTATTTAGTTAATACAAAATCGGGCATATGATATGCGGTGAACCATCTTAGTCAAGCAATGGTTAATCCTACCAAGCTCTTTTGGAAGGCGAGCAAGCATGTCCTAAGATATCTCATGGGCACATCTGAGTATGGCTTATGGTACAGACAGATGGATGAGGTAAAGTCGCATGGCTTCACGGATGCAGATTAGGCATGTAGCCCAATGGACAGAAAGAGCACATCAAGAGGGGTTATCACTATCAGATCTACAGTTGTTTCTTGGTACAGCAGGAAACAGAGGTCTATGGCACTCGGTTCAGCGGAAGCGGAATACATGGCAGCAAGTCAAGCTGCATGTGAGCCTATCTGGATGAGGAAGATCCTGGTCGGTTTGTTCGGTTCTCATTTATATCCTACTGTTATTCATTGTGATAACTAGAGTTGCATTAAACTCTCGATTAATATTGTGTTTCATGATAGATATAAGCATATAGATATCTAGTATCATCATATCATAGATTGTGTGCAACGAAAGATCGCGTTGCTTCAGTACATTCCTACGGAAGGTCAGGATGCAGATATTCTAACGAAGGCACTCACCAGGATCAAATTAAAATACCATAGAGACATGATCGGGGTGAAGGATAATCGCTATCTCGCTGAGAGGAAGTGTTGAGATTAAACAAGATGATGAGCCTAATGAAAATTAAGCACCATCACTAGGTGGGGCCCCCGGGATATTTTTAGGTGTATGTCTATTTTTTGAATGGTGATCATATTCTAAAATTAGCAGGATGTTGATTCTAGATGGTTGATAAAATTCCATCTTTGGATGAATTTATATTTTTATAAGATGGGAGAAGTCTATTTATAGATCACTAATCTAAAAATAGAATGCATGTCGATTATTATTAGCCCTTAACAATAACCAGACAATAAATATTAACTTATTCTCTTAGAGCACTTGATTTCGGTGAACAAATATGGCACATCAGTGGGCTGAAGGAACTATGCAATTCCTAGGGTGGTTGGTGACTCATGCATGGAGGAATTCATTATAACTGATAGTGGAAAGTTGTAACAGAGTTGGAAGAGTAGTTATGTCAGTTTTTATTTAGTTTATCTCAGTTAAGTGAGTTAAACTCAGTTGTGCTAGTTGTAACTAAAGATACAATAGTGAAAGATGACTGAATTAATTATTTAATTAATTCACAAGTAGTGTCTTACTTGCAACTGAACAAATACAACAGTTAACTACTTGCATGTCAGATCCAGTGGAGACCCATTGGAGAGATAGGTGAAAGGGTTAGATGTACTATCATTTGTGACTATAGTGATGCATTCAATGCATCTACAGAGACATTGGAGATGCCAATGAGAATTTTGTAGTGAAAGCAAGGCAAGATCAAATTCATTCAGTGATCTTATTAAGCAGGGATTGCATAGTGGAGGCAAGCTGTCAGGAGGCAAGAAATTGGTGCATAGATATGCAAATTTCTACATGACAGTGTGTGACAATTGTGTATTGTATTTAGAGCTCTATGAGCTGAGCTTTATATGAGATTGTTACATGTTCCATTGATATACATAATATATGATAGTTGGGGTTTCTAGCTTTAATCTTTCCTGGTAAAAAATCTTGTTATGTGCGATTGATTTTACTTCATATGTGTTTTGCAATTGGCGATTTAATTTCCACAAAGAATTAAGTGGAAGGATTTTGTATTTAACATAAGATTAATTTTTTAGATTAGGAGAATCCGGAAATACATTATTGTGCTTATAAATTTCTACAACAAATACTTGACTTTAATGACTAGAGGATAAAGGATCCTAAACAAAATAAAAAAAATTTTGAACTAGTATGGACTGTAAAGGAGGTCTAGGATATATCAACAAAAATTGTGTAGTTGTATACTACCTTCATGGATCATTAAATTGGTATATAGAATATATATATCATTGGGATAAATTATGAAAGTATTTCTAAAAGAATCCCAAAAGCCAAAATCAAAATCCCTATGTATCACAAAAATCAAGGATATTAAGTAAAGAATTAATGAGTTAGTATGGGACTTTGATAATAAGTTTAAAGTCTTGTTGGATTGACTAACATTTCAAATTATGGATGCACAGAATAAGGAACAATTTATCGTGGGAATGGTGCCTCGTATACACATCTCTCTAACACATAAAAATATTGTGTCTCAATTTGACACTCTAGAAATTTCCATGAAGATGGAATCATCTCCTGCTAGAAGCAAAATCAATGCAAGAATGGTGAAAGTCCATTCACAAAAAGCAACCTTGACAATAAAATTTTAGGATGTAGTTAAAGGTAAGGAAAAACATGAAGAGTATTGGTGTACTATATGGAGGAAAGAAGCCCATCATAGGAATGATTGCCCAACTGTGAGATAATATATGACCACAGAGGCTACAAATCCTTTGGATCAAGGTACATGATTATGGTACGAATATTTTAGAGTATGGAGTCATATAACAACAATTTTTCCTATGATGTGTAAGTACCAAATATCTATCAGAACGGTGTTCTATGATTTTTGAAAGTTAGTAAGACATGAGATCCATGCTTGTCAAATGTTGGATTTGATGAGGGTAACACTACTTATGCATATAGGGTATAAGAGGTATAAATATTTGAAATATAAGCATATTCCTATAACCTGTTTAGAATGTATAATGAAGGTAGAGGCCAAGGGATTCAGTGAAGAGGAAAAGGATTCCAAGGTAGATTTAGAGGAAGATTTGGAAGAGGTGCAGACCTAATAATATGTTATAAATATGGTAGCGATGACACATTGTTTGATATTTCCCCAATCCCTTCACAATGTGCACATACTGTAAACAATTGGATCATGCTATGGAAGGTTTCCCTCAACTTATTTCAAAGTGGTAGGAGAAGAGTGTTGAAATTGTAACTATGTTTAGTCTTCATAATTATGATTTCGTAATGATTAAAAAGGAATTTACTTAGAGAAAAAATATTTTATAATGTCCCATTTGGAAATTTAAAGAAAGAAAATTATTTTTTAAAAGTATATATTTTTGTGTCCAAGTAGACCAAGTTGGCCCTCCAGAAGAACGGTCATCTTGCCAAAAATACATGTCCCTTTGCATGAAAAAACAATTATAAATAGATTCAATTTGTCTCTGTCAAACAATCACTTCAATGATCTAATTTGAGTCAAGAATAACAATATTCATGAGGCAAAAATGCGAGATTATGAGGTAGTAATGTGATAATTTGATCTACTTGAGAACTATTGTCTCTGTGGAATATGAGCTACCTTAGGCAATCTATGTGTGTGGGAGATGGGATCTAAGGATAAACATGTGGTAGACTTGTTGAATATCTTGTGGATAGAGTTGTGGTGGAGTTTGGGCTATTTATGGAGGGTTGATTTAGTCTAGTGAGATGTGACTTGTATTTCTCTTGTTGATAAATATTATGTAAGGAAAGGACTGTTGGGTTTACCCCCTTGTGGTTTTTTTACTAGCCTCTGGCATAATTTTTGGTCTATTTTTTCTCTTGTGCAATATGATATCTACTTTATTTATGTTGTTGATTGTATAATTTCTTGATCACATACCTGAATAAAATTAAATTCTAAAATGAAACATATATATCATTTATAATTAATTGTCATGATAAAAAACTCTAGATTGCACTCAAATTTCAACATGGTATCAAAGCTAGTCATTCTTACCCTAGTTCAAGATCTGTTTTCAAATATAAGTAGTCCAAGATGCTTAATCAAATCCAAAGAATATATCCACAAAAATTTTCTTGTATCATGAGGTCACCACCAGAATAGACATTTGTATCACTCCTAAAGCACATGGATCTGAACTCAAATATCTCTATTTTGAAGAAATGAAGGACAATGTAATAGAGGCTAAAGTTTTGAAGCTATTCTCACTATGGAATCATATGAATCATGTGACGGAATATTGCAGCTAATCTAAAGTCTATGGTGATATTGCAACTTCACTGAAAGGAATATTCTCTATCATAATATCCTAGTTCTATATATGAGTGGTGCAAAGTCTTTGGCTTCCATTCTATGTGAAGGTATAGAATTATACCTTCTTACATTTTCCGTAATCTATTATTAATAGGAAAAATCTCTTAGATTGAAGTCATAAATATTTTCTTAGGTATGAAGAGGCCTCAAAGAAAAATACATTAAATTAAAATTCAACTCCTAAAACCAAAGTTAGCTCAAAAGGTTCAATATTCTAAAAGCCTTAGTGGGATTGGAAAAATTGGTCTTAATAGATTGTTTCAGAAAGGAAACGTTACAAGAAACTAAAATATAATTGTAAAATAATACTAAAGGTTGAAAGCCTCTCAAGAAGTCTCAAATGCAAAAATTAAGAAAATTACTTCGATAAAATTTGAAGAATAAAAGGAAAGTTGCCTCAGTAAAAATTCAAGTAAGTATTATGTGATCCTTACTATAGCTCTAAAAATATGGAAGTAACTTATTTGAAAAAGTTGCATTATGGACATCAAGTGTCTTTGTATCTTATAAAATAACTGGTATGACATATTGAAGAACTATATCACTCTTGAACTATAAAAACTCGTTTTCTGAAAGAAAATGAAAGACATATCACTATCATAAATAAAATGTTAATAAACAAAGTTTGATTTAGTGGAAGAAAGATTGTGCTAATCCTCAAAACACTTGGAGATTTGATATAAACAAAAGTTTGAATCTATGGAATCAAAGTGTTCAACTCATCCAAACTTTCTTTGGTATGTCCAATAGTTCAAAATCCTCTTTGTGGCACAAGTCCATGGAAGATTCAAATCTATGTTGTAAGCACAATACCAAGACTGACTCAAGGAGACACATTTTAGAATGTTGAAATACACAGAAAATAACTCATTCAAGCAAGAAAAATCAAGTCTGTTGAAAATTGAAGCTACAAATTCATGTATTGGAAAAATTAGTTTCCTCCTCAAGTCTAATAGAGCCTTGCAACTATTTTTATTCATCATATATGTTTATGTTGAGAGAGATCATGAGCTACAAACACAATATAATGTACTCTATTCAATTGGGTCTTATTGCAAAATCCAGAATAAGTTTTCAATATGGAAGATGAAAGATATTTTAAATTTTGAATATTGAGGCATCTACGGTTTTTAAACCCTATAAAAAATATTAAACTACAAAACCCTAGGAAAAAAATCCTTATACTGATCGTTTTCACTGAAAGAAGAAAACCTAGGAAGGAATGGCATCAAGGGAATGATGTGGTCAAAGTTGCAGACATATACAAGATAACTTAATATCAAGAGGGTGCATGTTAGAAATCAATACAATATTGGGGGGATGAAACAATATTGTAATAATTTCAAACTTTCTTTTCCTTACACAAAATATTAGGAAATAAATGAATACGTTAGTAATTAATTCAGATAAGCATGGAAATAATCAACATAATACACAAAATATCTTCAAATTATTTATTCAATTTACTTCACAAAGGCAATATGCTACCTGTTGTTATAAATTTCTCTGACTATGATGAGAATGAATCTACTACTCCCTAATTTATCAGCTACAAGTGAAAGGATCTACAATCCCTAAGTTTATTAGCTACCACTTAAAGGAGATCAAACCCCTAACATTTACCAACTACTACTGGAACAAGATAAAACCCCTAGTCCACAAGCTACCACTTTCTTGAACTCAATTATTAATCTTTCATTCCATTTTCAAACTAAAATTACTCACCATACACACCATCAAAACACTTTCAAAAACTTATGATAACTAAAAAAACACCAAACACAACAAGAACATCAATCCATCTCACACACTAACAACCACAATCTTACGAATTCAATTCTAATTATAAATAAATTTTTAATGTGTTAAGGCCTTAGAAATTTGTGGCAACAACAAGGGGGATAACCACCCGGTCCAGACCTTAAAGCAGTTCCTTTTCCGTTTGGGATAGTGGCTCCGACTGGGTGTAATTAGACCAGTTTCCCAGATTTGGGTTTTGTATGATTGTTGGGTTTTTCTCAAATGATTGGCAAGAAGAATAACTAAAAACTAAAAAAAAATCATTCTAGAATGCAAAACTTTGAATTAAGTCTAATCTAATCTAAACCGGGATAATGCTAATTTTATGCGATATAGAATGATATCTATTCAGTATGTGATGATTTAGATCAATCACAAACTTAATAGAATTAATACTTTTGTAAGATGATTCTTTTGAGAAATAGTTAATCAAAAGAAGATGTGAAACATATCACATATATTCTGATGATCATATATAAAACAAATCAATTTCTATCCTTATATCGTACAATAGTGCAACTAATATTTCAAACAAAAACAATTGATTTCATACATAATTCATGAAAGCTAGACTTATCACTAATGTTTAAAATAGAGCTTAGCATACATGATAATAGTACTAGATGTGTATTGTCCTGTTCATTATCAGTGATAATAGGCCACAATCAATCTTTCTATCAATTAGTCTTTCAGAGAATACAAAAGTGCATTAACAGTGATCATCAAAATGATGTATAACTGACAAGGTCATGTTCCATCATTTTGTCAAGGCATCCACAAACTTAAAATAAAGCATTATTTGTAAATGTTCTCAATAGAAATTCTGGACCCTTCTATAAATGCATGAGAAGGGTTTAAATACTACATTAACTACTTACAAAAATATATTATACAAAATATCCTATGAGGTGGTTTCAAAAAACCTTCGTCATTCCTAGTGTCTAATTGCTAAAATTGAAATTATTAAAAACAAACTAAATTATAATCATGCTCGATGATAGATTACTGCCAGCTCTACTTTTCTACTCACAAATATTATATATTGGTTGAACTTGTGGATGCTTCCCAAACTATGTCTTCATCTGCCCAGTAAATATAGCATCAAGTAAAAGTGGCTACATTTTTTGTATGGAATCCAGAGAACAATTCAATGTCATTATTTGACTATGAGGCTTAACCAGTAGCTGCCAATACACTTCCCAATCAGTCTTTTTTAGCTAAGCAAGCATTTCTTCTCAGAGTTGACCTGTGTTTTTCCAACTTTTCTCTAAATTTCTGAGATCGGGAATTGATTTGTGATTTCGTTCTTTAATCAAATCGGAGGTATGCAACATGTGGTTAATCATTTTAACAATACTCTTTGATATACCTGCTGCTCTGGCTATGGCCAATTATGCCTCTTTTACTTGTGCATCCTAGTCAGTAAAAAGGATATCTTTAAAAGTTTCTTTGATCTTTGGGAGACTTGACTTTCTCCCTTCCTCTGAATCCTGCCATTCAATATAATCAGAAATTTTGTATTGAGTTCATTAAATTCAATTCTCCAGTCAATGACTGTATTAGTCAACTATTCACTCATTTCCAAGTGTGGGATTATGTCTAAAATTTTTAAGATAAACAATTTTTTTTGTTTTGAGAGTAAGGCATTTAATGCCAATGCTTCTCTTATGAATTCCTATGCAGTAGGAATACCTTCATATTTTGTAAGTTCTTCTCTCAATTCTTTAATCAGTGTTTTTTTTCTAGATAAGTCATTTTCATTACTTATCTTAAGCACTTCCATATCTTGCTGAAATTTGAGGAGTTGCTACTCTACCTTCTGATTCAGACTGTTCCTTTCTTCATCCAGTTGCTACTGTACCTGCATTATTTTATCATATTTTTCTTGAACAAAAATGGATACTTCGGCTGCCTTATCCATCGTTGCAGTAGTGTATGCTCCAGCAAATTGTGATAGCCGAGTCAGATTTTCAATTGGATTTGGAGTGTCTCTCCATACAACTTCCATAACTTCATTTCTTGGGGGTGTTTCAATCTTTGTTTTTTTTCTCTATTTCCTCACTACAACTTTATGAAGAGGGCTATAGAATATATCAAGTGGAAGGATATCAGTCACCTTCAGAACAATCTCATCAGTAGGAAACACAGTAATGACTTTTGTATCTTGGGAGGTTATTCCGGGACTTTCAATGCTTTCTTTTGCTGAAACTATTTGTCCCTGTGGAGTCTGAAATTCTGTATTTTTCTGTGAAGATGATACCTTTGGGGTATTTATCAATGTGTTGCTAGCTGAAGTCCAAAATTTATCTAGTTCACTTTGATTTTGTGAATCTATTTGTTTTGCTGTGATTTCTTTGCTTGCTTCAGTTATATAACTAGTAACCAAGACATTTTGAGGGATATGTCTAAGTCTTTGTTCTCTGTACTCATTGAATCTCTGTAATTCTTCTGGATTTAGATTCAATTTGAAAAAATCTTGAACTTCTTCAAAAGTTCTAACAGATTGCAAAATGTATTCAAATCTATCATGTGTGTGTATGATAGGTATGATTTTAATCGGCTGAGTAAATTTATTAGCAATCTTCTCCGGGTCGAACTGCCATGAGGGTAAAACAGGGAGCTTCAAAAGCTCAATCTTCTGACATTATTTCAATGCATGATTGAAGTTTCTGAGGGTTAATGTACCACATTGAATTGGAAAACTTGGCCATAAATATTTTTTATTGTCTTTCAAAGATTTAGTAAGTCCATTACCAACAGTTTGGTAAGTGACTTCTCTCGCCATTAATTTATCTGAAACATATAAAGGAAGAACATGTGGAGGAGCGGAGCTTCCAAATACTCTAATGTATGAAAATGATTCTTCAATAAAACATCTCCCTAACATTTGAAGGTGTGAAATGACTTCCTTAGTGAACCTAGGGCTCACTCTATCAAACATTAATTGATGTAACAATAATACAACTCCATAACATAGCCTATGAAAATGTGGTGCATAATTATGCTCCCATATCTCTTTATGAATCAAATGAATAGGGGTGGGATCCTCAGGAGTCCATTTCCAACCCATAACTAGAAAACTGGTAGAAAAAAAAATAGCATAAAAAACATATGCACTCATGAAAAATTGGGGGATGGGTTTGGAGGAAGAAGCTCTTGTCTGGCGATATTCTTTAATTGCTTTAGCTAGATTTTCATAAAGAATGGTTGCCCAATTAATGATGTGGTAATTAATAGAGGAATCAATCATGGGAAGCTAATTTATGGATAATATGGTATTATTAGGGAGACCATATAATCTACATAGCATCGAGGCTACAAAATTGTAGGGATTTTCCAGTGAGGTGATAAGAAATGTTGTACCTTAAGTGACAATTCCTTAGCTGTGAAAAGGATTGTGCTTAAGACATTATCTGTTTGTGTCACAAGTGATTATTATATATCCGTCTCTGTATTAAAACCCCTAAACATTGATTCTGTAACTTTCAAATATCAAACCCATACATGTTTCTGCAATTCCATATTCCAATTATGCTGAAATGAATGGATGGAAGAAAATGAGAAGAGGATTTCAAACTGATATGCTGTCTAAAACAGAATCTACCATTTTAAAATCCAGAAGAATTATGTAAAGATAAAGTTAAAATAGAGGAGTGCACATTAAGGTTTGTTTAACTCTTAAATACACATGTATAAAGAGACCCGCTGCTCAAATTACTCTATTTCATTCATAGATATGAAAACATTATGTAAACTGGATAAACTTTCAACATAACCAGAATAATAGAAACTTGCATACTTCTTTCATTGATTTGCAATTCTCAATACAAAATTATGCTTCAAGGTTCAAAAACTCGGAACCTTCATCTTTCTTGAAATTGTCTTTAAATACAGTATCACAAGTCAGTTTCCAGTAACGAAACTGATTCTAATTGCCCTAACTAATTATAACTGCTTGAACTACTGACTGTTACGGAGGCATATGCCTCAAAAAGGTTTTATTACATTTACATGATTTTGAGAAATAGCATAATGAGAATTTGAAAACTTCTAATCTATGAGAACATCTACTCCTAAAGCGGTTGTTGAATCAACGGCTACCTTTGGTTGAGCCGCTGGGACCTCTTTTGTTGAATCTATTGAAAATTTATTGCACTTCTTCCATAGCTCATTTTGAGTTGTTGAGGAATTTTTGAAACTTTGATATTCTATCCTGAACGCCACAATTTGATTGTGTGTAGGTTTTCCTGTAAAGAGAGTCTTCACCATCCATAGCAAATTGAAATTCCTATGCAAGAAGTTAAACAAAGTTTCCCCTTTTAAGATCTGGGTCTTTTCGTGTCTATTATCTTCCTTACTATTTGCTAATGTTAACTGATCTTCATAAAACTTCCATGACATGATATTTTCTTTCTCGGTCCAGCATTAAGGTAAACCTGTTCTGGTCAATTTTTCAAATGATATATCAAATTTCTTTACTGTCTCCTTGATTCCTAGTAACCTTTTCTCTGCAACCTTCTGAAGATCATTCTTAATTATCATCTTATTAACTTCCTCAGCATAAAAGTATCTGTCTTGTATTCCAATATCTTCTAATTCTTCGTCTGATTTGGAATTAATAAAATTTATAAACTTCCTAGCCCAATTTTCTCTTTTAATGGCCGTCCATTTTTCAGATAATATCTCCTCTTCATGTTCTGAGATGAGGTTTTTCTCTTTAGCAACTATATTCAGGGAATTCCAATTTGACCTCATTTCTGAAATAATCTCACCCCAAATGATATCTTTAGCTTTAATAAGTGAGATATTACCTTTTAAATTCTCCTTGAGATCTTTAATTTCATCTTCAGCCTTTTGTAATTTCTGCTTATTCTCATCCACTTTATCTTCTAGTGCCCGCATGATCTTGGTGGCCATTTATAGCTCTGATTGAGCCTGCTTTCGATCTCGTTCTTCCATCTTCAATTATGTACTGAGATGAACAATTCGTGCTTGAGGGTCTGCATTACCTGTAGGAAAAAAAAATGTACAAGTATGATTTTCAATATGGTTTTGTAATGAAATAGTAGACTGTTTTACTTTAGTTAACTCTTCATCTTTCGTCAACAATTGCTGACACAATTCTTCTTTCTCTTTTTCCACCTCTGCTACTTCTACAGCCATTGAATGTTCTGTAGCAGGTAACTTCAGCTTTCTTCTTAGGGTGGATATCTCTATTTCTGCACTCTTCATGAGCTTCTGCACTGCAGCCTTGTCATTCGGATCCACACCAATCTTCATGATAATCTTTTTTAACTCTTCGTTTTGAACTAATAAGGCCCTTGAATTGGCCTTTTCCATTCTAAACTATTTGATAACTTTTGCAAGCATGTTTTCAGCTTTAACCACTGTGGCATTAGTCTTGGTTAAATCATTAACAATTAACTGTCCAGTCTGCATATGAAGGTTCATCTTATCCCACAGTGGGATCTTCTTTACATCCATAGTTATAAGTACCTCATTGAAACTGCTTGAAGATCCAAGTGACATCCCCGTTGGATGTGTTAGAGCCATTCTGAATTGATCCTTTTCAAGGTCCGTTATAGTCAACAACCTAGTCTGATCAGTAGCTATATCATGCTCTGCCTGAGCCTCTACATTAGCTTTTATTCTCTGATTTCTTTCTTCAATCTGTGTAAATATTTGTTTGACTGAAGGCATCTTCTCTGAGTGAAGTTCATGGCCTCTAGGAGAAGAGGGGACATTTTTTTCTTCATTGATATGGAAGGTAAAATCAGGTGAGTTTGAAGAATGATCTTCAGCCAATTTGGTTCTCTTTTCCTCTCTCGGCTCTTCATCATCTACTTCAACAACATCATCCCTACATCTTTTATTTGCCCAGTTATAACAAGTGTTTGAATACTCGTTTTTGATGCACTTAATTCGCCTGGGTTTTCCAGCTTCTCCTGATCAGGTCTTCTTACGTGAAAAAACGCAGAATATCTATTCTCAATCTTCTCTGGGAAATCACTCTATGTGGATCATATGACCATTTTTCTCCTAGTAGCAAATGTGTCTCTTCCAACATTTTAGAAACTTCATCAAAAGCTTGCCTCATATTAACCACGAAGGGTCCTACACTCATAGGCAATTTATACATAAAACCTTTCTTCATGGGAAGAAAGTGCACCTGATCCACATTAAGGCTTTGTCTTATGAATTCCAAGGCGAAAAGCCGCATAGTTACAAAAGTCGGGAGCCTATAAGGTTCAAAACTGGCTCCATACAATCTTATTTATGAATATTCTTCAAAAACAAACCAATCTCTGAATATGCGACTGGGTCCTAACTGTAGAAATTCTCGGGCTTTTGGTAGAAAACATGGAGGAGTGACTCCATTCAAAATTATATAAGAAATAGACATATAATGACTAGAAAACTCAAATAACCCTGCTTCATTTCCTTCTTTTCTAGTCATGTCAGTCCAAAATAAAACTGATTGCTTTTGCTTGTTAACATCAACTATATTCAACCCCAAACTCATAAATTATTCGAAATTTTGATATAAAAATAAATACACAATCAATGATGGGAATTTAAAGAAACCTGTAAGAGGAAAGGTCATCAACTAAGAATTTACAATATCCTGCCAGAAAGATGGAATGTCGAGAACAACCCCTGGTTTCATCATCAGCGCATACATTCCCAATACTGATTTATCGATTGTATGGTCATTGCCTTTGCCCAAAATCTCTACAATGCAACTCAGAATTGGTCTATACTCAGCATTGAACAATTCCAAACTAAATTCTTCTCCTTCTAGTTGAGCTTCCTTTGAATTTGGTCTCAATTAGGACATACATTGGTCAAATTATTCATTTGAAAGGTCCTCAAAATAACGAGCCAATGAATCTTCGGAGAATTGCAGTGGTGACTTGTTTTCAGGAAAACATAATGCTTGGCAGATTAACTGCGTCGATACCTGCAAAAAATTTTCTCCCTGCGAATTCATTATGAAGCACTTACCAGGACACATTGAAGAGACCAGCCATGAGATAAACTCGGGAAAGAAATGGGCTTTTGGGATACAGGCAGGCAATATACCGGAATTCTTCATGGCAGAAAAGAATGGGGATTTCTCAGCATTTAGGGTCACTTGATTATACAATAAGGGATGATTTACAGAAGACAAGGTATCCTAGACTTCTTTTTCACTGTTCATGAGGGAATTGAGGATTGACGAACCAGATAGAAAGACTCGTTTTTCCATGGCTTAACAGACAACTGATAGCAAACGGAAAGGTGACGGTGATACAGCTCGAAAGGGGGAAAACGACAGCAGGTACTTTGAAAATGGGGTAAAAAGAACCTTTTAACAACTGCACAAAGCCATGTTAAATGCCTGGAGTGATTTGTAAAGCCGCTGACGTGGGGGTACAACTGTCTTCCACCTCGTTTTATGACATCACCGTGGGGGCTGTTGAAGTACGGCGGAAAATTTTTAGTTGCCCCCCCCGCAATGCATCCACGCCATCTATCAACTTTTACCCATGGTCAAACGGGTCAACTGTGGGGGCAGCTGATCCATTAACTCATTAAATCTTCACACCTCCACAATTCATCTCCGCTCATAATCTTCAAGGCTTCTTGCTTCCGCTTTAAAACTTGCTCGATTTTTAAACATCAAACGATAACACGAATCCAAATAAAGTTTAATAATAAACTTAATTGGTAACGAAATTCAAAAATATTTCTTTTTCATGCTATAGTATACATTATACCATAACATATACTCTTTTTTTTTTAATTCAGATCTTTTTTTGCTATTTTTCAATTTTCAAAATTAAATAGAAAAGGATATGCAAATGATCCACAACATCTGGCTCCACCTGGGGATAGTGTTTTTGCCACGAAACACTAATAACCTGCAGATTAGTGCCTTCACTTCAGGCATGGAGTCAAAAATTTCTTGATGAAATATGTACAATGATCACACCGAATATACGCAATGATGGTGAAACAACTCTTTTAGTGCCGGAAATAATGCTTTAGATATTGCCCATTCATAGGCATATATAGTACTTCCCCTTCAAGATTTTCCAGCATGAAAGTATTATTCATCCTGACTTCATTAATTTTGAACGGACCATACCACAAGGGATCAAATTTTTCATGTTTCCCTTTGTCTTCCCTTCGGGTATCCCATCTCAACACAAGGTCTCCTTTTTGAAACATGACTTCTTTTGCTTTCCTTTCAAATATTGTCTTCATTTTTTGCTGATAAGTAAGCAAATTCTCCCGAACTTTATTTTTGTTTTCATTTAGCTCCATTACATTATTCATTCTTCTAATCATGGCATTAGGTTCTTCTTGAGCATCTTGAAGGAAAGAAATCACAGGCTTCACCAACTGGGTGGGAAACAATGCCTGAGTCCCATATACTAGTTCATAAGGTGACTTACCAGTGGATCTTCTAGTGGTCATCCTCATTGCCCATAGCACAAAAATTAGCTTGAAATCCCAGTTCTTTTGGTTTTCATTTATTGTCCTTTTCAGAATTCTTACCAATGTTTTGTTAGAAGATTCTGCCAATCCATTCCCCTGTGGATGATAAGTTGTAGAATGAGACAATATCACATTTTAATTCTGACAGAAATTAATAAACCTGATTGAGTTGAAAACTTGTGCATTATCTGTCAAAATCTTTACTGGACATCCAAAACTGCTAAAGATATTTTCTTCTAAAAACTTCATAACAACTAAATCATTTGCCTTCCTGGTAGGGATTTCCTCCACCCATTTTGTAAAATAATCTGTAGCAGTAAGAATCCACTTAAATTTCCCATTGGATGGTGAATTTATTTCTCCAATGAAATCCAATCCCCATTGTCTGAAAGGTTCTTCAATAAAAACAGGGAGAAGAGGTAAAGGGGCTAAATTTTTCTTTTCTACAAACACCTAGCATTTCTGACAACTTCTGACTGCTTTATATACATCAGCGAACATATATGGCCAATAGAAACCTGATTTTAAAATTTTATGAGCAGTTACCTTCCAACAGTAGTGATCCCCACACAAGCACTCGTGATATTCTCTAATTACTTCTGAAACTTCCTCCTCTGTCAAACATAACAACAACACTCCAACAGGATATTTCCAATATAGCTTTGCTTCAATTATGACATAAGGTTGAGCTTTGAGTTTTAAAGCTCTGTATTTAGCTCTATTTATTGAAGGAGGACAAGAAAGAAAGCATAAATAACGAACAATATCTTTGTACCAATCTGAGCACAGAAATTTATATTTAATTGCTGACTTTGCCTGAATGTCACCTATTTCTTCATTGACTTCCTCTATAGGTGCCAATAAATTAATTCCCAGTGCTTGGAAATTTGACTCTGTTAATAATTTTTCCAGCCCCAATCCTTTAATCAACTTTGTTGGTTTAACATCTAGATCATATTCTTGGATTTTATCAATCCATTTGCCCCTTTTCCTGTCCACATCACTCTGTACCAAAACATCTTTTACAACATAATTAGGAACATATGCTAAAATTTGGGAATGAAGAACATAGGTTCTAAATGCTTTCAATGCTTTCACTAGAGCATATACTTGTTTCTGCAATATATTATACTTCAACTCTGCATCTTAGAGCACCTTACTGAAATACGCTACAAGTTGTTCACATTTTTCTTCATTTCTCTGTAATAAGACAACAGCAATTGTTGAGGAAGATGCAAATGAGAAAATTTGAAATGGCTTCAGATAATCTGGACTTATTAGAACAGGTGCTTCCTTTAGAGCTTCTTTAATTCTTTGAAAATATTCTCTTGCTTCTTTGTCCCACTTCTTCTCTACATCCTTTTTCAACATGTCTGTTATTTTCTTGACAATATCTGCGTAATTAGGAACAAATCTTCTCAGAAAATTAATTTTCCCAAGGAATCTCTGAATATCTTTCTTACTTCTGGGCAATGGAATTGACTGTATTGCTTCGACTCTCGCTGGATCAATCTTCACTCCTTGTTTAGAAACAATATGTCCCAGCAGTTTACCCTCCTCCAGAGCGAACAAAGACTTTTTAGGATTTAGCGATAATCCATATTTTCTACATTTCAAGAAGGCTTTTTGCAAATGCTGTAGATGTTCTTCATCAAAGTTTGAAGAAATGGTGACATCATCTAGGTAAACAACCACAAAGTTATCTCCTACAAATGCAATATCCATTTCTCTTTGGAATGTGGCCCCTGCTTTCATTAAGCCGAATGGAATCCTAGCATACATGAATGTACCCCAGGGTGTAGTGAAAGCAGTTTTCTTTTGATCTTCCTTCTCCACAGCAACCTGGTTATATCTTGAAAAACCATCTACCATTGATAACCTGTACGCTCCAGTTACTTTTTGCAAGACAAAATCCATCTTCGGCAAAGGATAATTATCCTTCAATGAAGCCCTATTCAAGTTCCTGAAATCTACACACAGCCTTATCTCTCCATTCTTCTTTCGGACTGGTACCAGATTGGAAACCCAATCAGAATATCTGAGAGGAACAATTATTTTAGCTTGCAGCAATTTCTTTACCTCCTTTTCAATCGGGGCCAACAACAATGGATTGATTTGTCGAAGTTTCTGCTTATGTGGTTTGACTCCCTCTTTCAATGGAATTTTATGCTGAATAATACTCTTATCATAAGTCTTCAGGTCATCATATGACCAGGCAAATACATCCTCAAATTATTTGAATAGATCTACGTACCTTTGTTTATAGTCCTTCGGAAGGCGTTTGAACAATTTTACCATTTTAGGCTCATATTGAGTTCCCAAATTACAATATTCCACATTATTATCTTGCTGTGCTTTCTTCTGATTTATTGCCACATCATTAGCATCAAACAACCTTTCGAGGGGTACCAGACCTCTTGGTAGAACATTGTCTTTCAGCTGAATAATCTGCTGATCACCAATCTTCTTTTTCAGAGTCTTAGATATATCAGCCGAGTCATCTTCATCAGTTTCCAAATCAATTTGATGATCTTCAATGTCTTCAATCATCAACAAAAATCACTTAATCTGCTCATCATCTTCAAAAACCTGCCAAAGTTGATATTGTCTGGGATCGAAGGTCTATGTCTCGTCTCAATTTCATATCTTAGCCTCGGATTAATTGGAGGCTTGAATGTACTAGCTGCAACTGCTAAAGAATCTGCCATTATATTCTCTTCTCTTGGGACAAAATGTAGATTGAAAGCTTCAAAGTAATTTTCAATTAAATCCCATACCTCATTCCTGTAAGTTCTTAACCTGGGATGCTTGGTTTGACACACATTCTTAATTTGTCTTATGATTAATTCAGAATCACCAAACACAGTCATAGATTGAATTCCCATTTTCTTAGCTGTCTGCAGACTAATGATTAATGCTTCATACTCAGCTACATTATTGGTGGATTCAAACTCCAATTTAAAAGAAAAAGGTACAAGGTTACCTTCTGGAGATACAAAAATGAAGCTAGCTCCAGTGCCTTCTTTAGAATACGCACCATCAAAATTACACTTCCAAAGCTTGTTTGAATGCAGCTTCTTATGTACAATGGCTAAAGGGGGCTTCCCTTGTGACTCTTCAACAAATTCTGCATCTTCATGCAGCATGAAACAAGAAAGATCCTCCTTCTCCTGGCCATAAATAGGTGAATTACCTGCATCTTTCTTGGTAGCAGTTTTTTGAAATCTAGTTTCTCTATACAACCTTCTTTCTTCCACATTAAAAATAAGGATGATAGCATATGTAAAATCTAGCTTCAAAACTCCCCCCAACTTTGCCCCCCAGGATCTAGATAATAACATACCAAATCTGGCTGGAATATCTGCCACTACTACATCCATCATAATGCTCTTGGCTGGAATTTGAGCTAATGAAACAACCATATCCTTAATAAGACCCACACACTTCACCCTTTTTGAATCAAAAGAATAAAGGTCTCTGTATAGTTTAGTGATTTGTAAATTTAATTCTTTCATCAAAGATAGAGGCATCATATTGTGAGATGCGCCAGAATCCAACATGAAATTATGTACAACAAAATTATGTAACAAAAGCGATATATAAAAAGGAGGAATGGTCGAATCTACCTCTTCAACATGAGGTCCAAAGGTGACTACTAGTTTTTCTTCCTGCAGATTTACTATATCACCCACTTCATCAGACTGTGATAAATTGATAAATTCTGCAATCTCTTTTTTATATCTAGGGGTTTTTATTAATTCAAGAAGAGGAATTTGAATTTTCACTTTCTCCAACTCTTTCAACAAACTGAAAGTTTGATTTTGTTTTGTCAACTTTTCAGGTTCCTCTTGATTTTTATTGGAATTTAGGCCTTGATTCGAAACAATAACAACTTCCTCCAAAATATTAGGGTCCTTAATATTTGTTTGAGAAGCCCCAACTTGCTGTTTTTCCTTCTCTTTTTCTTCATTCATGGGCTTTTTCCCCTTATCTGATTTCTTAATCTAATTTTTCTGTAATGGAGTCGCCATCAGAGCAGGTACTGATTCTGATTCCTTTTCCTCATCATCTTGAGTTCTTAACCTCTTTTTTGACCTCAAATCATATTTTTTATGTAATTCAGATTGCATGAAGTCCGTGAACTATCTGCAATAGTCATCCATCTCTTCTTGATCGAATGAAAGATCAGTTTATTCATCTTCTTCCACTCCTTCCTATGTTTCTTCTTCGGTTTCATCATCTTCCATGTAGACAACAGAAATTCGAGCGTCATCTTCTTTTTCATCATCATCATCTGCTGAGCAGGATGGAGCTGCCTCTATATACAAGGGTGCTTGCACCTGATCTTGATCTTTTCTTTCTCTTTGTAGAATCTACAGGGGCTGTTTTTTATACTGGGGATTAAAAACCCCTCTATTCTGTCTTGCAGGCTTATTATTGTCTATTTCCAACTTCACCAACTTATTAGACAAATTTTTTATGACCTTAGTCATATCGTCAGTTCTCTAGTCATGAGCTGAGGCTTCTTCTTTAGATTTTCTTTTATCTTGAACTTTACCAGCAGCAGACATATTAGCCTCAATCTCTAGAGCATCAGTTTGAATCTGCTCCAAAGTAGGAGACCTTCTTTCTCTCAATGTGAAACTGAACTCTGGTTCAAATGCACCAGTAAAAACGACCCTTGCTCCAATAGGAGGGGGTTTCATTTCAACAGGAAAACTATTATACAATTTATTAAATCTTTTCACAAAATCATTCATGTTTTCATTATATTTCTTCTTTATTGCATTGAATTCTGTCAAAGAATAACCATGGTCCCTTTTTTCACCCCATCTCTCGGTGAAACATCTTTCTAGGGCGTCCCAATCATTTATGGTACCATTAGGAAATCCTTTAAACCATTTCCTTGCCTCTCCACTTAGAGACTGAACAAAAAGTCTCATTACAACGTCCAAATGTTCAACATTTAAATTCTCAGCAAATGTGCAAAATACGGGCAAGTGCTGCTATGCAATTATTTCATCTTCACCAGTAAATCTAGGGAGTAACTTGAGATACTCCTGAGGCATATCATGTAGTGGTTGGGGTAGATTTAATGGTGCATATCTATTCATCAAGAAAGTAGGGGCCGCCATGTTTATGCCTGGATTAACTGCTCCTTGAGCGGGCGTAAAATGAATACCAGTTGTAGGTGGGGGTGAATGAGGTGGAACAACTGATATAGGAGTTGGAGTATGAATGATTGCAGAAGAGCTGGCAGCTGTATGGGGCCGAGTTTCTGTAAAAGGGAAAGACACAAACTCCAAAGATTGCTCTTCTAACGTAGGTTCTTGAAAATGAATGGGTGATGGTGGGGATTCTTTTTCCAAGAAAATGAGTTTCCTGGAAATATTCTTGGATGAGGGAGTACATGAACTACTTCCTGGTGCAAGCAGTGTAGTTTCTGGTGTATCAAATATTTTTGGTTTCTGGCCCTTCTTCGAAACAAGCTTCTCAGGATCAGACAAAACTGGAACTTTTTGCTGACAGGTACACAACCTCGTGTGAGGTTTCTTTGGAGCCAGAGCTATTTTCAAACAAAAACAGCTTACTATTTCTTCCTCTCTGAACAACCAGAGGAAATGTAAAACAAAACCCAGGGAAATCTTCGAACCTTCGTCCCTGGCAACAGCGCCAATTAATGTTGTACCTTAAGTGAAAATTCCTTAGATGTGAAAATTATTGTGCTTAAGACATTATCTTTTTGTGTCACAAGTGATTATTATATATCTGTCTCTGTATTAAAACCCCTAAACATTGATTCTGTAACTTTCAAATATCAAACCCATACATGTTTTTGCAATTCCATATTCCAATTATACTGAAATGAATGGATGGAAGAAAACGAGAAAAGGATTTCAAACTAATATGTTGTCTAAAACAGAATCTACCATTTTAAAATCCAGAAGAATTATGTAAAGATAAAGTTAAAATAGAGGAGCGCACATTAAGGTTTGTTTAACTCTTAAATACACATGTATAAAGAGACTCGCTGCTCAAATTACTCTATTTCATTCATAGATATGAAAACATTATGTAAACTGGATAAACTTTCAACATAACCAGAATAACGGAAACTTGCATACTTATTTCATTGATTTGCAATTCTCCGTACAAAATTATGCTTCAAGGTTCAAAAACTTGGAACCTTCATCTTTCTTGAAATTGTCTTTAAATACAGTATCACAAGTCAGTTTCCAGTAATGAAACTAATTCTAACTGCCCTAACTAATTCTAACTGCTTGAACTACTGACTGTTACGGAGGCACATGCCTGAAAAAGGTTTTATTACATTTAAATGATTTTGAGAAATAACATAATGAGAATTTGAAAACTTCTAATCTATGAGAACAGCTGCTCCTGAAGCGGTTGTTGAATCAATGACTACTTTTGGTTGAGCCGCTGGGACCTCTTTTGTTGAATCTATTGAAAATTGCTTGCACTTCTTCCATAGCTCATTTTGAGTTGTCGAGGAATTTTTGAAACTTTGATATTCTATCCTGAACGCCACAATTTGACTGTGTGTAGGTTTTCCTGTAAAGAGAGTCTTCACCATCCATAACAAATTGAAATGCCTATGCAAGAAGTTAAACACAGTTTCCCCTTTTAAGATCTTTGTCTTTTCGTGTCTATTATCTGCCTTACTTTTTCCTAATGTTAAATGATCTTCATAAAACTTCCATGACATGATATTTCCTTTCTCAGTCCAGCATGAAGGTAAACCTGTTCTGGTCAATTTGTCAAATGATATATCAAATTTCTTCACTGTCTCCTTGATTCCCAGTAACCTTTTCTCTACAACCTTCCGAAGATCATTCTTAATTATCATCTTATTAACTTCCTCAGTATAAAAGTATCTGTCTTGTATTCCAATATCTTCTAATTCTTCGTCTGATTTGGAATTGATAAAATTCATAAACTTCCTAGCCCAATTTTCTCTTTTAATGGTCATCTATTTTTCAGATAATATCTCCTCTTCATGTTCTGAGATGAGGCTTTTCTCTTTAGCAACTATATTCAGGGAATTCCAATTTGACTTCATTTCTGAAATAATCTCACCCCAAATGATATCTTTAGCTTTCATAGGTGAGATATTACCTTTTAACTTCTCCTTGAAATCTTTAATTTCATCTTCAGCCTTTTGTAATTTCTGCTTATTCTCATCCGCTTTATCTTCTAGTGCCTGCATGATCTTGGTGGCCATTTCTAGCTCTGATTGAGCCTTCTTTCGATCTCATTCTGCCTTCTTCATTTCTGTGTTGAGCTGAACAATCTGTGCTTGAGGGTCTGCATTACCTGTAGGAAAAAAAAATGTACAAGTATGATTTTCAATATGGTTTTGTAATGAAATAGCAGTCTGTTTTACTTTAGTTAACTCTTCATCTTTCTTCAACAATTGCTGACACAATTCTTCTTTCTCTTTTTCCACCTCTGCTACTTCTGCAGCCATTGAATGTTCTGTAGCAGGTAACTTCAACTTTTTTCTTAGGGTGGATATATCTATTTCTACACTCTTCATGAGCTTCTGCACCGCAGCCTTGTCATTTGGATCCACACCAATCTTCATGATAATATTTTTTAACTCTTCGTTTTGAACTGATAAGGCCCTTGAATTGGCCTTTTCCATTATGAACTATTTGATAATTTTTGCAAGCATGTTTTCAGCTTTAACCATGGTGGCATTAGTCTTGGTTAAATCATTAACAATTAACTGTCCAGTCTGCATATGAAGGTTCATCTTATCCCACAGTGGGATCTTCTTGACATCCATAGTTATATTTACCTCATTGAAACTTCTTGAAGATCCAAGGGACATCCCTGTTGGATGTGTTAGAGCCATTCTGAATTGATCCTTTTCAAGGTCCATTACAGTCAACAACCTAGTCTCATCAGCAGCTATATGATGCTTCGCCTGAGCCTCTACATTACTTTTTATTCTCCGATTTCTTTCTTCAATCTGCATAAATATTTGTTTGACTAAAGGCATCTTCTCTGAGTGAATTTCATGGCCTCTAGGAGAAGAGGGGACATTTTGTTCTTCATTGATATGGAAGGTAAAACCAGGTGAGTTTGAAGAATGATCTTTAGCCAATTTAGTTCTCTTTTCCTCTCTCGGCTCTTCATCATCTACTTCCACAACATCATCCCTACCTCTTTTATATTCCCTTTCAGTTATAACAGGTGTTTGAATACTCATTTTTTATGCACTTAATTCACCTGGGTTTGCCAGCTTCTCCTTATCAAGTCTGCTTACGTGAGAAAACGCAGAATATCCATTCTCAATTCTTCTCTGGGAAATCACTCTATGTGGATCATATGACCATTTTTCTCCTAGTAGAAAATGTGTCTCTTCCAACATTTTAGAAACTTCATCAAAAGCTTGCCTCATATTGACCACGAAGGGTCCCACACTCATAGGCAATTTATACATAAAACCTTTCTTCATGGGAAGAAAGTGCACCTGATCCACATTAAGGCTCTGCCTTATGAATTCCAAGGCGAAAAGCCGCATAGGTACAAAATTCGGGAGCCTATAAGGTTTAATACTAGCTCCATACAATCTTATTTCTGAATATTCTTCAAAAACAAACCAATCTCCGAATCTGCAACTGGGTCCTAACTGTAAAAATTCCCGGGATTTTGGTAGAAAACATGGAGGAGGGACTCCATTAAAAATTCTACAAACAGTAGACATATAATGACTAGCAAAATCAAATAACCCTGCTTCATTTCCTTCTTTTCTAGTCAAGTCGGTCCAAAATAAAACTGATTGCTTTTGCTTGTTAACATCAACTATATTCAACCCCAAACTCATAAATTTTTCGACATTTTGATATAAAAATAAATACACAATCAATGACGGGAATTTAAAGAAACCTGTAAGAGGAAAGGTCATCAACTAAGAATTTACAATCTCTTGCCAGAAAGATGGAATGTCGAGAACAACCCCTGGTTTCATCATCAGTGCATACATTCCCAATACTGATTTATCGACTGTATGGTCATTGTCTTTGCCCAAAATCTCTGTAATGCAACTCAGAATTGGTCTATACTTAGCATTGAACAATTCCAAACTAAATTCTTCTCCTTCTAGTTGAGCTTCCTTTGAATTTGGTCTCAAGTAGGACATACATTGGTCAAATTATTCATTTGAAAAGTCCTCAAAATAACGAGCCAATGAATCTTCAAAGAATTGCAGTGGTGACTTGTTTTCAGGAAAGCATAATGCTTGGCAGATTAACCGTGTCGATACCTAAAAAACGTTTTCTCCCTGCGAAATCATTATGAAGCACTTACCAAGACACATTGAAGAGACCAGCCATGAGATAAACTTGGGAAAGAAATGGGCTTTTGGGATACAGGCAGACAGTATACCGGAATTCTTCATGGCGGAAAAGACTCGGGATTTCTCAGCGTTTAGGGTCACTTGATGATACAATAAGGGATGATTTACAGAAGACAAGGTATCCTGGACATCTTTTTCACTGTCCATGAGGGAATTGAGGCTTGACGAACTAGATAGAGAAACTTGTTTTGCCATGGCTTAACGGACAACATATAGCAAACGGAAAGGTGACGGTGATACAGCTCGAAAGGGGGAAAATGACAGCAGGTACTTTGAAAATGGGGTAAAAAGAACCTTTTAACAACTGCGCAAAGCCATGTTAAATGCCTGGAGTGACGTGTAAAGCTGCTGATGTGGGGGTACAACTGTCTTTCACCTTGTTTTATGACGTCACTGCAGGGGCTGCTGGAGTATGGCGGAAAATTTTTAGTTGCCCCCCCCCCCCCGCAATGCATCCACGCTGTCGATCAACTTTTACCCGTGGTCAAATGGGCCAACTGTGGGGGCAGCTGATCCATTAACTCACGAAATCTTCACACCTCCGCAATTCATCTCTGCTCATAATCTTCAAGGCTTGTTGCTTCCACCTTAAAACTTGCTCAATTTTTAAACATCAAACGATAGCACGAATCCAAATAAATTTTAATAATAAACTTAATTGGTAACGAAATTCGAAAATATTTCTTTTTCATGCAATAGTATACATTATACCATAACATATACTGTTTTTTTTAAATTCAGATTTTTTTTTGCTATTTTTCAATTTTGAAAATTAAATAGAAAAGGATATGCAGATGATCCACAATAGGATACATACCCGATTTCTCATGTTTGAACTTGTTATCCAGTTTACTCCAACCTTGAATTGTCTTGAAAGGGTCCTCATTTTTCTTTGCAAATTTCTCAACAAATCTATTATCATAGATGTCTTGTTGGTCGGGTAGCCTGTACATGAATTTCAAATCTTTAGCTCTGAAAGAACCTAAGATCTCATTCTTAGCGGTTCTTAATTGTCTGTCCTTGATTTTTGAATTGTCAAGCACCCACCTAATCATGTCGGTATACGGTAAAAGAGTGGACCTTTCTGGTATCCTATGAAGGAAGGAGCATGCAATATCTTTAAATTGTAAATTTGAGGGTGTTGCATCATCAAAAATTGCCTTGACCTCCACTACTTTAGGTTCTTCATCTTCAATAATAGTATAGATATCTTTCCACTTTGTAGCACCTCCATCGGTAGTGCAGACCGTATCTAATACTATCAGCGACATTTCTATGTATTCCACTTCTGCAACAGTCTGTTTGTCGTGGTTCTGCATTACTTTGCGTATGGACATATCTTGAAGGAAATTCCATATTAAAGATAGAGTAATGATCAAATGATGAAAGATATATTGAAATGACCAGTTTTGAAAGAAAAGATCCGAGAAACATCTATGTCATTAATTAATCGCAACGAATCAATAATTGTTTGCAT
This sequence comes from Pinus albicaulis, assembly GCA_034641835.2. Taxonomy (NCBI): domain Eukaryota; kingdom Viridiplantae; phylum Streptophyta; class Pinopsida; order Pinales; family Pinaceae; genus Pinus; species Pinus albicaulis. The sequence goes on from MU968411.1 coordinate 105,975,664, forward strand.
TGGGATGATAAAACACACTTAATAGTTCTTGACATGATTTATTTTCACATAAAACCTTTATTTAAATCTATCAAATCTATTGCATTGTGCCCTTTGAACCTATATTTATGAAGCACATTACATTTTGTTTATGCGATATGCGATTTCATGATACTGCGAAATCGCAAAATCGCAGTATCAGAATATTGCAAAATCGGAGTTGTTGCAATATCAAAACTTTGGTAAAGTTTGCTTAAATTTTCAAACATATATTCACGATGTTCGATTTATGTTTCCGCTTGCGAAACTCCAATCGCTGATCGTAAAATCAGTATTTCATTGTTTTGTTATCTTTTAATGAGAAAATATTATGCAGGATGTGATTTGCAATAGGGTAATCACAAGGATGTTCTATTAATTTCTTTTTGTTTTTTATGTTTTTATTTAATAAAAGAAATAATGTTTTTGGAGTTTGATTTTTTATCTAAAATGAAAAATACATTTTTAAGAAGGGTCCCTATTTCTATTTATTAAAGGTCTAGATTATTTTGAAAATAAAAATCAGGGGAGTTGTTGCATAGCACAATAGAATGATATTTTTAGTTTTTTTCTCTTTAGTTAAATTGTATTTTAATGCTTGCATGAATCATTAATTTTTCCTTTATCCTGATTCTTTCAAGCCTTCTAAATGTTCTCTTCAAGTCTTCAGATAATTTGTACCTGTATGTACATAAATAACTTATCTTAACTACTAATTTTCTTCATTCTAATTTTTTTCATAATTTAGTATAAATTTTATAATTTTGGAGCATCGCCAATGTAAACACCACTCCCACATCTACCCAATTTCACTGGCTTTCTATGGTAAAGATGAGAGGAAGAGCTACTAATACATGAACTGACCTCCAAGCTACACTTATGGAAGTGGGGCCAACAATTGAACCTATCAACCACAAATTAACATCCAACAAGACTTACAAGACACTCAGAGGCTAAATAACCACTCTTAGTGCCTAAATCCTGAGTTGAATATTTATTTCACTAACTTACACTCCCAATTGCACACATAACATAACAACCATGTGATTGCAAGCCACTAGTTGCATGCATAACACTACATCCATGTGATTGCAATCCAATTTTTTTGTTTAGAGTGCAACCCCAGAATCAATGCCACATTTTCAGGGCTTGTCTCTAGACCACTTCCCAAAATTCAATGATACTTTCTAGAATCACAAATGACATGATGAAAAATCCATTCAATCAAAATTAAATAAAAATCTTGACCTAACCAGGCCTAACCATGATATTCATTTCATCAAACACCTTGAGAACATGTAATATATAGGTCATGAAAGCATATCTGAACATGGGGGTATGATAATCATCTAATAATCATCAAGAAGATATAATTACCTCTCATAATAGCTGCAATAACATTTTTTGTCCATGCATTCATAAAAAATTCAAATATTCATCAAACATGTCAAGAGCCATAAACATTATACATCATATAACCAACATATAACCAATAAATAACCTACATATAAACCAACAAATAACCAACATATAAACCATGAATAATTAGCCATAATATCACCATCATGATAAATAAATATGCTCATAGATTATAATAGAAAATATCTCTTATTAACATATGAAAATGCCAACCTAGTTAGGGACTTCCATGTACCATCCGACCATAGATTTGGATAAACCAAATATCTCTTTCAGCCAATCACCCCCATTCGATATTCCAAGAAAGAATGTGGAATGTCGTGGAATAAAAAAAATGATACCAAACCAGGGACAAACCACCTCAACCTCAACCGGTGATTCCACCTCATGGTCGGACATCACTAACACCAACCAAATCGGTCTCTACCCAAGTTGTTCAGGGCTCCATAGCGTTTGTAACTAATAACTCAACCCACAACTACAGCTCTAGTAACTAATAACTCAACCCACAACCTTCTAGGGCTCTAGATATTTTTTCCAACCAAGGCTCCAGGAGTATTAACACAACCCACCAAGGGCTCCGAAGAATTTCAGTCTAACCAAGGCTCCATAACTAGTAACATAACCCAAGTTGTTCCTGGGCTCCAAAGAATTTGTTCCAACCAATGAATCCAAGATCTAGTAACTAAACCCAAAACCATAATGAACCTGAGAACCAATAATAAAAAAACAAGTGAAAAAACCCATAACACCATGTTTATCCAAGAAATGAAATGGCTAGGAAAAACCACTATAAATCGAGGCAACCCTCCATGACAATGACAACACATAATAGAGAAACTACATGCATGTATCATGCATGTCAAAACTAGCAAGGAAATCATATCAAAAACTCGATACATGCAAAGAAATCTTACTATAGTTTTTGATATCTTTGTTCCCTCATGCTTTCCCACTCTCCTTTGCCTTCTTATGCAAATCCAATAAAAAATAAAGTTCTCCAAAAATGCTCCATGAATTCTCTAAATGTGCAAGAGTATGAGAGAGAGAGAATATAATGAGAATGGCAAAGACTAAACTAACAAAATATTTTGAAATGATCCTCAAAAGCCTCTTTTTATCATCGAGGCCTCTATTTTCTTCATTTTCCTTCAATTTCCCTCTCATGCAAATCTGTGTCTCTTCACCTTCCTTTTGTCTTATTTTCCTTTATTTTCATAAAATAAATGCCAATTAATGCCTCTTTACCTTTACCAATGCCTTTTCCAATTTATTTAGCCATAAATAAACTGAAATTGAAACCCACTAGGATGTTTTCCCCACCATTCAACCTGGAATACGAGTCCCATCACCTTGGTCTTATAGTTTTTTACATGGAAACATAACTCAAGGTTGTTACAAACCCCTCTGTCGGGGGATAACACTATCCTCGGTGTTCAATGATGCTTACAACCAACAAAACATGTTGCCTATGGAGATTTATAGCACATCTTGTTGCAATATTTACAATATATCAAATGCTAAAAGAATAACCACCATACTGCTTATGGAGATTTATAACCCAACTCGATGCAATATTTACAATGAAAAACACATATACTCATGCGCATTGGCTTCAACTAGAAAATAATCATATTGTCTATTGAGATTTACAAACACAGTTTGATATAGTATTTACAATAATGTACACATATATACATATGTTCATTTTCTCCAACCAAAAAATAAAATTATGTGATGCCTGCATCAGTAAACAAAGGAATTCAGGGGCTGACACCTCCACCCTCAAAAGTAGTACTAGGATTCACCTCATTCCTAGGAAGTCTAGAATCCATTGCCAAATTCAAGTGCGCATCCATTATAGAATGCTACTATCCTGATGTTACTTTTCCTCTAAATGAAAAGTTACTATCTCATTGTTCCAAGGAACACTCCTAATGTGTTTTTGATTCCATCTAGCAATGATAATGACCAAAACAAATACATTTCCCTGGAATTCCATTCTTTGCTAAATAGTCCCTCAGGAAACCCGGTCACCCCGTTCTGTGTATTCACACACTTTCCAAGTTTTATTGGTATCCCCTTTTCTGCTACACAACCCCTTGGGAGATCCATCCCTTGGCGAGGCTTCCTTGCATCAAAAGGTCCAACAACCAAGGCATATCCCTTCCTTAAAACCATCATACCAGTCATCTCATGCTCATGGAGATCAATGGACACTATTAGGTACTAGTATCACATAATGACCCTGCTCCTAAATTATTTTTACCAGCATATTGTTTCCTGTTCCAATTCCTTTTTGCTGCTATTTCTTATTCTTGCAATCAGTTTCAGCCACTCAGACTAGGAATTTTCCATGCTTTCCTGTATCAAGCACATAATTTTCATAGATTCCAAATGAATTGAAATAAATTAAAATAAGACCCCATTGGTAGCTTCTCAATAAGGTACACCTACAATTCTGTTTACTTCCTATCAAAATAAGTCAAACTAGCTCTTTGATCAAATCATCATGTATAAACATATCACATCCGGTTAGCTCAAAACAAAACCATCATAAATAAAAATCATAGATCACATGCATAATAAAAAATGGAATAAAATATTAATACTTATCCTTCAATCAGTCCTTTTCTTATACCTTTATTCGTTTATGTTTCGTACACACACCAAATCAATTTCCACACCTGGAAAGCACCCATTTCCTTTTTCTCTTCAATCACATACACATACACACAATGTACACCACACACATACAACGAAACATGGAATACAACACCACATAGTACATGCACCTACACTCAACATACAACACATACACCTACACCCAACATACAACACATACACCTACACCCAAAATACAACACAACGTATACACCTACACCCAGTGTATAATGAAATGCATATTCGTACACATAGTACAACACAACGAATACACATGTCACAATACCAGAAATACAAAATGTACATACACAATAGCACATGTACACAACACAACATGTATGACATGCACATAACACCACAGGTATGACATGCACATAATACCACATGTACACAACATGACATGTATGCCATGCACACAATACCACAGATACAATAGTACCACATGTACACAACACCACCTAAACAATGTGTGCACAACACCACATTTACATGATGCCACCTGCACAACATGTACACAACACCAAATATACACAACATGACCTGCTCAATGTGTACACAACATCACAGGTGCACGACACCACCTACACAACATGTACACATCACCACTTAAAAAACATGAACACAACACCATGTGCACACAACACCACATGTATGACATGTACATAATACCACACACACACAACACCACATTTACAACTTGTACATAGCACAACATGTACACAACACCACATCTACAACATGCACACAACACCATATATACACAAGACCCTATGTACAACATGTACTTTGCACCTCACGTATACAACACCGCATCTACAGCATGTACACAACACCATTTGTACATAGCACCACATATACCACATGTAAAAAAAAAAACATCTATACCTAGCACAACATATACAACATGTACACAACACCATCTGTATATGGCACTGAATATACGGCATGGACATCATACCATAGGTACGTAACACCACAGGTACAACATATACAACATATACACCACAAAATTACTACACATCAATAGACCATAATTTATGTACCATGAAACCTAGCCTCTAGTGTCTTTCCACTATCCATGCATGTTCCAACATGTTGTATATCACATTTATTTCATGCTACTTATGTCTCCCTCAGGATTGCATGCCATAGCGTAAACATAGACATATTATAAACACATAATATGAATCATATCCACATGATAATGACCTCATAGATCTATCAGGGATACTCTTTCCACTTCATTCCTCATAATCCAGGAACCTCTTCATGCCATTCATTTGCATAAGAAATCATTCTTCCACAAGCATGATGCATGACGACCCTATCATACAATGACATAAAAGATTCGTATATACATATAAACATTAGCATAAAACAATCATGACCTTAACAACCCTATCAGTAAACAACATACGTACATACATATATACATATATAGATATCAACACAATTAATAGATACCATAAGGTCAAGGTTAAGAGAACTCCCTTTATCCATGCATAGCATGCACAATATTGAGAACAATATATACCAACAGAACCAAGGAGTCTGATGCCTCCAATCCATTTAATTTACCTTTACTGTTACATTTCTCGTGATTTTCCTGTCACCGTCTATTCACCCCAATTCACCCAACCAATCCAACCGGTTTTCATATCCTTACCTTCAGCTGAAATTTACATCCACCAGCTTCATCCAAGTCTTACATTACCTATTTTGCTTCATTAAGCTCCCCCCAAGCTCCATTAATTTTCCTCTTTCCCAACCAATTCCAAGACCCTCAAAACATAAAAAGGTAAAAAGAAGAAGAAAACAAGAAGAAAGCCATGAAATCCAATAACAATAAGACACTAGAATCAAAGTGGCATGAACATGCACCAATCATAAGCAAAACTAAAAATAAAGCGCAAAAAAATCACCAAACATTGAAAGCAAAAAAATTTCAACATATACCATGACTCAACCCCATGGGTTCCTAATACTTCCAAGCAAAAGCTCAACCTGGGCTTTCTTCAAGATTTCATGGCAGCCTACTTTTCCATGCAACCCCCCTACATCATACTACCATAAAAACACAATTGTCAATGCATAAATACATATAACACATACTAGTTACCTTACCTCACTATACCGAGCACACTGCCCTGTAAGTGAACACGTACATTTATCACCTACCAAGGGATTCCAATTCTATGGATTAATCCAATTATAACTAGAAACCAACTCTTATACCTTTCATATAAATTTTCATAAATATATCACATATGAACACAATGTAAAACAAAATTAAGGTTAAGAAGAATTCATGTATTCATGTAAAGCACTTGTTCGTTTGGAATTGCAGTTTCCAAACATAGACAAAGGAATTCTCACCCAATTCCTTTATTTTCCCTTTTTACCTTGTTACAATTGAGTCTTATTACGTGTTATCACATCACCCAACTATTATTTATATAAAAAATCAATTGTTACCTTGTCATGCTAATACCAAACATGTTTCCCTGCAATTGTTCACACATGTTAGACACATGCTCCAAAGATCAAGACATCATGCTAATTAATTTGAAATTATCCTTTACCAATACTAACAACCATGTCATAATATTAATAAAATCATAATCATTAATCATAATACTAAAACTAGCACCCACTTTCACTCAAGTACATATCAGTTGTCTTAGCACATATTGTGTTAGTAAAACCCTCTTAAAACAAGATCATTCCTTCACACAATCTTATAGACACATACTCATATCATGTAATTAATCAAATCTTCAAACAAACTATAAAAATAACATATTAAATAAACCCAATAGACGACGTAATCAAATTCATACCTCAATCTATCTCAAGTGAGGCTATCACATCTACACAAGTCAGTCCATACTAGTATGACACAATATCACAAATATTTTGATTCATACCTACATATCATAACCATATTGCCTGCATAAACCAATCTAGATTAGCATGATACATATAATAAAATTATCTTAAATGAAATGATCATAATCATGATTTGTATGACCAGAATGCATATAACAACAAGTTACTACCCTTCATGACCATCCAATGCATGTGCACATGACCACACTTGTCAACTCGCATCTATCATGCATGTAACCATAACAATAATAAAATGAAAAACATGCTTATAACCACTATGCATATAACAATTATTAAGCATTATACTTGCATTCCAGACATACAAACATGTATGATGATATTCTCTTACCCCAAGGTGTATTGGTGCAACCTCGCTTTGATAATATGTTTCTCCTGCTCTATCTCGACCAACATATCAGCATCATGATGACACAAACTACCACAATGACTATCACAATGCATGCATAACAATCACATAGAAAACTAACATGCATGCATGAAAAAAATTCCATCGATCCAGTCCAAGTGTTGGAACCTGGAAGCTTTGATACCACTTTGTGGTATCAGATATCACCCAAAGAGAAAAAAACCTGATATGATACCACTATGTAACCACCCCTCCCACATCTACCCATTTTCACCATCTTGTCAGTGTAAAAATGAGAGGAAGAGATGCTAAGACATGAACCGAGCTCCAAGCTACACTTATGGAAGTGTGGCCAACAACTGAACCTATAAGCAACAAACTAACATCCTACAGGACTTACAGGACACTCAAAAGCTAAAAAACCATTTATAGTGCCAAAATATTTAGTTGAATAGTTATGTCATTGACCTAGACTCCCCGACATGGGCATAACACTTCATCCATGCGACTGTAGGCCTCCAGCTGCATGCATAACACTACATCCATGCGATTGTCATCCAAATTTCCTAGTTCTGAGCCTACAACCCCATAATCAATGCCACATTTTTAGGACTTGTCTCCAAACCACTACCCGAAACTCAATGAGACTTTATAGAATCATAATTGACATGGTGAAAAATCCATTCAATTAAAGTTTAATAAATTTTCTTTCCTTACCAGGCCTAACCATGAAAGTCATTTCGTCAAACACATTCAGAACATGTAATCTATAGGTCATGAATTCATATCTGAACATGGGTGTCTGATATTTATATGAGAATCATCAAAAAAAATTAATTCCCTCTCATAATATTTGTAATAACATTTTTAGTCCATTAATTCATCAACCATTCATATATCCATCAAACATTTCAAGAGAGATAGACATTATACATCCTATAATCAACATATAACCAACAAATAACCAACATATAAACCATGGAAATGCTACCATAATATCACTATCGTGATCAACACATATGCTCATATATCAAAATAGAAAATACCTCTTATTAACATATGAAAATTCCAACCAATTCCGGAACTTCCACGTACCACTTGGCCATATATTGGCCTAAACCAAATATCTCTTTCATTGAATCACCCTTGTGCCACATTCCAAGCATGAATGTTGGATGTCATGGAATAAAAAAAACAAAACCAAACAAGGGCTTCCAGAGGCAAAACCACCTTAGCCCTCAACCATTGATTCCATCTCATGGTCGTACATCACTAACACCAACTAGATCAGTCTCTACCCAAGTTGTATTGGGCACCAAAGCATTTGTCCCAATCATGGCCTCATAACTCAACCCACAACCTTCTAGGGATCCAGATAATTTTTCCCACCAAGGTTCCAGGATTAGTAACTCAACTCAGTAAGGGATCCAAATTGTTTATCCAACCAACGCTCGAGGAATAGTAACTCAACCTAAGCTATTCTAGGGCTTCAGAGAATTTTTTCCAACTAACAGCTCCATGAACTAGTAACTCAACCCACAGCCATAATGAACCTGAGCACCAATCATAAACAAAAATTTCAAAAAACCACAATACTATGGATATCCAAGAATGAAAAGGATAGGAAAAACCATTGTCAATCCAGGCAATCCTCCATGCCAATGAACACACATAACTGAGAAACCACATGTAGATACCATACATGCAAAAAATAACAATTAAAGCATACATGCAACTTGATACCTTCAAAGAAACATCATTGTAGTTGTCGATCTCAATTTTCCCTTGCACTTTCCCACTTTCCTTTTCCTTCTTTTCCAAATCCAATGAAAACTGGAGTGCTCCAATCATGCTCCAACAAAACTCCAAGATTTCTCTAGGTGTTCAAGAGTATGAGAGAGAGAGAATAGAATTAGAATGCCAAATATTGAACTAAAAAAATATTGTGAATTGATCCCTGGAAGCCTTTTTATCATTGAGATCTCTATTTTCTTCATTTCCCTTCATTTTTCCTTCAATTTCCCTCTCATGAAAATATGTGTCTCTTCACTTTCACTTTCTCCTATTTTAATTTATTTTCACAAAACAAATTCCAATCGATGCATCTTTACCTTTGCCATTTTCCTTAGCTATAAATAAATAGAAAGTGACACCCACTAGGATGTTTTTGCCACCATTTAGTTTGGAATACGTGTCCCATGACCATGGCCTTATATTTTTACATGGAAACTTAACTCGGGATTGTTACAACCAAGTTTATCAAAACAACTAAATTCTTCTTTTAAATATATCCATGTCACTATCCTGCTACCAACTCTTTCTTGCCTTCCTTCTTAAATATTTTAACACACTTTATGTTTGGCATAAAATGCCAAATTTTAGCTATTGATTTGTTTTCGCATTAACTCTTTAACAAAGCCTCTAAACAAAATCTCAAAGTTACCAACCCTTTAATGCTTTAGGATTTCAAAAATGGCCCACAATCACTTTGTTTTAGCCCCAAATAACTTTAAAATATGCTACCAAATATAACTTTGTGGGGCCATTTTCATTATATCCCCGAGGGCTTAAAACTATTTTATAATCTTTTGCGCCCTTAGTCTTCAATTTTGTGTATAACCATGTCTTGGTCCTTTAAGTTCTTATCCCCACCAACTCTTTTCACCACATGTTTTGGTTCGATGTGTCCCACATGGACCCGCCTTGCCATTTGTACTTTGATTATTCATTCTTTGACCTCTATTTTATACACCACTATGTCTCAAAGATTCTCATTTGCACATTTGAATTTCCTTCTAGGACAGTGCCTCTAGAGTGACATGTCCCGAGTGTTTTCTTATTGGTTCATGGATTCAATGTGATATGCCACTATTTACAGGTGCTTATTCAGCCCAATAGTTCCCCTTATGTTTTTTTTTTTCACCTCTGGGACGATACCACGCCATCGGACCAATGTTGCTCATCTAGACCAATCAATGAGAAATCAGGGTGGCATGTACTTCCCCGTTATTTGTTTTATGTCTCAGTGTTGAATAATTTTGGGTGACCTTTCTCTGTGCTCTTTCAAAACCTTCCAGGGAAGCCTTTTCGGGGGGACATCATGATCATTCCACCGATGCCATGTGGTGCCATATGAGTGGTGACATGTGTCAGTCATATTTAGCCCACTATACCACCCAAAAAGGTTGAAAATATATAACACATTTCCCTTGTACCTATTAGCCTTCACAATGTCCCAAGGCTGAGAAAGGATATCGATGGAGATAACCTCAAACCAAGCTTCCATTTTGGTATCTATCGCTTCCAAACTAGAGAGGGATCTCTCTATGAAATCACAACCAAAGGGTTTGACTGGATGAAGAGTGAATTTTAGGCTAGTTAGGTCAGCTCTAAGGTTTTGAAAGTTTAATGGTTTTTCTCTTGGATCAAGGATGCAAACCAAGTAGCTAGGTCAAATTATCAAAGGGTTAGAACTGGAAATATATGAAGGAGCAAGGTAGCAATGCTTTAGTGATGGGCTTAGGGTTTTTTCGATGTAGTGTAGGGTTTTAAAATGAAGGAGGATATTAATGAGCATGTGTCATGAATTCATTAAAACACAAGGAAGAAAACATAAAACAATATTCCCAAACAAAAAAGAGCTTATGAGTAATTCTTCTTATCAAAATTTTAGGAAGATCGCTGAAGAAAATGAGGTATAGAAAAAGAACATGTATATCATTTTTAAAAAACTATAACAGATAAAATACAACATCAAAAACTCACTGCACATGAATTCCTAGATAATAGCTAAAACTGGTCCTTTGAATTTCTGAAGAAAAGAGGAAGCACAAGCCACAATAGTCTGACCCTCTTATGTCCAACCATCAAAATGACTAAGAAATTCATACATATAGAAAAAAACAATTTACCCTCTCTTAGGGGTCGAATCCTAGAGTGGAGGATCATTTCACATGATTCCCTCACCTAAAACCTAAATACTATGGATGTTAACCAAACTCTCCTCAAGATAGAGAAACTGATACATTTGACCATAAATGACATTTACAAGCATGTATTCAGCTCATTTTTACTCTAACCGGCATAATTACACATGAATACATCATCACAAGTTAAAAAAAAGACAAATTACATCAATGTAAGTCGAACTAGATTGATTCAAGTGAGAAAAGTGACTTTCAAGCAAAAATGCAGCGAAATATCAGCAAAATGTAGCATGCTAGGAGAAAACACAGCGAAATTAGTGGAAGAGGCTTTTGGAGGCCTTCTCGAGGTCCAAATCGTGATCTGAAAGATGTTGAAGAAATATCTTCCTGTTGGCTACATGATATAATCCTAAAGCATTGAACAATACTGCTCCTAGCACCCCAAAAATCCATTCTCCTAGAGGTACTCCAAAAACGCAGCGAAATTTTCAAAAACATGGCAGAAAGGTGTTTTTTTAGTGGTTTTTGGCCCTTTTGACCTACAAAGACTTGCTGACATGTCTCTCCCGGGGGCTGAAAGTGATGTACAAGTCATGATAAATCCAAATATGAAGATAATTTAGAATTTTGAGGCCCCCATGAAAAGCACAATGTGAGGCACGTTGTGTTTTTGAACTAGTGATTGTGTCAAAAATTGCCAAAAAGTCAGAAATCTTCAAACAAATTCAAAATTTCTCCAAATTTTCTTAAACTTTCTCCACAATTTCTCCATGAAGACTTGATATGGAATTCTATGCTATGATTGAAGCATCAACTAGAAAATCCAACATACCCTTGTCTTCTTCCTTCATTAGGGTTTCTTTAAGTTTTGCCTCTAATTGCTTTATTTTTTCCTGAGCCAATTAATTTCTTATGTAATAGTGCATGGCCATGTGTCTCTGAATGTTATTGTTCTTAGACCTCTTCATGAGATTTTCCAAATTACCATTGACTTTATCAATCCATTACTCCCTTTCCTACTCAATTTCTACCAATATGAGCTCATCCACTCTCATTTGTGTCTTTGGTGGAGATGCCTCTCTTTGTTGCTTAGGTGCCCTTTTTAGGCCTCTAGTTCTTGGCCTCCTCCTTATCACCTGCTCTACATTCTCATATAACTCATCTATGTCAACTAATTCTTTTCCCTTTACATCTTCTTTGCTAACATCAACTTTATGCCTATTTAAGATTAGTTGGTTTACCTTCAATTGCATATTCTCCTGCTCAAGGAATGAAATCAAGAAGTTGGCCTTAGACAAGTTGTCCTTCAGTTCTCTAATCTTAGCATCTTTATCTATGATAACCTTCTTCTTTTTTCTATTCTCTTCATCCACCTATAAGTCTACCATATTAGTGTCAAGATGGAATGACTCCTTATCTTGCAAAGGTGCCTCATGTTGTGGTGATGATCTATGTTCTGTTGATGTAGGCTTAGCCCCTTCCACAATGTTTGGATAAAACACAAGCCTCCTACCTCTCTAATATGTTTTATTCACCTCAGCCCTAGGTTTCCCCTTGATTAAAATTCTTCTAGATGATCCAATCTCGCTTTTCTTGGATGGTGTTGATGGTGTTGCTGATGATGTACCTTGGCTAATAGGCTGACTAGCATGGGGGGAAAATACATTGGACTAAATGAATGTCTCCCAAGTGATGTTCTTTTGTCCAAGCTAGTGCAAGACAATTATTTTGATGAGGGCATGGTCAAAAAGGTTGTCTTGATGATCACTCTTTCTATGTTGCACCTTCTCCGCCATTTTAGCCAAGCTCTTGTAGAGGTAGTAGGATAGATTGAGAGGTTTTACCCATGTGAAGTGCATAATCAATCTGACATGATATTTGTACAATCTAGAAAAATTTCCCTGAAATTTAAAATACTTCATAATGGCCCTCATCAATGGAGAAAATTTATCAATCAACTAACAAAAAGGAAAAAAATTCTTAATGGCATCTTTGTAGTGAACTTTAATGAAGGGTTTGTAATTCTGCACATCCAAATTTAGGCTCTTAAACCATTTTTCACCATTTTTTGGTATCCCTGTAGCTGTAGCTATGAACTCAATTGAAATTTTGAAGCTCACCGCTGCCATTATGAACTTATCTCTCCTAAGGTTAGTGACAAATAGACTTGTCAATTTGGCATGATATTTCACTTGCTGAATTTTCTCACAAAACCCTAAACATCCTAAATTATGAAAACATTTCTTAGCTAGTGAAAAATACATCAACTCATGAGTGTTGAGTGGACCAAACCTTGATATTTTACTTCCTTTTTTCTAATATTTCCTTTCTCCCTCCATGTTGACAATTTTCAAGGCAAAACTCTAGTGGGGACAAACATGGGAAGTAGGTCAGGGGATAGGATGTAGGGATTAGGGAAGGGATATGAAGGTAGGAAAATTAGGGAAGTAGACAAGGGTTTTAGGGAGCTTAGGGAAGTGTAAAGGGATGAAAAGGATGAAGGAATTATCCTAGGGAAATTATACACATTCCTAGCCCTAACACTGCCCAAAATGTAATGTAGAGCTAGGGTTTAGATGTAGGGGTTTTGGAAATGAGAATGAGGGGGTGTGAGGTTTGTGGGAAGTGTTTTTAATTGTTATTGAGGGTATAGTGTGTAGGGAATAGGTGTTTTTACTTGCAAACCTGAAAAAATAAGCTTCACCCACCAAAACGCAGCGTGGGGACAAATGGAAGATTTTCACCACAAAAGTAATGAAATAGAGATGATAGGAGGTGTCAAGGGTTTTAACTTACTTCTATAGTGTTGATGAAAACTTCAATTTATCCTGAGAACCCTTGAAAACATTTTTTTTGGTTGTAGGAGTGAAAACGCAGCATGGCAGCTTGGAGAAGGTGCTAATCGCTTCTTTGGAGTGTACTTTGATGTTGATTGTGCTGAGATAATCTTTGCATGTGAGTGAGAGAAATGATTTTTATGGTCTTTTATAACTTGTTGAAGTCAAATTCTTCATAGTGGTGTGGTGGCCCACCATGAGATTTTCACTTTTTCTTTGAAAACTTTACATCTTTGGAACATTAGAACATATTACATCATATTTGAAATAAAATTACATGTGAAACAAAACTTTATGAGAAATTTCCCTATTACTACTCCTTCATTTTCCATATTTATTAATGAAATGAAATATTTTGGTGAATTAAGCCATAATTACCTAATGGTGACACTGAGCTGAATGAGGACCATGGTGGCATGACTAAGATGAAGATGGAGACTTTGCAGTGATGACTCATCCAACTGAGAGATGGAAATGACTAGCACATGAAATTTTTTGAAAGGAGTGGTAAAAGACCTAGACACACTAGCCAATGACCAAATTTTTATTTGAGGACCTACTAAAACCATAAAAATTTAACTTGAGACCTTAACAAAAAAATTGTAATGGCACATTTTATCACTGGTGATAGGCAGAACTGACTGACACTAACAGTACCAACGTCATTTCGATGCCATCATGAGCTAGTAAAATTGTTCGCATAAAATTCAAAAATTAGTTACTCGGGGTTAAACCTTAGGTTTCCAAAAAAGAAAGTTTTTGTAGTTTATCTTATTGCTAACATTTTCACTCCTCTTTTGGGAAAAAGGAGTGTCTCACCTAAGGCATGCCAGAACAATGAGTGATAAGGGATATAGAACAGTGGTGAATAAGTTTTAACCATTATATTATGTATTCATTGTAATCATTCCATTAACCAATGCAATAGATCTGACATGCAAGTTAAACATTCATAGCTAAAGACAGTAAAATAATCATGCAAAGCACACCACTCAAGTTTGAAATTTAACTAAAAAATTTCCTAGGAATCATCCATAAATTTCTTTAGAGAATCTCTACCTGATTATGCTGTGGAAATTTTCAAAGTAATCTATTCCCGATACTGCATGGAAGGGTTTGGAAGTGCTTGGCAGAGTTAGGTAACAATACTATGTAATTCCTCATTCATCGCAATAAGTTTCAGGTATGAAAACTCAACATATTCACAACATTCGGCAGGGGAACCTGCAAAGATATCTTCTATAGGTTGAGGAACAAATTCAACAATGGTGGGACACACCTTCTGAAACTTAAAGCCTTAATCTGAAATCCACTTCTCCAATAGTACTTTATCTTCACACAAATTATCTCGCTCAGTTGTGACCAAAGAAATTTTTTGTTCTTGTTTCTCATATGTGGTGGAAATATCATTATATTTAGACTCAACGGTAGTGAGGAAATCTTATAACTAAGTAGAAAAAGCCAAGATCAATTGAAACAAGTGTGATGTTGAAAAACTCTTGAGATCATCAACAAAAAAATTCTTTGATGGTGGGAATATAACTTGCAAGGGTTTTCTGTTGGAAGCCAAAAAATTTGAATGACCCTAGGGTGAGGATTACCGATCCTCACTCTCTTACTTCTAAATTGTTGATCAGTAGTTGTCATTGATGTCAACCTAAGTAACACTAGGGTCTACCCCAATATTGCATGGGAATTTTGACCTACCAAATTATTATATTCTACGTCAAGAATGATTTTGATGGTTTCTACCTGTCGAGATGTTTCCATTGATATATGACACGCCACGTAATTCTTCACGGTTTGTGAGATACTCATGTTTGAAGTTTGTAACCCTAGTTAGTGGGCTAAAACCCCATAGGGTTGTGGCATGGGTCATTGAAAAGTCAATAATTAATAATTTTTAAGCTCCTAAAATCCCTCCCACGTTCACTTGTTGAATCCCCTCTCAACCTAAGCATTTATATAAATTTTGATCCTCATATCCTCCTTATGCATGGATTTCGTTATTTGAAATAGGTCATCATGGAATTTTCACTCTAAATTTTTTTTTATGAAGGTTTAGAAGCTGAAACTATTACGAGGTGAATCCAAAATCTTAAGGAAACTACTATAAAAATTTCAGATCAAGGTGTGCAATATTTTTCTAGATATGATATATGGAAGTCAGTTTTTTTGCAGGCTCCTGAAATCCATCTCAAAGAAGTGACCTTGGGAAAATCATCATAACTCTCTCTCTAAGTATCTGATTGGAATTCTATAAAATTTGGAAGATATTGCATGGATTTTATTTTTCGATGTATCAATTTTAGAGCCGAATGAAGAAATAGTGACAGGTGGCATGTCGTAAATGTTCGCTCTATTGAAACAGTCCATAATTAGGGAATTGTGAGAGATTGGGAATAACTCTCTCTTGAAGAAACAAAATTGGGTCAGACCTATGGCATTGGAAAGAAGACTCAGAGGACTAATACAAGGCTAAAAATCACATATTGGGGATTTGAAATAACAGAGATACACCAAATTCAATATCGAGCTCCTAGAAGGCAAGAAAAATCTAGATCATGTGTTGTCAAGGGCTGCAAAGGACCAAAATTTCTAGGGCAGCAAAGAAAATTAAGGTGTAGCGGAGGGTAGAATGACAAGAGAAACAATCAAGGTGTAGAATAGCAGCAATAATTTCATCACATAAAGTCTTCAAGTGGGCAGCACTGCATACAATCACTATAAAGGTATCATTGTACTAAGTCATTGTAAATACATCATTGTAAAAATTGTACTAGTTTCTATCTTCCAAGAGTTGAAGAAGCAGTGTCGGGAGGTCTAGGATCATCGTTAGGTGGTTGTGTCATAGTTGGGGTTATGGTCTACTATGTCTTCTTCTTCTACATCATTCTATATCATTGTAAAGTGGACCATTTTCCCTGGTATGGGAGTCCATTCTTCTTTTATTCTTTTATAGGGTGGTAGGTGGTGGTAGGGTGAGTTGTAGCTCATTGGGTCTTGGGGCATCCATTCAGTTGACTACTGAAGAATCTCGAGTGTTGGAGCGTCCATCTAGTGGGAGCTGGAGAAAAATTCTTTTCTAGATTCTAGGAAGTTGGAGCTTTATTTTCAATTGGAGTTGAATATTAAATAATTATTAGAAAATCATTAGGTGGTTTTTGTCCCGGAGTGAGTTTCCACCTTAAAAATTGTGTGCATTTGTGCTCCTTTTGTTTACTGCTATCAATGTACAAAAATTGATAATAATTGAATATTAACTAATTCTCTAATTGAAAGGAATATTGATTCACCCCCCACCCCCTCTCAGTATTTCCAACAATTGGTTTCAAAGCTTGGTTCCTTCAATAGCAGTTTAATAGCTGGAGGAAGGTCATGGAGCATACTAAGAATGGTGTACCTCTGTTTAGTGAAAATAATTATGCACTCTGGAAATTAATAATGGAGGTCTATCTCTTGGCACAAAGTTACGAACTATGGGACACTGTTAAAAATGGATTTACATCAACCGTGGATGAACAAGGTAAGAATAATTTGGTAAATGATGCAAAAGAAAAGAATATTATTATTAGTGGACTTATTGAATCTGCTTATCATAAGGTGTTGGGTTGTGAGAATGCCAAAAATGTATGGTACAAGCTTGAGAATATATATGCAGGTGACTCAAATGTCAAAGAAGCAAAGCTTCAAATCTATAGAGAAAAATTTGAGCAACTCAGAATGAAAGAAGATTGCAACATTACTGCATACTTCCAATATGTTGATGAAATAACCAATACTCTGGAAGGATTGGGAGAGCCAGTTGATGAGAAGACTATAAAACGAAAGATTCTTAGAACGTTACCAGGGATATTTAACCCAAAGGGATCGATCTTAGAATACAGTGCAAATCTGGACAAACTCATCAAAGAGGAATTACATGGATTTCTCATAGCATATGAAATGTGACTTGATGAAGAAGATGGTACTTCGCATCTAGAAACTACGTTCCTTGCATTAAGAAAACCAATAAGGACAAACAAACTTCAATTGAAAATACATGCACCTGCAAGTGTGAAGTAAAGGGAGATGATGAAGAAGGTCTTTCAAATGAAGAATATGCTTACTTTATGAGAAAAAAAATTGGTAAGGGAAAATTCAAAGGTAAACTTCCATTGATATGTTTCGGTTGTGGTGAGGTTGGCCATTTTGCATCAAAAATTCCGAACAGAAGTGATGAAAACTCAAAAGGAAAGTAAGGCTTTAATAAATTCAACAAGCAAGGATTCAAAAGGAAATTTCTCTCTAAAGAAGATAGCTCATCATCTGATCAAGACAATGATAGCGAAGAAGAAGCCAGTGAGAGAGTATTGATTATGGACAAGAAAAATAAACAAGAGGTATCAAACAACGAAGAAGAAGGGTTGACCATAGAAGAATTTTCTAAGGAAGTAATCAAGCTTATAAAATAGCTCCAGGCTAAGAATATATGTTCCAATACTCTTGAAGAATAAGTTCAAGGTATCAAATTGAAGTTGAAGAACACAAATGCATTGAAAAAGTCACTTCAAAAGAAGTTGGAAGAAAGCAACCAAGAAAGGGAAAAATTAGAAGCCGAAGTAGTCTCGTTGTGTAAGGAAGTGAAGAAGGGGAAAACTATCCAAAACTATGCCAATAGCTCAAGGGCATTGGAAGAACTCATAAAAAATCGACGATCTTACAATTACAAATTGGCCTTGGTTACAAAGGAGAAGAAGTAGGATCTTCTACAACAAAATACAATGAACCTATGAGATCTGACATGCATGTAGACTTCATTGGAAAATATTTGCAAGAACAGTTGGAAGACAATTCCTCGACGAAGATTAACATCCAGGTACCAACATATTTTTTATGGCTATTGTTATTCATGTGGAAAATTTGGTCATAAATTTGTAGAATGTTTCACATACCCTAGGAACCAATACAATTCCAAGAGATCTGTCAAATATGAACCTCCTTGGGCTCAACAAAACATCAATAGATTTGAACATTTAAGAAATAATATTGAATGTTACAAATGTCGAAGCTTTGGACACATAACTAGAGACTACAGACTTGAAAATCCTTTAGAAGAATCTTTGAAGCCACATAACGAACAAACATGGAAGAAGAAGAAGACGGATAATTGTGCTCTCGCTCTCAAGGCTCAAAACAACAAAGATGTGTGGTATGTTGATAGCAGTTTCTCAATGCATATGACTGTATATAGAAATAAATTTGTATCTCTAAAAGAGAAGAAGGATGGAATAGTGTCCTTTGGAAATGATGGATCTTCCAATGTTATAGGATTAGGACCATCACTCTTAGGAGCAAAGATGCTCTAGCCAAGAATGTTCTATTGGTTGAAAACATGAATCAAAATCTTCTCAGCGTTGGACAAATGTGTGATCAAGGACACACAATACTATTGAACTACGCAAAATGTGAAATCAGGAAAGGCAGGTATGGTGAAATTATTGCTACAACAAGTCGAGCTCCAAATTACATATATGTTCTGGATGAAGCAACTAAAGCATGTCTAATAGTTAAAGAGGATGATATAATATTTGGTAGCAATGATGATCGACTAAGTAAGAAATTTTCTACAAAGATACAAAGTGATTTTGAGATGTCTTTACTTGGTGAGTTGACATACTTCTTAGGGCTTCAAATATCACAGCAAGGGAAAGGAATATTTATATGTCAAGCCAATTACATCAAGGAAATGCTCAAGAAATTAAAAATGGAAGATTGCAAACCCATCCTTACTCCAATGGTAACAGGTTGAAAATTGAGCATAGACGACTCATCTGAGGATGTGGATCAAAGGTTGTATAGATCTATGATTGGTAGTCTTCTATATGTAACAGCCTCCCAGCCAAATATTATGCAGGTAGTTGGACAAGTAGCAAGATTCCAAGCAGCATTAAAGGAATCACATATCATTTCCATCAAAATAATTCTTCAATATCTAAAGGGAAGAAGAGAATATGGCTTGTGGTATCCCAAGGGTAACAATCTCATTATTCATTCCTTTACAGATGCAGATTGGGCAGGAAGCGTTGATGATTATGAGAGTACTCGTGAAGCATTGGAATTAGCTTGTTGTGTCAAAGTTGGGGTTATGGTCTAGTATATCTTCTTCTTCTACATCATTCTATATCATTTTAAAGTGGACCATTTTCCCTGGTACGGGAGTCCATTCTTCTTTTATTCTTCAATAGGGTGGTAGGGTGGTGCTAGGGTGAGTTGTAGCTCATTAGGTGTTGGGGAATCCGTTCAGTTGACTACTGAAGAATCTCGGGTGTTGGAGCATCCATCCAGTGGGAGCTAGAGAAGAATACTTTTCTAGATTCTAGGAAGTTGGAGCTTTATTTTCAATTGGAGTTGAATATTAAAGAATTATTAGAAAAGCATTAGGTGGTTTTTGTCCCGGAGTGGGTTTCCACCTTAAATATTGTGTGCATTTGTGTTTCTTTTGTTTACTACTATCATTGTACAAACACTAATAATAATTGAAGATTAACTAATTCTCTAATTGAAATGAATACTGATTCACCCCCCCTCTTAGTATTTCCAACATAAATTTCTTGTTATGTACCTATAATACTATTGTATCCCCCTTGTGGTTATAGTTAGTGTAGCCCCTTTATTTTTATTTTAGTGCCTATGTATCCCTCATATTGTTATTGTTGTGCCATGTAGAAGCCGACTATATTTATTTTTTTAGCCCTTACATTATTATTGTCATGTAGGCTTTGATTATATTGTGACCCTTTAGAATCCTATATATACCAAGGAGGACTTATCATTTGAATCATTCAAGAATTTTTCATTTATGTGATCTAAAGGAGGTTTCCCCCTCGAAGAGGCTAATCTTTAAGTCGTTGATCTATATTTTTTTCTGTTTTGTGATCTTGTTGCATAACATTTGGCATGAGAGGTTTGGATTCTAGGGTTCCGCTGCTTCAAACAAGGAATCTTGGAATTTTTTCTATAAAAAATTTTATACGAATATTCAAAAACTTAAATTTAAAACATATGGAGACAAAATAAAATTGTTAGAAGCCTCCTCAACAATACAACCTCTTTTCCTACTTCACATGTAGCCACTTATTCTGCCTCAACACTACTCAATGCAAGGAGATCTTTCTTCCTACTCATCCATGAGACCATAAAAACTCTCAAACTAAAACATCCACTAGTAGTGCTTCTTCCATTGGTCTCACTGCCGCCCCAATCAAAATATGTGAAGCCAATTAGCTTAAATTCCTGAATATCATACTTTAGGCAGTGATGTATAGTGCCACGAAGATATATTAATATGTGGTTGGAAGCTATCTAGAGATCATGACGAGGCTCCAACTAAAATTGACTAAGAATTTAAAAAAAAAAACATATATCCAGCCTAGTGTTTACTAGATACATCAGGGAGCCTACCAACTTTCGATAGGAAGTAGGATCCACGAGACTTGAGTAAGAGCATATCCACTTCTTGAGATTTGTGATCACAGGAGTAGTCATGTGTTTGGAATCCTTCATCTCAAATTCAACTTCCAGCATCTTCTTACACTCTCAAATTCTTTGCTCCACACCAATGATGAATATATCAACCACATATAGTATAATAATGACTGGCTCATTACCCTCAACCTTGATGTAGAGATTTGGATCAATATTACTCTTCATGAACCCAATTCTTAGAAGATATGCATCCATTCTTGCATACCATGCCCTTGCTGCTTGCTTCAATCCATATAGGCCCTTCTTGAGTCGACATACATGAGTATCTCTATTATTTACCTCAAATCCTTTTTTTTGTTTGATGTATACCTCCTCAACAATGGTCCCATTCAGAAATGAAGGAATTTTGGAGATATGGTACGAAGAAATTAGGGTCTCTTCATGCTCCAAAATTAAGTCTCAAACAGTTGACCTAGGGAAGAGCATCATAAATTTATTCTCCAGCATTAGATTTGAATTCTGTAAAAAATGACTGAAATCGAATGGATTGTATTTTCTTGTATATAAATTTCACGGTTGAATGTTAAAATAGTAACATCTATAATTCCTTACAATTTCGCTCTAGTGAAACAATCCATAATCAGGTCATCGTGGGAGCTTTGGAATAACTTTATATTGAAGAATCTAATCTTGGTATGACATGTGGTGTTAGAAAGAAGACTCAAAGTGCTACCATATAATTGAATTTCGGACGTTGGGAAGCCAAAATTTTAGAGATACAACAATTTCAATATCAAGCTCCCAAAAAAAAGAAGAAAAAGTTGTGTATTTGAAAATTTTGCCTAAGTTTTTTTTGAAAAATCGGGTTGAATTAATTAAAATAGAATAGTAAAGCATAGATATTATCATCTGGTTCCAATATTACTTGAAAAAAAAAGGGATACTCTCAGTAAGCAACCAAAAATATCTATTATGACACATGAAGAAGAAGAATTAATGCAACGTGATATCTCAAAATTACGAGACCAAGAGCAACAAATTTTGCTTTCACAAAGACTAACCAAAATTGAAATGGAAGTGATGATGAATGTTAAGATGGATGGTTTAGAAGATAAAATAAAAAGGGGCATGGAAGGTTTGAAGGATGGCTTAAAAGCAAACGTGGAAATGATAATGAATATCAAGATCGAAGGGTTGTGTTAGAGTCCTATATTTCATAGGATGACTTGATTATAGTTGTGATTTTGTACATGATATGCTGTAAATAATGTTCCATTCTACAAAATTATTTCCAAAAGAATAAAAGAAATAATAAGAAAATGGGATAAGAAAAGATATGTGAAAAAACGAAAAATAAAAAAGAATTAAAAAAAGGAAAAAGAATAAAAGACTCAATAAATTAAATTTATAAGAGTGAGCAAGCCTAAATTCCACTCAAAAAATCAAAAAAATCATCAATAGGGTGACCAAACTAGATTTTGCAACTGAGTGACCAAACCAGAAAAGGGGATTGGTATTTATACCAATCCTACACAGAGATTAGGATATATGGATGTGAAATACCACCTTAAAAACTTCCCAAGTTTGTACCAGTTAAACTCTTTGCCTTAGAATACCTCATAAAAATGATCAACATGGATCAACTACCTTTCTTGGTAGCAAAGAAGAAAGCGCAATTCAAAATAAATACACAAATTGGCCCATTCATTTGCAATACCAGAGCAGCAAGACAACATGTAGAAGATATCTTGAAGGAGATGAACTTCAAACACAATTTTACATGGTCCTATGACCCTCTGGGGGTGATTTCAAAGCTAAGGGTGGAACAAAAATATGCTCCTTATACACATACCCCCAGACAAGAGATAGAGTATTTTATGAATCAAGAACACTAGCAGGATAATACCTTGCAAGAGGCTGAAGAACAGGTGTTGTCAACAAGAAATACTCCATTACAGTAGGATAGATATGAGAAGAGAGTAAGGGAAAAAATTTCCCCTACAATGATAGATATTTCATCAAAGGAGTTACAAGTATACAATAAAAGACAAAAGATCTTGAATACATAGGAGACATGACAAGATAATACAAACCAAGCACAACCTATTGTCCTCATAAGCTCATGCACCCCATCAATCTCAGGGAGAGAGGATATTATCACTTCATCTCTAATGACCCCCATGACAAAAAACACACCAATTTCATCACCAACCAGAGAGTTGGAGAAGAATAAGAAGGAACCAAGTATTTTTGTTGCTTACAAAGAGATTAAGAGAAATAACTTAGCACTCAAGGTTGCTACATTTACATAAATTTGGAAGAAGACAACTACTTCCCAACACAGATTCCTCTAAGCTTTTGATTCAGATAAGGGAAAATGCAGATTGCATTCTTGGAGCCCGGGGTTGCTCAACTTTAGACAACTGATGATTATAAGCAACCTATTTTCTCATTTGACACATCCACTATTCATCCAATAGACCAAATGTATTTACATAAACAATTTGGTGAGATGATTTTTAGTACATTAACTAATTCAGCTATGAGAGTAGCCAAGATTCAAAAAAATTTACAACACATCCAAAAAAAACTGAAATTAGAAAAAATCTCTTCTTTGGCCAAAGACACAAATTTTAATCCTTTAGAGGAACTTGTGATCAAGTTGGGATATGATTCCAGTAATGTGAAAGCAGCAGAGGAGATCATCAAAACAAAAAATGCAGACAGAGCAACATTGAGAAAGAAGCTCAAGCTTGCCACCACTTAAGATCCACATGCCAAATAGTTTGGATAACTTTAAAAGGAAAAATAAAAGTTCTGAAAAATCATTATTGAACATAATGATCAGATTTCTAAAATGTAGAAAGAGAAAGAGAAGTTTTTAAAGGAAACAGAGCAACAAACTGCTTCAGTACAAGCCATTCCTTTGGCTACCATCCCAGCAACAAGTACAGCAACAGGAGAAGCATCGAACTCAGTAGAAACTTCAACATTAGAAACATGTTCCAATGCTACAGCATTAGAGTTAGCTAAATTAATGGAGGACTTGTCTCTTAAAGATCAACAGATTGAAAGGCTAACTGACAAATTAAACAAATTACAAGAGCATAAAATTAAAGTGGATCAACCCCTATATATCAAAGTTATAAAAATCATACAATCTTACAACAACGGTAGCGTATTTAAAGAACTAGAATGTGATGTCACACATCATTACACAAGCCAAAGAGAACATCTTGGTGGAGATTAATGATGCCATTACAAAAATATGACCATCTATTGAGATCATCTTTGAAGAAGATGAATTGGTGCTGAAATCAAGAACTTTAATTGTTGATGTAAACAAAGAACTTGGCACCAAAACTAATGATGCAAGTGCTTTAATCATGGTATTAAATTCCAAATCCAAATAAGAGGGAAGAATTAAATATAAAGGACAAAACAAACACGATTATGGAAGTGAGAAAGGTTCACACCAAGAAAAATATGATGGTAGATATGTAGAAAAAATGTGGTTGTTTGCAAACCACAACTCATAGGTTTCACAAGAAGTTCAATGCTCTTCATCAAAAAGGCCTCCTTGCACTACAAGGAATGAGAGATAAATTAGTCAAGCTTGAAGAATATCAACAGATACTACACAGTTTTGCCATAGACAAATCAAAATTTGCAAATATTAAAGGCACCATTCCAGCGAAAGAATTCATAGAAGGTCTCAGTTTTGACTTGCTGATCAAACATGAAGTAAATCATTCATTTATTGTTAATCCTACCTTTGAAAAGTACACATAGGTAGATGAAACATATTGTAATTTGATCAGATTTCCACTACCATATGAAAAACAATGGGAAAATTTATGTGAATTGTTAGAGTAAAACAATTTCATCTTCAAATATCAAGCCAAACAGTGTAGCACTTCATGAGGTCTAGTCATCAACAGTCATCCTCAAGAATAGAGCCAACATCCACATCAGTTTCAAATTTCCTATTATTTTTTTCTATCTTTGTAAACAATTTTTTATATTTTGTAAGAGATCTTGAGATTTTCACTCAAGATATTTTTGATAATTTTTGTATAAATACACCCAAATTCAAAGTATTAGTGTTGGTATTTGTATGAAGAAATATACTATTGAGCGTATAGTTGTTGATTGAGCTCAAGTGGTCAAATTTTAGAAATACAGAAAGCTCTTCAGGATTCCTATGTCAGACTTGTTGGTGATGTTATTCTTCTTTTGTTAATGTTTTTCTTTCTCTATTAATTGACATGTTATTTCATCTATTTAATTCTAAGAAAAATAAGGATTTGAGTTTGTTTAAATACACTCAATTCTGGCTTATGAATGAAATTAATCTTTTCCACTGAATTTAAACAATATAATTCTTAACTACTCTATGTTTAATGGATCATTAATCTTTTGTTCTTCACCATATCACAAAGCTTTTGAGATCTAACAAGTCTACCTACCTTGCCTTGTTAAACTTATTTGTCACTGCTCCAGTTAATAAACTGAAAGTTTAATTGACTCCATTGCCCAATGGTTTTCCAATTTCTTCCAACCAAAACAATTTAAAAATATCAAACTCCTAACTTTAAATCTAGCCTAAAATCTAAAATCAACAAAGTTAGATCCCACAGAGAGATCCCTCTCTAAAGCTGGTAGGGATAGATCTCAACCTCCAAAGTGGTTATTTGGTTACCTCTGCAATTTCTTTCATAACCTTAGGAATTACAGAGTGCTAACATTCTGGTGACCATACTAGGGAAGAACAAGTTAAAATTAAAATCTATATTCTCTCATGAAATTTTTGTTTCAGTGCTTAAAGCTAGTTCTCAGTTTGTGGTTGGGAAATAGATCTTATTTAAGGTTGGTTCCATTAAAATTTGTATATATCCAATATATGTAAATATATTGTAGTAGATATGGCTTTTAAAAGGATATACACTAGATCAAACCTAGATCCAGATCGTCTAGAAAATGTAGATAGTCTTGAAAAATTAATTAGGAAGAAAAGTGCAACTAAGAGTGAATCAAGTGAAAGTATTCTTCCAACAGTTAACTCCCTTCCTGAAAAATTTGTTACTTTAGGAGACATAGTATTTGATTTAACTTTTGAAGGTACACTTTTTAGAAGTAAATTTTGTATTTTTGTACCCAAAACTATTGTGGACAGAGACCTGCTACTATCTGGTAAGTTGGATCAGACTTAGCATAAATATTTGCACCATCAATCGCCCAGAGCATCAGATATCACTTCTACCGCATCATCTCCCTTTCCACAACCAATTTCACATGCTGGTATTGTTCCTCCATTTATTCCTCCCAGCATATCTACACCTAGTTCAATCAATTTTGTACCCAGTTCATCTACCATTCCTACAACCTCCACTACAACACATCAAATTGTTATAACTCCGATTTTTATACCAACTACACCCACACCTCCTACTAATACATCTTCCTCTCATTCCCATATTCCCATGATGGTTGCTCGTTTTTCTCTTCTGATCTTACCTCGACAACTTAATCACATTCCATAAGGTTATCAAACTCAGATACCTCAACTTGATAGAACTGGACCCATTACTACTCAGCAACACGTAGATTGAATGAATGATTAATTTTATTTGGAAGAATTTGATGAATATGATGTTAGAATGAGGCTATTTTCTCAAAGTCTCACAGGAGAAGTTAAAAAATGGTTTAAATCATTAATATTTTCCTCCATCCTAGATCTAACATAATTTCATGAAACTTTTCTTAGAATACGGGAAGTCAAGAAAATCCCTCTCCAGATCTTAGCTAAATATGAGAGTATCGATATATCTCCAGGAGAATCCATCCAATATTATTTTACTAGGTTAAATAATGTTTATAATTCTATTTCATCTCCAATACAACCTCCTCCTGGATTAGCCTTATTGAAGTTTCTGGATGGTTGTGACCATGATATGGCCTACCAAATTAGGGAAAGAAACCCTACCACCTTAGAATACATGTAAAGGAATGTAATTAGCATAGAAAATAACTTGTTAACAAAAAGAGCCTAGTTGAAAACTGTATTACCACCAAATTGAAGCTGATGGGATTCCCAACAGTCAATTCAAAGTAATTGTTTCAAACCACTTTTGGTTGGAACTTAGCCTTTCTAACCTGAGAGGGACCTGTCAAATAAATCTATATTATTCAACAGATAATACTGGGAACAAATATGGATAACTCTTGAGTGTCATGTGAATGGATTTTTATGTAGTTCAAGGATTTAAATTAATAGCTACCATTGGGAATGGAGTCAGAGGGAAATCAATTACATGAAAAACATCTAACATGGAAGCTGAGGCATGTGTGTATTCTCATCAAAACACAACTTGAACAGTAAACCATACGCATACATGAAATTGGAGCATGATTAAACATGAATTTCAAGTGATTACACAAAAATAAAACTACATAAACATCAAATGGATAGATAAGGAAAATACATATGAGAACACATGATGAATCTCAGGTCTGAAAGAAATTTTTTTGCAACTGTATATTACTGACTGTAAAATATTACAAAAGTATCTTTTAGCATGACATCAATCAACCCCCTCTAATCTTTCTATCTGCTTTTTTATAAAATTAGATATCTTTACATGTAGTCTTCCAGGTAGCTAGACCTTTGAATTCTCCCAAAGACACCTTATCCAAACAAGAAACATATTACAAGGAGGGAATCTGGTGATATTTCTAATTTCAAGAATTCAAAACCTACTAGGACTCTAACACTATTTATTTCACTAACATCTTTTACATAATCCATTCATGATGACACTCATAAAAAAAAAACCTCTTTGCATGAGGTGGTAATTCCCATAACTAAACAATAAAACAACCAAACTGACATCAAGGACCTACTCCTCAAATTTTGGGGACGTGTTGTCATAGTTAATGATGTGTCCAAAATTGATGAGCTAGCAACCCAATCACCTTACATGATGTGTGCTCTCACTAACTGTAGTCTTCACTGATACTCTTTAACTAATCCAAATGATTAATGTGGTTCAAAAATGCATTTAATGCTTGAAAAGGTTTGAAATTCTCCTTCTTTGCAAAAACAGAGGACTTTAGGCAAGTCTGTAGCAAAAAGTTCATAGCAGTCTTCATTTGACCTCTTCTACAAACTGTTTTACTTCTCTACTATTTTCAAGGTGTCCACTAAGTCAAAACACTTAAATAGATGCTCTTAATTACTTCCTTTATGAAAAAACTTGGAATTTATAGTGAAAATTCATCTTCAGTGAGTTTGTAGCGAAAACTCAGCTTTAAGCTTGGAGTACGCTACGAACTTGCCTGATAAACTGCAAATTTCAAAATTTTTACTTCTACCTCCAAAAAAAGTGTCCATGGTTGTGTGAGATGATGATATTAAGCATGATAGGGGAAAAAATGGTTCAAAATACATCTTACCCTCCTCAAGAAGTAGTAGCTTCACCTTCAGCAGGTTCATCTACCAATATCATTTTTAAACATTTCTTCTTCAGCTTAGTCTGCACCATTCCCATTTGAATTTCTAGCTCTTTGACATGATTTAGAAGCTTTCTCCTCTCTTTCTACAGCCATTTATTCTGCCTCATGGTGTGATTCATCATTTTAAGTAAAGGAAATGTTCTTTTCAGTATTTTCTTGGACCTTTCAGCCACCTCATCATAAAAAATTGATTTGCTTACTCACCTCTTTCTTAAAATATGATGATTCATTCCTTTCTTGCTTGAAATCTTCCAGCTCCAGTTTGGTCTCTATGATATAATTTATTGCTTCATTAAGTTGCTCCTTAAGAATGTATATTTCAGATTTTTCTATCATTGTATCTTTACCTTTTTGTGCCTTAGTGATTTATGCTTTTGTGGGGGATAATTCAATGATTTCTTCCACCGTGGGCTACTTGTTATTTTCTGCTTCATTTTTCTTCTTATTAGACTTGTCCCCTTTGGAGAGATGTGATCTAGTAAAAGGATTTCTAGGTTTGAATACATAACTAGAGTCCTCACTGGAGAAATCAAGCTTTTTTGTAGTAAGCTTGGTTCCCTTTATCTCCACAGTTTTAACTACAATAGTATCTTCAAACTCAATAGCCTACAAATGTCTTCAATTTTACCCTTTCCTTTTATCTGAATCCTGTTAATACTCCTAGAAGTCCTTGTGTCAGATTTTTTCTTGTTTCTTGTGGATGTTGGTTGAGGTGCCATTGTTGTTTCCTACAAGTTTCAACTTCCATCTCCATAGGTTTTTCTACAAGCTGCATGTCTTTTTCAGGTTCAGCTTCAACTTCAAAAATGGGGCCTTTATCTTTTTTGGGAGTCTTCTTTGGAGTAATCACATCCACATCATAACCACTTAGAAATATAAATGTAGCCCATTCTTTGTTCAACCTTTTAAATTCCTCCATAAGAAGCAACTTAATCAATCCATGATGGAATACTGATGTCTCACCACTTAGGTATTTCTTGAACTTGATCATACATCTTACCTAAGCTTTTGAAAAGGAAGAATGGAATATCTAGGATATGTTTACCTGTAAAGTGGAGTAGAAGTATGAAATGGTACTGGTATATCATGTGGAATCTTCCCTCATGTAAAATACTTTTGGATTACCAACAATAGATTTGAATATTTCTCCTTTAGATAGCTCCTAGGTATACCTAATGTCATGTCCACCCCTATATGTTCTTGCTTCAAGAACTCATCACAATTTTGTAATTTAAACTTAGTGGCCTTGAACCATTCTTCCCCTGATCTAGGAATCTTTGCTACATGAGCAATGGTTTCAAGGGAAACTGTAAAACTCAATATGCCTACTTTTGAAGCATTTCCCGCAAAATTTACAGCAAAGTCTTTGGAAACTTGAGCATGATACCCTTGCAACTTTTGACAAAATATCATGCAACCAACATTGGTGAAGGCCTCTGCAAAACTGGGATCTTACATGACCAATTTGAGGTCCATAGGTTCATACCTAACCACTGAACCTCCCTTGTTGGTCTTCTTATGTGCGACCATCTCCTCCAAAATAGTGGTTCCTTCTTTGAAAGTTGACACCTGCAAAATATGACCTTTCACAGCAAGATGTTTGTGGAAAGAATTGGGGAAATCACCTATGACAACAGCTAGATCGGAAAAAAAAAAATAGGGAAATGGTGGAAAAATTAGCTCATATGGATGACAAGGTAAGTGATTAGGCTCGAATGCATGAAGGTTAAATCAAGAAAAGAAAAAGTGAAGGTAAAAAAAATGATGTGGTGGTTATGATGACCAAGCATGACACACACTAAACTACGATTCATAACCAGTAAGCATGTGATGGATATTTGACCCTTAGCCTCTCACAAACTGACAACTCAGTGATCCCTTAACCATTGTATAAAAAAAAGAGTGCGTAGCGAATTCTGTTCGAAAGTTTGCAGATTCGCTACGAAATTGTCAGGTGAGTCTGTAGCAAAAATCACTTTTTTTACACATAAATCATTGCGGACTCGAGTAAAAGGTGACAAATGTCAAGAATCAGTTATTTGACCTTATGTATGTGAAGTTTTGAAATTTGATTATGACAAGACCTTAATTACATAACACAAAAACACCTTGGACCCTTTAAAACTATATACGAATCATGAAATTTTAAAATTTGTGTGAACTTATTTGATCACCACACTTGACCTAACTCAAAATGACCTCTATGACCAACCTATTTGTTATTTATGATAACGGACTGAAAGAAGAGTCCAAATTAAAGAAGAACCAACTTATTCTTATGCAAATGCTAAGTTGGATACCTTAGTGAAAACTATGGGGATAATGATGGATAGGATAAGCTTAGATGATAGAAGTCCCCCAAGATAAAATCAAGGAGCTCCTCCTATTATAAATCCTAATTTTAGAAGAAATCAACCACAAATAAAGAAAAGAGAATAGAGAGGTCTTGTTGATCAACAACAAATTAGGCCTTCATTTCAAGAAGACTATGCTAATGAAGAAACTGAATTAATAGAGGAAACTGAAGATAATCAGATAAATGTATTTTGAATAAATGAAGTAGATCAAATATTATTAAGAAAAAAATAAGAAGATCAGTTTTTTCTATCACAACCAGAGCAAGACCCTTTAGAATCTGAGGAATAGAAACAAGGATATCAAAATGGAATGATGGAGTTACACAAGAAATATAAATTAAGAAGCAAGAAAGATGTTGAAAACCTTCCTAATAAAAATAAAAAAGGCACTCCTTCAACTAGTCAAACAAAAACAGATCTTCAAAAATAAATATCTAAAAAACCAGAGGCTCCCGCAACTAATTGAAAAAAGTTGATCCTCAAAAGAGGTGCCTATGAAACGAGATGAAAATGTCAAATAAATTGATAGATCACAACATCTTTTAGCATTGAAAATGAACTAGCCAAAGTGAGAATTCCATTTCCTCTAACTAAGTGGGTGACTAAATATATATATAAGAATCAAGTCATTCAAGCCTTAAAGATAATAGAAAGGACAAACACAATGGTGAAAGACTTGAGTTAATTTTTGGACCTGAGGTAGAAGGCAAATCCCAAGATGGAATTGTCCCACCTTTTTACATTAATTTGAATATTCATGAATTTTTTTTACATAATTCAATGCTTGATTTGGGTGCTTCCCATAACTTAATGCCAAGAGCTATCATGGAAAAACTAGGACTAGAAATCACAAGACCTTATAAAGACTTATATTCTTTTGATTCTAGCAAAGTGAGATGTCTAGGGCTAGTTAAATATTTGTGTGTCACTCTAGTTCAAATACCATTCAAGAGTCTAGTCATGGAAATTGTAGCAGCACACATACCACCCAAGTATGGGATGCTACTGTCAAGATCCCAGGGTGCAAATCTACAGGGTACTTTGCAAATGGATATGACCTATGCCACCATTCATGTCTTTGGTCAATTGATGAGGTTATACATAGAAACTTTGCTGAAATACATGGTCAGTACCCAAGATAAACCAAAAAACTACCCCCTATATTTTGTGCACTCTGACTTAGATTCCTTTATTATGTACAATGAAAAACGAGTTGAAGAGGAAGGGCCACAACAAGAAATTCAAACCAAGAAAATTAACCAAATCGCTGAAATTGAAAAGAAAGAAGTAGAGGAAGAATCTCTTTTTAATATGGATTTCAATGGAGCTATGTGTAAAGATGGTGCAGGAGAAGGTGTTTTTTTCATGAATTCATCAACCAATATGTACAAGGGGCATGGCTATAAACTGAAATTTCAATGCACTAATAACATAACAGAGTATGAAGCTTTGATCTTATGGCTGAAAATTTTGAATAGGTTAGGAGCTAAAAGGATTTTTGTGCATGGATATTCTAATCTCGTTATCAGACAAATTAAGGGTGAATATGTAACTAAACATCCTAGATTGAGAGCCTATAGGAATGCAGTTTTAGACTTCCTGCAATGTTTCACTGAATATGATTTGTCTATTATCCCTATAACCCAAAATATTTTAGTTAATGCCTTGGTTGTTTAAGCCAGTACCTTTAAAATTCCTTTTCACCCCAATAGAAAATATATGGTGGAATTCAAACATAGGCCAACTGTCCTTGAAAATGTAAGATATTGGCAATTTTTTGGAAATGATGAGAAAATTCAAAAAAAATTACAGATGAAAGAAGAATTTGATTTTGTAAATATAGACATAGATAATGATAGTGATTATGATGTAAATAGAAACAAAAAAGAAATGGAATTAAATGAAACTGATGATAACCAAGAAGAGCTAGAGGTCTTACAATTAAAAGACAATGTGTTTACCAGAGGTTTAGTACCATTAGAAGAAAATTTTAACTCCTATGATGAAGCCTAAAAGCAAAAAATTGAACCTATTGATGATGATGTAGAAGACTATAACAGTGGAACGCAAGAAAATCCCAAAATTGTGAAACTATCTAAATCCTTGCGTCCTAAAGAAGAGAAAAAATACATTGAACATCTTAATGAATTCTCCGATGTGTTTGCATGGAGTTACGAAGACTTAAAACCTTATGATACTTCTATCATTAAACACACCATCCCCATCAAAGAAGATCAAAATCCTTTCAAGAAAAAACTAATAAGAGTAAATCCATTATTACTGCCTCTGATTTAGAAAGAACTGAAGAAGTTATATGATGCCAAAATTTACCATTTAGGTTCTCAAAATGGGTTTCAAATTTAGTGTCAACCACGAAGAAAACTGGTGAAATTATACGAGTCTGTGTAGACTTTAGGAACTTGAAAAAAGTCTCACTCAAATAAAACTATCCACTACCCAAGAGGGATCACATATTACAAAAGGTAGCTGGTTCTAGTATAATCTCCTTGTTAGATGGATTTTTAGGTTACAACTAGGTTCTGGTTCTTCCCGATGACAAGCACAAAACATCATTCACTACACCTTGGAGAAATTTTATGTATGTAAAAATTCCTTTTGGCCACATGAATGCTAGGTACACTTTCCAAATGGAAATGGATATTTATTTTGATGATGAAATTGATAGGTTCATTGTCAACTACCTGGATGATATTATTGTATTTTCAAAAACATATGAAGAAGATTTACTACATTTGAGGAAATTTTTTGAAAAGTGCAAGAAATTTTTCATTTCTCTAAACCCTAAGAAAACTCTTTTTGTTTTAGATGAGGGGAAACTTATATGTCATATCATTTCCAAAGATGGCATTAGAATTGATCTCAACAGAGTTGAAGGCATACATAAAATAGATCCTCCTAGAAACAAAAAAGAAGTTCAATCCTTCACTGGCAGAATCAATTTTCTTAGGATATTTATCCCTGATATGGCTGAAATTTTAAGGTTCATTACTAACATGTTAAAATGGATATTGAAATAAAATGGAATATTGAAGTCAAGAAATATTTTAGTGAAGTCAAATTAGCTCTAACCACTACTCATATTTTAATAAGCCTTGACTTCACTAAAGATTTTATCATTTTTTCCTTTACCTCTGAGCATACTATTGCAGTTATCTTATTAAATTATTTCTTAGGGAAAGCAATTTTACTATGTTAAAATTGGTCTTACATGGTGCATTTCAATCCATCTAATTATACATGGTTATATCACCAAAAATTGGTGTAAAACAACCTATAGACTTCTTCAATATAGATTTGAGAGATGCATCACTAAAAGAAAACATCATGGAGAAACAACCTTTTTCCCTGGTGAAATCATTGAAATACTTTAGGGTTTACATCTTACATTATCACATCATTGAATTTGTTCCAAATTTTGTGGTGAAGGATATTCTCATACAAGCTGACCCAGATGGCAGGAGAGGAAAATGGATTGTTTTGATCCTATAGTATGACATAAAGATAAGACTAACCAAACTTATCAAGGGTCAAGGACTGGACAAACTCATGCTTGAGTCAAATTTTCATGCCCTTGATATCAATTTTATTGTTGCACTTGATGAACAGGAAGAGTTGGCGATTCAAAAAATGTCAAAAGCCTTTATACCTCACCTTGGTATGTAGACATCATTTTTGTACTACAAAATTTACAAGCTCCTCCCGATTTAACAAAAACTAAACCTATATTTCTCAAATTTAAAGCCATGAAAGTTTGTATTTTAGATCGAATTTTATATTGGAAAGATGTTGGAGGCATCTTGCTAAACTATTTGTTGGAAGATGAAGTAGATAAATTCATACAGGAGTTCCATGAATAAGACTGTGGAGGACAATTATATTGGAAAACCACAACCAATAAAATCTTAAGAGCTAGTTTTTACTGGCCCACTTTATTCCAATATGTGCATAAGAAAGTCACCCCTTGCCACCAATGTCAAATTATTGAAGGCAAGAAAAAGCTTCTACCTTTACCATTAAAGCCTATTTTAGTTGAAGTACCTTTCCAATAGTGGGGTCTAGATTTTATAGGTGAAATTCATCCAACCTCCTAAGGCCAACATAAGTGGATCTTAACAACCACTGATTAATTTACAAAATGGATTGAAGCCATCCCATCTATACAAGCCATAGATTCTATCATTATCCAATTTCTAGAGGGTAACGTTATGTGTAGGTTTGGGTGTCCTTGTAAAATTATCACTAACAATGATGCAGCATTTAAATAAAATAAAATGGTGGACTTATGTGATAGAAACCATATCAAACTATGACACTCCACTTCCTAATACCCCCAAGGAAATGGATTAGATCAGTCCTTAAACAAGATTTTAGTCAAAATTATCAAAAAATTGTTACAGGAAAATAAAAAATATTGGCATAAAAAGTTGATTAATGCCCTATGGGCTGACCAAATTACTACCAAGAGATATATTGGAATGTCTCAATTTCAAATAGGATATGGGATTCATGCAATTTTTCCTACTTCACAAGGAATCCCTTTACTAAAATTATTGTAGGAAGCACAAGTTGAAACAAATGATTTGCAGAGAAAAATAAACCAGAACATCCAATTGCAGCAATCTAGAGAAGAGACCTACAATAAGACTCAACTGATTCAGGACAATATCAATAATATCTATGACAGAAGGAAAAAAGTAGGTGATTTCTAGATGGGATATTTGGTGCTGAAATGAAATTCAAGAAATGAGGATAAAGGAAAGCATGGGAAGTTTGATAGTTTGTGGAAAGGGCCATACAAAATTGAAGATATTGGTGGAAACAGTGCATTTTTCTTGAAGGACTTAAATGAAGGAGAACTTCTTGGTGGACCTGTTAATGGTAGACTTCTTAAAAATTATTTTCTTCCATAATAAATCAGTTTTATTTTTAAATCATTGTATATATCTCTCTTTATATTTTTGCAAGAGTAAGGGAAGTTTACATCACAATTTGAAGCCCAAAGTGAAGGCCTTAATATTATGATGATTGGTTTCCCACATTTATAAATAATAGCAAGGGGATCAGTTTCAGTTGTAGAAAATAAAGACAACATGCCCAATGGATTAAGGCTACTGATCTACAACGTTCTTGGCATCTCACAAGGAGGGTACCAGCCCCATTGGAGACACTTTTAGATTCATATATTTCATAGGATGACTTGATTATAGTTGTGATTTTGTACATGATATGTTGTAAATATGTTCCATTCTACAAAATTATTTCCAAAAATTGAAAAGAAAGAAAATAAATAATAAATAAAAGGGATAAAAAATAGGTATGTGAAAAAACAAAAAATAAAATAGCATGAAAAAAAAGGAAAAAGAATAAAATACCCCATAAAAAATTATATTTATATGAGTGAGCAAGCCTAAATGCCACTCAAAAAATGAAAAAATGCATCAATAGATACTTGGGAATTTTTTAAATAAAGTGTGCAACTAGTTAAAATTCCACATTGTAGTAGGTAAGTTGGTTAACTATGCTAATCACATTGTTTAATTGTGATTAGGCCAAGATTCAATAAGCATTAGGTTAGGGTAAAAATCATTTTGCCACATTGCATAAACATGGCTAATTAAAAATAAAAAAAAAGATTAGTAACCTTAGGGAAAAGTCAAAAGAAATAGGCTTGCTAGTGTAAATGCGCCTTTTGGAAAAATTAGTATAAATTAAGTTTAAATTAATAATTTCTTTTGAATAATGATTAACGATTGTAATAAGATATATGTTGATATGAAGTTTTGTCGCAATCTAATAAGGTGTGGTTAATTTTTGATAGGCCCTATTTGGCCCACCCAGATCAACAGTGGTTTGGACATCCCGCACCCCCCATCGTCATCCGAATTTTATCCGATGGGGGGGGGAGGGGGGTCTAGGGTAGTGGTCTTCATGATACTACCTCAAGCAACATGGCATCTTCACCTTCACCCCACACTCCCCCCACCCTCAAGGGAAGTTAATTCTCAATCCCCCCTCCGGGTGCCCTCCGAAACTGCCATCCTTTCCCACTCATCCTCCCAAACAATTTTCCCTCCACTCCATTCCTATCCTACCATGCAGAAATTTGCAATCCATCCCTTTCCCAACCATTGGACGATGAATCTTTTTGGAAAATTTTCTCGCTGCCTATTCTCTCGTTACAAAAATACCTGTTTTTCCCATCCATTGATCCAATACTCATTAAACATTTATTCTCCCCGCTCCTGCTAAAAACTAAATCATAATGAATGAGCATTAAAACAACCATAAAGGTATATTCTTGTAACCAATAGAGGTTCATTTTTCTCATATTCGCCTTTGATTAGCGCCATAGATATTGTCATTAGAGCGACTGTTCAAAGAAATCAACTAGATTTTCATACATTCGTGAAGTTAATGTCCTAGTAACCAGGTAATTACAACCTTTCTCCATACATTCCTTTTGAAATTATGTCTTCCCGTAAGAAACTTTTATTTGCAGTGAACCCCATGCTTCAAGAAGAAGTAGATGTAGATCACAAACCCCTAGTCGATCAACTACATCAAATTGTTGAGACCGAGTATGAGTTCGATCTGTACGAACTCCACAATTAGCTCAAGAAAAAATACCTTGACCTCACTGATGATCGAGGACTATGGGAGTCTTGTATACCTCATTTTTTTCCCCTCAGACATAATACTTCCCAGAGATTGTGACCTGGTGTCAATCTAGGTATATTCCCAGTTGAAGAACCATTGTGGCCCAAAATGGGGAAGTCCTTTTCACCATTAATGGGGAATCTATTTCACAAATTCTCCATGTCCAAAATTCAGATTCCATACAACATTTCAATCCTAACATCCTCATGGGAATTTACAACAAGATTTATTTTCTTAAGAGGACTAAAATATTTGGAACTTTCCTACTAGAGAGGGATCAATTACCCAAAACAAACCCCCCTTATCCCTCTTCCATGTTCCCTGAGATGACCAAGCAAATAATTCCATGGTTGAATGCCTGTTAGGATACCATTCAGACCAATGGGTTGATGAAATCATATTATCCTTTCTCTTTTTTTTCTCCTCAAATGAAAAACCTCATACCCTTTTCTGTTACAGTGAATTTTTGGCAGAAGTCATTCATGACTAGTTCATGAAATTCTTGACAGATGGAGTGTATAATTATTCATCGATTCTAATTTATTTTTTTCTTTATTATCATCCAGATAGGTTCCCCTTTTAGCTCCAAAAACTAGACATTCAAAGGAACACACAATCAGTTATTCACCGGAACAGCCTTGTTAGGAGGAACAACATTTCATTCACCTTCAGTGGTTTTGTAGATTAGTTTTTACATGTAGCTTCTGGTTTGTTGAATAGTGATGTAGAGCCCAAGATACATCCAAAAATCAAAAGGATTTTGAAGCTTAGTGACCAAACCAAAAAAGGGGATTGGTATTTATACCAATCCTACATAGAGATTAGGATATATGGTTGTGAATTACCACCTTACAAACTTCCCAAGTTTGTACCAATTCGACTCTTTGCCTTAGAATACATCAGAAAAATGATCAACATGGATCAACTACATCTCTTGGTAGAAAAGAAGAAAGCACAATTAAAAATAAAGACATAAATTGGCCCATTCATCTGCAATACCAAAGCAGTAGGACAACATGCATATGATATGTTGAAACATATGAACTTCAAATACAGTTTTATGTGGTCCTATGACCCTCTGGAGGTGATTTGAAAGCTAAGAGTGGAGCAAAAATATTCTCGTTATACACATACCCTAAGACCAAAGATAGGGTAGTTTATGAATCAAGAACACTGGAAGGAGAATACCTTGCAACAGGCTGATGCAACAGGCTTATGAACATGTGTTTTCAACAAGCAATACTCCATCATAGTAGGAAAGATATGACAAGGGAGTAAGGGAAAGATATTTGAGCAAAGGATTTTCAAGTATACAATGAAAGAAAAAAGATCATGCATATAGAGGAGACACAACAAGATAATACAAATAAAACACTGCCTATTTTCCTCATAGGTTAATGCACCCCATCAATCGCGAGGAGAGAGGAGATTATCACTTTATCTCCAATGACCCCAATGACAACAAGCACACCAATTTAATCAACAACTAGAGAGATGGAGCATAATAAGAAGGAATCAAGTATTTTTTTTTCTTCCCAAGAGATTAAGAGAAATAACTTAGCACTCAAGGCTTCTACATTCACACAATTTTGGAAGAAGACAACTAGTTCTCAACACAGACTCCTCTCAGATTTTGATTCAAAGAAGGGAAAAATGCAGATTGCATTCTTGGATCCCAAGGTTGCTCAACCTCGGACATTGATGATTATAAGCAATCTGTTTTCTCTTTTGACACAGACACCATTCATCCAATAGACCAAATGGATTTACACAAATAGTCTAGTGAGATGATTTTTGGTACATTAACTAATTTAGATATGATAGCAGCCAAGCTTGAAAATTTTCTACAACACATCCAATCATAGTTGAAATTATTAAAAATATCTTATATGGAAAAATTCGGCACAAAGATTAAGTATTTAGAGGAACTAGTGATAAAGTTGGGATATGCTCCCAGCAATGTGAAAGCAGCAGAGGATATCATCAAAACAAAAAATGTAGACATAGCAGCATTGAGAAAGAAGCTAAAGCTTCCCACCACTGAACATCCATAGACCAAAGAGTTTGGAGAGCTTAAGAAGGAAAAATAAAACATGTTCAAAATCATTATTGAACAAAATGATCAGATTGCTAAAATGGAGAAAGTGATAGAGAACTTTTTAAAGGAAAAAGAGCAGCAAACTACTCCAAGGGATACTATTCGAGCAATAGGTACAAAAACATGAGAAGCATCGACCTCGGTAGAAAATTCAACATTGGAAACATGGTCCAACACTGCACCAACAAAGTTAGTTAAAGAAATGGAGGACTTGTCTGTTAAAGATCAACAGATTGAAAATTTGACTAACAAAATAAACAAATCACAAGAGCATAAACTTAAAGTGGATCAACCCTATCTAGCAAAGTTAAAAAAGTCATACAAGCTTACAGCAAGGGTAGAGTATTTATAGAACCAGAATGTGATGTTGGATACCATTACACAAGCCAAAGAGAACATTTGGGTGGAGATTAATGAAGCCATTATAAAAATATGGCCATCTATTGAGATCATCTTTGAACAAGATGAATTGGTGTTGAAATCAAGAACTTTACTTGTTGATGTAAACATAGAACTTGGCACCAAACCCAATGATGTCAGTTCTTTAATCATGGTATTAAATTCCAAATCCAGAGAAGAATTAGAAAAATTAAATATATGGGACAAAACATACACCATTATGGAAGTGAGAAAGGTTCTTACCAAGAAAATTATGATGGTACAATTGCAAAAAAAATGTGGCAGTTTGCAAACCATCACCTAGAGGTTTCATAAGAATTTCAATGCTCTGCATCAAAAAGCCTCCTTGGACTCCAAGGAATGAGAGATAAATTAATCAAGTTTGAATAATATCAACAAAAACTATATAGTATTTCCATAGACATATAAAAATTTGTAAATATTAAAGGCACCATTTCATGGAAAGTATTCATGGAAGGTCTTAGTTTATACTTTCCGATCAAACATGAAGTAAATAATTTATTTCTTTTTAAGCCTACCTTTGAAAAATACATAGAGGTAGATGAAACATATCGTAATTTGATAATATTTCCACTGCCAGATGAAAAAATATGGGAAATGTTATGTGAATTGTTAGAGTAAAATAGTTTCATATTCAAAAAACATGCCAAACAACGTAGCCATTAGAGAACTTTTGAGGTCTAAAATGGGCCTCCTGAGAAAAATGTATAGCCAAAATAAACTTTATAAGAACCAATAGGATTCAAGATGATGGTATCAACCATGGATGAAGATTCACCATTTTTGTGGTAAAAAAGTAAAAAGATTAAAAAATAATAAAATAATAAAACTACTTTTTCAACTCGTATTTTAACCTTATCTCCCTAATTTTTTACTTAAATTTCGAGTGGGACTACTCGTTGGATGCAAAATTTAATTTCTCATCCAATGAGTATCCATGTTGCATACTTTCAATGAACCCTTCTACATGAATAATGAAAAATACATCAAAAAACGTGATTGCAATCACGTTTTTCATGTATTTCTCATTTTTTTTGTATCGAGGTCCATCAAAAGTATTCAACATGGGTACTCCTTGGATGAGAAATCAAACTATGCATCCAACAAGTGTTCCTGCTCGAAATTTGAGTAAACCCTTAGGGAGATAAGTTGAAAATATGAGTTGAAAAAGTAGTTTTTTCTTTTTTCCCTCTGAAATTTTATGATGTAATCAAATATTATTTTATTATTTCCACAATTATTTTATAAGTTCCCTAGGAGCCCCATTTTAGACCTCAAATTTCCCTAATGACTTTGTAAAGTATAGTCATCAACAGTTATCCTCAAGAATAGAGACAACATCCACATCAGTTTCAGATTTCTTATTATTTTTCTCTATCTTTGTAAAAAAAAAATTATATTTTGTAAAAGATCTTGATATTTTCACTCAAGATATTTTTGATAAGTTTTGTATAAATACTTCAAAATTTTAAGCATTAGTGTTGGGATTTGTATGAATAAATCTACTATTGAATGTAAATCTGTCATTGAGCTCAAGTGGAAGATTTTCATAAATACAGAAAGCCTTTTAGGATTCCCGTGTTAGACTTGTTGGTGATGTTATTCTTTTCTTTTTATCTGTTAATTCACATGTCATTTCATCTATTTTATTATAAGAAAAATAAGGATTTGAATTTGTTTAAATACACTCAATTCTGACTTATGAATGAAATCAATGTTTTCCAATGAAGTTAAACAATAGAATTCTTAACTGCTCTATGTTTAATGGATCATTACTATTTTCGTCTTCACCATATCACAAATATTTTGATATCTAACAAGTATTCCTACCTTTCCATGTTAAACATATATGTCACTGCTACAATTAATAAATTAAAAGTTTAAATGAATCCATTTCTAAATGGTTTTCCAAGTTGTTCCAACCAAAAAAATTTAAAAGCATCCAACACTGAACTTTACATCTACCCTAATATTCTAAAATCGACAAAGTTAAATCCCACAAAGAGATCCATCTTTGAAGTTGGAGGATATATATCCCAACTTCCAAAGTGGTTCTATGGTTACCTCTACAATTTCTTTCACAACCTTGGGAAATTACAGAATGCTAACAGGTTGATCGAAGGGTTGACAAAGTGGCTGCAAGAAAGGCTTCCCAGAGGTGACAAGGTAATCCATGAAAATCACGATGAGGAAAAAAGTAATATTAATTATGATTTTAGAGGCTCCAATGTTGGGTTTAAGATCCAAAACCTTCCAAATATCGATATGAGGAAATTTTATGGAAAGGATTTTGTAACATGGATACTACAAATGGAGAAATATTTTAATCTCCATGTTGTGAAACACACATAAAAGGTACGCATTGTGTCTTTATATTTTGAACCCAATCAGTTTGTATGATATCGATGACTTTGTTCTCTTAAATAAATTCTTACTTTGTCAAATTTTACGAAGGAAATGATATAACATTATGAGGATACAAAGAGAAACACCTTCTTTAGCCAATTGATAAATTTCAAACAAAAATGTTCAATGGCGGAGCACATTGAGGACTTACAAAAATTGAATATAAGGGTAACTAATATTCCAGAGGAGCATAGGATTAATGTTTTCATAGAGAATTTAAAGGATAAAATCCAATATGAGGTTCGCCTTTGGGAATCAAATTCATTGGAGAAGGCATTCAGGGTGGCAAGAAAAGTTAAAAACAAAATAATGGCAACAAGGAAGTCTAGCACTCATAACTATAAATACGGAAGTGTTGCTTCTCCTAGCCTTCCATAACCCACAAGGTTGACACCACAATAATTGGAGGAAAAAATAGCAAAAGGGCTTTCTTATAGTTGTGATAGAAAATACACTAAAGGTTATAAATGTGTTGAGAAGAAATTATTTTACATAGATTGTGAAGAGGAGGAAGAAAATTAACAATAAACATAAAAAGAAGAGGATATACACCAGGAACTAACCCCATCTAAAGAAGAAATTAATCTGAATATATGTTGTAATTCATTTGCGGGAATTACCACTCCTCAAACTCTCAAGATAGAAGGATATATCTAGAAGAAAAATGTAATAATGTTTATTGATTTATGTAGTACCCATAATTTTATTCATTGTAAGAAGGAAAGGAATTAAATTGATTTCTATATCTAGCACCATAGTGTCAAGTGATGATTGAAAATGGAGGAACTATAGGAAAGTGTCATAATATCAATCTCACCATGGGAGAATATGTATGGAATAGTTAAATTATTTCCATTCCAATGGGTGGTTTTGATGTTATAATCGGAGTCCAATGGTTACAATCTTTAGGAATGATAAATTTTAATTTTCAATAACTTTTCTTGAATTTTTGTTGGGAAGGAAAGAAAGTTGAATTTAGGGGTATCATAGGGAAACCAGGGAATATAATCATATTATGAATCCAGCTCAAAAAATAGAAGAAACTATTGATAAAATCCATTAATGAAACCTCCTTGCATCGTTGACATGGAATGGGGAAATTTTGTAGCAGACTCGGGGTCTTAATTGTCTTAACTCTATTTTGTTGGCAAATCAAACATTCCACTAGAAACTTTTGAATATAATATTTAAGGCCATCCAAAAAAAAAATTTCTTCACCCTGTGGTAATTTTTTTTAAATATCGAGTTTCCTCATAAGGGGGAGGTGTACAATTCCAAAAGGATATTTTGTTTTATTTGGGAATTCTTACAAATATATAAGTGATCTTTATACCATAAGGAATCATTTTTCCAACTAAATGTATCAGATGTACTGGGATCTTGCTGAAAATTTTGAATGGGTGTCCACACTTCTTTGTCATTCTTCAATTCTTTCATTTCTTTGGTTATCCAACCTAGGTTGATAATAAAAATGGCACAAAGAAATGCTTCCACGTCCTCATCCTTTCTTGAGAGTGTGTCTGCAACAACATTTAGCTTCCCTTTTTTGTAGATTATTTTAAATTCATAACCCAACATCTTTGTGACCCATTTTTACTACTCTTCTGAAGATAGT
This sequence comes from Pinus albicaulis, assembly GCA_034641835.2. Lineage (NCBI taxonomy): Eukaryota > Viridiplantae > Streptophyta > Pinopsida > Pinales > Pinaceae > Pinus > Pinus albicaulis. The sequence goes on from MU968411.1 coordinate 106,020,340, forward strand.
ATTTGTTCCAAAAAGTGTTTAAGACTATCATGATAAGTTTTTACCTTGAAGTGTCTTCCCATTAGGTAAGGTCGCCATTTCTTTAGAGCATGTAGTATTTCCAACATTTCCTTCTCGTAAATCGATTTCTGTAAATACTTTCCTTTGATTAGACGACTTTCAAAAGCAATGGGTCTTCCTTCTTGCATTATAAAAACACCAATTTCATTTCTTGAGGCATCACATTCCACAATAAAGGTTGTTGTGAATTCTGGTGTAGCTAAGACCAGTGCTTGGCACATTGGCTCTTTAAGATGATAAAAGGCCTTAGTTGCTTCAAGAGTCCATAAAAATGCATCTTTCTTCAATAATGTTGTTAGAGATGCTGCTATCCTCCCACAATTCTTAACAAATTTGCGATACTACCGAGCCAAACTGAGAAATACTCACCACTACTTTATGGTTATGGGGACTTTCCATTCCTTAATGGCTTTAATTATTTTAGGGTCTACCTTAACACCCTCCTGAGATAGAATATGACCTAGATATTCCACCTCTTGTACTCCAAAGAAACATTTGGAGGTTTTTGCGTATAATTTTTTCTCCTCCAATAGTTTGAGGACCCTGTAAACATGTTGAACATGATCCTTCCAAGACTCACTGTAGATTAGTATATCATCAAAAAATTCTAACACAATTTTTCTAAGGGTTTGGAAATGGAATTCATCAACCCTTGAAATGTAGAAGATGCATTAGTAAGGCCAAAAGACATGAAAAAAAATTCATAATGGCCCTCATGAGTTCGAAATGTTGTTTTTAGAATGTCTTCAATCTTCATTCTAATTTGATGATATCCTGAACGAAGATCCAACTTGGTGAAATAAATTTCTCCATGTAACTCATCCGATAATTCATAAATCACAGGAATGGGAAATTTATCTTTAATAGTGAGCTTATTGAACTCCCTATAATCTAGACACATGCACCATGATCCATCCTTCTTATGCACCAATAATACTGGAGCAGAGAAATAACTTTGACTAGGTTGAATTATACCAACCTCTAGCATTTCTACAATCATACATTCAATTTCGCTCTTTTGGACATAAGGATATCTGTAAGGCCTAATGTTTGGAGGAGCACTTACTGGAATCAAATTAATAGCATGATCATGGTCACGAATATGTGGGATTTCTTTTGGGAGTTTCAAACACCTTGGAATGATTGTCTAAGACTTTTTGGAGATCTGTAGAAATACATGATTTTAATGTGTGTATGATTTAGGAATAAGTCATAAAAAAGAGTGCGGAAATTAAAAATAGAATTCAAGGGCTTATCTTGTCATCTGGCCTTCCTTCTAGCGCTAGAAATGTTGACAATGTTGGACCCTCTAACATTTAGGGGATATCCCCGATATGAAGTCTCAACTAGACCTCACATTGTTTGGAGTAGGAGTCCCAGTAGTGGGGTGCTAAATTATATGCCTTGGATCGCAAAATGCATAGAGTGGTGTACGATGTCTTTGGTTAAAGCAAGTGTGTGGCCCTGTAGAAACTCAATATGATGCATGAGCAGTTCTAACAACAAAGTGGAAAGGAATTGTGCTCCTTGGAAGCCTGTAATAGTACGCAACTTGAAAGGAACACACGAGCTGAAAAGAAATCACACAAAATAACAAGCATAATAGTCCACAAGCTAAAGGTGATGGGTTAAAACATGAGCATGCATTCAACAATATTTGTACAAATGAAAAAAAAATAGTTCATAAGAATATATGCAAGTTAAAAAACATACATCGTAAACATAACCAGAATAGTCCAACTACATTTACAATATATGCATGAAGACGTGTTGGCTCTGATTTTATTATAAGTGAAAGTTCCATTCATCATACAACATGACGAACCACTTTCCCAAATAGTGGAATGTGAAGTCAACAACACCTGCTACTCCCAAAGAAGTATAGTCCCTCTATGCTATGGAGAAGCCAAGGCTAACACAAAACTCCCAAGCCTAAACCTAGCAAAAATATTGGCTCCCCAAAGGCCTTTACAAGAGTTATGAGGATGTATTTATAACCAAAGAGGGGTGACTCTTGGCATGCGCCCTTGGTGTTTGTTGGACTCCCCTCATGAATCCTCACATTACATATGAATCTTCACATTCCATCATGGACACATGGAATTTCACTTATACAATAATTACAAATAATATTACAATTTCCACTCATACCCATAAAATACAAAATTGGATAGAGACAACTTGACATCCTAGTAAGACAAAACACTATGATTTTAGAGTTGGGGTGAACTCAATTCAGGCATCTTTGTCTTGGTGTCTCTCGATCACATAATCATACCAAGATTGGTATTGTGCGATGGTCTCCCCAAACTATCAGGTAGTGTTAGGCTAGAAGCAGGCTCTTTCCTCCAATTCATTTGGGCACAATCTATTGGAACTAGCCTTCGCTTATTTTTCAATCATGTGCAACATTGTTTTGATATGAACTGGGCCACCGATGTAGGTCTACAAATTATGTCTGTTGATATCTATGTCCTCCTGGATGACCATCTACTCCAGCTTCTTCGGGTACCAATCAATATCCTCCCAGAATTGTTGTTTTTGTTTATTATTAGTGGGTGTAGCAACTGATGGGATCTGGTGGATTCTCACCATGAAATATAAATTGTTGTATATCCATATATATGCATCCTGAATGCTTCCAATGAATGAGGCGAGATGACTTTTTTTCTAGATTAGCATTCGAGTTGTGGATCTCTCTAACTCTTCTTGCGGCTTCATCTTCTTTACTAGTGTAAGCCGCGGTGCCTTGTATCGAATTGTCCACTCATGCACGACATTAATGGCAATCTGTATATTCTTAAGGATCCTGATAAACTCTTTGTTCTGTTATAGAAAGTCATTCAGGTGGAAAAATTCCTTATGTAAAGTTACCAACTCCTCATAAAGATCATGCATAGTGTCTCCAAGTGCGGATACTTCAGCAAGTGTCACTACTCTTATCTCCTCACGATAGGCCTATGCGGATGGTGCATTTTGCACTGTTGTTCATGGTTGTTCATTCTCTTGCCAAAGTGCCTGTATGTTATGTGCCAACTTCTTGTTCTCAACCACCAAGCACTGGTTGTTAGATCCGGTCGCTCTTGTGAAGGCCCAACGGGCATCGACAATGGAATTTGGATTCGTGTTGGTGTATGCCACGATCACTATTTCTCTCACGAAAATAGGTGATGCGTGATCATCCAGGAAGTGATTTCTTCATGCTTGTACAATCTTCCTTTATAGTTCATCAAATGATAGATAGTACACATCCATGAAAGGATCATCATTGAGGGGAACTACCTCCCCTTCCTCGCTCGAGGCTTTCTCTATGGTTGAAGGTCGTGGAGTCTGAACAGTGGCCTGAGGTGCATTGGGAATCAAGTCCACATCTTCACCTTGTAGCTCTAGTCCCACTTCCATGTCCATGAGTTTAAACAATTTTTCAAGCTCTTGAGAAAATCCCATTCCTACATCTTTCGCTTACTTCTTCTCCTGTTGGCTAATCTTGTATATGTTCTTCAACCTGTATCCGAGTTTTCTCTTATGTCATGGCACCTTTCCTTTCTTCCTATTCTTCTTTTGTCTCTCCTCTTATTCTCTTCTTCTAATATCTTGTTCTTCCTTCAACTGTTGTTCTACTCTTTGCACTCTTTACACTGCTTCTTCTAAGGATTGTTTCTTTCTCTTTCTCCGCTCTACTCTCTGCTGCCTGTGTACCCTCTTTGCCTCAATTTCCAAAGCTACCTTCTTAGCGAGAGGATCTTCTTTCATTTTCCATCTTCGTTCCTCTTCTGTGCTCTCAACTACCTTCCTCTTTCCTTTATCTTGCATCAGACTGTTGCCTTCTATTGGTGCTTCTTCCAGAACTGTTGTTGTATGTGGAACAGCTTGAGAAGTTTGAGTCACACTGATTGGTGCATGAGGTCGGGAGGAGTTATAACAGTTCTTCCATGTTTCCTCCTCCAACCACTAATATATCCCCCTGACACAATTGAAGTATACTCTCACACAGTGGTATTTGAAAATCCCCCTCTGATCATATAGATTCTAAACTCTTTGTGTCAAACTCAAATATATCTATGGATTTTCCTTCGGCATCTGCAACCTTGAGATTCTTGATCTCGTATATTCAGACCTACAAAGGAAGATTTGGCCATGGTGCCTTCTTTGTTCTATGCAGTGCTGTTGAAAACATTGTGGAGATATAATAAGATGTATCTTGCATGAAAAAAATTTCGGTGGCATATCTTGGAAAAAAATGTGGTGTCTTCTACTCACCGAATACACTGATTAATTTTCTATCTGGTAAGGACAACCAATCAACAATCTCTGATATCGCCTCCATAACTGCTTGTGACATGCAAGGTGGGTCCTCCTGAAAGATGAGCCTATAAAGTGGGATGATGAAGTGATTAGTAAGTTTCTCCATGACTCTGTGATGAATGCATTATGAGAGTAGCTTGCAATAGATATGTAAGGCAATTTCTCTCGGTGACCATGTCCAATTCATGCTAGGGAACTGATTATGTGCGCAGATTGCATTCAATAAGTATGCAGACATGTAGAAGTGTGCTTTCTCGCTCTTGGGTGGTTTGTGAGCTTTTGTCACATAGAATCTCGGCTGATGATACAATATATTTTTTCAGTTGAATGGCTTCCCCTCGTTCACTACCCGGTTCAACAAGATATCCCACCCCTAAGGAAAGTTCTTTGTGTCTGGTTGCCATATATTTTGTAGGCTAGTATGACCAAAAGCTTATAGGCTTTCCTGAGTACTTTTGTCTTCTACATGTGGGTGGGTGTTTGATTGAACTTCAATGGATCCTTCACCTAGCTCTTGATGATATCTCTTGTGTTCCTATAGCTGTCAGTGGCATATAATAGTGATTCCATGTTCTTTATTGGCCCTATAATATGATACATATGCTTGAAATCTGCTACCAGGAATGTAGCAATATTCTACCTGCTAGTGTTGCTCAATATCATGGTTTCCACATAAGTGTTTGAGACAACCTAGCTGATCACATCCACACATGGGAAGGTTGGATACCTGCATGAAACCTTGTAAAGCCCTGACTGCATGATTCTGAGATACACTTTTCGGTCCTCTAAGTCTGCCTGAAAGTCCCTTTTGAAATCATCTTTGATCTACTGCTATGTCAATTTTGATCCCTTCTCTATGAATAACTGAGTGTCCGAGTAAACTGGAAAGTTAACCAGAACTTTCTCAAATTCTTCCCCAGTACTTCTTTCAATGGTTTCCTTTGAGGCAAATCTCTTATATGGCATTATGAAAGTTATTGTTGGAGAGATGCTCAACAACGGTTGTACCTGTGGGAAAAAAAAGACACTTATGGCAAGCAAATATCAGTTATAAGAAAAACTACCTTAAGGACATGTTCAAGAAGCACACACGGAAATTGATTGGAAGGATTGTGCAATTCTTGATGGGAATATTGTTTGATTGTTTGGGAAAACTATGCACTGGGCAGTCCAAGTAGTCAGGGTCGAATATTGTGGCTTGATACTGCGCAATGCGCAGTGCAACCTGGGAAGTGAGCCGAAAGAGATTACACATTGCGCTGTCTCATTGGAAACAGATGATGGCAAAGGCCTGGCACTATGCAATGCGCAATGAGGCCAACCTGTATTGTGCATTGCATAGTTCCAGAGGCTAAGCTCTAATCTTGATTCTCCAGATTATGCAATGGCTAGCTGGGCAAAGTGAATTCCGGCCAAGGGAAAGGAAGATATGTCCAAGGGAAGTGTGAAAATGAGCATATGAGAGATGGTGAAGGCATGAGTGCAAATATGACTAAGTGTTGATGAAACAAGGCAAATCAAGTTCAGAAATTGAACAAACAAGAAGTAAGCGAGATCGGTGGGGAGAGTCGCCGCAACGACAACCATCAGTGCAAAAATGCAAAAACCGATGTGACACTTGTGAAAGGAAAAAAAAAAACTTGAAACAACACTTCTACAGGCTAAAGAAAGTTAAAACTCCAACATGCATGAAAACAAACAAGCAAAACAACACTCATGCAAGCCAAATGGGAAAAAAAAATAACAGAAAAAGCAACTAAAATCAATAAATTTAAAACTCACCTGAAAAAGACACAACAATCACAACGAAGGTTCCTTCATCTCCTCGAGAATGCTAGAGCTCCAAGATCAATTGTGAGAATAAGCTCTAAGGGCGTCAATTAAAAAGATTTGAGAAATTAAGATTTATGACGCGAATACCACAAATCATTAAAAAAACGACACATAGCGATAATTTCTAAAAATAACAAGTATTCCAATGCTAGACAATGAAGCAACTATATCATCCAAATTATATCTAATATCTCTCAAAAATGTGAATGTACTTGATGTTTTAATGTCCTGCAAAAAGTGTGTAGTTGTCTATCAACTAATGACCATACTGTGTTGTGAACATTTAATATGCATCAAACAACTAAAATTAGTACTCTCCTACCACGTATGTGATTTGCTCTGCCAAGTGTAATGCTCAATGCACGTCTCCCTTCTCGAGGTTGGCCACCTTGTTGGCCATCCAAGTTTTACACATGTTCATAATTGTCATTTCGCTCGAAGAAACTTGGCGTCAACATTTGTGACAGGAGTTGAGCATTGGATTAAAACTTTTTCTCCCCATTGGGGATAACCATAAGAAAAATCTCAACGTGATAAAAATTCATACCTTTGAAAAAGAAAAAGAAAAATTGTCACAATGAATCACACATATAAGCCTTAGCTTTCCGTTACTGACCTTGATAAACTTGAAATAAATCCAAGACTATATCCCTTTACAATATTGACTTTCTAGACACACCATCCTACTTTGATACCTCTCTACGCGCGTATATATATATATATATAACGTGGAAGGCAGCGTGTAACAAACAAAGATTCCGTTCAGAGTAGACGAAAGCAACTTTCTCGTCGGTCAGTGATTTTTTTTGTGAAGCAACGTACAATGAAAAATTAAAAATATAATATTTAAATTTTCATCATATATTTTTTATAATCATTTCAAAAGTTTCCCATTACATTATAATTATTTTTATTTTTATTTTTTTCAAATACAATTAATAAAAAAAATTTAGAAATTTAGAAATTATATATATTTTAGAAATTTAGAAATTAAATCATATCTCGTATTTTTTATAATCATTTCAAAAATGTCTCATTATATTATAATTATTTTTTTAATTTTTTTCCAATAAAATTATTTTAAAAATTCAAAAACAAAATACTTGATTTTGAATCCTACATTGATATATTTCTTATAATATTTTCAAAAGTGATATTATCGTAAAACTTTTATCTTAATAATTTTCACTATCAAGATAAAATTCCAAAAAATATCTCTTAAATTTTAAGATCCTATAAATCATATTGAAATAGTAATCAATATATTAAAAATAAATATATTTTCAGCGTTACTATTTAAAAAAAAAAATTTAACTTAATAGCACATTCGACTTAAACTCATGCAATGCAAAACTCCAGCTAAGTATTTTCAAGTTCTTAAAACTATATTTAATCATAATAAGTCAATAATGTACTCGTAAAACTGATTGAGTGGCGAACTGGAAGGAAGCAGAGGAAACTAAAATAAATATGGTATCAATTTATCTGAAAATGATACTTAACTATAATATGTACAATGTGATTCGGAATCGCGGGGGATAACGACGCTTTGTGGGAGAAAGCTATGCTTTTCGCAAAAGTCTCGGTTTTTTGTTTTGTTTGGTTTTTTTTGGGGTTAGAATGCAAAAATATTGATGAATTCAATAATGTGGTGAACATTATTTTCTAATTCATATGTTATTAAATGTTGATAAATAATATATATCTACTTTAAATTTAAAGAAATTTAAATGTAATACTATCCACAACATATCTGGAAAATATGTGTTGCCCAATAATGTGCCACCAAACCACTGTCTCCGTACATCGAACAAGTGCCTTGCTGGTATAAGTTGGTTGACATTATTTCGAATGCACTTATTTTTTGAAGATTATTTCATATCTGCTTATTTATCGAATGTGGGTGTAATTTAATTTAGAAATGTGGAAATATAAATATCAATTATTTTTATTAAAATTTCATATTGTTATGGAAATTGTAATTCAAATATATTAATAAATTTTATAAATATTATATCAATTTATATAATTAAAAAATGATTAAATAACATAAAATTAAAATTAAATTACTAAATTTTAATTAAATAAAACATTTAAACATATCTCACACACATTTACAAAAATAGTTATGTTGTTTAGCAAGTTGAATTTGTTTTTTTGGTTGTCTATATTTTTCTATTTATTTTGTTTTTGTTTTTTTCTTCCGAAAAACTATTCTTCATTAAAACGCTTCACTCATTATTAGAGACATATACATGGTTTCTAAGAGAAAAAGTTCACATTGTAGGAGTTGTTTCTTCTGTTTGTCTATAAAACTGAATATATATTTTTTTGATGTTGTTCTTTTGTTCAAACTATGTCACAAACTTTGATGAGTTCCAGGGTTGTTTTCCTTTATGAGGAGGTCCTGGGACTCTGGTAAATAATGTTTTTACTCATGCTTTGGAAACCGGGATAGTGTTAACTGTCGGTTTTTCAGTTGTTTCTTGGAAGCTATACGCTTTTGGAAGACTCAAAATTATGTTCTCTTGTACATCTCTGTGTTCGGTAGAAAAAACCGGGAGGTGTGACAGAACGGAATTGTCTTCATCTTATGTCTTTTTTGGATGGGCTGCTACATGGATACTTGTTTGTATTCAAAACAGTTGAGACTACATTTCTTCCTCTGCTAGAAGGAGAAATGGAGTTTATCAGAAATGCTCTGCATATGCTATGTAACTTTCTATAATAAATAGATGGTTCGATTTTTTTTTGTGGAAAAAAAAAGAGTGCACATCGTAACGACTAATGCAATAGACACTTGGAAAAAGAACGAAAAATTATCTAATTAAAGATTAATGTAAAAAATGGTTGGTAATTGGTAATAGAATTGATTGTTATGAAATATTATTAAAAAAACAATTGATTAAAGAGAAATAGAAGAAAATTTAGTTAAGGATTAAATGTTTTAAAAACAAGAAAAGAATGATGTAAGTTAGAATTGGTAAAAAGATAGTGATGATCTTTATTGGGCTTTGGATTTATGGTGAATAGGTGCATTTTCAATGCAGTTCTTAAGATGGGTCATTGGTTCAAATCTCTTTTGTGTCGAAGGATAATAGCTTGAGTGGTAGTCACCTAAGCATAAAGACAAGATATAAAATATGAGCATTGGATGTATTTTTTTTAAACTAGATTTACATTTATAATACATTCTTGTGACCCTTGGATTCATCTTCCAAAGTCTCTTGGACTTCGATGATTGTTCAACTTCCACACTAACCCTTAGAGGATTAGGTGTCCAACAGTAATATATTTAAACTTCCACACTAACCCTTAGAGGATTAGGTGTCCAACAGTAATATATTTAATATTTTTTTGAAGTTAGCCATTTTCCATTACGTTAAATAATTTAACATTACATAGATCACAAATTTTTCACTACTATTTTGTCCAAAAGGAAACCACACTAGTAACATAAGTTCAGAGTCTTGAGGTTGATAAGACCTTTTCTAACTAGAGCATCTTGTAAGTATAATCTTATAAAAAAGTTGGTTGTGTTAAACCATGACATACATCAACATGAGAAGACAAAAAAAACTACTAATGCTCCAAGAAAAAACCTAGTAAGTCATAACAAGTATTGGCCAGAATATCCAGGCATCTACGCTAGATGGTCACTACCTTTCTCTGAGGAGAAGGAGATGTTGGCTAATATCTAGGCTAGAATCATCAACTTGCACTCTATACTGCCATTTTTTTCTACAACTTTTTCAATCTGATAGAATCCTCCTACTAAGTCCTCAGGTATCTCTCTATGTTGCCTACAATATTCAAATGATGTTTAACCTTGTGCTAGCTTTGTGTCATTATTGATGAAGTGGTGGGAGTGCATGAAAAGCATCAATGATAGTGAGAGCCACAAACCCTTTGTGTGAGCTAGCATCCTATCAAGGTTGGGAACACACACCCTTGGGAACCCTCATTTGGGAAAGTAATATTTTTAATATTAATATTAATGTGATTATTAATATTGTTGTTATTCTTAAATATAAGTTTATAGTCCATAATCATTAAAATTTAATTAGGTCAGATTTGTCAATACAACTATAATTTATTATTAATCAATTTTTTTAGTTTCTTAATAAGGAGATTTATCAATAATTAGTTCGTTTAAAAAATGATCAATTGATTAATTAAATATTATTAGTATTATTATTTTGTTTAATTTTGTTAACGAAATTTTTAGTTAATTATTAATTGATATAGTATTATTATGAAAAAAAAATATTGTTAATTATATTAGGATTATAATGGTTAGTTTTAATAATAATATAATTTAAATAACAATATTGATGTGAAATAAAATTTACTTATTTGAATATTGACATTTAGATAGTGAAGAAGAACTCAAAAATCATTAGTAGTAATTTATTAAAAATAATAATTTATTTTTATTTTTTATTTTATTTTGATTGAATTAAAATATTTAAATGGCATTACATTACGTTATAACATCTCTAACATATTTGGCTAAAGACTACTATGGGAAAATTTATGGGTTTTCAAAACCAGGAGTCTGAAAAGTGGTTGTAATTTCACAAGCCAAAATGTGTACATGGTATTTCTTCTTCCATTATGATGCATATCTATATAATTTATTCCATGCTCAACATGAATACGATACATGAAAAATTAAAAAATAATAATAATATATATATTTTTTAATTAAGTCTAGATCTAAATCCTTATTTATTCTAAATTTTAATTAAATATAAGATCCCTCTTGATTCTAAATATATGGGGTTCACATAAGGATCATATCCCTAAAAATAAAACCTCCTTGAAATTTGGAAAATTTTTAGAAATGTAAGCACCTCTAGGAATCTAAAGCTTATAACATATATATACACCATTATGAATCTAGCCTAGATCCATTATGAATCCAACCTAGATCAGAGGAAAACCATTCTGTATGAATTTATTTCACATTCAAAATAAAAAAATTACAAAAAAGTATTCCATTGTAACATTTCTAATTTACAAAATTCATATGTTGATTTCGTATCCTAGATTAGATTACACTTGACTATAATGGACTCAACCTAGGGGCTTGCCATTTACATCATCTACTCATTTGGCTAATGGGTGATAGGAATGCAAGTCTCAATAATATGTTCATCGTAATATTTTATCATCTTTCATCTCCTTGGTTCACTTGTCTTTGTTTTGATTTATATGAGACTGACTTGAGGTGCTATGATTAGATGCCTATATTGGAAAGATATATATCCAAGCATAAAATATCTATAAAGGATGTGACCACCCTGTTTCATAACCTTTTCAAAAAAATGACCCATCACAACCATGTCACCAATTTGGTATGTGAACTATCCATCTTCATATGGTCACACCAACCTGCTTTTCACCTGTGTGCATCGCATCAAATCATAGGCCACGTTATCTTCATTTCCTAACGGGGTAGTGACAAAAAAATATCACCTACAAACAAAATACAAAATATGTATTGTTATATGTTCAAGATTTTAATTTATAGATGAAAGCGTTAATGATAAATGCCACATACATTCCCTTAGAACATAAGAGAGTCAATCATGATCTAGTGAAGCGATGGTGTCTTCATCGTGCATTGCTTACCACATCACAATTGGATGAGGTCCCTTTGGATTAAGAGGGACATATTTCCATTCTTTCACGTACTCAGGTTTCTCACATTGATCAATTCTAAATCCATCAACACCAGTGCAAAACTCACAAAAACATGCAAGTTTTTTTGTCTTGATAGAAACTATTTTCCCCATGTCTTTACTCCGCATTGAGTTTAATTACCTTGTTCCTTCTATAGTACTACAATAACAAGCAATGGATTTATTCACATCTCAAAGTTCAACATTTTAAAATAACCTACACATATTCCTAATAGATTCATGACCTTCATGTCCTAAATGGGATATGCACTAGTTTAATACCTCTAGTGATGATTTGAGTCAATTTTCATCTTGAATCATTTGGTACCTCCTATGTGTTCACTTCACACAAGCACCTACATAATCATGTTCACCCTTTCCATCTCCTGTTTCAAAATGGCTCCAAGTGTGTTGAATTTTTTCCTCCTTGTGTAGCCGACTCACCTAATAAAAATTGCAAGTTGACATGAACTACCTTGCATAACCAACTACCCATATCCAATGTTTTTTGAATGAGAGGTCCTTTTTTTGAATGATTCATAAATCAAGCCAAAGAAATGTTGCATGAACAATGTGTCATACTCAAGATCATTGTTGATGTAGAAGTGATACTCCTTAGTCACATCAATTGAATCATTACTTCTATCACTACCATCAACATTCAATTGTGCATGTACGTACATAACATATACTAATATGGGCACTTGGTCTGAGTGATAGTACTCACTATGGATATCTATATGAGGAGAAAATGTGTAATTATAGATAAAGTATACCACTGATTAGATTGTGCCTAGTTGAAATACTTTGCGAGAATGCTTAAATTTAGAAGCTTTCCATCTGGACATGTGCGGGTGTTTGTCATATTTATAGATCATGTTCTGAAATGCCCCCATGAATTGTGAAATAGGAATCTCATCCTCAACATAGTTGATCCTCCTACGCACCATAGTTTAATAAGATGGTTGATTTCCTACGACATGCTAAAATCAATTCGATGTGATGGTGACATCTGACATCCTAAGCTGGTTGGGATTAATAGGAATTTCCTATGTAACAATGTTAAATCACCACATTCTACACATCCCCTCCCATCTATACATATTTTCTTGTAAAACAACTCTTGTGGATCCCTTCTATAAAATATTGATGAAACAAAATCACACATTGTAGGAGGAGGAGGGTCGTTGTGATAATTCTTCTTGCAAAATTCCTAGAACATTTCATAGTGAAGATAGAATTCAATGTGATATTAGCAACAACATGTGTCACGAATTGTATTAGGCGTAATAAACCATGGTTTCAATTTCTAAAACCTCTTTATGGATACCTTCACATGGTGATTTCTTTCATGAAATTCCTTGAACAATGCAAATTCTATCATTTCTACAATGTGCTTAGTGTGATCTATGTACTCACCTTTAGCTAAGAAATGTCGTACGCCGTGTTTTCTTTTTGGAACAACATGGGAATGGCTCTCCCAAAACTCTAACACAAGTGATTTGATTCCTGCTATAATCCTGTCTCAGTAGGGTTTCCTGGGGATAAGAGCCCAATAAGCAAATTCGTCATTTTCATTTACTTAAACTCTGAATTTGGTATGCTTGCGTAAGTCTTTTCTCGATACATGGAGCATTTTTTACATTGTTGCCAAATTTTGTTGTTTCGATGTATTTGGTGTAACAATCGCAGTTGTGATTTCCCTATGAGCAACTCGAACATCAATTTTTATTGATTTTCCAAACATAAAAAATGTCTATGATATATTTTCAGTGGCATTCATATGTGTCTTCCTGCTTTTAGCATCATGGATACCCAAAATAATTTTGGCATGTTTTATTTTATTATGTTTGATAAACCCATGCAATATATGAGCTTTTAAAACAACTGAATGTTTCTAAAAATATTGTCCAATGATGTTTCTAACATGCTCTATAACTTCACAAGCAATGATAGGCTCCCCCAAGGTCCCCTATTGTGCTTGCATCCAATTTTTCTGCAAACCTTCCGTGACCTCTTTCCAAACCACTGCAACTCCCTATTATATTATCAACTTGTGAGGTCAAAATCCATTATTCTGGTGGTTGATTAACTTGATAGGGGATTTCTTGTTCCTCTAGTGATTGATTATCTTGATAGGGCACATCTTATTCCCCTAGTGACAATTTATTACCTTGATAGGGAACATCTTGTTACTCTAGTGGTTAATCAACTTAATAAGGCACATCATGTTCCTGATGTAGTTGATCAAATTGATAGGGTAGATCTTGTTCCTCTATTGATTGATCAACTTGATAGGGCACATCTTGTTCCTCGTGCAGTTGATCAACTTGATAGGGAACATCTTGTTCCTCTTGTGGTTGATCAATTTCCATCCCTGCATAGTGGAATAAAAAATATACTTGTAAGTCAAGTGAAGATCATAAGTATTTCCTAGTAGATATACACATGTTTAATTAAGAAATCACCATAGGTGGAAGGTCATGATATGATTGGAAAAGTATTCCCATTGTTTTCCTTCAAATTTGGGGATATCCAATGGCAACTTGGTTGACATGGGGGGTCATTGTTGATTATGGGAAATGAGATTATTTGTGAGTATTATGGGATATTTTAAATTGGTGATTGATTAGGCAAATCATAGAGATATGGTCAACAACATCAGTCTTGAGACCATATTACATGGCATTCAATATATTTCTCAGTCCTTTAAATGGATTTCATACTACCATATTCTTCGTGAAACTAATGAGGAAGTTGATGAGTTGTTTAAAGAAGCTCTCTTGTTGTTGAGTAGATCTGTGTAACACCCTCCTCCCACATCTACCCAAGTAACTGACCAACCTAGGTAAACATGTGTCGAAGAGTTACTATGATATGATTCAACTCCCTAAGTATCAATTAAGGAAGTGGAATCAATGGAACAAAACCAGCCTGATCTTCCACACTTGCAACAAAAACCCCAGGAGTCATCCAACCCTTCCAAGTGAGTAGCCCCCGAGACAACCTGACATTTTTCTACATAAAATCCTTAGTCACTCCCACAACAAGGCATGCTTATGATTGGGAATTTTCCGTGTAGTTATGTGCCATCAACTCCTTAGATCGTGTGCCACTCTTTCAGGCTAGGATCGAGGCCACTGCCGGAATCGTGCTGAAAATTCTAGAAATGAAAATTAACATTGAAACAATGAGATAAATGTAAATGCATGAATAAGGACTTGATTGGACCCCTACTATCCATGACATACATTTCGTCAAACATGTCACAAATATGCATTCTAAAGGTTAAAGCAAAAAATCTTAGCATGGAGGTCTCACACTTATCTGAGAATCGCTAAGAAGAATCGATGCCTCATCACAATAATTGCATTACCATCTATTAACTGGCATTCACCGATTAATGAAAACATAGAGATCCATACATTCACTATCAATATAAAACGCCCCTATAACCGACATATAAATCATATAAACATAAGGTATATAACAACCATATAGACCACATATAAACAAGTATATTTAGAACCCATCATAACGAATGTTATGATGGTTCCTCTGGGAAAGAACTCGGCAACCTCAAGAAACACTTCAAGGAACTCCTAATAACCTTAGGTTATTACTAGTTCCGTTTGGAGGGAACCCAAGATATCTTGAGTTCCCTCCAACGGAACTTAGGAAATAACCTGTTGTTAATAGAGTTCTCACCAACTAACCAAAGAATAACCGAAGGTTATTAGGAGTTCCCTCTAGAGGGAACCCATCATAACATTCGTTATGATGGGTTCCATCTACCAATAAAATACCAAGGAGAAAGAGCTTCTTATTAATGATTGCATATGCCGACCAAGGAGAAGTCGCTAGTTCAATTCCCAATGCTAGGTGATATATTCAATAGGATGAAGATGTAGTTTTTTATTTTTTTTCATAAAATAAATAAAACAAATTTACAAATAAAAAATATAAAAGATTTAAATTTTAATCATACATTGATATATTTTTTATAATCATTAGTGTCGTGTTACATTAAAATATATATTTTTTAAAATTTTTTTTCAAATACTATTAATATTTTTTTTTAGAAATTTAAAAACTAAATATTTAAGTTTTAATCATATTTTAATAAATTTTTTACATCATTTTAAAAGTGTCCCTTTAAATGATAAATTTTTTTAGTCTCTTTTTCAAATAAAATTAATAAAAATATTTAATTTAAAAACATAATATTTTATTTTTAATCATACATTGATATATTTCTTATAATAGTTTCAAAAATGATAAAATCATAAAACTTTTATCTTAATATTTTTTACTATCAAAATAAAATTCCAAAAGATGAATGGTAATGTCTTAAATTTTAAAATTAATTAAAAAGTGTCATAATCATTTTCTAAATAAATAAATTTTTTTATAAATATAAATCAAATCAAATCAAATCAAATCTTTTTATAAATAAAATAAATATTTTTTACAATTAAATAAAATAACAATTTGATAAATATTACTAATTTTAACTTAATGATAATGATGATTAACGTCCACTTAAACCCATATCAAACATAAACCCATACAACGAAAAATACATAAATATATACCATACTCTAGCTAAATTTTTACAAGTTCTTAAAACTATAGTTAACCATAATAAGTTCTAGCTAAATTTTTACTATAGTTCGTAAAACTGATTGAGTGGCGAAGTGGAAGGAAGCAGAGGAAACTATAATTAACTACAACATGATAATTAACTACAACATGTACAATGTGATTCGGAATCGCTGGTGATAACGACGGTTCGTGGGAGAAAGCTATGTTTTTCGCAAAAGTTTGTTTTTTTGTTGGAATGCAAAAATATTGATGAACTCAATAATGTGGCACCAACCAACTATCCCCGTACATTGAACAAGTGCCTTGCTGGTCTAAGTTGCTTTACACTATTTCAAACGACGCTTAGTGGGAGAAAGCTATGTTTTTCGCAAAAGGAATGCAAAAATATTGATGAACTCAATAATGCGGCACCAACCAACTATCCCCGTACATCGAACAAGTGCCTCGCTGGAATAAGTTGGTTTACATTATTTCAAATCTGCTTATTTATTGAATGGGGGTGTAATTTGATTTGAAATTGTAGAAATTTAAATCTCAGTTATTGTTATTAAAATTGTAATTCAAATGTATTTATAAATTTTATAAATATTATATCAATTTATATATTTAAAAAGTGTTTAAATAACATAAAATTAAAATTAAATAATTAAATTTTATTTAAAAAAAACATTTAAACATATCTCACACATATTTACAAAACTAGTTATGTTGTTGGGCAAGTTGAATTTGTTTTTTGGTTATTTTTTTCTATTTTTTTCTTTCAATAAATTATATTTTCATTAAAAAGCTTCATTCATTATTAGAGACATATAAATTATTTCTCAGAACAAGATAGTCCGGTTAAATAGAGTGATTGGTAACGACTAATGCAATTGACAATTAAGATACATTAATAAAATATAAATAATTGAAGAGGAATGACAATTTACTTAATTAAAGATTAAATGTAAAGAATGGTTGGTAATTGCTAATAGAATTGACGATTATGAAAAATTATTAAAAAGCAATTAATTGAAGAGAAATAGAAGGCAATTTAGTTAAGGATTAAATGTTTTGGAAAGAAGAAAAGAATTTTGTAAATTAGAATTGGTAAAAATATAGGGAGGGATCCTTTGGGGCTTTGGATTGATGATGAATGGGTGCATTTTTAATGCACTTCTTATGATGGGTCATTGGTTCTAATCTTGTGTCGAAGGATAATAGCTCTAGTGGTAGGTAGCTTGTTCAATTTTCATTACACTATGGTTCTATTCTACCGAAAAACGATATTATTAGTAATATATTTAATATTTAGCTTCAGTGGTAGCTAGGAAATTTGGCTTGCTGAAGATATCGTTAATTAGAACCTAATGGTATCCAAATTTTAGATCAATCTTATTAAAGAATTCAACACCTTTAAGCTAGTTAAGAAGATTGTCAATCATATGGATCCGGTATATGTTATTGATAGTGATTTTTTTCAAGGCTTTATAATCAATATAGAATCTCCATGTCCCATCCTTCATTTGCACCAACATGAATGGACTCCTACAAGTTGAGGAGACTGGTCAAATGTGTCCCTTTTAGGGGAACTCATGAATATAAAATTTTATTTATTCATTCTCCAAGACATAGAATCTATATATTGGGTCATCGGTTAAACAATAATTATGTATCAATTAAATAAAGTGTTGAACATGGAAATGCAGAGGCATTCCCACATGTGGAGTGAAGATATCCCTATATGTCTCTACAATCGTGTCCACCTACTTTTGTTATGTAGAGAGGCCTCATGTTGAGGTTGTGGTGTTCACAACAACCTTCCTTTAACTTTCTAAAAAAAAAAAAAAAAAAAAAAAAAAGGAAGACAATATTTGTAGTCTCAAAGATTACCTTTCGCCTTTGTTTTGTTAAGATAAATAAAATTGGATTAGTTGGAATTACCTTTGGTTCCCTGTAGAGTTGATTTCTAATAGTACCAATGACACTATGGGGATGAGACTCATAAAAAACATGATGTTTCCACATATAAGGCTGTCCCAAAATAATGTCACTAAATTTAAGTGGAGAAATGTCACATATTACCTCATATTTGAAGGTGTTGATACCATGGGATAATAAGCATTACTACCTGACACATATGTCTCATCCATGGCTCATCCAAGAAATTGTATATAGTTTGGGATGTGGCACTATCATAAAATTCAATATCTTTATTACCTAAATTGATGTCAGGTTCTTTTGGCTCATATTCTTAATAATGAAATGTAGTGGGGTTCCCTTCATCCACATCTCTGAATGTAAGAGGAAATTCCCCATTTAAGGATCCTTTGTCTTTCTTGTTTGGATCTTTATGGTTGTGATGGTAGCATAGAGTTATGCATCAATGATCTAATTTCCTATATCGTGATATAAATCAAAACCAGAGCCAAAATTTATTTCCTTTTCTTTAATCTCTACTAGAAATGATTATGAGAGACATTCATTAGTGTTTTTCAAGGGGATTTTTTGGAACTCAGCCAATTTATAGTGTCCTTTTTAGACTTCCCATTATGGTTATTTTTATATGACCTTGGGTGGTTATCTTGAGGTTGGATCTCCTTGATCTAAACCTTTTTTTGTGAGTTTGGGACACCTTTTCCAAGATTTTGTTGTAGTTTATTTTCAGATTCAAACTCCTTATTTCTCTACTTCAATTCCTACTCAAATTTCATAACATATCAATTAGAAACTCCTAGTGAGGTAATGCTGAAGAATTTCATCTATATTTGGTTGTACCTATGTAGAAGATATCGTTAATTAGAACCTAATGGTATCCAAAATTTAGATCAATCTTATTAAAGTATTCGACACCTTTAAGCTAGTTAAGAAGATTGTTAATCATATGGATTTGGTATATGTTATTGATAGTGATTTTTTTCAAGGCTTTATAATCACTATAAAGTCTCCATGTCCCATCCTTCATCTGCACCAACATGAATGGAATCCTACAAGTTGAGGAGACTGGTCGAATGTGTCCCTTTTGGGGGAACTCATGAATATGATATTTTATTTATTCATTCTCCAAGAGATAGAATCTATATTGTGGGTCATCGGTTAAACAGTAATTATGTATCAATTAAATAAAGTGTTGAACATGGAAATTTAGAGGCATTCCAACATGTGGAGTGAAGATATCCCTATATGTCTCTACAATTGTGTCCACCTACTTTTTTTATGTAGAGAGGCCTCATGTTGAGGTTGTGGTGCTCACAACAACCTTCCTTTAACTTCCTGAAAAAAAAAAAACAAAAAAGAAGACAATATTTGTAGTCTCAAAGATTACCTTTCGCCTTTGTTTTGTTAAGATAAATAAAATTGGATTAGTTGGAATTACCTTTGGTTCCCTGTAGAGTTGATTTCTAATAGTACCAATGACACTATGGGGATGAGACTCATAAACAACATGATGTTTCCACATATAAGGTTGTCCCAAAATAATGTCACAAAATTTAAGTGGAGAAACGTCACATATTACCTCATATTTGAAGGTTTTGATGCCATGGGATAATAAGCATTACTACCTGACACATATGTCTCATCCATGGCTCAGCAAAGAAATTGTATATAGTTGGGGATGTGGCACTATCATAAAATTCAATATCTTTATTACCTAAATTGATGTCAGGTTCTTTTGGCTCATATTCTTAATAATGAAATGTAGTGGGGTTCCCTTCATCCACATCTCTAAATGTAAGAGGAAATTCCCCATTTAAGGATCCTCTGTCTTTTCTGGTTGGATCTTTATGGTTGTGATGGTAGCATAGAGTTATGCATCAATGATCTAATTTCCTATATCTTGATATAAATCAAAACTAGAGCCAAAATTTATTTCATTTTCTTTAATCTCTACTAGCAATGATTATGAGAGACTTTCATTAGTGTTGTTCAAGGGGATTTTTTGGAACTCAGCCAATTTATAGCGTCCTTTTTAGACTTCCCATTATGGTTATTTGTATATGACCTTGGGTGGTTATCTTGAGGTTGGATCTCGTCGATCTAATCCTTTTTTGTGAGTTTGGGACACCTTTTCCAGGATTTTTTTGTAGTGTATTTTCAGATTCAAACTCCTTATCTCTCTACTTCAATTCCTACTCAAATTTCATAACATATCAATAAGAAACTCCTAGTGAGGTAATTCTGAAGAATTTCATCTATATTTGGTTGTACCTATGTATACCATTACAATATTTCAAAACTAGGTGCCACTCAAAGTCTATAATACCTAGTTTTGAACACAAGGTATGGATAATATTAGTGTACTATGGCACCATTTGGTCTCTATCCTATCACGGGGTTGTATCTATCATGTGAAATTCATAATAGTTCCTTAAAGGGTAGAATTCCTCCTCAAGGGAATCAAGAAAAGATTCTGAGTGGGTCATGCCTTAAATATCACAGACTCCTCTTCATTCTAACTCTCACAGTAAACTTCCCACAAATATTTGACACAACAAAGGGATTTTAGGAGTTTAAAAATGATTCTTTTTATTGTTAGATTAATTTTGGATAGATTAATAATCCTTTAATATATTTAATCATTTATCCAAAATATTTACATATATTTAGCCTTCAAGTATGGGTATATCAAAGTTAACTTATACCTTGAATAATATTGCTCCTCCAAAAAAGAATTGCTTGAAGGGGACTTGGCTATTGTTGGATGTCGTCAAAGGTTTTAGGAAAAATTATTCATCATCTCATTCCTTTTTTGCATGAGTGCTTCCCTAAACAACAAATTGATATGATCTCCCACTCTATGATATATATTTTCTTTCCCCATGCAATGCTACTTGGTTTGGCAAGATCAATTGTTCCCAAGTGAAACTAGATTAGGACCTAAATCTCTGAACCATGACATTATGGAGGACATGCACCAAGAAATAACAAGAAACATATTGGTTTGATACCAGTGTTTCTGGTTGTAAAAGGAATGAAATTAAAGGAAACAAAGGAAGTGAAACATACAAAGTGAAATATAATAAAAATATTAGTGATATAGAGAAAAGAAAATTCTATTAATAAATGAAATAGTAGAATATTATAGAACACAAAATGGATAGAATGGTGATATTTATCCTTGAACACAAAGAGATGGAGGTTACTCACATTCACAAAAGATATTATAAGACTCAGATAAAATAATGGAATTTTAACATAAATAAATAACCTTAAATATTGATGAATCTAACAATAGAAAATGTAACACCAAAAGGTTTGTGGTCCTCGAGGTGGTTAGTTTACATCAACTTCCTATGGGCACAACCTTTGCATACAATATTCGTTTGGGGCACAAAATATTGTTAAAAATAACTATATAAGGATTACAACTTTTGACTAATTCCAAGGAACTCCATGACAACCCTTGTCCCCCCAAGTTTCCAGAAAAAATAATTTAAGGCCTCAAAATGACCTTGGAATATTGGGATCCAAAAGCCATAGAAATCTTAAAGTCTTCCATCCATTCCACGATTAAATGGAAGTAAACCAATCATTGAATTAGTAGGCATAATTAAGCTTGAAGATGCCAAACCCACCCATGTGATGAATACTTTTTTGACATGGTAGTTACACATATTGGACCATGGTGGTATATCACGGGGAACTGGTGGCTCATGATGGGGATTTTATGGGTCACAAGAGGGTGCCATGTGTCCCCAACCATTCATTGAATCTGCATTGGTAGTCTGAAAATTGTAAGGCTGAGTTATAATTCTAATGAATGTTGGGGAAACAATGATAAAAAATATCAAACATTTGATAATTATTTTAGTAATTTTAAATGATATAGTTGATTATTCTATATCATCAAAGAAAATCATCGTATTTATACACCATATGGATCAATGCACTTCTATAGTCTTACAACTAAGAATGACACCACAAACCACTGCAAATTACCCCTTAAGGGTAGCGTTTGTATCAAACTAGGTATATAAGTACCATTATCATTTTTAGATTTGGGTATGAGTATTAGGACCCCAAATTTGGTGAGGGGAGAAAACATGAAACTTAGGATCAAAGGAAGCTTTTAGCAATTCAAGGCCAGGAAAGACACCTTAAAAAACCACACATGACCTCATGAAGGTATTCTTGGTTTATGATTCATGATGCTAGCATCAATAGGTGGTTTTGAGCAGTAAATATGTGTCTTTAGGCCCTATAAACATCAAAAGAAAAAGGAGATTACTTATTTATTAAATAAATCTTTAAGGAATCTAGAACCATGAAAAATTCCTCAAATTACCACATATGACTTCTAGAAGGTATCCTTGGCCTCTAAAAAGTCAAGTTAATGCCCTCACAAGGTTTTAAGCATTAGCATGTTAATTCCCAAGACTTATCTAAAGTACAAGGCTTCTATGCATGAAAGGCCAAACATGAAACCTCAACCACTACACCCAACCTCTCAATGTTTTAGGTAGATTCTAAAGCTTGAAGGTCATGAATGACACCTCAAAACACCACGGATGATATTTGAAGGGGAGATTTTTCCCTCATGTGTGGATATGGGAATCATTATGGAATTATAGAAATAACTATGGGTATTATGTCCTTGTACGTGATCTAGTGAGGAAGCCTAGGCCTTAGGTATGGAAGGAATCTTCTCAGCATTTAGGGATAAAAACTACATGTTGAACTAAACAAATAGATCTTTTCAGGGAATCCTAGCTCTCCAAATGGACATAGTAAGAATTATAAGGTTTTAAACATTAACTATGAGGCTCTAGACCTTAAATATGGTTAAGATAAAAAAACATAAGAGTTAAGTCGTAGGGAAAGCTTCTAAAATTTTAATTTAAAAATGACGTGCCTTAAACAAATAAAATGACCTCTCAGAGGAATCCATTGACTCTAAATAGGTATGTAGGTATCACTACCATTTGAACACTAGGTATGGCTATTGAGGACCTATGTATGGTCAAGTGATGAAACATGAATCTTAGGCCCTAAAGGAAGCTTATATCCATCCAAGGCTACTTAGGATTCCTTGAACAACCATACACAATTTCCTAAGAATATATTGGCCTATGGTTGGGAATGTTAGTTCATCTTGGTGGTTTTGAATAGTAGGAATGTGTCTAAGGGTAAAGGATACAATCTAGGGAAAAATTCACATTACTCAGGTCCTAAAGAAATTTTCAAGGAATCTAGATAAATTAGCAATACCTTGAAGCACCACACAAGAGCTGTAGATGGTATCCTTGGGCTCTAAGTGTAGAAATTCTCTAACACAACACTGATACCATGTAGAAAATATCTAATACAGCTCTTATACCATGTAGAAATTATATAGAAACTCTATATCAATGGATTTAATCCGATCACGTAATATATTAAAGCAAGATATAGAATCCTTCTACTATATTTGTGGAATATAAAACATGGTCGCTCAATCACATGCAAGTAAGAGAAATAAATAATAAATCACACAACGCAAGATGTATCTAGGGAAAGAACCTGCTCAAAACTCCTCTATCATATATTGTACAAAGTCAAAGAATCATGAAACAATAAAATGCTTTCTCACACTAATAAAATCCTACACTCTACTGATGGTCTCACCCTGATCCTACTCAAAACTGTTTAGCAATTCTTAGGAAAATTTAACCAACACTTAGCCAATTCCCAACCCTTGCTTAGCCCAGCCTTGCTCATGCAATCCCTATGAAATTAATCCCTATTAAATAAGATAATCAACCTTCCTTTACTACGCAATCCATCATGAGCCTTCCTGTGACTTTATAATTGTGCCCGGGAAATTTGATAATAATACTCTGGTAGTTATCTTCCCTTTAACCTCTGTCTCAACTAGGTCATCATCAGAATTGACATGCATGCAACTATTAATAATGAATCGTCAATTACTTGGTAGATCACTACTTGTGAATTAAATCTAATTTAATTCACTTGACCTCTCACAAGCTCATTACTCAGTTAGAACTAGTTAAACTGATTTTATTTTGAGTTAACTGATTACACTCACACCACACTAGTGCTACAACTGCAACTGGACCCTGAAAATAATAGAATCACTCTACATGCCTCACCTTTGACCCTCAACTCGAATTTCTTGAGTTAACTAAGTCTATCTCACTTAGTTAACTGATACAAGTTGTTATGAGATGAAATTACAATTTACGTTCAATTTAATTAAGGGATAATTAAATCAAAATCCTCACATGGTAGCCATTTCTGGGTGTCATTTTCTGGATTTTGTTTTTGGATGCCAATTTCACTATTTCTTGTTGCAAATTTCAACACTCCTTCTTAACAAGAAAGGAATCAATCTATCCTGATCCAGTACCTTTGGAATGTTCTTGCATGCAACACTTCTCTAGTGTTGTTTGCACATGCAACTCTCCTAAAACTGAATAGCCTCCAAACAACTAAATCAATATAATGCAATTGTCATTAGAGTCTTCTAACTGCTAGATCCTACTGCACATCTCTATTGGACTCTCTGCCCTGTTGCCGACATCTGCATCCATGCACTTTGCACCGCTGCCAACTTTGATTTGCGCTCTAGTATTCGAAATGTGTCACTCTAATTTTTGTCGGCCTGACATCTAGCAACATCAATCTAACTGATCATTCTTACTACTGTTGTACTATGGGCTTCTCGTAGCCAGGTTCAATCCATGATACACACCATCTCAATGGACCCTGCACAAATTTCTTCTTAGGATTAATTCTACACATCACCCCACCTCACACCTAGAGGTATAGTTGCATGTAATCCCTCTGCCTTTTTGGCTCAAAATTCCCCCCTCCATGAAGTCTCTGCTTTAGTGGAATCTTCCACTCAGTATCCTCTCCACTTCTCCAATTGTGCCTACACCACAACCTTCTGAGACTGCTTTTGAGGCTGCATGTTGAGAGACAATTTCTCCCTCTCAACCACCAAGTCATTAACCATTGGTTTTCTCCTCAAATCCTTGCATGCATCCTCAACCTCGAGAGCATAGAGGTTCTTAACTCTTGAACTAATCTACTTCACCTATCCCGTGGCTATGTGGTTAAGGAAAACTTTTCCTTTTCTAATCATCACCTCATAACCATGGTCTTCCAATAATGTTACGGAGACAAGATTATTCCTTAGGCCAGGAACATACAAAACATATGCTAGTCTGAGAGGGGAGCCAAAATCCCTCTGAAAAACTGTACCTATGTTGGTCACGCTATACCTCCCGTCATCTCCAAACTCTATGTTATGCTAGAGGTCCTTCTCCTCCAAGTCATTGAATATATATCTATTCCCCATCATATGGAACGAGGCATCATTGTCTAGATACCACATGCATCCCATTACAGTGTTGGCCATGCATGCAATGAGAGTAAAATCAAGCTCAGACTGTGAAGCCAATGCTTCAGTTGTTGCAACTGTAGTCTCCTTCTTGCTTTCCTTCTTCTGTGGAAAATTCGAAGCATAGTGCCCATGCTCGTGACAGTGAAAACATATGATATTGGACAAGTCTCTCTTGCCTTATTCACCTTGGGCTTTCTTTCCCTTGGCCTTCTTTTGTTTTCCCACTAATGCACAATCTTCTTCTTTGTTGGTGTTGGAGATCCCATCTCTAGTGCTCCGCCTTATCTCTTCTATTACCAAATCCGACCATAATTGCTCCCAATCTCGTAACTTCTCCCTCCCATTCTCAGAGTCCTGGTAACTATGCCAACCCTTGGGAAGGCCTAGAAGTGCTAGGCTCACCAAGTCATCATCGGCTACAGTCACACCAACACTTCCAAGCTCATCTCAACATTGAGTGAACTTTGCCAAGTATGTTGCTACCATCTCGCCCTCCTCCTTCTTGATCTTTTTGAGCTTTTCCTTCAATGCTAACTTTGTTTGGTCGCTGATGTTCTGAAATAAGTCTGTCAAGGCCTTCCACATAGCATATGGAGTCGCCTTCCCATTGAGACTCGAGACAATATAATCTTGAACTCCATCTAACAATATCCTTCTCGCCTTTGCTACCTTCTTCTTCCATGCATCAAGAAGTTGGTCATCTGCTGCTGCAGGCTTGGGAATATCAAAATATATGAATTCCTTCAATTCGTTGTCCTCCAACACTACCTCCATCCTTTCCTTCCATGAAATATAATTTGAACTTCCCTCGAGTGCATATTTGATGTAATATTCCTAAATTTTCACCTAATATTTGGAATATTAGAGTTCTTAATTTTCTTAATGAATTAAGTAAATAAAAGGGTGGAGGGACCCATAATCCTCAAGATGAATAAACATCCACTTTTTATGTGTGAATGTGGATTAATTAAGCCTAGATCTACATAATGAGGTAGTGGAGCCACTACTAATGTGAATGGAATTGGAGATCATGTCTCATTAATGAGATAGATCATGGAGGTTGATACAGTAAACTAAGATCTTGAAGGGATCAAACAAAAGATCATGGAGCATTCATGATGATATTATGGAGGAAGTTGTACAATTAATGCACATATGATGGAGAGGGTGTACATTGCACCTAGACATGATGGATGACTTGGAAAGACAATGCAGTCAAACATGGAGGATCTTTTCCACATGCTCAGCGTAGTTTAGATGAGGGCAAAGGCATGGGAAGGCTCATAAACTATAAAAAGGAGATGAAGGCAACAATGAAGGCAGAGTATTGATTATTAATTTTGAGGTCTGTTTAGATCTGGAATTGTCATGTGACATTCCATTTCTTTCTTGGGTTGTTTAGCAAAGATTTCAAGTGTTGTTTAGCACAGGGTGTTCCTGGTCGAGAATCCCACCTCTTTCTTTGAGTAGCTCTGGAAAGAGTATTGTACTTCATTCTACATCAGGCATTGGCTCCACTTATATTTTCCTACTTTCTGCAGAACATTCATATTCAGAAATTGTAGATTTCTAAAGATCAGTTGGAAGGTGGAGGTTGTCTTCAGTATTTCAGCTGGAGAACTGGTGAAGGATTATTCCTATCATCTTGTGCTTGGATATCAGCATTCCCAGTGCTTCATTTCAGATATGGCATCAGGCCAAAATTTATTGACCTCCTAGCAGCATTAATCCCTTCACGAATTACACTTTCCATTAATGCAGATCCAAAGGAGGAAGGAAGTTGCTAGCATTTCAACTGGTAATCCTATGAGGCATCATCCCCTCACCTTGCCATCAGTATTTCCATCAGCCTGGAGTATATTGCAGCATATTCCAGTAGGCATAGAGCCTCTCTTTCCCTTACAGTGCAATTTTTATGAGCATTTGTGTTGCAACAGCTGTAATCATCATTGGAGGATTGAGAAGCTAGATCTAGAGCTTCTAGCTTGTAGATTTGAAGGAGGGATCAACCCTTCACGCTTAGATCTGATCTTGTGACATATTCCAACTATCTATTTGTCAGATCCAACTTCAGATCTATAATCCCAGAAGATAAAGGATCAAACCCTAGGAGGGTGATTTTCCAAAGTTGTAGATTTGGAAAATCCTTTCTGGGTTATCTTGGGAACCCATCACATTGGCCAGATCTTGAATCTTGGCATCATCAGAGCTCTTGAGCTCCCTAGATCTGCATTTTCCTTTACAGCATTTACATGTATATCAGCAACATTAGGGACAACGCAGTATTGCTTCTGTAAGCTCACCAGTTACGCAGTGCTAGTTGCAGCACCATTGTGGGGCGATTCTAGGCCTTCTCTTGGGCTAGATCTACTCATTTTCTGTACATTGTGTAAATGATTCATCTCCATATAATAAAATGTCTTAGCTTCTCTATGAATTTTGATGTTTTCTTTAAATTTATTGTTTACTTAGTTGCAGTTCTTATATTTTGTTTAAGTATTACTGCATTTTCCCATTTGGGATACTACAGTGGTATCATAGCATGATCTTTGGCTTAGCTTGTGGAAACTTCATCTTTTTCATCAAAATAAGAAGCAGATAGATGAGATCTATCATGAAGGAGGATAGTTTTTCCATTCCTCTCTTTAGATCCAAGCAATATCTCTCCAATGAGGTCTATCAAATGAAGGGAAAAAGGAAATTGAAAGATCCAAGAAGAAGATCTGATAAGGAAGGTCCAAGCACTTCCTATCAGTAGAAAAGAAAACCGGAGAATCATGGATCTACTATGCCTACTTTCTTTGAAGGAGGTGAGAGGTATAGAAATGAAGAAAGAAAAGAACATGAGACTCATGAGACTCTCAGTTTGTATCTTGAAGAGTACAAGGCACAGTCTAGAGCATTCAAAGAGAGACTAACTCTCTAAGAATTCTTTGAACTCGAGGAAGAAAGAAGATCCTATATTAGAAATAGAAGGAAGCGGCACAATAGATTCTATTTGCCTACATTTAGTGGGCCTTCCTCAAGCACTGTTAAGGCTTGGAGGGAAGAGTTAGATACATTTTTCATGCTACATCCTGCGGCTGAAAAAGAGGCTGTCCAAATTGCAGCACTTCATCTCTTAGGTGAAGCCAATGATTGGTGGTTTAGTCACATGGAGCATGCAAAGGTGACTAAATATTCATATTTCTTTCACAAGTTGGGGAATAATTTGGATGTAAAGAAGACAGAGATGTGTCACAAAGAAACATCTCCTAAGGAAACAAAGAAGGATGCCAATCTTGTCACTTTGGAGAAGAAGTCACTACATTCACCACCAGCTGCAGAAGTACTTACATCTGAAGAAGAGACACTTGCAACTTTGCAAGATAGTATTGAGATCTTGACATATAGAGTCCCATGCATGATTCAAGAGATGCATGAGGAAGAGAAGGAAGATTCCAATGCTGGTACATTGGTAGAAGAGCAACCATCTCTCTTACTAGCAGTTGGAGACACCATTGTCCCGGTTGGAGGAACTCTTGTGTTCTGTCAAGAGGTTCCCACACATCAGTTGATCCAAGGTATGCATACACATTCATCACATATTGTTTCAGTAGATCTTATTGAAACTTATGGGTACATGCCATTAGGGCCAATGCATAACCAAGGGTTAGATAAAAATGTTGATTTGAAGCAAAAACATATCACAGTGCAGAGGACCCTTGATCTAATCAAGGAGGAGATTAAAAGCTATCCCAGTTTATCATGGATGGACTACATTCAACCCTTTGATTTGAAGTGTAGAATTTCAGAGAATAGGATGAGCATGATCCTATGTACAATGAATGGTTATGAGGTCAGGATTGTGCCTTGCTGTGAGACAACACATATATTACCATGCATATCTACAACGTTGTCACTTAGTAGCAGTGATAATGAAGAAACCCCATTATTCTTGGAGCATTCTGAAGGTAGCTTCACTCATGAAGCAATGGAGGTTAAGATGATGAATGGTAGACATCTTGAGATGAGAAATCTTTTCTCCTTTCTTGATGACACTTTTTCAATGAGCATATCATAGCTCAAAGAGAGACTTATACTTGGAGCAGATCCAGAACCTCATTGGTTTTTGAAGGCCATGGATGAGAAGAAGGTCTCATTAGGAGATCTCATTGGAGGTGCACTTCAAAATTTCATGGAGTGCAAATTTCTTCAACAGTTTGAGGAGGTTGGTGTCCTACAATGGGAGGATACCAAGTATTTGCAGAATGAGATCCATAATCCACATTGGGATGAATGGTTGATGATATGGAGCAAGGGGTTGCCAAACCACTTACAGATCTATGATACAGGGTAGCAAGAAGCATGGTTGCGCTAGTTTCTTTTGGGTAAGTATGGTTACCACTCAAGGAGTAATATTTTTTTGATTCATGACTTACACATCACTGAAAGGATGCATAAGAAAAAGGCATGGTTCCTTTGGTTATTCATGAGAGAGTTTGGACATCACATGTTATATCTTATGTCCTTGTATTTACTCTTGTTTGGGATATGTCTCATGTATTTACATGTATTTTTGTTTGGGATGTATCTCATATTCATGTATGTACTTAGGTTTGGGAGAAAGTTTAACTCTCACATGGTGTGGCATAAGGGAGATTGTTTGTATTATGTTGATGAGACATTTTACATGTCCACTACTATATTGTTGCTCCATGACTTGCATCATGATAATGCAAGGAGGCAACAAGAATCCTTGTTGCTATGGCTACTAATGGGAGAATATGGTCTAAATTCTTCCCATACATTGCATGACATTGTTGGAGGATGGCAATAGGAGGCCTTATAATGTTGGATTTTTTTGGGAGATTATGGTCATTGTACATGGTATAATGATGATGTGATGGGGCAGCAAGATGCCTTATTAAGGTGGCTTCTTTTGAGAGAATATGGCCACTACATTTGGTACAATGATGATGTGGTATGGAAGCAAGAGGCTTTGCTAAGATGGCTTCTTTTGAGAGAGTATGGCTCTCATATTCTCATTGATGATTTGGCATGGCAACAAGAAGCATTGTTGTGGTGGCTTATTTTGAGAGAGTATGGCTCTCTCACTTGTTTTCATGATGATCTAGCATGGCAGCAAAAGGCTTTGCTACGTTGGTTGTTATTGGGAGAATATGGTTTAACATTGTTCATGTTCATCCATATGTCTCTACTTCTTGTTTTTCACTATGATGATGTGATGTTTGATTCCTACATGGCCAACATGGCTAATGATGTGAGCATTGATAGATGTAATCTACTCTATGTATCATGGATTGGAGAGATAATTCATGAGTAGGGACTTTCCACTTGGGGAATGAACCACTTCATCGTATGTATCTCATGTATAGAGGAGAACTTTGGTCATCATATTGTTGCCACTTGGAGATTCATTGATAAGGAAGGGTATCTAAATTTTCAGTTGGAAGCCATTCTAGATATTCTAGAGTGGCAGCTTTGGAGCTGGACATGCATGACACATTGTGATAGATGGGAAGGCCTTCTACAGGAGGAAGCGATTTGGAGGGAGTATGTTTTCTGTAGCATCCACTTTTGCAGTTGCTTGAAGTCAAGCAACATTTTTCCAGGGAGGAATATAATATTCCTAAATTTTCACCTAATATTTGGAATATTAAAGTTCTTAATTTTCTTAATGAATTAAGTAAATAAAAGGGTGGAGGGACCCATAATCCTCAAGATGAACAAATATCCACTTTTAATGTGTGAATGTGGATTAATTAAGCCTATATATACATAATGAGGTAGTGGAGCCACTACTAATGTGAATGGAATTGGAGATCATGTCTCATTAATGAGATAGATCATGGAGGTTGATACAGTCAACTAAGATCTTGAAGGGATCAAATAGAAGATCATGGAGCATTCATGATGAGATGATGGAGGAAGTTGTGCAATTAATACACACTTGGAAATACATCGCAATCAAACATGGAGGATCTTGTCCACATGCACAATGCAATTTAGATGAGGGCCAAGGCATGGGAAGGCTCATAAACTATATAAAGGAGATGAAGACAACAATGAAGGCAGGCTATTAATTATTTATTTTGAGGCATGTTTAGATCTGGAATTACTATGTGACATTCCATTGCTTTCTTGGGTTGTTTAGCAAAGATTGCAAGTATTGTTTAGCACAGGGTGTTCCTAGTCGGGAATCCCACCTCTTTCTTTGAGTAGCTATGGAAAGAGTATTGTACTTCACTCTACATTAGGCATTGCTGCCACTTATATTTTCCTACTTTCTGCAGAACATTCATATTCAGAAATTGCAGATTTTTGAAGATTAGCTAGAAGGTGGAGGTTTTCTTTAGTATTTCAGTTGGAGAACCAATGAAGGATTATTCCTATCATCCTGGGCTTGGAGATCAGCATTCCCAGAGCTTCATTTCAGATCTGGAATCAGGCCAAATGTTATTGACCTCCTAGCAGCAGTAATCCCTTCAGGAATTATGCTGTCCATTATTGCAGATCCAAAGGAGGAAGGAAGTTGCTAGCATTTCAACTAGTAATCCTGTGAGGGATCATCCCCTCACCTTGCCATTAGTATTTCCATCAGCCTGGAGTCTATTGCAACATATTTCAGTAGGCATAGAGCCTCTCTTTCCCTTACAGTGCATTTTTTATGAGCAGTTGTGTTGCAGCAGCTGTAATCATCATTGGAGGATTGAGAAGCTAGATCTAGAGCTTCTAGTTTGTAGATCTGAAGGAGGGATCAACCCTTCAAGCTTAGATCTGATCTTGTGACATATTTCAGCCATCTATTTGTCATATCCAGCTTCAGATATGTAATCCCAACAGATAAAGGAACAAACCCTAGGAGGGTGATTTTCCAAAGTTGTAGATGTGTGAAATCCTTTCTAGATTATCTTGGGAACCCATCACATTAGCCAGTTCTTGAATATTGGCATCATCGAAGCTCTTGAGCTCCCTAGATCTACATTTTTCTTTGCAGTATTTACATGTATATCAGCTGCATGGACATCACAGTATTTCTTCTGTAAGTCACTAGTTACGTAGTGCTAGTTGCAGCACTATTGTAGGGTTATTCTAGGCCTTCTCTTGGGCTATATCTACTCATTTTATGTACATTTTGTAATTGATTCATCTCCATATAATAAAATGGCTCAACTTCTCTGTGAATTCTGATGTTGTCTTTAGATTTATTGTTTACTTAGTTGCATTTCTTATATTTTGTTTAAGTATTACTGCATTTTCCCATTTGGGATACTACATTCGAGTCTCAAGCCATTGAAAGACATCTTGATATATTGTTGGACCCTGAAGAATAAATTTGAAAATTTGAACCTACTCAAGACAAACTAAATTTCTTCTCTTCTATTTTGATTCCCAACACTCCGATACCATGTAGAAAATCTCTAACACAACTATGATAACATGTATAAATTATATAGAAACTCTATATCAATGGATTCATTCTGATCATGCAATGTACTAAAGTAAGATATTGAATCCTTCTACTATATTTGCAGAATATAAAACATGATCGCTCAATCACATGCAAGTAAGAGAAAGAAATAATCAATCACACAAAAAAAGAGGTATCTGGGAAAGCACTTGTTCAAAACCTCTCTATCATATATTGTACAAAGTCAAAGAATCATGAAACTATACAACAATTTCTCACTCCGAGAAAATCCTGCACTCTACCTATCGTCTCACCTTGATCCTGCTCAAAAATTATTAGCAATTCTTAGGTAAAATTGACCAACACTTAGCCAATTCCCAGCCCTTGCTTAGCCCAGCCTTGCTCATGCAATCCATAGGCAATCAATCCATATTAAATAGGATAATAAACCTTCCTTGACTACACAATTCATCATGAGCCTTCGTGTGATTTTATAATTGTGCTCAGGCGATTTGATAATAATACAACTGATAGTTATCTTCCATTTAACCTCTCTCTCAACTAGGTCGTCATTAGAATTAACATGCATGCAACTATTAATAGTGAATAATCATTTACTTGGTAGATCACTACTTGCAAATTAAATCTAATTTAATTCACTTGTCTTCTCACTATCTCATCACTCAGTTAGAATTAGTTAAACCGATTTTAACTCAATTATTTTGAGTTAACTGATTACACTCACACCACACTAGTGCTACAATTGCAACTAGACCCTAAAAATAATAGAATCACTCTACATTCCTCACCTTTGACGCTTAGCTCGAATTTCTTGAGCTAAATAAGTCTATCTCACTTACTTAATTGGTACAAGTTATTATGAGATGAAATTAAAATTTATTTTCAATTTAATTAAGGGATAATTAAATCAAAAGCCTCACATTTGGAGCCCTTTCTGGGTGCCATTTTCTAGATTTTGTTTTCGGATGCCAATTTCACTCTTTATTGTTGCAAATTTGAACGCTAAGAAAGGATTTTTTGTTGAGATTGCAACAAGATGATGAGCTTAGTGGAAATAATTCGCCTTCACTAAGTGGGCCTGCAGGCTATTTTGGCGCAAGTCTCTTTTTAGACTATGTCTATTTTTAGACATGCCGATCATATTCTATGAGTTGCAGGATGCTAATTGTGGATGGTTGGTCAAGTTGGAAAAATAGATGGAATTCTATTTTTAGACATATTGGGCGGAATCTATTTTTAGATTTCCAGTCTAAAAATAGATATGTCGAATACATACCTAATAATATTTGACCGTAAAACATTATCTTATTCCTCGGGAGCACTCTGGGCCAAGTACCACATGGCAGAGCCGACAAGGAATTACGCTATTCCTGAGGGTTAAGTGGAGTTATTGCATGGATACTTCAGTTAGAACTCATGTGACAGAGTTTGGTGGAGTTATTGAGCTAGTTGATGGAGTTGTGTTCAGTTTAACTGAGTTAAACATAGTTGAGCTAGTTGTATCTAGTCTAACCGATTGATACACTAGTGAGAGTGGTGTGAATTAATTATTAATTAATTCACTAATTATTAACTCATTAATCAACTAAAGAATACATCAGTTAACTACAGTGCATGGACAGTTTCAGTGGAGACCAGTGAAGAGGTAGGTGAAAGAGCAGTGTGACTATCAGTTGTGACTATACTGTTGCATGATTTGCAACAACCAGTGATTGGAGATTCCAATGAGGATTGCGTGAGCAAGGCTGGACCAATTTGAGGTCATTCAGAGCCATTCTTCAGCAATGATTGCGCAGTAGAGGCAGGCTATTAGGTGGCAGAGATTGGAGCATGTGATTTGCTAGATCGGGCTTGATTAGTGTGTAGCAATTGGAGATTGTACTGAGAGCTTTGTGAGGAGCTTTGTATAATGATTGTTACATGATCTCTATGACATATAATATACAGATAGTTGGGGGTTTTCAGCTTTAAGCTTTCCCATAAAATACTTTGTTCATATGTGTGATTGTTTATGGTTTTAATGTGCGCATGCGATTGTTTTTATTTCCGCAATTAATGATCAATGGTAGAAGAGATTTTGTATTGTGCATGAAGTTAAAATAGTGTGTGATCAAGAGAATATCAGTGTATAACATATCAGTTATTCAAATTTCTACATGGTATCAGAGCGATATTGATCATTGGAGCAATTGCAAAACATTGAAGTGGTTGAGTTTTGAGCTGGTGGAATTCGAATTTGCAGCAGTGTTTTCTTGGTGTCGAAGTTGAGATGTCTTTCAATGGATTGCGATTGGAGTATGCCCTTGAGGGCAGCTCAAATTATATTTCATGGAAGGACAAGATGGAGGTGGTGCTGGATGAAAATGGGTTGAAGGAGTTCATAGATGCAGAAATTCCAAAACCTGCTTCTAGCGATGCTGCCGCACTTGACGCATGGCAAAAGAAGACAGCAAAGTGTCGAAGAATTATGTTGGAAGGTGTAAAGGATCACATAGTGTCCAACCTTCATGGTAAGGCTTCTCCATTCTTGATGTGGAAAGCGTTGACAGATTTATTCCAAAGCAAGAGTGACCAGAGGAAGTTAGCGCTCAAGGATAAACTCAGGAACATAAAAATGGAGAAAGGCGACAGTATGCCCAAGTACCTCACGAAGTTCATCCAATGCAGGGATGAGCTGGGAATTGTGGGGGCGACTGTAGATGACGAGGAATTGGTGAGCTTGGCTCTCCTTGGGCTTCCGAAGAGTTGGAATTCCTATCAGGACTTTGTCAATGGTCGGGAGAAATTGCCAGGATGGGAGAAACTTTGGTCGGATCTTGTGC
The DNA here is from genome assembly GCA_034641835.2 of Pinus albicaulis. Taxonomy (NCBI): domain Eukaryota; kingdom Viridiplantae; phylum Streptophyta; class Pinopsida; order Pinales; family Pinaceae; genus Pinus; species Pinus albicaulis. Next base: position 106,056,415 of record MU968411.1, read on the forward strand.
AAGAGGAGATAAGGTGAAGTACCAGGGACGGATCTTCATCGAAGAGTGCAGATGAAGAAAATTGTGCTTTGGATGCCAAAGCAAGGAAGGGGAAGAGCAAGAAGAATTCTTCTCAATCCAGTGCGAAAGGCAAGAAGCAGGACATGTCCAAGGTGAAGTGCTTTCACTGTCACCAACACAGACATTATGCCACTAATTGTCCACAGAAGAAGAAATATAATCAGGATGCTGGATCTGCAGCTGGAGAGGCCTTAGCCTCACAGTTTGAGCTAGATTTTTTTCTGATTGCATGCTTGGTCTCAAGTGTGATGGGTTCAGTGTGGTTTCTTGACAGTGGTGCGCCTTTTCATATGACCGGTGACAAAGATTTGTTTACTGATCTGGATGAGAAAGATCTTGGAGTGCACATCGAGATGGGCGATGATGATAGATACAGTGCAACCAGTATCGGTACCATTTCCTTTGAGAGGGAGTCTAGTAAACCCTTCATATTGAAGGAAGTGATGCATGTTCCAGGATTGAAGAAGAATCTGATCTCGGTGGCCATGTTAGAAGACAAGGGATATGATGTTGTCTTTAGCGAGGGAAAGCCTTTCCTGTGTAGTAAGGCAACTAGAGAAACCTGAAGGATAGGGGTTCGAGTTAAGAACCTTTATCAATTGCAAGTAGATGGCTGCGCAGCAATGGTACGCAAGGCAGAAGGAGTGGTGAGCTGGGATGAGGGCGAGCTATGGCACAGGAGATTGGGCAATCTTCACCATGGTGCTTTGAAAATTTTGCAGCAGATTTCTACCGGGCTTCCCAAAGGTACACTTGCGCAGTCAGATCAGTGCAAGGGATGTACTTTGGGAAAATTTGTGAAAGCCACCTTTCACGAGAAGGATAGTCGCGCCATGACGATCCTTGAGAGAATTCATACAGACATGTGTGGACCTTTCTCAGTAGCTTCGACAGCAAAGCACATGTACTATGTGATATTTGTTGATGATTTTTGTCGGAAGTGTTGGATCTTCTTCATGCAGAAGAAGAGCGAGACATACTCAAAGTTATGTGAGTTCAAGGCACTAGTTGAGAAAGAATCAAGGAAGCAGGTGAAGGCTCTTAGGAGCGACAATGGTGGTGAATTCATCTCTGGCGAATTCAAGGAATTTTGCAGCGCAGAAGGAATTCGAAGAGAGCTCATAGCGCCTCATAACCCACAGCAGAATGGGGTCACAAAGCGAAAGAACAGAACGATCATGGGTGCTGCACGGGCGATGTTGCATGATCAGGGCCCTCCCATACACTTGTGGGTTGAGGCATGCAATACTGTTGTTTATGTGCAAAACCGTTGTCCTCACAGGATACTTGGCATGAGTACACCTGAGGAGGCGTTTTCTGGTAAGAGGCTTGATATTTCCCATTTGAGGATTTTTGGTTCACCTATTTACATTCATGTGACGAAGGATGCCTGGAATAAGCTGGAGCCGATTGCAGAGGTTGGGATATTTGTGGGGTACACTGATACACCCCACAACTATCGTGTGTATTTTCCAGACAGTTGCAAGACTGTTGTGCAACGGGATATCAAATTTCATGAGGAGAAAACCATGAAGTGTTCGCTTGAGAGGGAGCCACACTTGCATGCAAATGAGGAGCTATTAGTTCCTAAGGATGAGCCTCAGGATGTGGATCAGCCATAAGAGGAGGTTCATGGAGTGGAAGAGACCACTCATGCAGCGCCAACCATCAGAGGGCAGAAGCGCACTACAGAAGCTGAGCGACTGGCTCAAGATGCAGAGAAGATTGTAGGAGCACGTACATCACAGCGTAGATAGAGGCAGTCACCTGACCGGTATACTGGATACATGGCTCTTATCAGCAAGTGTATTGTGACAGAACCATCCTCTTTGGAGGAAGTTGTGGAAGACCCCGCATGGGTAGATGCCATGGTGGAAGAGTATGATTTGATTGTCAGAAACAGTGCATGGGAGATTGTCCCAAGGCCGGAAGGGAAATCAGTGGTGGGTTCGAGATGGATCTACAAAGTGAAGGAAGCAACTGGCGGGAGTATGGAGAAGTACAAGGCAAGATTTGTTGCCCGAGGCTTCTCACAGATTGAGGGGATCGATTATGAGGAGACCTTTGCACCTGTTGCAAGGTATTCTTCCATACAGATGATTCTTGCTCTCTCAGCACAAATGAGGTGACACATTCATCAGATGGATGTGAAGACTGCATTCCTCAACGGAGTGAGTGAGGAGGAGGTGTACATAGAGCAGCCTGAAGGTTTCAAGATCTTTAGCAGCCAGTCGCATGTGTGCAGGCTCAAGAGAGCACTATATGGGTTGAAACAAGAACCTCGTGCTTGGTACACACAGATAGACAGTTATTTCATCGGACTTGGATTCTCCAAGAGTGAGGCGGATCCGAACCTATACCAGATTGTGGTGGAGGGTAAGTTGTTGATCATTGTAATTTATGTAGATGATTTGATTTTGACGGGTGATGAACTGTTGATACACTCATGCAAGGCTGATCTTGCAAAGGAGTTTGAGATGAAGGACTTTGGCCTCCTTCATTATTTCCTGGGATTGGAAATTTGGCATCGCAGTGATGGACTGTTTGTGTCTCAAGGCAAGTATGCCCGGGAGATACTGGAGAAGTTCAACATGCATGGCTGCAAGCCTATCGACACTCCTCTTCCTGGTGGATGGAGGAAAGAGAATGCTTCATCAGCAGAGGTAGTGGATGCCATTGTTTACCGACAGTTGGTGGGGTTGCTCATGTATCTGGTCAATACACGACCCGACATATGCTATGTTGTTAACCAGCTTTCAGAATCTATGGTTAAGCCTACCAAGCTCTTCTGGAAGGCAAGCAAGCATGTATTGAGATATCTCATAGGCACATCGGGATATGGATTATGGTATAGATAGTCGGATGAGGTGAAGCTGTGTGGCTTCACGAATGCAGATTGGGCAAGGAGCCCAACAGACATAAAGAGCACATCTGGAGGGATTTTTAGTATCAGGTTGACAATAGTTTCTTGGTACAGTAGGAAGCAGAGATCCGTGGCACTCAAATCAGTAGAGGCCAAGTATATGGCAGCGAGTTTGGCTACATGCGAGGCTACATGGATGAGGAAGATCCTGGTTGGGTTGTTCGGTTCACACTTAGATCCTACTGTGATATATTGTGATAATCAGAGTTGCATCAAACTCTCAATTAATCCAGTATTTCATGATAGATCTAAACACATTGACATCCGGTATCATCATATTAGAGATTGTGTGCAGCGGAAGATCATGTTACTTTCATACATTCCTATGGAGGATCAGGATGTTGATATCTTGACAAAGGCGCTCACCAGGAGCAAATTCGAATACCACAAAGAGAGTAGTGCATAATCCTTATCTGTTGAGAGGAGGTTAGGATTGCAACAAGATGATGAGCTTAGTGAAAAGAGTCGCCTTCACTAAGTGGGCCCGTAGGCTATTTTTGGCGCAAGTCTATTTTTAGACTATGTCTATTTTTAGACATGTCGATCATATTCTATGAGTTGCATGATGCTATTTGTGGATGGTTGGTCAAGTTGGAAAAATAGATGAAATTCTATTTTTAGACATATTGGGAGGAATCTATTTTTAGATTGCTAGTCTAAAAATAGATATGTTGAATATTATTAGCTCTTAATAATATTTGGACTATAAACATTATCTTATTCTCTTGGAGCACTTCAGTTAAGTGCACATATGTGGCACAAGAGCCGACAGAAGGAATTACGCTATTCCTGAGGGTTAAGTGAAGCTATTGCATGGATACTTCAGTTAGAACTCATGTGATAGAGTTTGGTGGAGTTATTGAGGTAGTTGGTGGAGTTATGTTCAGTTTAACTGAGTTAAACATAGTTGAGCTAGTTGTATCTAGTCTAACTGATTGATACACTAGTGAGAGTGGTGTGAATTAATTATTAATTAATTCACTAATTAATAACTCATTAATCAACTGAAAAATACATCAGTTAACTACAATGCATGGACAGTTTCAGTGGAGACCAGTGAAGAGGTAGGTGAAAGAGCAGTGTGACTATCAGTTGTGACTATATTGTTGCATGTTTTGCAACAACCAGTGATTGGAGATGCCAATGAGGATTGCATGAGCAAGGCCGGACCAATTCGAGCTCATTCAGAGCCATTCTTCAGCAGTGATTGCACAGTAGAGGCAGGCTATCAGGTGGCAAAGATTGGAGCATGTGATTTGCTAGATCGAGCTTGATTAGTGTGTTGCAATTGGAGATTGTACTAAGAGCTTTGTGAGGAGCTTTGTATAATGATTGTTACATGATCTCTATGAAATATAATATACAGATAGTTGGGGGTTTTCAGCTTTAAGCTTTCCCATAAATACTCTATTCGTATGTGTGATTGTTTATGGTTTTAATGTGCGCATGCGATTGTTTTTATTTCCGCAATTAATGATCAATGGTAGAAGAGATTCTGTATTGTGCATGAAGTTAAAATAATGTGTGATCAGGAGAATATTGATGTATAACATATCAGTTATCAAATTTCTACAATTTTTATGCCATCATAAATTTTTGAGCATTAATAATGGGTCTCATGACCTTGATATAGCCAAGGGGGGAACCCAAGCATTAAACAATATACAAAGCTTGTACACATCCAAGGGAAAACATGATGCTTCGAACCACTACAGATCAATAGTCATATATGATACATGAAAATACCATAGATGACCTATTGAGATGATTGTTGGCTTCTAAGTGTGAATATGTTAATCATTTGGAGATTTTCAATAGTGGTTATGGATCTTGGTTCCTTGGACATGATTGAGAGATGAATTTAAAGGAAGCTTCTAGGCATCGGGGACCAATAATGACATGTGGAACCACCATGAATGACCTTTCCAAGTGTCCTTGATATCCAGATGGGGATAATCAACATTGTGATATTTTGAACATTAAATATGAGTCTTTACACCATAGATATGGTTAGTGGAATAAACCAAATAATTAGGTCCAAAAGGAAGCTTCTAGGATTCTAGAACCAAGAATGAGACTTTGAACCACCATAAATTACCTCTCAAGGGAATCTTTTGCCTCTAACTAGGTATATAGTTACCATTATAATATTTTACCCCTATGTGTGGGTCTCGAGGTGCTAAACATTATCAAGGAAAGATACATGAACCTTAGGTGAAAATACAGTAGGTTATCTAGATTTTCATCTATTGTAATAGGAACATGTATGCACTTCAAAACATATATGTGCTTTACTTTAGGAATGCACACACATTATAGAATTCATGCATTCTCCTAATTAGAAACATGTGTGCATTCTAGGGCATTTTCACAGTCAAGCATGATCACACTCTTGCTTAGGAACACATGAAATATCTAGAGCACATGAATTCTCCTAATTGGGATCATAATGATGTACATTCTAAAAAATCTAAGTTGTAAAGAGTGCATGGTAGTTTGAGGAGCACTAGAGCAATATGATTAGGAATTTGGACATGTTTCTATGTGTTTGTGTTCTTATCCACCTCGTTACAAATTTTTTGAACATCAACTTCATGTGAGTACCATTAACAATTAAAATTGAAAGCTCTCCCATTCTAAAAAAAAATAATATTAATCATTTGAGTATGAGGGAGATGTGTAATACCTTCCATTATTAACATGGAGTTGGCACATGACATATAGATATTACCATGTGTAAGTTCAACGTTAAGCAAGGAAGGAATTGCACATATTCCTCATACCAAGTAGCACACGATTGGAATATTTGTAAGATAACATACATACATGCATAACCAATGATCCATCTTGAAACTACAAATCTACCATGTCCAAAGAGGGAAAGTCCCTGAACTGAATCTTTTTTAGATTGAATTTTTTTAAGAAAATGTATAGACCTCCAAATATTTGATCCCTTAAGCATGATAACCTTGGAATGGATCTATGTTATTTTTTTGTTTAAAAACGAAATTTGTTATAATCCATCATATATATATATATAAAGTTGTCATCATAATTCATGTGATGGGAATATGATCACGAATAATAATGAAAAATTTTATTAAGTTATAGTAATCATGATTATTGTGTGTTTAACTTAGAAGGATCAACGTATATTATATATCATAAACTTAACAAACATTATTTCAGCACGACCCTTGGATGGGGTGTCTATAAGTGGGGAGATGACCACCGTTGCATGTTAATCAATTACCACTTTGCCTTGCATTAACACATGGAATCTCATCCATTAGATATATCTCATGGATGTGAATGTAGGGATGAGTGAGGTTATTGGAGGGAGTAAAAATTCCCTCTTAACTAATGCTAAAATAGTAATTGTATTAGGGAGGTAATTGTAATGGTAATATGCATTTTTTCAAATGGAAGGTGCAATGATTTATGAAGTGGTACCAAAGGCGCTCTCATGATGAAATTGTGGTGAGGAATAGAAAATTGTAGGTCAAAATTAATATTCCTCCAACGATCTTGGATGAATGGATTTTTGATGGTGGGGGAAATTGCTTATAAGGTTTGATAAGTCTCAAGAAGAAAAAGAATGGCATTCCCAATGTATAAGTGGTCTACAACCTCTTCTCGGTGGCATGAGGTCTTGAGTATTTTTGTTGTTTTATTTTGCATCTATGCTTGGTTTATTTCTATTATCTGGGTTGATGTGAGGAGGGTGGGATTTTCTACACCCTATGGGGCTTAGGTGGTTTCTTTCTATTCCCTTGGAGGCCCTCAATTTTTAAGGTTCCTAATTGCAATGTCTGTGTTGGGTTTACTATCTCTTGGGTTAATTTCATTGTGTCAATTGCAAGTGGGCCAAGTTCCCTTGCTAATTAGCCATCCTATTCAATATGAAAGGAAATGTGGGCAACTCCACGAATGGGAAAGGAAGAGAACCCTTTATTTTTTTCTCAAGGAAATTAAGCTTTATGAATTTGAGGCATATGTCTAGGATGCCATGGAGGTTTTTAGGCTCATCCAGGAATGGAGCCCTCTTATGCAACCAACTCACACAATAGAAGAAACTATAGATCGATGACTTAAAACTTATCCTCTTCGAGGGGAAAACCAAAAATGATGAGATTGGAAAGGAGGGTTAAGGAGAAAAGGAAAACTCTTAGTTGAATTCAAATCTTGGATGAATTGGAAGGATGGGTTAAAGGGCTAGTATATTCTAGAGAATGCGAGATAAAGTTATTTAGAATAGAAGAAAATTGATGGTTGGCTAAAAATATTATTGTTTAAGCTCCATAAAATAAGGAGGATCAATGTGAAGACATCCTCCATATAATTAGTATCATGAAAGGCAAGTTTGGAACAATCTAGTAAGCAGTTTTTGAGATAGGTATAATGGTTTCTCAAGTGACTAAGAAAGTTGTGATCTAAGTATTATACAAAGAATTCCTAGGGTTTAGAGGGAACGCAAGAAAATTCCATCATCCTTGAACAACCTTTGAGGTATATATAAGGTTGAAAGAAGGAACTTTCACCCATAGTTTGAAATATGGTATTTCTTTTATTATAATAATTGTCATGCTTAAATATAAGATATTTTTTTTTTTGTAAATATGGTAGGACCTGGCTATTTTCTATTTATATATGCAAGACAGGTTACAACAATATAAAAGAAATTCTGTGCCCTCAACCTGCCCGAAGGAAACCAGGTCTGTTGGCCACCGCAGTGCATGAAAGGTAAACCAAAACTGAAATTGTTTCATCCTTCTAAAGTCTGCATGAGCTATCCTTCCGCTATCAGAAATGTCCACATACTGATACTTATAAAATAGCAGAAATTCATACAAAATTGCTAATTGCATTAAGAAACATGATAAAAATTAAACTACTATCCATCAGATGAGTAAACTGGAGCGGGGTCTTTCACTGTAGACCCGGGCATGTCAACTTGTTGTAGCATCTGCAGTTGCTTCTCCATACGGCCAGCCCTATCATCCAGTCTACTCATGCGATCTGCTGCTTGATACTGGGTAATCTTTATATGCTGTAATTGATCCTGTATGGTCTGAAGTAGTTCCAAGATGCGAGGATCCATCTTAGTAGCCTCATTCCTTGCTTGGCCAGGATTTAAACTTTGAATAGCCTTAGCTATAAGGCATTTGACAAGCCAATATGTGTGTACAGTCTGCTGAAATAAGGTGAGGCGCCCTCGAGTATTGCCAGGGTCAGAAATGAAATCAAGGATTTCAGCTTCTGTTTCCAGGTCCTCAGGATCAGTCTTGAGGTCACATTCCCAGCCACAGATTTCTTGTCATATAGCAGATGAGTTCCCGGTAACATAATTTGTAGCAAGAGTCTCAAGGTTCTCATGGAGCGGTTTTCGACCCCGCTTCTTAGGAGCAGGCTCCGGCATTGCCGGCGATTTACCCTTCGCAGGCTGAGCACGTCTCTTCCCCATGATAGAAGGAAGTCTGTGCATCAATTCAAACATACATGAGCAAACAAAAAGGGTATAAGTAACGACATTGATATAACCAGCGACTATCCCATGAACAGAGCGTCTGCCCAGCGCATCCAAGTAAGATACCCAGAGGACCCAATTAATATGCCAATTTACAAAGGCAACTAGTTTTTTCAGTGCATATGTAAGAGGAACAGGGAACATATTAAACACGATTTTGACCTTTGCCAGAGAATCTCTGCAGGGTATTCCAGGACTATGAATAATAACAAAAGGAAACCAGACCCATGGCCAACACTGAGACTCATGAACATCCCAAGAGCTGAGTTTGCATCTTGCAGGAAGCAACATAATTATTCCAAGGCAGAGACTCTCTGAATTTGCTCGGTGAACAGGAAAACTACACCACTTACAGGCCCTACCTCGACACCTGCCTCTTTTAACAATGGCAGAGACGGTACTCCTACTGCTAAAACCCCAAAACCTACCTTCAACATTCAATCCTATCAAAATTAAGGGCTAGGAACAAACATAAACAATTGTAATAGATACACAAGGATCTATGAAACAAGGTTCTACAGGATTAAGTGGCGGAAGGACTGGGTGGCAAGCCATCCGAAACTGCCAGATACCCTTGTTATGAAACTGAACAATTCTATCGTTCCAGTCATCAACATTAACAATTCTCAGACAAGCGAATACATACCCCCAGAGAATCGTCTGCCTGATTGATCGCTCCTCCAGTCGGTTTCGCTGCTGCCTCTGCGTCTTCAGTGCGCCAAGATTTTGCATGGAAAAATGGCACAAAAACTCTACTTTGATAACCCTCTCAGGCCTTTCTGACAACCAGGCTGGCATGCATGCAAAGCCATCACTCTCCTTTCCTTCCACTGGCGTTCGCATGAGACTATGTACTGCTCCATACTGTGACATAATGACTCTGGATTACCGCCGCCATCTGTCCTATTCATTTAAACATCCTGCGCCAACTGTCCACCCCGATAGGGGGATCTTTGGTTTGGATCTCTCTGAAGGTCCTTATTTACAATGAGCTGCAAAGAATAGAGTTCAACATCCCATATTGCATCAATCGGCCGTGCTTCCATAGACCGATTAGGATTTTTGCAGCCCCAGTTAGCAAGATAATCAGCTGCCGCATTTCCTTTTCTGCGAATGTGAATCGATATCATATACTAGATGTTTTTAATCAGTTGGCTAATTTCGTGAATCAGGCCTGATGTCCGCCAACTCTGAGTCAGCTTGTCCCATTGGGTGCCATGTTGTAGCTTTTGTATGACCCCCGTCACCATCACAGAGTCACCTTCTACTATTAACCTTTGATAATTTTCTCGAATGGCAATGAGAAGGCCTTGTTTGACTGCCATAAGTTCAGCCTCATTGTTTGTGGCATAGCCCAGATCTGAGGCGAAACATCTACAGACTGCCCCTTGAGAGTTACGAAAAATGCCACCTGCTCCTGCCTGTCCAGGATTGCCTTTAGATGCACCGTCGTAGTTGAGCTTGATAAAGCCTATCTGAGGTGGTTTCCACTGATCTTCTAATAGCTGCCTCGGGGGCCGATACTTCCATAAAGTTTTATATAACATCTGAGACTTTAGATTTAAACATAAGATATAATATATTATTTTAATATGCTATTTCTTTATTTATATTTGTGGGTAGATTAGTATATCTGATTGGTTGGTATATTAGTATATCTAAATTATTTGGATAAGCATTTTTATATTTAGTTAGCGGAAGAGAATATTTATATTTTGTGTCGGAAGAGCATTATACTATTCTTAAACTAAAAATATGATGTGTCGTACTCCATTAAAATATGACGTGTTGCACTGCATTTAAAATGTGATGCATACTTCCACAACGTCCAAGTATCCTTCAGTCACATGCTGCCGCCCACCTAAAACCGACCAATCTGTTAAAAAAAGGGCTACTGTCCACCTAAAAAGAAACAAAGCTTGAATCAACATCCACTCCTCACGAATATATATACACATATATAATTGTTGAAATGAGGTTGACATGCGCATACATGTGCTATAAGATTTTTATAATACCTAGTGCAGAAGCGAGTGGTTGAAGTTTGTTACAAATCGTCAGAACAGTGAAGTAGGTAATAGGTTTGAAAGTTCTCATCGGTTGGCAGGAAATTCAAGTGGGTGGGTGGAGACTGATGGAGATGCCACGGCGATGAAGGCACTACAAATATGATATTTGCACCCTCTACTCTTCTGCATATGAACCATTGGGGTTAGGCGCAGACAGTAGACAATATGAGGTAATTCTTCGCTGAACTTTCATGGCCGCTATAGTAATTTACTGATAACAAAGAATAAATCTGATGACTGTTTTTGTTGGATTTGATATTTCAGGCTGGAGGGCAAGGTCGCCGTGATCACAGGAGGAGCCAGCGGGATAGGAGAGGCTAGCGCCAAGTTGTTCGTGGAGAATGGAGCGCAAGTAGTAATTGCAGACATTCAGGACGACCTCGGAAATGGTTTGGCAAAATCCCTGTCTCCGAATGCCTGCTTTTTCCACTGCGATGTGTCGAAGGAAGCGGAGGTATCTGCCCTCGTGGACTACGCGCTTGAGAAGCACGGGCGTCTCGACATAATGTTCAGCAACGCCGGGATCCCGGGCGGGCTATTCTCGTCCATGGCAGACGTCACTGTCGAGGATTTTGAAAGGGTTATTTCAGTGAATGTGCGCGGAGCGTATCTGTGCACAAAGCACGCCGCTCGGGCGATGATAGCCGCCAAAACCAGAGGCTCTGTGCTCATGACGTCGAGCATGGCGTCGGTGATGGCGATGCCCAATGGGCCTTCTTATACGGCGTCGAAGCACGCAGTGTTGGGGATTATGAAGTCGGCGGCCATCGATCTGGCGGCGCACGGCATTCGGGTGAACTGCGTTTCTCCTGCGGGCGTGCCGACGCCCATGTTGATCGACGCCATGAAAAAGAGTTTCCCCTCTTTCGACAAACGATCTGCGGAAGAGATGCTGGAGGCGACGATGGAGCTGAAGGGTGTCACTCTCGAAGCCATTGATGTTGCCAACTCCGCCCTCTTTCTCTGCAGCGATGACGCCCGTTACATCAGCGGCCAGAATCTGATCATCGATGGGGCGTTCACCACTTGCAAAGGATTCTCCACTGCAAATTCCATGGATTTTGTTCCTATTAAATCATTCTTCGATCACTTGGCTGCCGGAAGTTGCAGCAAATCCCAAAACGAAACAAATGGGCACCTACCTCCTCAATAATCCCACGTTACTGCGGTATCCCTTAGCGTGTGTCTCTTCAGGTTATTTTAATAATTTCTGTTTGCGTTTTCCCTGGCTTTAACTTTGGAATCCTAAAATATTTGTTTCCACTTTGGAATTCTAAAATATTTTACTGTGTAAGAGCAACATGTGATCGGTGGAGTCTATTTGTAAAGGAAGGATGGTCGGTGCTAACTTAGCTATATTAAATATATCATAATAAATGTAAGTTATCTTATACTTATAAAAAATATAATTACGCGGAAGGTGTTCTTTTAATGGGTTTTGCTGGGATGAATAGTGCTTTCAGCGAATCTTTGTGCTCCACTTATGGCCCTTCTGCCCTGTAAAAAACTGATACTTGGCAGCCCTCCATTGCACTCTGCTGCTCCCACCCTACTTGTCTCAGCACTGTCCGTGTTGCTGTCCAATCGACGCGACACGCCTTCCTTCGGCATTCCCTTTACAATAAATATAAATATTAATATATATTTTATTTGTTTTAAAAAATATGTGTGATGAGTTTGTCTTTGTTTTTGTGCTTTAATTAAATATTTTACATAATATAACACAGATCTACATATTTTTTTTTTCAACCATTTCTTATAATGCAGCTCTTATTTTTAATAAGATTTCAATCCAACAATAAAAATATTTATAAATATAATTTTAATATACAACCAACAAAATCATTTGCCTATATTTAATATTAAAAAAAATTCTACTTCCAACTTTATTACTCTTTAACCAATTTTCTATATTTCCAACTTAGTTTCGAATATTTCCTTCCAGCTCAATTGACAGCTGGATAAACATGCTCTCAACTGCAACTACCGTTATAACATTGGTTTAAAATTGGAATATAAAATTAAAATGTCAAATTGCAATGGTTACTTGACAGTAAGACAATATCAAATATTCAGTGCGAATTTCTGGACGTACACGAAAAAGGTGCGTCTTTCGTGGGCGGATGCTACTCTGGCTGAATGGACAGTTCGGAAGACGTCACCCGAAGAAGTAAGTAAGCGCGCCGAGTGAAACGTGATGTACAGGTTTTCGAGCAGAAAAAGCAACTTATCAGTAAATTACTCGTCTTATATTTTTTCATAAGCACGGACAGCACTGGAATTTTATAATAAATCATCATTAATCGTGTAATAATTCTTCTTTAATAATAATAATAATATTATTATTTTTTTAAAATCTAGATATATCAATTATTTAGATATTTTTTTAATATTTAAATTTTTATTATTTATTTTTCTATTATATATGATTAAAATAAAATTGAAAAATAAATTTATATATTAATAATAATTTATTAGCTTTAAAATAATTCTATATTATATAATAGTTAAGAGCATGTGTTTTTTTTTAAAAGTTATATATTCAAATTAGAGAGATAAAATATGTATGTTTTTTAGACTTGTCAAATTATTGCTCGGTGGATCTCTTGTCCCATAAACGAAGAAAGCTCATATACCAATTTAGTGTGTGGTTTGCCCTAACCTCATATATATATATCAAACAAAAAAAAGTATATTTATTGATATTTCTCATTTATGTTTTTCAAATCAAACAAAAAGGTATTGCTAATAACTACTTATAAGCAATCACATTAACTAATATTTCCCTCACATAAGGACACATTCTTACCCTTGTCCCATAAACAAAAAAATCTCATATATCAATTTAGAGTGTGTTTGGTCGTGACCTTAAAATTAGATAATAATAATAATAATAATAATATATAATTAATTATATATTTTTTATTTTTTTATAAAATTTTAAGTATATTTCTCATTTATGTTTTTCAAATCAAACAAAAATGGTAAATATATATATATATATATATATATATATATATATATATATATATAAAAGTTATCGATAGTTTTCATTTATGTTTTTCAAATCAAACGAAAAAGGTATTGCTATAAGCAATCACATTAACTAATATTTATTAATATTTCCCTAACATAAGTAGTACACATTCTTACAAGACAAATAGCTACAACTACCAAACATTTCTTTAAAAGAAACTAATACATGAGTTACAATCTTCGTGCGAATTACATAAACTTTATCAGAATAATTAACCATGCAAATGCATATAGCTTCCAAAAGAATCTTTCCAAAAGAATGCTTAACACAATAAAGCATGCGGATACATGGCTAATCACAATGAATGTTGTTCCTAGAAAAGAAACTAATGCGCGTGCATGCGAATTACATAAAATTTATCAAAATAACTAACCCGTTACCTATTACTTTTGGTTCATGCATGCAAATACGTAAAGAAAGCTAATCACAACTAATGTGGTTCCTATTGTTCCTATGCATGCAAATGCATATAGTTTCCAAAAGAATCTTCCCAAAGGAATGCTTAACACAATACAACATCGAAACACATGGTTAATCACAATGAATGTTGTTCCTATGCATGCAAATTCATATAGTTTCCAAAAGAATCTTCCCAAAGAAATGCTTAACACAATAAATTACGATCTTTGTGCGAATTACATAAACTTGATCAAAATAACTAACCATGCAAATGCATATAGTTTCCAAAAGAATCTTCCCAAAGGAATGCTTAACACAATAAAGCATGCAAACATATGGCTAATCGCAACGAATGTTGTTCCTATAAAAGAAACTAATACATGAGTTACGATCTTCGTACATGTGAATTACATAAACATTATCAAAATAACTAACCCATCACCTATTACTTTTGGTTCATGCATGCAAATAAGTAAAGAAAGCTAATCACAACTAATGTTGTTCCTATTGTTCCTATGCATGCAAATGCATATAGTTTCCAAAAGAATCTTCTCAAAAGAATGCTTAACACAATAAAGCGTGGAAACACATGGCTAATCACAATGAATGTTGTTCCTATGCAAATTCGTATAGTTTCGAAAATAATCTTCACAAAGTACTGCTTAACACAATAAAGCATGCAAATACATGTTTCATTTTCCAAGAAATTTTAGCATAATATGGCATGCAAAAACATGTTTTTAACTAACTTAATAAAACATACAAATACATGTAATATTTTCCAAAGATTATACCAACATTACCCACATATATATATTCCAAGGAAGCCAACACATTACTATAGTTTTTATGCATGTAATCCTTCTTCTTTCCCAAAGAATCTTTCCTAATGTAGGCTAACCCAACATTCTATCATTTCCCGCATATAACTATATATTATTTCCAACTAAAATTAATGCAAATATTCATGCATGTATATATGATCTTATTCCAAAATACAAATCCTCCATGCATATATGTGATCTTATTCCAAAAGAAAGTAATATAATAATTATGATAGCATAATCACATATAATTCTTCCTAAAGAAACATAGCTCAATATTTATTCTATCCGTACAAAGAACATATATCTATAACACAATGGTTATTCTTTGTGCATACAAGAGCTTATCATAATAGCTCTTCTTTAATGTAAGCTACACATATTCATTTCTCCATAATGCTTTTCTTTAATGTAAGAAAAATATATTCCTTTCTCCATAATTCTACCATCATTAACTATTACTTTTTAAAAAGGAATCTAATATAACCTCATTTCTTTATCTTCCTACATTATAGTTTCTCATCCTTCCCTTTCAATAAATTACCATAGATAATTACCATGGATACAATCTTTACCAATAAAAACTGGACAACCATAACAAGGTTAACTTAACTTTTTATACACCTAAATAAAGAAATTGATGCAATTCATCTAGAGATCATCTTATTATTTTTATGCTTACAAATGTGTACTTCTTTTTATTCATAAAATTACTTTTTTTTCTAAAACAATGGCTATTCTTTTGTGCTTGCAACACACGTTGTTTCTAACATAATCATCTTTTCTTTCTCCATAATGCTCTTCTTTAATGTAAGCAAGTTATATTTCTTTCTCCATAATTCTACCATCATTAACTATTACTTTTTGAAAAGGAATCTAATATAACATCATTTCTTTATCTTCCTACATTCTACTTTCTCATGCATCTCTTTCAATAAATTATCATAGATAACTATATTTATCAATAAAAACTAGGCAACCATAACAATGTTAACTTAACTTTTTATACACCTAAAACAAGAAATTGACGCAATTAATCTAGCCATATAATATTTTCAAGATCTTTTCAAAAAGTTATTATTTTTGAGTAAGAACAACATATATTGAACAAAATAATCTTTTCGCAAGAAGAAATTATTCTTTTCACACAAGATTCAACATCATCTTTTCCAAAGAAAATATTATGAGAAACTAATAATTCCCTTATGCATCCAAACTCATATTCCTTTTCCTAAAACAAGGCTAACTCAATAAATATTATGCAAATGCATTTTTTTCCAAATGAATCTAATACCAAAGTTATTCTTTTCTCTGCATGAAAGTGCATATTTAATTTTTTTCCAAAAAATCTAATGCAGTAATTATTATTATTATGCTTACACATGTTGTTTTTAACATAATCATATTTCCTTTCTCCATAAGGCTCTTCTTTGATGCAATCAAGATATATTCCGTTGTCCATAATTCTACCATCATTAACTATTACTTTTTACTTTTTAAAAATGAATCTAATATAACCTCATTTCTTTATCTTCCTACATTCTAGTTTCTCATGCTTTCCTTTCAATAAATTACCTCATGCTTCACTTTCAATAAATTACCATAGATAAAAACTAGGCAACCATAACAAGGTTAACTTAACTTTGTATACACCTAAATCAAGAAATTGACTCAATTAATCTAGCCATGTAATCTTTTCAAGGTCTTTTCAAAAAGTTATTCTTTTTTAGTAAGAATAACATATATAGAACAAAATAATCTTTTCCCAAGAAGAAATTATTCTTTTTACACAAGATTCAAGATGATCTTTTCCAAAGAAAAGATTATGAGAAACTAATAATTCCCTTATGCATCCAAACTCATATTCTTTTTCCCAAAAGAAGGCTAACACAATAAATATCATGCAAATGCATTTTTTCCCCAATGAATCTAATACCAAAGTTATTCTTTTCTCTGCATGAAAGTGCATATTTAATTTTATTTTTTTTTCCAAAAAAATCTAATGTAGTAATTATTATTTTTATGCTTACAAATGTGTATTACTTTTTATTCATGAAATTGTTTTTTTATACACCTAAATCAAAATCTAGCCCTGTAATCTTTTCAACATCTTTTCAAAAAGTTATTATTTTTGAGTAAGAACAACATATATAGAACAAACCAATCTTTTCCCAAGAGGAAATTATTCTTTACACAAGATTCAACATGATCTTTGGAATCTTTTCCAAAGAAAAGATTTTGAGAAACTAATAATTCTCTTATGCATCCAAACTCATATTCCTTTTCCCAAAAGAAGGCTAACACAATAAATATTATGCAAATGCATTTTTTTCCGAATGAATCTAATACCAAAGTTATTCTTTTCTCTGCATGAGTGTGCATATTTAATTTTTTCCAAAAAATCTAATACAGTAATAATTAATTTTATGGTTACAAATGTGTATTTATTTTTATTCATGAAATTGTTTTTTTTCTAGAACAATGGCTATTCTTTTGTGCTTGCAACACATGTTGTTTCTAACATAATCATCTTTCCTTTATCCATAATGCTCTTCTTTCTACCATCATTAACTATTACTTTTTAAAAAGAAATCTAATATAACCTCATTTCTTTATCTTCCTGCATTCTAGTTTCTCATGCTTCCCTTTCAATTAATTACTATAGATAATTATCTTTATCAATTAAAAAAAGGCAACCATAACAAGGTTAAATTAACTTTTTATACACCTAAATCAATAAAAAAAATGCAACCATAACAAGGTTAAATTAACTTTTTATACACCTAAATCAAGAAATTGACGCAATTCATCTAGCCATGTAATCTTTTTAAGATTTTTTCAAAAAGATATTCTTTTTGAGTAAGAACAACATATATAGAACAAAATAATCTTTTCCCAAGAAGAAATTATTCTTTTCACACAAGATTCAACATGATCTTTTCCAAAGAAAAGATTATGAGAAACTAATAATTCCCTTATGCATCCAAACTCATATTCCTTTTCCCAAAAGAAGGTTAACTCAATAAATATTATGCAAATGCATTTTTTTCCCAATGAATCTAATACCAAAGTTATTTTTTCTTTGTATGAAAGTGCATATTTAATTTTTTCCAAAAAATCTAATGCAGTAATTGATGCAGGAGCATCCAGCTCCGAGGAGACAGGAGATGGTTGACCGTCTCAGTTGATTGTTTTTATTTACAAGTTTATGGACAGGTTGTTAAGCCTGTGTTTATTTCTGTTATTTATTAGTTTAGTTTAACAGTTGGATAGAAACTGCAAGACTAGGAGCATAAACTGTTTTTCTTTAATTAGTTAGAGATGGTTTTCTTTTAAACAAAATACATTGGGTAGGATAAGTTCGGTTGACAGGGTAACCGTAAAACTGAAAAACGGTTTTGTGCCTACTGTTATAAAAATGAAAAGAAATGATAGGTAGGGGTTCGGAGTTGTTTACAAGGAGAGGAGAGAATATTGAAAAACGTTATACTCTGCAACCAGTATTGTATTTTGCCAGAAGTGCAATACATGAATGTGCATTTCAAACTCAGAAGTATTTTATTTCCTGTTAAATGATTTGTAATCACAGAAGGTGTTTTTATACAAACGAAATAAATTTCTAGACTTGAAATTGAGTAGATACGTGCTGTGTGTGAGGGAAGCAAATTGCTGTGTCTTTTACATCATGCATTAACAAGACACAGGAACATAAGTGACACAGACGCAGTCACACGGAGCAAACAATATCTCTGTTCGTCAAGACAAACAAAAGGAGGAGCAACCTACAACGAAACAGGTGAGATTTATACATTCAAACACTGAAGCATTTAATTCAAGAAACTTTACAGATAATCATCTTATTTTCATATACCAGTCGTCCTTAAAATAAGTTCAACAAAATTCTGACTCAGTCAAATAGCATAGCGAGCCAACACAGTCTAGATAAGGGTTTGAAACCCGAAATTATCGCTTCAGTCATAAAAGGAAGAACAACCATACAACCCTAGCCAGGGTTTGAAACCAGAAGTTGCCACAGACGCAAACGAACGCATAGATACAGCGTTTCCAGACCGACAGAAGAGTACACCCAGAAAACTTGCCACCAACAGAGTTTGGTTACAGAGCAACAAAACCAGAAAGAGAAACAAGTCTTGAGAACAGTTAACCACGAGGTTCGAAAGGAGAGACCCTACCGGAGGGTTTGAAACGCCGAGTGAACGAACCGAGGTTTCGCCAGGAGAAACCTGCACATGGGAAAAGACCACCAAAACTTGAGTTAGAGCGTGGTCCAGAGATAAGCATTCATTTAAGCCTACAGGAAAACAAAGAAACGAAACAGAGTCAGAGTAGAACCTTACCAGGGTTTTGGGTTGGAACAGAGGCAAATCGACAGGGTTTCCACCGGAGCAGCCATCACTGGTACACGAGGGTTAGGGTTAAGAAAAACAGTGGCGCGGAGTGAAATCAGAAGGAGTAAGTTACCTGTTGCTCCTTCGGATGCCGGAAGAACCCTCGATGTTATCACCCTGTCGCACCTGCAAAATGGGTTCAATAACACAATGACATACAACATGAAACGAACGGAGGAAGAAGGTTAACCTGTTTGCAAACCAACCAAAAACTGACAGAGATTAAAGAGTTACCGACAGCAAGTTACCAGGAAATAGCCCACAACAGCCCGACAGTTAGCGCCATTAAAGAAATTGGAGAAGGCTCAGTAACCCACAGAGGTTACCCACAGAGAGAACGCGCAGATTTGTGAGAGTATTCGCAAGAACCAGAGGCCATCAAAGGGCCGAGGAAAACCTCTCTTCTCGAACCCTCGTTCGACGAAAACAACCACAATGAAACCATTGTTCACCATTGAAAGAGCATAGCACAAAGTTCGGTGCACAGTAAATGCGCCAAGGACGTGACCAATGGCATATTAAAAGCGACATTGAATCAGCACATAAAACCATTAAACCAACATACAATCCGAGTTTAATACGAAGGATGACGTGTAAAGCATAGTCATAATACCCATTGTTGAAACCATAGTCCGGAGGGTTTATATGGTCAAACGAAATCACAAATATCACATCAAAGTTTTGGTGTTTGTTTATTCATATTATTAACAACGCCACGTGGTTGAACAGAAACATCACACCCGGAGGTTAGACCTTCGTCAGTAATTATTAATTTTATTGTCATTTTTTTCACAAGAATTGATATGCATTTTTTTCCAAAAGACTAGTACAACTAATTTATCCTTTACAAAGAAGTTTCCCCATGAAAAATAATGTAGCTAATCTTTAATGCAAAATGATATTTATGTTCGAACTTTCAAAATTATCTAAAGAGTCATAGTTACTTATCTCTTTGAGTAAAAACCATCTACTCTCCATGTTCAAACTTTCAGATTCCCATTTCCAATGCTAACATGAAAAATGTTCAAACTTTCAGATTTTCATTTCCAATTCTAACATGAAAAGGCAACAGTGAGAGTAATTAGCAAACAACGGCATCCATTGCTCCCAATTGTACCCAATATTTATTCCAAACACCTCTGTCTTCTCAACACTCACCCATCATGTTTTCCAGTGTTCAAGGTTTTCTCGAATTTTGATTGCAATGTTTTCCGGTGTTCAAGGTTTTCTAGAATTTTGATTGCAAAACTCTTTCTCTAGCTATCCATCGCATTCTGGAAGAGAATAGTGCACGAACATAAACCAAGAATACATTCCTAAAAGGTGTGCTTGAACTTAGACTGGATAAGCACACTTCTTTCTAGGTTTATGCTTGGCTTATGCTTCTGTAATTTTCGTGCAACTTTATTCAAGGCTTATGCTTGGCTTATGCTTCTGTAGTTTTCCTGCAAATTTATTCAGGCATGCCAAGAATGGATTCCTAAAAGGTTTGCTTGAAGTTTGACTGGATAAGCGCACTTGTTTCTGGGCTTATGCTTCTATAGTTTTCCAGAGACCCTCCAATTTGAACATTCATAAAAATATCTCGATTTTTTCTAGGCTTATGCTTCTATAGTTTTCCAAATCTCTCACATTTTTCTTGCCTTATGCTTCTATAGTTTTTCAGAGACCCTCCAACTTGAACATTACTACAAATCCCTCAAAATTTCTAGGCTTATGCTTCTATAGTTTTCCAAAGAGCCTGCAAAGTGAACATTGATACAAATCTCCAAATTTCTCAAATTCGCAGAAGGACCATACATTTCAACTATACCTATACTTTTACAAGTCTTCCTATGGGTTCTCTCTTTGTGCTCATAAAAACTTGCCCTTTTTAGTCTCACTCCCCCTCTCAAGAGATCTAAGTGAGTCAAGCATACTAAGGATCGTTATCAAGAATTTGTTTCAATTTCAACTGATTCTTGATTAAAACATTATTAAAATAATATTATTTAAAAATGGTTTTATCATGGAGTAAATATATAAGTACAATACTTATATCATAAGGATATTAAGTTACTAAGTCACTGTAAATATATTGTTTTAGTTTTAATTTTCATATATATATATATATTATTTTTAATAAGTATTTGAAAATATTTTGATATTTTTAATATTATATATGATATATTAATATGATAATAACTTCAATATGGGAGAAGGGAATTTCAGAGTGAAAGCTTATGTTAGAAGAGCAATTTTGATCCAATTTTGTTGGATTTATCACTTTATTGAATATGGGAGAAGGGAATTTTAGAGTGAAAGCTTATGTTAGAAGAGCAATTTTGATCTAATTTTGCGTGATCTATCACTTTAAATAATTTGGTGATGTTTTGAGTTAGCATGTGTTAATAAATATTATTTGTTAATATACTTTAATATTATTAATTTTTAATAAATATTTAAAAAAATTAATATTACAATAAATTTTTTATTTATTTTATTTAACTTTATTTTAATATAAGGAGATCATTACCATTATTAATAATTATATGTAAATATATTATATGACATACTATTATAAATTTACCAAGTGTTTTATCATAACAAATATGATGGGTAAGTACTACAAATTTTGAAAATTTAAACTCTAATACTATTATTAATTATTTGTTATTATGCTTTTTTAAATAATAAAATAATATTGGATGGAATTACTTGTATTTAATTTAGATGAAATATAATTAATTGTAATTAAAAAGATCCAAAATTATAATAATATCACAAATCATAGATCAATTTATATGTAGTGATGCAATTTATTATATTAGTTTTTTTTTTTAAATACATTTATATTAATCATACTAACACTAAGTATATTGTAATAAATATGACTAGCAATTGCACCAGATGTTGCAAAGGAAACACCGTAAGGCAATAACATATATCACTAATTAATGATTCTTTGATAATTGTTGAAAGACAGAAAATATCAACAAAATGCAAGGACCATGCTACAATGAAGTCTTACTACAATAGTGCTTCCTTAAGCCTTAAAAATCATGAGGGCTATGTTGAATTAAAGATGCTGAAGATTTTTTCTCTTGACAATATGTTGTTCTATGTTATTTTTTCTTTAAGTACTCTTCTTTCCAACTTGAATAATCTTAAGATCATACTATAATGAACCTAACTTTTGTATGAATCATACTTCCATATTGATAAGGGTTTTAAGTGGATGTCGTTAACCATTTTATGTTGATTTCATTTCATACTTTGTGAGTATGTTTTTTTCTTTGTGGGTTCTTGACCTGTTAAAGATTATGTTTTTTCTTTGTGGGTTCTTGACCTATTCAATATTGTTTAATCTAATAAGTTTTCGTTGTATTTTTTAGTGTCTAAATGCTCCTATATTTTAAATTGGTGGATTTCATCACTTCAAGAGCAATAAAAACAAGCCTATTGAGAAAACAAATCCAACACTTAGATGTATTTGGTAGAAATTGTAGGATCGACGAACATGTCTTGCTCTGTGGTGTTGGATATTGGGCATACCTTTCTTGATCTTGTAAATGAAATTTCCAACATTTTCGACCCATTTTCCATCCCATTTGTAGAAAAAATTACAACAGAGTATCAAACTCTACTTATAAAATTGAAATGATCTTATATGCAACATCTACCTTGTTCCTTATAGTTTAAATTTGTGCAAGGAGGAGGAGTCTCAAGGTGCAAGCTAGAATAAGAAAAGGGGAAGTCAAGATTAAGCGATGTATCAAGAATCTTGTTTGGGACTTGAGATTCATGTCGAAACACTAATATTTATGCAGCACACATGGTTTGCTAATAATTTTCTTAATTGTCTAAGGTGATTTAGAATAACAAAACTAAAGTGAGCTATAAGCTCTCTATTTGAGATATTAGTATTAATTGGAGAGACATTTTCTAGAAAAGTATTACATTGGTGCAATTTCTTGAGAGATAAAATTATCTTTACATGACTGACCTTGTATTGCCTGTACTATGTTCATCAGGCTTAGAGTTGGGATATATTAGTTGTATTACTGTAGTTGAAGGTCATGAGCATAGCTTAAGCACAAACCTATTGTTAGAATTACTTAATATATGCTTGTTAAAGAGACGGTAGTTGAGGCTTATCATAATATCTGTAACAAATGCACATACATTATCATATTATCTTTGGGTTTGCAATATTTATTATGTGATAGGAAAAAAATTCCTTGTAGATATTAACTACATTGCAGTGATGACAGGATCTTCAAGAAACTCACTCATGGATATGGATAGGATGGTAATGAACCTCTAGTATGAATTTTGAACCAAATTGACTACTGTGAGATTCACCTATGATACTAAGTGGAATATAACATCAATTTTTTTCTTCTTGACCTGTATCTTTATACGAAAGAGCTTGATCATGCTATTTTCATCATGTTGCTAAAGTCTACTCAAATTCACCCATTTCTGCATTGATGCGCAAAAAATAATATCAGCCATGTCTAAGCTTATTTCCACCTCATTCGTCGAATATGTGTCTATGCAATTTTTCATTTTCACATCCTTCTAATGGTTCTTTAAGATGAGTTTTGGATTCAATTCCCAACACCTCTTTTGTGTGGAAATCATTTTTGCAGTGGTTTCTAGAATATTTTCACTACTGTGATGTTGTTGTATCCTTCTTGTCACTTCCCCCTTTCCACTGCTTATTACCCTCCTTTGAATCTTCTTAACGGATTTTTTTCTTTGAACTAGTTACTCCCTTTCTTCTGGTCTGTGTTTTCTAGGGATAATGATTGTACACAAGCCTCATCCATAGTTACGGTTTTTGAAAAATATTAGCTAATTTCATAGATGGTTATGCAAACCCCCCATATACTTGAGCGCTACAACTGGGTTCTTGGGAAATATACCCAACATTATTTCCATTTTCCTTAATTCTTTCGTGTATCCTTGTACAATCTATCCTTCTCTCTACTTGAAGTAATGCAACTAGATCCACTAACCTGTACATGTAGGACATGGTAGAATTGGGAATTTATGATAGTTTTAAAATACTCCCACTTAGTTAGTGGAGGATCTCCATTATAACCATGAGAGAGGGAGTTTCTTTCATGATTTATCAAGCCATTCTTGGATAATTTATTTCATATATTCTTATGTTATTAGGATATGCAAACAACATAGTTTTAACACTCATACATGCAAGCAGGGCCAACATCACAATAGGTGATGGCAGAACCTTGTCCTAGCATAATGGTGCCACGTGGGACAACATCCGTCATTGAAAAACATACTTAAGCTTATGTGCACAATAATATTGAACAGGGTCTCATCGATATGGTTGATGACCAAACAATGATGAAATCATAGAGTGGGGTCACGTGAAAATTGGAGTTCAGGAAAAATTTCTACTTCCCACCACTCACTGCATGTTGTTGTGACCTTAACTGCATAAAATAAAACATAAGACAACCATTCATTGGTGGAGGAGTTGGCCTACCTAGTTACATTTTTGTTGAAAATCCTTTTCATCACCCACTGCTCGATGTTGAACCTTTGTGCATTGTAACATGTGATGGGCGTGTCAATAAGGGTGATTCTTACCTGACCATGGTTTCATAACAAAACCCTATTGTGTTAGGTCACTATATCACTAGTATATTCCCTTATTATTGTTAGTGTAACCCCCTTATTGTTATTATTGTACCCTTGTAACCCCCATTTTGTTATTATTGTGCCCTTAAATTATTATTGTTAGGTTGGCTAGGATTACATTATGGCCCCATGGACTCCTATATATAGAAAGGAGGTTTTGTAAATTGTTCATTCATGTAATGTATTGGAGGTTGCCCCCTCGAAGTGGCTTATTTATAAGGCGTTGATATATCTTTTCTTCTATTTCTGGAGCTGGTTTCATAATATTTGGTATCAGAGCTTTGGATTCTAGGGTTTTGCTGCTCCAAATAGGTCATCGTGGCATTTTTGCTATAACTTTTTTTCTACGAAGTTTCAGAAGCTGAAATTTTTAGGGTGCGAAGCCGAAATCCTGTGGAACATCTTCAAAAAATTTCATAGCTTGGTTCACAAATTTTTTGGAGATATGATCTGTGGAAGTCAGGTCTTGTTTTAGGCTCCTAAACAGGTCATCGTGACATTTGCGCTATAACTTTTATTCTACAAAGTTTCAGAAACTGGAATTGTTATGGTGCTAATCTGAAATCCTAAGGAACCTCTTCAAAAAATTTCAGAGCTTGGTTCGCAATAATTTCGGAGATATGATCTGTGGAAGTTAGTGATTTTTCATGCTCTTGAATTGCATATAAAAGAGGTGATCGTGGGAAAACCTTCATAACTCTCTCTCTGAGCATCGGATTGGAGTGATGTAAAAAGTGGTTGTAAGTACACAGACTTTGGTTTCTTCGCTATCAATTTCAGAGCCAAAGGATGAAACAGTGACACGTGGCAAGTCGTAAAAGTTCGCTCTACTGAACCAGTCCAAATTTGGGTCATTGTGGGAGATTGGACATAACTTTGTCTTGAAGAATCCAAATCATATCAGACCTATGGCATTGGAAAGAAGCTTTAGAGGGCTACTAAAGGGCTGAATTTCAGATATTGAGGTTCCGTAATTATAGAGATAATTCAATTTCAATATCAATCTCCTCAAAAGCAAGTAAAAGGTGTGTATTTTTTTTTCCCGAATTGCATAAGTCTTGTTTGAAGAATCAAGTTGAATTGATTGCAAGGGCATATTGTAGAATAGATATCAGTATTGGATTCTAAAATGGCCCCTAAAAAGAATTCAACACCCATTAAGCCTTTAGAAATCTCTACTATGACTCATAAAGACGAAGAATGGCAACATGACATCAAAATTACAAGAGCAAGTGCAACAAATTTCGCTCTCGCAAAGAGCAACAAAAAATGACATGGAAGTTTTGAAGAAAGGCGTGGAATCTAAGATAGATGGCATGGAATCTAAGATGGATGACATGAAAGCTAAGATCGATGAGAAAATGGAAAACATGAAGAATGTTCTAAAAGCACACATGGAAGGTTTGACAAAGTTGATACAAGAAATTTTTCCTAATGGTGAAAATATAGTAGAAGAACCTCATGAAGAGAACAAAATAAATGTTAATTGTGATTTCATAAACTCTAATGTTGGTGGGAAGAACCACCATATTCCAAAAATGGATATGAGGAAGTTTGATGGAAAGGATCCTGTAACATGGATACTGTAGATGGAGAAATATTTTTATCTCCATAACGTGCAAAACACACAAAAGGTACGTATTGCAACTTTATATTTAGAACAAAATAAATTTGTATGGTATCGATGGCTTTGTTCCCATAAAAAAATTGTCACGTGGTCAATTTTTACGGAGGAAATGATAGCACATTATGAGGATACAAAGAGCAACACCTTCTTTAGCTAATTGATAAATCTCAAACAAAGGGGTTTAGTGGGGCAGCACATTAAGGACTTCCAAAAATTGAATATAAGGGTAACTGATATTCCAAAGGAACACATGATTGATCTCTTCATAGGCACTTTAAAGGATAACATCCAACATGAAGTTCGCGTTTTGGAACCTGATTCATTGGAGAAGGCATTTAGGTTGGCAAAAAAAGTTGAATGTAAAATTATGGCAACAAGGAAGCCTACCACTCAATTCTATAAAGAAGGAAGTGTTGCTACGCCTAGATTTCCACAACCTACAAGGTTGACACCACAACAATTGGAAGAAAAAAGAGCAAAAGGGCTTTGCTACAGCTGTGATAGCAAATACACTAAAGGTCATAAGTGTGCTGAGAAGAAATTATTTTACATAGATTGTGAAGAGGAAGAAGAAAATGAACATGAAGAGGATATACAACAGGAACCAGCCCTAGAAGAGGAAGAAATGAATCCGACCATATCGTGTAATGCACTGGCAAGAATTACCACTCCTCAAACTCTCAAGATATAAGGATAAATCAAGAAGAAAAAGCTAATAGTGTTGATTGATTCAGGTAGCACCCATAATTTTATTCATTGTAAGGTAGCCAAGGAATTAAATTGTTTCCTATACCCAACACGAGAATGTCAAGTGATGGTTGCAAATGGAGGAACTATAAATTGCTCTGGAAAATGCCATAATATCAAGCTAACCATGGGTGAATATGTATTGACTAGTCCAATGCTTTCCATTCCTATGGGAGGTGTTGATGTTGTACTAGGAGTACAATGGTTACAATCTTTGGGGACGATAGCCTTTAATTTTCAAAAAAATTTCTTGAAATTTTTTTCAGAAGGAAAGGAAGTCGAATTACAAGGTATTGCAGGGAAGCCAGGAAGGATAATAAGCTCTAATGTCATGAAAAAGCTTCTAAAGAAAGAACAAAGAGGCGTAATTGCACAATTATGCTCACTAGAAGTTCCAACATTAAAATCATTTATTTTTGTAGATCTCCAACAAGTCTTGGACAATCATGCCAAGGTGTTTAACACTCCCAAAGGACTCCCACCTATTCGTGATCATGATCATGCTATTCATTTGATTCCAGGAAGTGTTCCTCCAAACATCAGGCCTTATAGATATCCTTATGTCCAAAAAAGTGAAATTGAACGTATGATTGCAGAAATGTTAGAGGCGGGTATAATTCAACCTAGTCAAAGTTCCTTCTCTGCTCCTGTAGTATTGGTACACAAGAAGGATGGATCATGGCGAATGTGTCCGGATTATAGGGAGCTCAATAAGCTCACCATTAAAGACAAATTTCCCATTCCTGTGACTGATGAATTATTGGATGAATTACATGGAGCAATTTATTTTACCAAGTTGGATCTTCGTTCAGGATATCATCAAATTAGAATGAAGACTGAAGATATTCCAAAAACACCATTTCGAACTCATGAGGGTCATTATGAATTTTTGGTCATGCCTTTTGGCCTTACCAATGCACCTTCTACATTTCAAGGGTTGATGAATTCCATTTTCAAACCCTTCCTTAGAAAATTTGTGCTAGTATTTTTCGATGATATACTAATCTACAGCAGGTCTTGGAAGGATCATGTTGAACATGTTGACAGGGTGCTCAAACTATTGCAGGAGAAAAAATTATATGCAAAAAAATCCAAATGTTTCTTTGGAGTACAAGAGGTGGAATATCTGGGTCATATTGTATCTCACGAGGGTGTTAAAGTAGACCCTAACAAAATTAAAGCCATTAAGGAATGGAAAGTCCTCACAACCATAAAGCAGTTGCGAGGATTTCTCAGGTTAACAGGGTATTATTGCAAGTTTGTTAATAATTATGGGATAATAGCAGCACCTCTAACAACATTATTGAAGAAAGATGCATTTTCATGGACTCCTGAAGCAACTAAGGCCTTTGAACGTCTTAAAGAGGCAATGTGCCCAGCACCGGTCTTAGCTACACCAGACTTCACAAAAACCTTTATTGTGGAATGTGATGCCTCAGGAAATGGAATTGGTGCAGTTTTAATGCAGGAAGGAAGACCCATTGCTTTTGAAACTCGTCCAATCAAAGGAAAGTATTTACAGAAACCTATTTATGAGAAGGAAATGTTAGCAATACTACATGCACTAAAGAAATGGCGAACTTACCTAATGGGAAGACACTTCAAGGTAAAAACTGATCATGATAGTCTTAAACACTTTTTGGAACAAAGACTATCTTCAGAAGAGCAGCAAAAATGGGTCACAAAGATGTTGGGTTATGACTTTGAAATAATCTACAAAAAAGGAAAGCTTAATGTTGTTGGAGATGCACTCTCAAGAAAGAATGAAGAAGTGGAAGCATTGCTTTGTGCCATTTCTATTATCCAACCAGATTGGATAACTGAATCAAGAGATGAATGAAAGAAGGACAATGATGTATGGACACTCATTCAAAAGTTGCATCAAGATCCTAGTACATCTGATACATTTAGTTGGAAAAATGATTCCTTATGGTACAAAGATCGCTTATATATTTGTAAGAATTCCTAACTAAAACAAAATATTATTCTGGAATTGCACATTTCTCCTTTAGGAGGACACTCGGGATTTTTAAAAACTTACCACAGGGTGAAGAAAGATTTTTTTTGGGATGGCCTTAAATCTGATATTCAAAAGTTTGTGACGGAATGTTTGGTTTGCCAGTAGAACAAAACTGAGACAATTAAGACCCCAGGACTTCTACAACCTTTATCCATTCCAAGTCAACGTTGGGAGGAGATTTCAATGGATTTTATCACAGGTTTACCTAAGTTCGAAGGAAAGAGTGTCATCATGGTGGTAGTTGATAGACTTACCAAGTATGCACACTTTTGTGCATTATCTCATCCATTTAAAGCAAGTACAATTGCTACTACATTTATGGACAAATTCAAAGGCTGGCATGGAAGCCCAAGGGGTTATTGTGAGCGACAAAGATCCATTTTTTACCGGAAATTTTTGGACAGAAATATTTTCTTGTTTGGGTACTCAATTAGCTCATAGCTCATCTTATCATCCTCAATCTAATGGTCAAACTGAGATAGTAAATAAAATGTTTTGGAAGGATATATTCGTTGTTTTGTATCCGATAAATGCAAAATCACAATGTGGGCCGGCGGGTTACTCTCCTCGTTGAGAGGTGGCACACTTCCTTCCATACCGTAGCAAAATGACGCCGTTTATGGCACTATGGATATCATCCACCATCCATCACATCATCTTTAAGGGCAGTCCTTAAGGTTCAAGTAGTGGAAGATCACATCGAGCATCAAAGAAGAAGTTATCCAACTCTTAAAGGATAACCTAAATTTGGCACAAAATCGAATGAAACAACAGGCAGATCAACATCGCAGTGAGAGAAGTTTTGATGTAGGAGATTGGGTATTTTTACGGCTACAACCATACAAACAAATTTCCCTCAAGCAATCTAAGAAGGATAATAAATTATCGCCAAAGTACTATGGTCCTTACAAGGTGTTGCAAAAGATTGGTACTATGGCATACAAACTGGAGCTTCCTGCTTCTTCGCTAGTACATCTAGTTTTCCATGTTTCATGCTTAAAGAAGGTTATAGGTGAAAATATTCTAGTTCAAACAGTATTACCAGAACTTGAAGAGGAAGGAAAAATCATATTGGAACCTGAAGCGGTCATGGAAACAAAAACTTGACAGCTTGATGAGGAAGGAAAAATCATATTGGAACCTGAAGCGGTCATGGAAAGAAGAACTTGACAGCTACAGAATCGATCAATTTCATAGTATCTCATCAAGTGGAAGAACATACCCACTGAAGATTCTACATGAGAGGATGAGAATTTTATACAGAAGCACCCAGAGCTACTCAAGCATTGAGGACAACACTTTTTTTGAAGGAGAGGGGAATGTTAGGTCCCTATATCACTAGTATAGTCCCTTATTATTGTTAGTGTAACTCCCTTATTTTTATTATTGTACCCTTGTAACCCCCATTTTGTTATTATTGTGCCCTTAGATTATTATTGTTAGGTCGGTTAGGATTACATTGTTGCCAACTAGGATTATATTATGGCCCCATGGACTCCTATATATAGAAATGAGGTTTTGTAAATTGTATCATCCAAGAATTTTTCACTCATGTAATGTATTGGAGGTTTCCCCCTCGAAGTGGCTTATTTCTAAGGTGTTGATATCTCTTTTCTTCTGTTTTTGGAGTTGGTTTCACAACATATTGTCACCCATCAATTGTTGTTGGGAATTTCTAATCCAATCATGGCTCCAGTTGGAAACCCTGCCTACTATGGAGACCACCAACCACATATTTCTTTGATTAAACATTAATGCTACAATGATAACACAAACGAATAGTCGAGCCGACCTGGCATGGACTTGGCCTAACGAACCCCACTATGTTAACTTTCCATGGACATGTGGAGTCCACTTGGGCACCATGTGGCCAACATGATGATGTGGCCTATTTTAACAAACCAAACTTGAAATGAGTGTAAATTGTGATCCATGAATCATATCATGATAAATTTGATACCAATAAAAATCTCTCGACAAGATAAAAAAAATGATGGTATCATATATGAATTCTGTAGACCATCAAAACCATTTTTTTTTCCAACCCCATCTTAATAAGGGAGAAAATAAGTAACACCTCCCACAACCCGAGATCCTTTAAAGGGGTGGGAGGAAGTGTTACAAACTTGACAGTCCATGAAAAGGATTTTAAATGTTATCACAAGATCAAAAGATAAATCAGTTCTATCAAAAAATTCTATACCTATAAAATAATTTTATAGAATTAAATGTTATATAATAACATTTAATTTATGTATATAGAGGTGTTTAATTTAGAATAGGACTTTTAGAATTTTAATTTAATTATGTATAAGGTGGATGGTAGGATTTAACCTCCATTAAGTATTTTAAAATATTCTTAGTTGTAATCACAAATAAAAGGTTCAGAATCCATTTATCTTAATCGTTATGTTTTTTCTTTTCCTTTTTAATTAAATTGATTAATGAAAAAATAGTTGTATGAACTAGTGCAACTAGCATCAATTCATGATAAGTATCAAAACACTTACTTCATGATACATTTCACATTTCTAAAATTAAAAATTCATAGAATTCTAACTAAATTATAAGTTTATTATTATTATTAGTAATTCTAAAATGAATTAAAATATAAAAGTAACATATATATTTCTAAATATTTTTCAAATAAGACGTTTTCGTGAGAAGAGTAATTATGTTCAATAATTTTTGGATTGCTCACATCAAACATTTTGATTTTTGACTTTTCTATAAGTGTAGGTCATCCTCATCCTTTCTAAATTTTGCCTTGCATCTCTCCTTGATCAGATTTTGTATATTTGTCCTTTGTCCTGTGTCACAAGGATGAGTAATCTGTTGTGAGTAATCTGAAAATGTTTGAAAATCTAACAAAATTCTTGACTATGGAATTTCACCTCCACTTTCCCATGGAAATTCTTAATTTATAAATAGTTTTTTTTTTTTTTTTTTTCCAATATCATGGGTCAATACCAATACTTATCAAATACCACATGCCTAAAACATCATAACTCATTTCATATGACACTTGCTCATATGATTTTTTTTTTAATTAATCAATTTAAGTAAAATAACAAAAAGAAATAGAGTCACTATTATAAATTTAAATATCAACTTTTGATTTGTGGAGGTTAAATTTCTACCTTCCATCTAATAATTATAGTTAATTAAATTAAACTTCTAAGATAAACACCTCTATTAACACAAGGAGTGTAATATGAAATGAATTTTCATTTTTTGGCTTATGGTATTATAACAAATCTAGATTAAGAATCTCCATAGATAAATTGGGATGAATATCTTTTTACATGTTTTTTAAATATATTTTTTCCTTAAATGTTTTTTTAAATGTATATATTTTTAGTTTACATATTAATTTTTTTATGGTTAATAATTCTAGAAATTTTAATACAAATTATGCATTTCTTGGATTCTCATGATCTAACAATTATATGCCACTATTCAATACATAATCGCTTCTACAAAAATTCTTGCGGAATTTAAAACACGATTGCCAATTGCAATATCAAGAAGAAAGATCAATCACACATAACACAGATGTTTTTACCGAGAAATAATAAAGCTAAAAAGCCCACTATCATATATTATGCATATATCATGGATCATGAAACAATATCATACAAAAATCTAATAAAAGAGCTCTTAGTACAATATACAATCGTCTCACACTGTCATTCAAAAATTGGCAAATTCATGTGCCAATTTACTGCCTCCAGAGAGCCTGCCTCCACTGCGCAATCACAGCTGATAGCAATCCCTAAATGAATGGAATCTTTCTTTCCTTGACTGTGCAATCCTCATGGGCACATCCAATGTGTGTGTCGTTGCATGAGTGCACCCACTAATGTCACAACTGATAGTCAAACTGTCCCTTTCACCTACATCTCAACTGGGTCTCCACTAGATCTGACATGCATTTAGTTAACAATAGTAAATCTTTAGTTGAATGTGAGACCACTGATTGTGAATTAATTAATAATAAATTTACTGATATCTCACTAGTGTATCTTCAGTTACAACTAGCACAACTAAGTTTAAATCACTTAACTGAGTTAAACTACTTTAAAACTCACATAACTACACATCCAACTCTGTTACAACTTTGAATAAATCAGTTACAACTAAGTCCACTTGCATGTCCCACCAACCAACCTTTGAACTCGAATTTTCTATAGCTAACTAATTTTCCACTTCAGTAACTATTTCCAAGTGCTCATTGAGAATAGATTAATGTTTATTGTCCAACTATTATTAAGGGATAATAATAATCGACATGCATCTATAAATAGACATGTGATCTATAAATAGAACTCGCACATACATCTAAAAATAGAACATCATCCATAAATATAATTTTCTCATAATCTATAAATAGACATCATCTATAAATATAATTTTCTCATGCATTCTAAAAATAGACTTCCACCTAAAAATAACACCTCATCCTAGTGTAGGTGCATAATTTTCACTAGGATCTTCTAGTTGAATCTCAATACTCCCTCTCAAAAAGAAAGGGATTATCCTTCACCCCGATCCTATCTCTATGGTATTTGAATTTTCTCCTGGTGAGCACCTTTGTCAGAATATCTGCATGCTGATCTTCCGTAGTAATGTACTGAAGCAACATGATATTTCGCTCCACACAATATCTGATATAATGATACCGGATATCTATATGCTTAGATCTACCATGAAACACAGGATTAATCGAGAGTTTAATGCAACTCTAATTACCACAATGAATCATTGTCAGATCTAAATGAGAACCGAACAAACCAACCAGGATATTCTCATCCAGATAGCCTCACATGCAACTTGACTTTCTGCCATGTATTCCACTTCCGCTGAATTGAGTGCCATGGATCTATGTTTCCTGTTGTACCAAGAAACAACTCTAGATATGCCACACTCTTTTTGAAGCCAAGTCTGGTGAAATAGATGTCTATCCGAGTGCTTCCGAGTGTACCAAGCATGGGGTGCTTGCTTTATCCCATACAACGCTCTTTTCAGTTGGCACACATGCGACTCGCTGCTGAAGATCTCAAATCCTTCAGGTTGCTCTATGTACACATCTTCCTCAATAATCCCATTGAGAAACATAGTCTTCACATACATCTGATGAATGCGCCAACCCATCTACGCTGAGAGAGAAAGGATGGTCCTTATGGAAGAATACTATGCGACAAGTGCAAAGGTTTCTTCATAATCAATCCCCTTAATCTGTGAGAAGGCCCAGGCCACAAATCTAGCCTTTTATTTCTCAACACTCCCACCAGCAGCTTTCTTTACCTTGTAGATCCATCTCAAACCTACCACTGATTTATCAATTGACCTTGGAACAATTTCCCAAGCACTGTTTCTGACAATGGAGTCATACTCCTCCACCATTGCATCTACCCATGTGGGCTCCTGCACTACTTCCTGAAAGGAAGATGACTCGGTCACAATACATTTGCTCATGACAGCCATGTATCGAGTAAACCGTTCAAGAGACTGTCTTTGTCTGCGCTGTGAAGTAGGGGCTCCTAAATTCTCGACAACATCAAGTCTCAACCTGTCAGCTTCTATGGTACGCCTTCTGCCAGTTATGATGTTTGGCTCTGCGTGAGTGGAATCGTCCACTCCATGAACCTCCTCCTATTGCTAATCCACATCTAGAGACTCATATTTGGGAACCAAAAATTCCTCCTCTGCATGCAATTCCAACTCCCTCTCAAGAGACAACCGCATGGCTTTCCCCTCATCGAATTTCATATCCCGTCACATAACAGTCATCTTAATATTAGGAAAATACACACAATAATTATGGGGTGTTTTTGTGTACCCCAAAAATATCCCAACTTCCGCAGTCAGCTCCAGCTTCTTCCTAAAATTATTGGTCACATGCACATAAACATATGAGCCAAAAATCTTAAAGTGAGAAACATCCAGTTTCTTACCAGTGAAAGCTTCTTCATGTGTACTCATGCCAAGTACTCTATGAGGACAAAATTTTTGCACATAAACGCAGTGTTGCATGCTTCTGCCCACAAATGCATTGGTAGGCCTTGATTATGCAACATCACTCATGCTGCACCCACGATATTTTTGTTCTTCCTCTCCATGACCCCATTTTGCTGTGGGTTATGAGGCGCTATGAGTTCTCTTCGAATTCCTTCTTTGCTGCAGAAGTCTTTGAATTCATTAGAGATGTATTCTCCACCATTATCGCTCCTCAGAGCCTTCACTTGCTTCCCCAACTCTTTCTCTCCCAATGCCTTAAACTCACAGAACTTTGAGAATGTTTGACCCTTCTTCCGCATGAATAAGATACAACATTTATGAGAGAAGTCATAAAAAAAATAACAGAATAATTATGTTTTTTTTTTGAAGCAACCGAGAATAGTCCACACTGTTGGAACTAGGCCTACTAAAGATGCGAATTTTGTATAATTTTGTATATTTTTGGTATTAATTAGTCTAACGCAGGGGTTTTGGGGTGGGTCAAAGCCTCGAATGCATTGTAATGGGTCAAGGGTAGACCTAGAGTCTGCAAATCACGGTTTTTGGACCACAAGAAAGTGTAGGCTAAGTTGTTATAAATAGATGAAAAATTTTTGAGTCTAGAGGTAGGCATGAATTAAGATTGATGCTGCGTACGAATTGTTAGATCTGTCATGGGTTGTTTTGGGTAAGGACTCCTGCTGGCTGTGTGCACGGAGATCCTCAGTCCTGCTATGTGCGGACCCCGCTAGGCTGTGTGCGTGGGCTGGGTTTGATTTTAAGTAGATCTTAATGTTAATGATTGTGAAAGTATTGTTGAAGTATCTGTGTGATATATGGATATGTTAAAGTTACTGTTGATGCGAATCTGAGTTGCAAATATTTGTTTAAGTTGCGAATACATCTGTTAGCTTTTATGTTGAAAATGTGCCTATAGATGCGTTTATGATATGATATGGTGGTAATTTCTGTTATGCACGTGGATGCGAAGGTACTGGTTAGATATGTGAATGGTAATAGCTCTGTTAATAACTGATTAGACTGTGAAAAGCCTACGAATACACTTACTCTGTGAAAAATCGATAAGTTGCGAACACAGATCTGCTAGACTTACCTACTCTCTCTCAAGGTGTGGAAACTTGGTTCCAGCACCCTCCCATACTGCTTCAGGTGAGACTTTGGCCTGCGCAAGTAGGTCACTGCCTAAAGGGCCAGTAGTATAGGGGTTTGTTGGCAAACCTTAACCTTCAAACCTAGGTCAGGACCCCTCGAGCCAACAAATGGTTCTGTTGCTGGGACAGGGAGCATTTTGAGAGAGAGATCGGGTAATGCCAAGAGAAAATTGGAGACCTAAGAAGAAAAAAATTGAAGAGTGGTTTGAAACACAGGTTCAGGAATTTTCGGTAAAAGAAAATCACAGCACGAAGATGACGGCGGAGAAGTGGAAGAATAAGTACATTTTCACTGAAGTCTATAAAATATTCGTCGTAAAATTTGTGAACGAGCTTCAGGAGTGGCTAGCAAGGCTTGTAGATTTCCAGACATGTTGGAAGGATGAGCGGGTTATGTAGTGGACTCCTAAATTGATCCAACAGTTAGTAAGAACTGATAATACCATCACTTGTATGGTAGATCACTGGGTGGATAGTGTGTTAGGAGGATTTGTGACAAAATTCGCAGTCGATCAGTTCATGTCCTATTCAAAAGCAGAGCGGAGGTTCTTCAAAGGATTCTGAGGTAAGTTGCTAAAAACACTGCCCTTATTAATCAAAATTTTGTTGTGTGAAAAAGGTATTCTGTGTAGTCACACCGAGTGAATGACCTCCGATCTGGGTGAAAGAACAACACAAAGTGGTAAATATTATAGAACTAATCAAGAAGGATATAGATATGTCTACAACCCAGTAAGAGATTCGGATGTGCATAGCCCTCCAACTACACCACCTTCAAGCCAGTATAGGGGTAAAAACTCATCCGTACCTCCCCCTCCATCAGAAGATGAAATGGCCTCGCACATGAAGCTACCTACCTTCAAGGGCATAGTGGATGAAGATATGGATTGGTTCTGGTTTGTCGCAGAGTCGGTATGGACTGCACAGAATGTGGCTAGCGATGTTGTGAAATGGGCATAGCTATCCATTTCTTTTAAAGGAAGAGCCTTGGACTAGTATATGTGATACGTAGCTCAACATGCGAATGCGACCATTCAAGAGGTTAAAAATTCCCTAAAACAACAGTTTCGAAAGCCTAAGTCCTACTCTTAGATAGTGAATGACCTAAAATATTTCAAGCAAGGATCCTCTAGGTCTGTATGGGAAGCTGATCAGCGGTCAATGAAGGTGATCAGAGAAGGGGAATTTTTTTATGATGACAGACAACAAAATGAATGGTTCATTGCTATGTTACTGCCTCACCTGCACGTACCTATGGGTCAGAAAGCCATTTAATCGCAGGAGAAATATTGCTATGAAGTTAGAAGCTGCGCCAAGGGATGATACCCAGTTGGGAGTACAACAAATCCAAGGGCAACTAGAGGCGATGCACATGGAGATCCAGAACCTGCGAAAGGATCGAGGGAAAGAAGCTAGCCTAGATGTATGGTGCATACGATGCAGGGTATCAGGCCATACCAAGGATCAGTACCCCCTGCTGACATACTACCTACAAGCTGGAGGACCCAGTCCATTGCACTCAGGACCAAGCTAACCAATGTTGTGGTGTGATGATTATCGCATATGATACTAACCATTGCCCCCGTCTGGGTGCGTATGTCCTAGAACTAAAGAAATAATGGTGCTGGTTTTTCCGATTAGTAGGACATGATTAATAGAACTGCCGAACTTATGATCTAATGATATATTGGGGAAACTTATATAGGGTAAAATCAGACCCTTCTTCACCAAGATCCTCCTCAGGCATAGGTGGTTCCCCAACTAGGGGCAAGGGAGGGGGTAGAGGTGGAAGCGCAGGTCGAGGAAGAGGACAACTGATTTGCTATAACTGTGGGGAAGTAGGGAACTTTGCGAGGGACTGCTCGAACCCTACAAGGCAATATTGCAGATACTGTAGATATCAGGACCATGTCGTTGAAGACTGTCCAATTCTGATAGCAAAAATGTAGGAAAAGCAGCAGACACCTACGCACAATGTGCAAAGGGTTAAGGCCGAAACTTAGGAAAAAGGACTAAGCATTAATGTCATAACACGAAGCGGCATGGCCACTGGGGGAGCTAAGGAGAAAGTTGTGGTTGAGCCTCTTATCCAAAAACCAGCCATCAAACAAGATGGTTTGGACCTACAGAAGGAAAATGAAGCCTTTGTTGCAGCTCACCAAGAATTTGCTAAGGCTGAGGCATCTACTTCTCAGGCCCCCGCAAACCTTGAAGCAGATGACGAGGTCAAACCATTTTTGCAGGCATGTATGAAGCTACTACACAACCAAAGGGTTGTAGAAAATATTCAAGCATTAATAGACATATGTGTAGAAAGAAATAATCCACCCCTGAAAGATAAGGATGTGCACAAACTATACAAACATAAGAAATGCACTGGTAGGGAAATGCGGCTAACAATGAAAATTGGTGATTATGAAATTGATCAAGTTATTTTGGACCTCGGATGAGATGTGAACATACTACCCAAGAAAAATTGGTAGCGAATGGGAGAACCTAAGTTGGAATGGTCCACTATCCAGCTGCGCATGGCCAACAGGCAGAAGATCATACCATTGGGGAGACTGTCAAATATCGTGGTAGATATCATAGGAGTTAAGGTCTAGGTTGAATTTGAGGTCATTCAGATTGTAGAAGATGTGGACCCCTATCCTGTGCTAATTAAATTGGATTGGGCCATCGATATGGGGGGTATCGTCAACCTAAAGAAAAGAAGCATGGTGTTTGAAAATGAAGGTATGCGGGTGATAGTACCATTAGACCCTACAGAAGGAGAATGGTATACAAACTTGGTGCGCGGAGAAGCGGATGTGGATCAAATATATAATTTAACTACATGGGATGAATATTGGATCAATCCCATGGATGATGGTGTGCTTTGCTAGGAAAAGGATAGCGAATGTTTCTCTGACTCTAATGGGGAGATGGAAAACTAGTAGAGCCAATTACATGATGTATCTGCAATGCGATGTCTTAGAATCAACAAGAACTTCTGATGCGTCTCCTTCGAGGCAAGAGAATTGCCCTACTTTGATGGTTCTGGTAGTATTAAGGAGTTTTTGCGAGCATTTGAAACTGAGGTTCCAAGAGAGTGAAGGTTATGGGCCCTTAATTTATCCATGCACGCAACACCTCCAAGGTGGTGGGATGTGCATAAGGGGGCATTCCAGGATTGGGGAGAGTGTTAGGATATGATGATCTTGCGATTTGAACCTTTGGTTCACTTGCGCATACAGACATTCCTTGGACCAAGGGACCCGCGCGAGCATTTTTTCACTTGTATGGAGAAATGGTGTGACCGGACTACAAAAGAATGAGTTAATTTTTTTATTCATGCCCTGGGACCAATTCCCACCACATGGTATTTAGATACGAAGCTACATCAGCGCACCCGCCACTGGGAAGCATTAAAGCATGAATTTGTAGGGACATTTGGGTTAGCAGGGGGAACAAAGGCGCTTGACGAAGCTCTGCAGGATATATATACCTTCGTATTTGATGAATCATACCCTTACGCAGCACTTGGGGCACCAACATGGGAAATTCAGATGCAAGATATTGTCAACTGCTGCAATATAGCAATAGAAGAGTGCGATGAAGATTCACGCAATGTCTCTATCCCTGAGTCGGAGGGAGAGCGCGCAGTTTCCAGACCCCCACTACAAACTATCGATGTTACTAAGCCTCTGAAGCTGCAAGAAGTCAACATTGGCATGGAAGAGAAACCTAAGTTGGCTAAAATTGGGGATTACTAGGATGATGATACAGTCAACAAAGTTGCAGAACTTCTCACAGAGCATTAGGACTTATTCTCGACGAAGTTTTTGGAGCTTAAGGGGATCACAGGGGACCTAGGAGTCATGCGCATCACGTTAAAACAAGATGTGTGCCCTGTGAAGTAGTGGCCTTATCGGTTGAACCCTAAGTATAAACAAAAGGTCAAGGAAGAAATTGACAAGATGCTCGCCGCAGGTATCATTGAACCAGTTGAACAGTCAGACTGGGTAAGTCTGATGGTGGTTCAGGAGAAAAAGACAAAGGGAGAGATACAAATTTGTGTGGACTTATGCAAACTGAATTATTCCTGCGTACATGATCCCTTTCTCACGTTGTTCTCAGACGAAATCCTTGATAGTGTGCGAGGGCAGGAAGCGTACTCATTTACAGATGGGTTCTCGGGCTACCATCAAATTAGAATCGCACCTGAAGATCGCAACAAAACTACGTTTGCTACTGAATGGGGATCCTTTCAGTATACTGTCATGCTGTTTGGACTCAAGAATGCCCCTGCCATATTTTCACGAGTAGTAGTCGCAGTGTTCAAAGAGTTCACACACAATTTTTTTGAGGTTTATTTTGATGATTGGACTGACTTTGGCTTAGTGAAGGAGCACGTCTCAAACTTGCGCATGATGTTGGATGCATGTAGAAAACACCAGATTTCCATGAATATCAAGAAATGAATATTCTGTGTACCCTTCGGAATCTTGCTCGGACATATAGTTTGCCAACAGGGGTTGATGGATGACCCTGCGGAAGTTGCAGATATCATAAACTTGATAATACCTACAACTGAGAAACAGTTGCGCTCCATCCTCGGACATACAAGCTACTACAAAAAGTTCATTCAAGGGTACGCACTGGTCACAACGCCTATGGAGAAATTTATTAAGAAGGATGTTTCGTTTTTTTGGGATGACGAGTGTCAGAAGAGCTTCGAGCTACTCAAGGAGAAGATGATCTTTGTGGATATTCTCATCTTTCATGACTAGGTGAAGGTATTCCATGTTCACGTAGACACATCAGGAATCACCCTAGTAGTTTTCCTCACGCACCTTGGAGATAGAGACATTGATCACCTGATTGCATTTGCTAGTAGGAAACTCTCTGGCGCAGAGAGCAACTACTCCACTACAGAGCGGGAGGGATTGGCCATGGTCTATGCATTACAGAAATATCGACACTATTTTTTAGGAGGGCACTTCAAAATGTTTACAGATCATTTGGCTTTGAAATACCTGGTGAATAAGCCTGTGTTGGGGCCAAAATTTGTTGATGGCTACTATTGTTCTAGGAATATGACTTTGAGATCATTTTCAAGCCGGGGAAGTTGAATGCTGGGCCAGATTATTTTCCTGAATTGAGAGTGCCGAGGAGTCGACCAACCTAGAAGAAGGATTGCCTGATGCGCAACTGTTCTCTGTTAAGGTAGTTGATGCACACTTTGCCGACATCATTCAGTTCCTAACTACGGGCATGTCACATGCAACGTATTTGGTACAGTATAGGAAAGAGTTGGTAACACATGTAATAGATTTGACCATCATCGCAGGACATCTATATAATATGGGAGCTCATGAAGTGCTGCGAAGATATGTTTTGGAGCATGAAAGGCATGCTATCTTGGCAGAAGCTCACGAAAGTGTAGAAGGAGGTCACTACGCAGGGAAAGAAACAACACAAAAGATCTTGGGAGCTGGACTGTGGTGGCATACCCTACATAATGACTCTCACGACTGTTGTAAAGCCTGTGATACACGCCAACGAATAGGAATTCCATTGCGCAGATATGAAATTCCCCTGCAATCGCAAATGGCCCTACAAGCATTTGACAAGTGGGCCATCGATTTTGTAGGGCCTATAAATCCGTTGGGAAAGAAGACAAGTGCATGCTACATCATAACTGCCACTGACTATGTAACTAGATGGGCCAAAGCACAAGCTGTGAAAGATTGCAATGCAGATACCACTGCACACTTCATTTTCGAATAGATTCTAACTAGGTTTGGGTGTTTGAAGATCGTGATGAGCGACAGAGGCACGCACTTTGTTAATGAAACAATACAGGCCTTGACGGAAGAATTTCGGATCCACCATGCAAAGAGCACTCTATATCATCCACAGAAAAATGAAGCGGTAGAAGCTTTAAATAAAATCTTGGAGCAAACACTGACTAAGGTTTGTAACGCCGATCGCAATGACTGGGACATACACATCTCGTCTGTTCTTTGGGTCTATCGAACCAATTTTAAGAAGTTGACTGGGAAGACACTGTTTCGAATGGTCTATGGCAAGGAAGCCATTATGCCCATGGAGTATATTGTTCCTAGCTTGCGCATCACAAATTTTACAAACATGGCAGAGCCTGATATCATGGAGGAGCGTTTAGCGCAGCTTGTGGCTTTGGAGGAATATCATTTCATTGCTAATTTCCATTAGCAGGTTGAGAAGGCTCAGGATAAGGCATGGCATGATCGACATATTCGACAAAAGGAATTTGCAGAGGGTGAATTGGTCATGTTGTATGATAGGCAGTTTACGAAGCACCCAGGGAAGTTCCGACAACACTGGCTAGGGCCCTATACAATTAAAGAAATCATAGATGGCAGAGTTGTTCGGTTAGCTACCCTGCATAGCGATATGTTACCAAGCTATGTCAATGGTAGCAAGCTCAAACCGTATCGGATCAATTGACTATATGGCCGAAGTAGCTGTATGGGGTGGGGTAGCCCACCAAGGAAGGTAAGAACGGAAAGAACCATGGTACGCGCAGGAAGCAGCCGTAGATTTGGAAACCCGGAGGGGTGCGCAGGAGGCGCAGGCATATGTTCAGAATGCAACAGGTGCGCTGGGAGTGCATAGGTGCGCTAGGGGCATAGAAGGAATGCTGGGAGTGCAAGGGTGCATTGGGCACACAAGAGGTGTGAAAAATAGCCGTTGGAACAGTAAAATCGAGTAAAAAGAAAAAATTACCGTTGAAAGGAGTGGGCGACTAGCAATTAATGAGGCGACTTTGGAAGAAAAATGTTGGTGACCATCTCAATCCTTGGGCTGATGAAGCCCTCAAGCTCTCCCAGGATATTGATCTCGTAGTAAAGCAACTTAACCAGAGTTTGGAAAGTGTCACGGCGGCCACAGAGGGACCAACTTCACAAAAATTGGTGGATATAGCTCAGAATGCTGCTGCGCAAAGTGAAGGAGTGTTGCCTGAGTTGATTGATCCAATCAAGCTACTGCAAGAAAAGGTGGAGAGCCCACCACTGTAGTGACTTGGGACGAGTCACAAGATTGTTTTGGGGGACTGTTGGAATCAAGTCCCCTAAAGTTGCGATTTTTGTACAATTTTGTATATTTTTGGTATTAATTAGTCTAACACAGGGGTTTTGGGGTGGGTCAAAGCCCTGAATGCATTGTAATGGGTCAAGGGTAGACTTAGAGTCCGCAAACCATGGTTTGCAGACCACAGGAAAGCGTAGGCTAAGTCGTTATAAATAGATGAATATTTCTGAGTTTAGAGGTAGGCAAGAATTAAGATTGATGCTGCGCACAAATTGTTATATCTGTCGTGGGTTGTTTTGGGTAAGGACTCCTGCTGGTTGTG
This sequence comes from Pinus albicaulis, assembly GCA_034641835.2. Lineage (NCBI taxonomy): Eukaryota > Viridiplantae > Streptophyta > Pinopsida > Pinales > Pinaceae > Pinus > Pinus albicaulis. The sequence goes on from MU968411.1 coordinate 106,100,265, forward strand.
TGCATGAAGATCCTTATTCCTGCTATGTACGAACCTCGCTAGGTTGTGTGCGTGGGCCAGGTTGGGTTGTAAGTATATCTAAATGTTAATGAATGCAAAAGTATTGTTGAAGTGTTTGTGTGATATCTGGATCTGTTAAAGTTACTATTGATGTGAATCTGAGATGTGAATATTTTTTTAAGTTGCGAATACATCTGTTAGCTGTTATGTTGCGAATGTTCCTATAGATGTGTTTATGATATGATATTCTGGTAATTTCTATTACGCACGTGGATGTGAAGTTATTGATTAGATCTGTGAATGATAATAGCTCTGTTAATAACTAATTAGACTGTGAAAAGCCTGCGAATACACTTATTTTGTGGGAACCCGATAAGCTACGAACGCAGATCTGCTAGACTTACCTACTCTCTCTCAAGGTCCAAAACCTGGTTCCAGCACCCTCCCATACTGCTTCGGGTGAGACTTTGGCCTGCGTAAGCAGGTCACCGCCAAAAGGGCCAGTAGTGTAGGGGTTTGTTGGAAAACCTTAACCTCTGAACCTAGGTCAGGACCCCTCGAGGCAACAACACACGTCTGTGTGAACTCTCTCAAGGATCACCGAAGCATGGTTCTCCTTTTCATGAAAGGCGGAATTTACATACTTCCCCATGGTGCAACCCTTGCACTGATCTAACTGAGTAAGGGTTCCCATTGGAAGTCCAGTAGATATTTGTTGCATGACTTTCGAGGCTCCATGATAAAGATGGTCCAATCGCCTATGCCATAATTCACCCTCGTCCCGGCTCACCACTTTTTCTGCCTTGCCCATCATGGCAGTGTAGCCATCTACCTCCAGCTTGTAGAGATTCTTAACTCGAATCCCTATCCTCTTGGCTTGACCCGTTGTTTTATGTCACAGGACAGCTTTTCCATCGCTGAAAAGAACGTCATAGGCTATGTCCTCCAACGTTGTGAATGAGACCAAGTTTTTCTTCAAACCTGGAACATGCATAACATATTTCAATTGAAATGGTTTACTTGACTCCCTCTCAAAGGTAATATTACCAATTTCGGTTGCACTGTATCGTCCATCGTCGCCCATATCTATATGCATTTGGAAATATTTCTCCTCTAAGTCATTGAAATATCCTTATCTCCCATCATGTGGAAGGAAGTGCCACTATCCAAATACCACACCGATCCCAATGCACTTGACACCATGCATGCGATAAAAGAGAAATCAAGTTCAAATTGCGAGGCCTGAATGCATTGTAATGGGTCAAGGGTAGACCTAGAGTCTGCAAACCATGGTTTGCAGACCACAAGAAAGCGTAGGCTAAGTCGTTATAAATAGATGAACATTTTTTAGTCTAGAGGTAGGCAAGAATTAATATTGATGTTGCGTACGAATTGTTATATCTGTCGTGGGTTGTTTTGGGTAAGGACTCCTGCTGGCTGTGTGCGCAAAGATCTTTAGTCCTGCTATGTGCAAACCCCGCTAGGCTGTGTGCGCGGGATGGGTTTGGTTGTAAGTAGATCTGAATGTTAATGAATGCAAAAGTATTGTTGAAGTATCTGTGTGATATCTGGATCTATTAAAGTTACCGTTGATGTGAATCTGAGATGCGAATATTTTTTTAAGTTGCAAATACATCTGTTAGCTGTTATGTTGCAAATGTGCCTATAGATGCGTTTATGATACGATATGATGGTAATTGCTGTTACGCACGTGGATGCCAAGGTACTGATTAGATATGTGAAAATAGCTCTGTTAATAACTAATTAGACTGTGAAAAGCCTGCAAAGACACTTACTCTGTGCGAACCTGATAAGCTACGAACACATATCTACTAGACTTACCTACTCTCTCTCAGGGTCCAAAACCTGGTTCCAGCACCCTCCCATATTGCTTCGAGTGAGACTTTGGCCTGCGCAAGTAGGTCACTGTCGAAAGGGCCAGTAGTATAGGGGTTTTTTGGCAAACCTTGACCTCCGAACCTGGGTCAGGACCCCTCGAGGCAACAACACAAGTCTATGTGAACTCTCTCGAGGATCACTGAAGCAGAGTTCTCCTTTTCATGAAAGGTGGAATTTACATAGTTCCCCATGGTGCAACCCTTGCACTGATCTAACTGAGAAAGTGTTCCCATTGGAAGTCCAATGGATATTTGCTGCATGATTTTCAAGGCTGCATGATGAAGATGGCCCAATCACCTGTGCCATAATTCGCCCTTGTCCCAGCTCACCACTTTTTCTTCCTTGCCCATCATGGTAGTGCAACCATCTACCTCTAGCTTGTAGAGATTCTTAACTCGGATCCCTATCCTCTTGGCTTGACCCATTGTTTTATGTCGCAGGAAAGCTTTTCCATCACTGAAAACAACGTCATAGCCTCTGTCCTTCAACATTGTGACTGAGACCAAGTTTTTCTTCAGACCTGGAACATACATAACATATTTCAATTGAAATGGTTTACCTGAATCCCTCTCAAAGGTAATGTTACCAATGTCGGTCGCACTGTATCGTCCATCTTCTCCCATCTTTGTATGCATTTGGAGATCTTTCTCCTCCAAGTCACTGAAATATCCGTATCTCCCATCATGTGGAAGGAAGCACCACTATTCAAATACCACATCGATCCCAATGCACTTGACACCATGCATGCGATCAAAGAGAAATCAAATTCAAATTGTGAGGCAAGGGCCTCACTAGCTGCAGCTCCAACAACGTTCTTGTTCTTCTTCTTCTGTGGAGAATTAGTAGCAAGATGCCCATGTTCGTGACAGTGAAAATAATTCACCTTTGACAAATATAGCTTCTTTCCTTTAGACTCAGATTTTGAATGGAATTTCTTCCCCTTCCCTTTCCTTGCCTTGGCAGCTAAATCAAAATCCTCTTCATCATCATAATTTGATGAAGAGCCATCTCTAGTGTTCTGAATGAACTCCTCCTGCACTAGATCCGACCACAGTCATTCCCAATTTGGCAGTTTTTCCTGTCCATTGACAGAGTATTCATAACTATGCCAACTCTTAGGAAGTCCCAAGAGAGCCAAGATCACCAAATCATCATTAGCAACAGTGATTCCCACACTCCCCAGTTCATCCCGACATTGGACAAACTTCGTGGGATACTTTGGAATGTTGTCGCCCTTTTCCATCTTGATCTTCCCGAGTTTATCTTTTAGCGCCAATTTCCTATGGTCACTGCTGCTTTGGAAAGTATCGATAAAATCCTTCCACATAGCATATGGTGTGGCTTTCCCATGAAGGCTTGAGACAATGTGGTCTCATACACCTTCCAACAGAATCCTTCTCTCCTTTGCCACTTTCTTTTCCCATGCATCAAGTAATGCAACATCTGTTGAGGTGGGCTGAGGAACGTCATTTTCGATGAATTCCTTCAAGCCATTATCTTTGAGCGCTGCCTCCATCCTGTCCTTCCAGGAAATGTAGTTCGAGCCTCCCTCGAGTTCATACTCTATTCGCAAGCCATTGAAAGCCATTTCAATGTTTACTCAACTGTAGCACTAAGAAAATCTTTCTGCAAATTTGAATTCTTTCCGCCAACAAGCTCAGCTCCTGCTTCAAAATTGCAATCTTCTGTGCTCCGATATCATGTAGAAATTTTAATACAAATTATGTATTTCATGGATTCTCCTAATCTAACAATTATATGCCATTGTTAAATACAGAATCACTTCTACAAAAATTCTTGTATAATTTAAAACATGATCGCCATTTGCAATATCAAGAAGAGAGATCAATCACACATAACATAGATGTTTTTATCAGGAAAGCATAAAGCTAAAAACCACACTATCATATATTATGTATATATCATGGATCATGAAACAATATCATACAAAACTCTAATCCAAGAGCTCTCAGTACAATATACAATTGTCTCGCACTGTCATACAAAAATTGGCAAATTCATGTGCCAATTTATTGCCTCCAGAAAACCTACCTCCACTGCGCAATCCTAGCTCATAGCAATCCATCAATGAATGGAATCTTGCTTGCCTTTACTGCACAATCCTCATATGCACAATTAATGTGTGTGTGTTTGCATGAGTGCACCCACTATGTCACAACTGATAGTCAAACTGTCCCTTTCACCTACATCTCAACTAGGTCTCCATTTGATCTGAGTAAATCTTCATTTGCATGTGAGACCATTGATTGTGAATTAGTTAATAATTAATTCAGTGATCTCTCACTAGTGTATCTTTAGTTACAAATAGTACAACTGAGTTTAACTCACTTAACTAAGTTAAACTACTTTAAAACTCACATAACTACACATCCAAATCTGTTACAACTTTGAATCACTCAGTTACAACTAAGTCCACTTTCATGTCCCACCATCCAACCTTTGAACTCAAATTTCCTATAGCTAACTGATTTGCCACTTTAGTTAACTATTTCCAAGTGCTCATTGAGAATAGATTAATGTTTATTGTCCAACTATTATTAAGGAATAATAATAGTCGACATGCATCTATAAATAGACATGCAATCTATAAATAGGATTTGCTCATGCTTTCTCAAAATAGACTTCCACTAAAATTAGTCTGAGGCTCCATCCTAACGTAGGTGCATAATTTTCACGAGGATCTTCTTGTTGAATCTCAATAATAATAATAATAATAAAATTACTAATTTTTTTTTTAAATTTGATAATATCCATTAAAATATATATTCTGATATTTATGCTATATTGATAGTTATTAAAATTTATCAATAATTTATTTTATATAATTCTAAATTTACTAACAATTTAATTTTTATAATCTAAAAAATATTAATTTTATACTTAATACCAAAAAACAATATTTTAAATAAATATATATATTTAAAACATAATGCTGGAAAAAAACAAAAACCACACTAACATTGTTATTTTAAATAAATAAATTTCATGAAAGAATAATACTATGAATAGAAAAACGAAAAGTCTTAATGAGTGACAAATTCTCCAAATAGCGAAATAAATGGCAACATTGAGGCCATCTAATAGCTTGTGGTATTGCTCATTATATTATAACAAAACTAGATTAAAAATCTCCATAAATTGAGATAAATATCTTGTTACATGTTTTTTAAATATATTTTTTCTTTAATTTTTTAAAATGTATATGTGTTTAATTTACATATTATTTTTTAGTTAATAATAATAATAATAATTTAAAATAAAATTATAATTTTTTATTTATTTTTTTAGATTTCATAATATCCATGAAATATATATTTTAATATTTATAATATATTGATAATTATTAAAATTTATCAATAATTTATTTTATATCATTTTAAATTTACTAACAATTTAATTTATATAATTTAAAAAACATTAATTTTATATTTAGGAATATTATTTTAAATAAATAAATAAATCTATTAAGAAACATCTTAATGAGTGACAAATTCCGAAAATAGAGAAATAAATGGCATCGAGCAGTGTTCAAAATTGAGCACGTCAGAGCCCTTCAAAGGGCTTCTGGCACGTCAGAGGAGTAGGGATAGAAATTTACAAGTCAAAAAAAAATTTAATTTAGATTTTTACAAGTTAAAAAAAAAACAATAATATTATAAAATGTCACCAGAAGTGCTGTAGCTTGTGAGAGCAGTCACATTTTTTAAAATTATTACTATTTTTTAAAATTATTAAGTATAGTAAGTATAGTTATTGACTGGACTTAGGTTGTTGCATGCTGCAACATTGAAGGAGATTAATGGCAAGTTGCAGTTGAGATTAATGGAAAGTTGCAAATGCAAAGGAAAGGTTGTTGAGTTTCCAAATTCTATTAAGTGCAAGCCTGCATTGTGCAACTTCATGCCTAATTAATAACTTATTAATTGATATTTTTCTTGGACTCAAGCTTCAGCTTTGCAATTGCAACCTGCAGCGAAAGAGCCACTCCTCAAATCCCAGCTCCCACCAGTTTGGATCAAGTGTGGTTACATCTATTGACTTGGGTACAGAAGAATACTCTATCCTGAAATTTTGAGACCCGTATCAAGTGTGATTACATCTATTTGCTTGGGAAAAGAAAACTACTCTACTCTGAAGTTTCGAACCTGGATCAGGCGGAATTTTCCAGGTATTTTAACTCTCCATATAATTTCTTGATGTTCGAATAATACTTTCATTGATGTTTATTCTCTGTATATATTTTTAAAAGCAAGTATTTGGCACCAGACCAAACTCATCTCAACTTAGCTTGGATCATCTTTTAGGGAATGGCAGAGTTCATTTACATTTGCCCCCTTATATTTTGCTGAAAGTAGTGTTTTGTTCTTTTTGATAGAATTCTTCTTTGATGAAATTATGTTTTTACTGTGATTCAGTAGAAATTTTATAAGAAATGTGGTTGGACAAAAAACTTCCTTGAAACCCTAATATATTACTATAAAGTCCCTATTTTGGGTTTTTAATTGGTTTTGGTGCATAACAAGGTATGAATCATATGATAGACAAAAGTGGAATTAGATTTTATCTCTATCATTCATATCTTTCATGAATTCATGCTCGTAGACATCACTTGAAGTGGCCCAAATTATAATTGGTGAACTGCTTTATTTGATTGCTTTTACTTTTCTGCAAACCAACGTAAGGATATTCCCCATCTTACAATAATGATGGTATCACTTTTACTTTACATTTGTCTTTGGGATCAACTGTTATTTTCAAGTGCCACTAAAATATCAATTCAGCCATTAAAGCTAAAAGCAGGCATAGTAATGGTATCTTTCATGCCAATTCCTATCTTGTTAAAGCTAAAAGCAAAGCAAACATAGTTATGGTTCCTTCGATGGCATAGCATAGTATTCCTTGCTTGCACAATTACTAAATTAACCTTTAACTTTTCTGAGTCTACTTCAAATGTGCCTAACCCAAAATCCAACAATGATTTTAACAAATCCAAAAGCGATTTTAACAAATCCAAAACCCATCACTGTGCATAGGCATTAGTGTACAATGAAATTTGGGACTACAAGTTAATACAATGAAAACACGTGACTTCATATTTCGTCTTAGCACATTTCTTTTTTTCTTCTTTCTTTTTGATATTCTAGGCTTAGCGTGATTAAGGGGGGATGATTTATTGAATAAAAGTGAAATGATCATCATCAAAACTATGAAGCAGGGATATAAAGTTTAAGCATCACTTTATGCTATTCCCTTTTCTTTTTTCTAAAATCTCAGGTTCCATTTATTCGTCTGGCTACGGTTCTCACAAAATTTTATTTTATGATAAAATCGCGCTTGTACACTTATATATATATATATATATATATATATATATATATATATATATATATGTCGGTTGGGTGACTACTCTAACTTCTGTACTGTCCAATCCATCTCCCTTACTCTGTACATCACAACTCGGTAATCCATCTCGCTCCTAATTCCCCTGCAGCAAGCCAGAGATATAGCACCCACATTCTCTGATCCTTTTTATCTGCGCTGCTCTCCCACAATAACAGGAAAGCCATGGCAACTGTCACCACAATCAATGCCATAATCAACCCAGTCATCGTGTTGATGAAGGAAGTTATTAAGGAAGAGGATAATTGTCAAATTCTGCAAACTAACTTGAATCGTATGGAGGGCCTTGTACAAGATATTGCCTTCTTCTTCGCATATGAAGAAAAAGAGCTCCTGGAGATCGTGAAGATTTGGTTGCAATTGCTGCAAAATTCACTTACAGAGGCAAAAGCCCTACTCCTTCCCTCCAAGGGATAATGCCACAACTCTCTTGACAGTGTCATGTGCAAATTCACTTCACTATTTTCATTTCATCTTAAGTTCGTTGATTTAAATACAAAAAAAGAGATAATTTTGGGACTTTTTTAACATATTTGACATGATATTAGTCATTGTTGTCCTACACGTTTAATTATTTCTCATTGAAACTTAAGTTACATAAATTACTAGAGGTATATGATAGCATACTGTGGAAAGTATTGCTAGCTTTGGTGTCATTGGATTTTGAAGTAAATTTACAATTGGATTAGTTGTTACATTGCTCCTTTTGTTCAAGAGATCTAACATTGTGTTTTATTGTGAGTTACATATTCCAGAGGTTCATAATATTTCACTTAATCATATAACTCACATAAGTTCATAAACCTAATATATAATATCTTGTCACTTGGTTAACATTTCTTAGATTAGTAATTCAAGAAGTTATTAGTAATTACTTGCAACTCGGAGAGAATGCCTTCTTCCAAGGAGCAACCAGAATAATTTCACTAGGAGTTTCAATTTTTTCACATCTTTTCTGTAATTTTTTGTTTTAATGTAAATAATAATATATATATATATATAAACATTTTTAACATTATTATTATTATTTTTGTTTTTATTTTTATTTTTATAGATTACTGTTTTTATTTATTTCTTTTCTTCAAAAAAATATTTCACATTTAACCACAATATTTTCTATGTAGCATTATAGTAAAATTTTCATAGAATATATATATATATATATATATTCAAAATTTACATTTCACCCCATATTTTATAAATCACTTAAATTCTCCAATTTATATAATTTATTTGCATTTATCTACAATATTTTTTATTTTTTTTGGAAAATATAAAAATGTTTACATCAACCAATTATTCTTTTATTTTTGTTTCTTTTTTCTATATAATTTATTTACATATAATCACAACTTTTCATTTCTCTGTCAAATTATATTTATATATATATATATATATATATATATATATATATATATATATATATATATATATCATTTTCGTCTCTTTATAGTTTTCAATTTTGTACATTTTACTTTAATAATTATATATAACCAATGTAGAAAAATATATTGTACATTTACAAGGTACACAATGACCTTGTATTTTTAATAACACATTTTACTTTATGCCATCTGAATAACACATGAAAGAAATGTTTTCGTTTATGCCTACAATGACCTACATTAGCTTCAAAGAGATGATGCCGAGTGCAAGTCTCTTGCAATTTTGGCAGAATTGTTACTTCTCGAGCCTGGCACACAAGCCCATAGGAAGTCTGCACTATGTGGGGTAGCCCCCTGGGTCCATGTTTCTTGAAGCACTTCCACCCAAATTTAGATTGGCGCAGCTATACATATTTTTTATTTTATTTTATTTATTTATCTATTTTCTTATTGCGATATGATTCTTTGCAAGATTGTAACTTTTCATTGTTTAAATTGTTTTTAGGAAGGTATAAATACATTCAGCTTTCTAAAAACTGCTTGGGGCACTAGGTCTTTGCAGATTAGATGGTTCAAACTCACAATTCCAACAAATCCTTACTAGATTTTGAGAAAAATTGACAGGAATGCTTAGAAATAAACCAAAATGTTGAATAGTTAGACTATGCATAACACTGGGACAGAAATGTCCTGCCTTATGCTAAGAAGCATAGGTGCACATAGGCATTACATGGTGTGTGAGTGCATTTGCAACCAGCTCCTTTTCTTAATTACAACTCTTAATTTCTGTAACATGATAATTGCAAATACATTCATCACACAATCCTATCAATTCTCCTAAGAAGGTTTCATCTAGGATTATTCATCCCAACTCTATCTCCTTTTCTTGAATATTGACAAGGCTAACACAATCATCCACACTTTTATTTATATAAATGCATATTTTCAGGACAAGTGGTCTTGTTGGCATGAATCATGCTTTCTAGTGTCTTTTCTGTTGTAGTTGTGGATTGTTTTTCATAAGAGTGAGCCCATTATTATGAATCCAATTCTGTTTCAATAGTTATAATTGATCCACCAATATTTCAATTATGTTTTCTTATGTGTGTTCTTTACCAATATTTTCATAATTGATTCACCAATATTTCAATTTGTGTGTTTTCTTTAGAATTTATCTTTATGATTTTATTACATATAATTGACTAAGGATAAGGGACAGTAGTTTTACCCACATGGAGAAGCCTTGGAACTTCAATTGATGTACTGATAAAAATAAGCAATCAATTGCTTGAACATTTCTGTGAAGCGGTGAGTCAAACTGAAAAGGAGTAAAGTATGCTTGAAGTATTTATGTGTCACTTTCAATGGTAAAACTGAAAAGGAGTTGATGACAAGAATATACAAATTTGTACTCAGATCAAGATTAAGTAAAAAAAAAAAAAAAAAAAAACTCACTGTGTAAAAATTCCAATTAAAAACAAGTAATATCCAGCAAATTATATGTGCATCTTCAACAAATTATATGTGCATTTTCTCTATAATATATACAATAACGAAATTAAGGTAGGGAATATTATGATCAAGCTCTTATGCAGGACAGACAAATTATTTTAGAGTTGGTTTATTGTCTTTAATTTCTAACAGACTGTAGTTGGTTCTAACAATATATGAAATGCAATAACAGATTGGATAAATTTTAGGTGTGAAAAACAAGCTTAGCTTTCCCTTTTTCCTCTTTTCAGGACATGAAGATCAATGTTAGTTTTAATTTCAATGAGCAACACACCTCTGTGTGTGAGATCTATTTGTTGCTTTTCATTTTATTAGTTTTCATATGAAGTTTGTTGTCTACTGTCTTATTTTAAAAGAACCTGTGTGTTTTAATATTAATATGTTTTTTATATTTCTTGTTTTGTTGATTGATTATGATTTACAGGTATAAAATGCCGCCTCTTGGTCGCCCAAAAAATGATCTGAAACAACGTTCACTTGCTGATGCATTTGGTATCTCTCAATGCTCTAATCAACTGGACATTTCTGAAAATGAAGTATATGATCATGTAGATGAGGACCATGAATTAGATAGTGCAGAAATTCTTGAAGAGGAACCGACGTCAAAGAGGTAAAAAAGAATATTCAAGTCCAAATGGAAGATGAGATTTCCATGGGCTTATGCTGTAAAATATTGTAATGGTGTTGAAAGGATAAAATGTTCATGGTGTGTAAAATTTAAAAGGGAAACTCCATTTTCTAAAGATGGAAGCACAAATCTTCAAATTAGTGCTTTAAACATCCATGCAACATCAGAGGCTCATAAATTTTCTTTGCAACTTTTAGACGGAGAAAAAAAATGGAGTACTCTTCCAATTACAAAAAAAGTAGAGCTAATGGTTGATGCTCAGAAAGGGAGAATTATATCAGTTATTGAGAACATGTATTTTGTTGCAATCCATGATTTACCTTTGGAAGTATATAAGTCAATTTGTGACTTGAACAGGTATAAAAACACTCCTCACATGCCTTTAACAGATGAATAATCAGCATATAAAAATACAACATCTAGAAAAGAATTTTTAGAAGCTGCTAAGGAGGTATATTGGAGAAAATTAAAAGATGAGATTTTACAAAGCCCATATTACTCACTTTTAGTTGATGAAAGCATGATCAGACTATGGTGAAACATTTGATTGTTTATATTACATATTTGACAAATGAAGGAAGAGGTCCATGTGCTACACAATTCATACACTTGCTACAGATTAAGGATGGAACATCAAAATCTATGTTTGATGCTGTGACATCTCTTTTAGCAGACATGGATCTATCCATGGAAAAGTTAGTTGGATTTGGATCTGATGGAGCATCATCAATGAGGGGTATTCTTGAAGGTTTATCTACTAAGCTTCGTCGACATGCCCCTCATTTATTAGATATCCATTGTATCGCTCATAGAGAAGCATTAGCAGCAAATGATGCTTCATCATATTTTGAAGAGTTGCAAGCTATTGATAAGTTTGCAAACAAGATCTATTAATGGTTAGGGAAATCTACTAAAAGGCATGGAGAATTGAAAGAGCTAATGTAGTCATTTCAAATCACAAATATATAAGTGTTACAAATTCATCATATTAGATGGCTTTCTAGAGGAAAAGTCATGGAAAGACTCGTTAAGCTCATGCCTGCTTTGTTAAGAGACTGGGAGTTAGTGGAGAAAAAAATGTATGAGATGGCTACAATATTTCAAGTTCAATTTTTCACCCACTTACTTGCAGATGTGCTTATTGAGTTAAATAAGCTGAATCAAAAGTTTCAAGAGGATCATGTTGACATTACATTTATTGGAACGACTTTGGATATCACTATCATCTTGCTTCAAAAGCGATTTCCAAGAGGCACATTTGGGGCAGGTGCAATGCACACATCATTTTTTGTAAGTAAAACACAACAAGGAACTCTTGAGTTTGCAGATTGCACAGGCATAGTACATGTAAATGAATTGAGGTTTGAGAGATTGCCAAAATCACAAATATCAGGGACATTAGATGACTGCATTATGCTAGGAAAAGGTTTTGTAAAGAAGGCGATTGACTCTCTAAATGCAAGGTTCACAGAGTTGCCTATTTTTAATGCAGCTAAGTTTTTTAGTCCTCGTAATTATTATGAGGATATGGATGATAGAGACTCTCAAATAAGAATGTGGTTGACATGTTTGTGTGAAAAATTTAGTGTTGGAGGCTTGCTTGTTGTGGACAACATTAAATGTATGGGTGAAATGGATGAATTTATATGCACTATTTATAAATATTACCCAAAAAAACATATGTTTGGAGTATGGGATCTATGTGGAGGTGAAATTGAATGGTTTGAAATATTTCCATGCTTAATGCAGCTATGGCAAGCAATTCTTGTTATTCTGGCTAGTACAACAGTGTGTGAAAGAGGCTTTTCAAAATTAAATCGAATTAAAAATGATGATAGATCAAAAATTTCTTTAAAATAATTGGATATGTTAATGTTTCTCTCTCTTAGTGCACCTCATGCTCTAAATGAGATATATTGGAATGCTATTTATGATGAATGGAAGGAGATGAAAACTCGAAAACCTCTTCCACAATGAGAATAGATTGAAAGAACTAGTAAGTTTCAATGTTTATTACCATCAGTGTAAGTGAATTTTTTTAGTTTTATACCATTTGAATTTCACTTTCTATTTTATAATATATTTCAAGTTTTATTATGTTTTTTTATTAACATATTGAATTTAATAATTGCAGGATATCACACAAGATATGTTAAGCTAGAGGACCACAACTGTCAAAGGTTTATAACTGGAAGAAAATGCTACCTTGGATCAATTTTGCGACCAAGTCAAGGGACTGTTGTTCCAATTATTTGAGATGTGCAATTATTAGAAGTCCCAACATTCCAAAATAATTTTAATAGACAATAGAACAATGATTTGATGAAACCTGAAATTTATAAGCTAAAACGCCATTGATACCTCTTATATAAGCGAGAATTTATTTTTAATTTTATAAATAAGACCTTCCATATACTTTTAATATAAGTATTTTTGTTTTGTCATATTTGTTTCTTATTTCAATTTCATTAAAATGTAGTGATTTCGATATGTTTATTTTGGTTCCTATTTTAAATTCATAAGAGTGACAAAATATTATGGAAAGTGATTATATTTCAGAAATCTCTTAGAGCCAAAATGACCCATTAGGGCTTTCGATAAGCTCAAGTTATATTGATATTGATTCTCCAAATTTGCCTCCACTTTTGGAGTCTCCTTGTATCCTCACTTAAATGTTAAATGCCAAACTTACAGCATCATGGTTTGGCATCATGAGCTTGAATAATTGTCCACCATGCCCATAATTTAATTGTTGTATTCATATCTATAAACAACGTTTCAAATAAAAAAAAGGTTCTATAAGAAAAATCCAGACCTCCAAGCTGCCACTCCTTGTCAAACAAAGTCAAAATTGCATTACACAATATTACACATCAGAATCTCCTATATCCCGGTGGTATCCATCCAAATTCTTATAATAGTGTCTTCAAGACTTATGTTGGCATTGCGAATGAGAGATTTAAGCAGTGCAAGATGGAGCTTCCTTCACTGTTGTATATGTAACGGTCGTTTATTAACATAAATATTGATGGTTTTTTCTTTCTGAAAATGAAATGTAAAAATAATATATTGTGGTCAATTGAAATGCTTTTTTTAATCTTTTCATCATAGAAGGGCGACATAAATATATGCCCTTCTAATTGAAATTTGGACCTGCCCTTCAAATTTGATCACTGCCCGAGATCCCGGCATTGCTGAACATTATGTCGAGACGCCCGTGCTTCTCCAGTGCTAGTCCACGAGGGCAGATACATCCGCTTCCTTCGACACATCGCAGTGGAAAAATCAGGCATTCGGAGACAAGAATTTTTCCAAACCATTTCTGAGGTCGTCCTAAATGTCTGCAATTACTACTTGCACTCCATTCTCCACGAACAACTTGGCGCTCGCCTCTCCTATCCCGCTGGCTCCTCCCGTGATCACGGCGACCATGAAATTTCAGTGAAGAATCACCTCATGTTGTCTACTGTCTGCGCCTAACCCCAATGGTTCATATGCAGAAGAGTAGAGGGTGAAAATATCATATTTGTAGTGCCTTCATCGTCGTGGCATCTCCATGAGTCTCCACCCACCCACTTGAATTTTCTGACCACCTATGAGAACTTTCAAAGCATTAGAGCTTCTGTACAACCTATTACCTACACTGTTCTGATGATTTATAACAAACTTCAACCACTAGCTTCTGCATTAGGTATTATAAAAATATTCACTAGGTATTATAAAAATATTATAGCACATGCATGCGCATGGCAACCTCATTTCAAAAATTATATATATGTATATATATTCGTGAGGATTGGATGTTGTTTGAAGCTTTGTTTCCTTTTAGGTGGACAATAGCCCTTTTTTTAACAGATTAGTTGGTTTTAGGTGGGCGGCAACATGTGACTGAAGGATACTTGGACGTTGTGGAAGTATGCATCACATTTTAAATGCAGTGCAACACATCATATTTTAATGGAGTACGACACATCATATTTTTATTTTAAGAATAGTATAATTCTCTTCCAACACAAAATATAAATATTCTCTTCTGCTAACTAAATATAAAAATATAAAAATGCTTATCCAAATAATTTAGATATACTAATATACTAACCAATCAGATATACGAATCTACCCACAAATATAAATAAAGAAATAGCATATTAAAATAATATCTTATATTTAAGCATGACCATTATTATAATGAAAGAAATACCATATTTCAAACTATGGGTGAAAGTTCCTTCTTTCACCCTTATATATACCTAAAAGGTTGTTCAAGCATGATGGAATTTTCTTGTGTTCCCTTTAAACCCTAGGAATTCTTTGTATAATACTTAGATCACAACTTTCTTAGTCACTTGAGAAACTATTATACCTATCCCAAAAACTGCTTACTAGATTGTTCCAAACTTGCCTTCAATGATACTAATTATATGGAGGATGTCTTCACATTGATCCTCCTTATTTTATAGAGCTTAAACAATAATATTTTTAACCAACCATCGGGTTTCTTCTATTCTAAAGAACTTCACCTCCCATGCTCTAGAATATACTAGCCTAGATCCATCTTAACTCCGGATCTATCAAGCACCGAGAGGGATCAAATCTCTCGAGGTGAAAACCTCTTTTTTGAGTGCAAAACTATTTACATATTATTGATAAAATTAAGCATATGTTCCTCATATTATCGATAGAATTTCCTTGGTCGCACACGACTGAAACTAGCCTAGATCCATCTTAACTCCGGATCTATCAAGCGCCGAGAGGGATCAAATCTCTCGAGGTGAAAACCTCTTTTTTGAGTAAATATAAAAGTGGTATAAAGAGGTAAGGTAAATAAATAAAAATATATCAAATACGATTAGAAATCAAGATCTAATTATATATGAAGTATAAGGGTAAAATACCATGGACCAAATTATTATTAATACCATGCAACAAAAAAAAACAGTATTAACCCTAACATTAATATTAAAATATTAATACTATTAAATTTAATATGTTTAGATTAATAGAATATTAAATTTATTATATTGTAATATATATTAATATATCATGATATGTGATAGAGGTGGAGAAATAGGGGGAGTGACAAGGGAGACATGGAGATAAATTGAAGGAGAAGAGAGAAGAGGAATGAAGAGAGAGAGAGTGAGAAGAGTGAGAGAGTTAGAGAAGGGTAAGAGAGGGAGAGGGAGACATAAATATGGAGGTGGGAGAGAGATAAGGAGAGAGGGAGGGAGAAGGAGAGAGGATTGGAGGGTAGAGAGTGAGAGAGAGAGAAAGAAGGGGGAAGGGAGAGGGAGGTAGGAGAGAAAGGGAGAGAGAGAAAGGATGAGAGGTGTAGGAGAGAAGGAGGGATAGAGAGATGGAGCCGGAGGCGGAGCGAGGAAAGGAAGAAGAAATACATAGAGAGGGAGTGACAAGGGAGAGATGGAGAGAGAGTGTGTATGCTTATGGGTGGGATAAAGATACATAGGAGTGATGGAGACGAGGGGGGGAGAAGGAGAAAGGAGGAGTGATGGAGACAAGGGGGGAGAGAAGGATAAAGGGATAAAAATAGTAATATAGTTGGAGAGTGATATAGAGTGATGGGGAAGAGAGAGGATTGGAGGACAGAGAGAGAGAGAGAGAGAAAGAAAGAGAGATGGGGGGTCAAATAGAAGGAGGTGAGAGAGGAATGATGAGAGAGAGGAAGAGAGTGATGGGGGAAGAAAGGATTGTAGGAGAGAGAGAGAGAGAGAGAGAGAGAGAGAGATGGGGGAAGATAAAGGGAGGTAGGAGATAAAGGGAGAGAGAGGAAGGAAAAGGGAGGGGACTTGAAAGAGAGGAGGAGAGAGGGAGGGATAGAAATATGGATTTGGAGGGGGAGAGAGGGAGAGATTGAGAGATGGAGAGGGAGAGAGAGAGATGGGGGAAGAGAAAGGGAGGTAGGAGAGAAAGGGAGAGAGAGGAAGGAAAGGAAAGGGGACTTGAAAGAGAGGAGGAGAGAGGGGAGGAGAGAGGGAGGGATAGAAATATGGATTTAGAGGGGGAGAGAGGGAGGGATTGAGAGATGGAGCTGGATGAGGAGAGAGGGATGGAAGAATAAATACATAGAGTGATTAGTGGAGAGAGAGGAGGAGTGACAAGGGAGAGATGAAGAGGGAGTGTGTATGTTTTGGGGTGAGATAAAGAGACAAGTAAGGAGATATGGAGAGAAGGGGGGAGAGAATGAGAGAGAGAGGCAGATGGTAACAAAGTTGGAAGGTGAAGATAGAGAGAGGGGGGGGGGGAGAGAAAGGAAGAGAGAGAGTGAAGAGAGGTAGGGAAAGAGATATGAAGATGGAGAGGGAGAGAGGGGGAGATAAGAATAAAGATATAGAGGGTGAAAGGTGGAGAGAGAGAGAGAGGGAGTGATAAAGAAGATGGAGAGAGAGGGAGAAAGGGTATCAGGAAGGAAGAGAGAGAGAGAGAGAGAGAGAGAGAGAGAGAGAGAGAGGGAGTGATAGATAGATAGATAGATCGGAAAAAGAGAGTTCATGTTTTGGAGTTGATATAGAGAGATAGAGTGAGATACAGATATAGATGTAAGGTGAAGCGAAAAAAAGATAGATGAAGAGAAGGAGGGAGGGACAGGGAAATTGATACAAATGGAGTGAGAGAGAGTGTGTGTATGGTGGGGTGAGATAAAGAGAAAAAGAAGGAGAGATGGATGGATATATAGATATATATGGGGGAAAGAGGGAAGAAGGTTTCCTGCAGTAGATGCATTGATTTCAGTGTAGATGGTGATTTCTAATCCTATTTGATTTCTTGCACTAGATGAATTGATTTTGGTGTAGATGTTGATTTCTAATGATATTTGATTACTTACACTAGATGGATTGATTTTAATGTAGATGATTTCTAATCCTATTTGATTGCTCGCACTAAATGCATTAATTTCAGTGTAGATGATGATTTCTAATCCTATTTGATTGATTTCACTCGATGCATTAATTTTAATGTAGATTTTGATTTTTTGTTATATTTCATTTCTCTCACTAGATGAATTGATTTCAATGTAGACTATTTTTAATCCTATTTGATTGCTTGCACTGAATGGATTGATTTCAATGTAGATGGTGATTTCTAATCCTATTTGATTGCTTTCACTAAATGCCTTGATTTCAGTGTAGATGGTGATTTCTAATCTTATTTGATTGCTTGCACTGGATGCATTAATTTCAATGTAGATGTTGTTTTATAATTATATTTGATTTCTTGCACTAAATGCATTCATTTAAATGTAGATGATTTAACTAAATGCATTGATTTAAATGTAGATGATTTATAATCCTATTTGATTCCTTGCACTAAATGCATTTATTTCAGTGTAGATGGTGATTTCTAATTCTATTTGATTGCATGCACTAGATGCATTGATTTTAGTGTAAATGTTGGCTTTAAATCCTATTTTCCTACTTGCACTAGACTCATTTATTTGAGTGTAGATGTTGATTTGTAATCATATTTCATTACTTGCATTAGATGCATTGATTTTAGTGTAGATGTTGTTTTCTATTATTATTTGATTTCTTGCATTAGTTGCATTGATTTTAGTGTATATGTTGATTTCTAATTTGATGTAATTGGATGTTTGATGGTACATTAATTTTAAAGTCATTGGATTAATAGTGTGTGTGCAATGATTTCAATGTAAGCACAAAAAATTATTGACAATGTACATTGATTTTTGTGTTATAGTAATTCAACCTATTAATATTAGAGAGCAAGAGAGACAAGGTATGATGTTTACTACAACAGCTCGAGCTAAATATTTAAATGGTTTACGATTCTAACTGTCCTTTTCAAATAATCAATATGAAAATATGACAAAACTAACATGGGTGAAAATAAGAATAATAGAAGAAAATAGTTTGAAATCGATCACAATGAAGACTATTCGTAATTGAATACATTCTTATTATTCACAGTTTCTATCATTCAATATTATTACATTGTCACTTTGCATTCAAAATTTTATTTCATCATTAATGTTATTTTACAATATTTATCATCTCAACAAACTGAGGTAACTAATAAAATTTAAAATTAAAATGACTCAATAAATCTAAGAAAAGGTATGATGTTTACTACAACAGCTCGATCTAAATATTTAAATGGTTTACGATTCCAACTGTCCTTTTCAAATAATCAATATGAAAATATGACAAAACTAACATGGGTGAAAATAAGAATAGTAGAAGAAAATAGTTTGAAATAGATCACAATGAAGACTATTCGTAATTGACTAAATTCTTATTATTCACAGTTTCTATCATAACGCCGATCTATCATAACTCTCGGATAAATTCAATGTACTTAAGATGAATTTGCACCAGTCTAGATCCATCTTAATTCCGGATCTATTAAGCGCCGAGAGGGATCAAATCTCTCGAGGTGAAAACCTCTTTTTTGAGTGTAAAACTTGAGGAAAGGTTTTCACCTCGAGAGATTTGATCCCTCTCGGCGCTTGATAGATCCAGAGTTAAGATGGATATTGGTTGCTTTCAGTCGTGTGCGACCAAGGAAAATTTATCGATAATATGAGGAACATATGCTTAATTTTATCAATAATATGTAAATACATCTAATATTAACATAACCATTTTAAATATGTTAAATATGTCTGAGATTCATTGAGTCATTTTAATTTTAAATTTGATTAGTTACCTTAGTTTGTTGAGATGATAAATATTGTAAAATAACTTTAATGATGAAATAAAATTTTGAATGCAAAGTGACAATGTAATAATATTGAATGATAGAAAATGTGAATAATAAGAATGTAGTCAATTACGAAGTCTTCATTATGATCGATTTTAAACTATTTTCTTCTACTATTCTTATTTTCACCCTTGTTAGTTTTGTCATATTTTCATATTGATTATTTGAAAAGGACAGTTGGAATTGTAAACCATTTAAATATTTAGCTCGAGCTGTTGTAGTAAACATCATACCTTGTCTCTCTTGCTCTCCAATATTAATAGGTTGAATTACTATAACACAAAAATCAATGTACATTGTCAATAAGTTTTTGTGCTTACACTGAAATCATTGCACACACACTATTAATCCAATGACTTTAAAATTAATGTACCATCATACATCAAATTAGACATCAACATATACATTGAAATCAATGCAACTAATGCAAGAAATCAAATAATAATAGAAAACAACATCTACACTAAAATCAATGCATATAATGCAAGTAATGAAATATGATTAGAAATCAACATCTACACTCAAATAAATGAGTCTAGTGCCAGTAGGAAAATAGGATTTAAAGCCAACATCTACATTGAAATCAATGCATCTAGTGCATGCAATCAAATAGGATTACAAATCACCATCTACACTAAAATAAATGTATTTAGTGCAAGGAATCAAATAGGATTATAAATCATCTACATTTAAATCAATGCATTTAGTTAAATAATCTACATTTAAATCAATGCATTCAATGCAAGTAATCAAATATAATTATAAATCAACATCTACATTGAAATTAATGCATCTAGTGCAAGCAATCAAATAATATTAGAAATCACCATCTACATTGAAATCAAGGCATTTAGTGAAAGCAATAAAATAGGATTAGAAATCACCATATACATTGAAATCAATCCATTCAATGCAAGCAATCAAATAGGATTAAAAATAATCTACATTGAAATCAATTCATCTAGTGAAAGAAATCAAATATAACCAAAAAGAAAAATCTACATTAAAATTAATTCATCTAGTGAAATCAATCAAATAGGATTAGAAATCATCATCTACACTGAAATTAATGCATTTAGTGCAAGCAATCAAATAGGATTAGAAATCATCTACATTAAAATCAATCCATCTAGTGTAAGTAATCAAATATCATTAGAAATCAAAATCTACACCAAAATCAATTCATCTAGTGCAAGAAATCAAATAGGATTAGAAATCACCATCTACACTGAAATCAATGCATCTACTGCAAGAAAACTTCTTCCCTATCTCCCCCATATATATCTATATATCCATCCATATCTACTTCTTTTTCTCTTTATCTCACCCCACCATACACACACTCTCTCTCACTACATATCTATCAATTTCCTTGTCCCTCCCTCCTTCTCTCCATCTATCTTTTTTTCTCTTCACCTTACATCTATATCTATATATCACTCTATCTCTCTATATCAACTCCAAAACATAAACTCTCTTTCTCCAATCTATCTATCACTCCCCCCTCCTCCTCCTCCTCCTATATCTCTCTCTCTCTCCCTCTCTCTCTCTCTCTTGCTTCTATCTCGCTTCTTTCATGCTACCCTTTCTCCCTCTCTCTCCATCTTCTTTATCACTCCCTCTCTCTCTCTCCACCTTTCACCCTCTATGTCTTTATTCTTACCTCCCCCTCTCTCCCTCTCCATCTTCATATCTCTTTCCCTACCTCTCTTCACCCTCTCTCTTCCTTTCTCTCCCCCCCACCTCTCTCTCTATATCTTCACCTTCCAAATTTGTTACCATATTCATCTCTCTCCCCTTCTCTCCCCCCTTCTCTCCATATCTCCTTATTTGTCTCTTTATCTCACCCCAAAACATACACACTCCCTCTTCATCTCTCCCTTGTCACTCCCCCTCTCTCTCCACTACTCACTCTCTATGTATTTATTCTTCCCTCCCTCTGTCCTCCCCTCTCTCCTCCTCTCTTTCAAGTCCCCTCTCCTTTCATTCCTCTCTCTCCCTTTCTCTCCCACCTCCCTTTCTCTTCCCCCATATCTCTCTCTCTCTCCATCTCTCAATCCCTCCCTCTCTCCCCCTCCAAATCCATATTTCTATCCCTCCCTCTCTCCCCTTCCAAATCCATATTTCTATCCCTCCCTCTCTTCTCCCCTCTCTTTTCCTTCCTCTCTCTCCCTTTATCTCCTACCTCCCTATATCTTCCCCCATCTCTACCTCCCTCTCTCTCTCTCTCTCTCTCTCTCTTACAATCCTCTCTTCCCCCATCACTCTCTTCCTCTCTCTCATCATTCCTCTCTTGCCTCCTTCTATTTGACCCCCCATCTCTCTTTCTCTCTCTCTCTCTCTCTGACCTCCAATCCTCTCTCTTCCCCCATCACTCTATCTCACTCTCCAACTATCTTACTATTTCTATCCCTTTATCGTTCTCTCCCCCTTGTCTCCATCACGCCTCCTTTCTCCTTCTCTCCCCCCTTGTCTCCATCACTCCTATGTATCTTTATCCCACCCATAAGCATACACACTCTCTCTCCATCTCTCCCTTGTCACTCCCTCTCTATGTATTTCTTCTTCCTTTCCTCACTCCGCCTCCAGCTCCATCTCTCTATCCCTCCTTCTCTCCTCCTCCTCTCATCCTTTCTCTCTCTCCCTTTCTCTCCTACCTCCCTCTCCCTTCCCCCTTATTTCTCTCTCTCTCTCTCACTCTTTACCCTCCAATCCTCTCTCCTTCTCCCTCCCTCTCTCCTTATCTCTCTCCCATCTCCATATTTATGTCTCCCTCTCCCTCTCTTACCCTTCTCTAACTCTCTCACTCTTCTCACTCTCTCTCTCTCTTCATTCCTCTTCTCCCTTCTCCTTCAATTTATCTTCATATCTCCCTTGTCACTCCCCCTATTTCTCCACCTCTATCATATATCATGATATATTAATATATATTACAATATAATAAATTTAATATTGTATTAATCTAAACATATTAAATTTAATAATATTAATATTTT
Organism: Pinus albicaulis; assembly: GCA_034641835.2. Classification (NCBI taxonomy): domain Eukaryota; kingdom Viridiplantae; phylum Streptophyta; class Pinopsida; order Pinales; family Pinaceae; genus Pinus; species Pinus albicaulis. The sequence continues at coordinate 106,122,845 of MU968411.1, forward strand.
AATCTTAATGTTAGGGTTAATAATGTTTTTTTGGCATGGTATTAATAATAATTTGGTCCATGGTATTTGACCCTTATACTTCATATATAATTAGATCTTGATTTCTAATCGTATTTGATATATTTTTATTTATTTACCTTACCTCTTTATACCTTTTTTATATTTACTTATTTACCATACCTATTTTATAAATATATTATTTGGCCCATGGTATTTGCCCATGGTATTATTAATAATTTGTCCCATGGTATTAATAATAATTTTTCCCATAGGCTTCACCTAAATAAAACCTGTTTTTGAGTTTTTGTAAATATAAAGTGGTTTATCGAGTAAATATAAAAATCGGTTTTATTTATTTACCATACCTCTAGTTTATTTATATTTTTATTTATTTACTATACCTCTTGAGTAATATAGAAAGAGGTTTTATTTATTTACCATACCTATAGTTTATTTATATTTTTACCTATTTACCATATATTATTTATTTACCATATCTCTTTTTTGAGTGTTAGTAAACTCTTCATATTTTAAGTTTATATTGTTTAAATTTATTTTTAATAAATTTTTAATTGTTCATTTATATGTTTATGTAAGTTATTGTTCAAGCCCACATTTTTTTTTGGCTTCCGACATACTTACACATCGGGGTCATACTGGGTTGTAGAATGCACCTCTCCATATATGTTAATATAATTATAATTATATTAACATAGATGGATCGGGTTGTAGAATGCACCTCTCCATATATGTTAATATAATTATAATTATATTAACATAGATGGATCTAGGCTGGTTCCAGTTGAGGGAAAAAATTTCACATTTTTAGATGATCATAATGATGTATATTTTTTAGACATGTACATTATACTTTGAAATTTACATAATTATGAATACAAATAGTAACAAATGATATGAATGTAACAATGTTTAGTGATCAAAAAAATGAAATAATTTAATTATTGAATAAAAAATATAATGAGGATGTCATTCAAACGTGATATGAAAAAAATTCTTGAAAAAAACATAAATTACTTGGTATTTATTCTTAATCTCTCTTCTTCTTCTTTTCTCCTTACAAGACCGGTGCACTTTGCCATTTTTTCATATCGATCGTATGAAAAAGGAGGTTGAAATCAAAGACCATCCAAATATTTAACTCGAGATATCGCTGTAAAAGTGAGACCTTGACGCTCTGTCCTTCCAATATCAATAGTTGCCTTCTCTAATGTCAATCCTTGAGACTTATGAATAGTTAGTCCCCAAGCAAGTCTCAATGGAATTTGTCTACTATGACCTCTTTCAATAGGTATAATAGGAACAGTATGAGTGAATAGTTCATCCCATGGAACTCCAACATAGTTATCAAATTTTACTAAAACATATGTTAGAGGATTAGGAGGAAATGTTCTAGGATTGTACACAATATCTTGAACTACTCCAAGGGCACCATTGACAAGTCCTGCATTAGTCCATAAATTCGAAGTAAGCATAACCCTAGCTCCAACAGCAAGAAGGAGCTCATTATCCAAATTTTCCTCATCTGCTTCAAAGGTGTGGTTTGTATTTGATCTTGTAGCAACACTACGCGCAACAGGGTTATTTAGCGATATCAAACAACGCTTATTGTGATTGTTCACATCATCATTTGTTGCAAACAAATGTATAGCCTTATTAACTGATTCCTTTGTTGAAGCGTCCAAATTAGAATCTGTTCGTGTCATTAGTAATTTCCAGTCTTCTATTGTTGGAATGGCATCTCTAATGTTCAATAATAGATGAAGAAAACATCTTTGATCATTGCTATTCCCATCTTGCCTGAATACTGTATCAAGAGTTACAACAGTTGTGAATAAATTCCATAATTCTTTTGCACGACCTTCACCTGCATATGCAGGTCTATCCATAACATGAGGTAGTTGTCCCAAATCACCAACCAATATAATTGATATACCTCGGGACGTCTCTATTATGAGGAAAAGCTTGACGAAGTTGGGCATCAATTTGTGTCAACAAATTTCTCCCTATAAAACTCATCTCATCATTAAGTATGTACTTAATATTTTTCATCTCCTCTTGTAAGGTAAGCAAACTTGACCCTTGTAAATCAGTGAAGTTTCTTATTGGTATATAAAAAGCAGAGTGTATTTTCGATGCAGATATGTTGAATGCTGCAACACCGGTAGGCGCCAAAAGAAGCAATGGGATCTTATTGGGAAGAGATTCAATTTCAAGTATTTGTTTAATAACACCAATCAAGTAAGACTTTCCAGTACCTGCTTTCCCTTGGATAATCATATACAGAGATTGATTTCCATCTCCATTGTGATGTTAATGAACTATATTACATGCTATTTTCTGTTTCTCCCCTAAAATTTCAAATGAATATTTTTTTAAAGATTCAGTAGTAACAATTGCATTCACATTCTTCTTATCGGAAATGAATTTCACTGCACGTATTGATGTATCTTCATCAACAAAGCTAGAGCTCCAATTTTTCATAACATCATGATCCCTAAATCCAATCATGTCAAATTCACTGGCATGTATAAACTTATTCTTATACAATCCAGAAATAATCTCCCACTCATGTTGCTTAGGATCATTATGTTGTACATGTAAAACATTTGCATCCTCATCTGGACATTGAGTTGTATCCCTCAAAGGTATTGGATTACAATCAATATGCCAAGGATTATAGGAAAAAGTTTCCCAGTTTTGTATGATGTCATCATATGTAGCTCCAATATCTGTATGAAAATCACGAAAGGGCTTGTACAATACTAGCTTAGACCAACAAAACTCCACAAACCTATCATTTTCGCGAGGAGGAATTGAATTTAACTTAGGAAAGACTCGTACAATGGCTTCATTATTTCTCGGTAACCATTTCTCATCATGGCGGCGTTTGTCATATGACCAGGATCTAGCAGCTTCAATCAATGAAAGGTGCTCCATATTGACAGGTCTCTTCGTGTATGCATCAATAAGAGAATTATCATTATGTTCATTTTGTGCATCAACTGTGACATGTTTGAAAACCTTTATCCCAACATTTAGAACAATGAATCTACGACTACATTCAGAAAGAGGAAGCCCCAAAAGCATATGGCATGTTTCTTGTGCTCCTATATCCCTGTCAATGATAGTCTCACACAACAATGTTCTATATGCACGCGTTGTTGGTTCATTTGGATTTTGAATTGAAGAAATACGCATCAACATAGCATGGAAGCTCTCTGACCCTTTTTCTGCTTTGGCTGCATATTTCTCTATGTAGTTAATCACAACATGTTTAGAAAGAACAGGTTTCCATTCCATATTTCCACGCCACATCATCAATGTTTCACGATTATGTGTATTTAATCTATCATCATTTCATCTAGGTTCATATATTTTTTCTCTACTCTCATCAACATAAAGTCCTGACGTTTTGCATAGCTCCCATGGTGCCTTATATCTACACACCAATTTTCCATGCTTCTTTCGAAGGCATGATTTCTCATTACACGTAATGTGGCGTTCAACACAATTGAGAAGTTCTTCATAGTCCATCATTGGATCAGACTGAAATATTTGTTCAGTGTTCTTTATGCAAGGGTGATCATCGTCCTTTCATTGAATAGGGATCTGCATTTTTTGATGTTCATTGCGTGGATTGAATGCATGGATAGATCTATCAAACTATTCTTTTGCAAATCTAACTTGAGTAGGGTCATTCCAATTCAATTTGTCCATATTGGGAGCATCTTTTAGCCAAAGAAAACCATGCACATGTGAAGGATCACGATATTTTGTATATTTGATTGCTTGCACTAAAATGCATTGATTTAAATGTTGATGATTTATAATCCTATTTGATTCCTTGCACTAAATGCATTTATTTCAGTGTAGATGGTGATTTATAATCATATTTGATTGCACACACTAGATGCATTGATTTCAGTGTAAATGTTGGCTTTAAATCCTATTTTCCTACTTGCACTAGACTCATTTATTTGAGTGTAGATGTTTATTTCTAATCATATTTCATTACTTGCATTAGATGCATTGATTTTAGTGTAGATTTTGTTTTCTATTATTATTTGATTTCTTGCATTAGTTGCATTGATTTCAATGTATATGTTGATTTCTAATTTGATGTAATTGGATGTATGATGGTACATTAATTTTAAATTCATTGGATTAATAGTGTGTGTGCAATGATTTCAGTGTAAGCACAAAAAATTATTGACAATGTAGATTGATTTTGTGTTATAGTAATTCAACCTATTAATATTGGAGAGCAAGAGAGACAAGGTATGATGTTTACTACAACAGCTCGAGCTAAATATTTAAATGGTTTACGATTTGAACTGTCCTTTTCAAATAATCAATATGAAAATATGACAAAACTAACATGGGTGAAAATAAGAATAGTAGAAGAAAATAGTTTGAAATCGATCACAATGAAGACAATTCCTAATTGACTACATTCTTATTATTCACAGTTTCTATCATTCAATATTATTACATTGTCACTTTGCAGTCAAAGTTTTATTTCATCATTAAAGTTATTTTACAATATTTATCATCTCAACAAACTGAGCGAACTAATCAAATTTAAAATTAAAATGACTCAATAAATATCAGACATATTTAACATATTTAAAATGGTTATGTTAATATTAGATGTATTTACATATTATTGATAAAATTAAGCATATGTTCCTCATATTATCGATCCGGAGATTCCATGATCTCTTTTAAGTTATCTGGGCTGGTTTTCTTCTAATATATTGAGTTATTGACAATCCGGAGTTATGATAGATCCGGAGTTTTGCACTCAAAAAAGAGGTTAAGAAATCAAATAATAATAGAAAACAACATTTACACTAAAATCAATGCATCTAATGCAAGTAATGAAATATGATTAGAAATCAACATCTACACTCAAATAAATGAGTCTAGTGCAAGTAGGAAAATAGGATTCAAAGCCAACATCTACACTGAAATCAATGCATCTAGTGCATGCAATCAAATAAGATTAGAAATCACCATCTACACAGAAATAAATGCATTTAGTGCAAGGAATCAAATAGGATTATAAATCATCGACATTTAAATCAATGGATTTAGTTAAATCATCTACATTTAAATCAATGCATTTAGTGCAAGCAATCAAATATAATTATAAATCAACATCTACATTGAAATTAATGCATCTAGTGCAAGCAATCAAATAAGATTAGCAATCAGCATCTACACTGAAATCAAGACATTTAGTGAAAGCAATAAAATATGATTAGAAATCACCATCTACATTGAAATCAATCCATTCAGTGCAAGGAATCAAATAGGATTAAAAATAATCTACATTGAAATCAATTCATATAGTGAAACAAATCAAAATCTACATTAAAATTAATGCATCGAGTGAAATCAATCAAACATGATTAGAAATAATCATCTACACTGAAATTAATGCATTTAGTGCAAGAAATCAAATAGGATTAGAAATCATCTACATTAAAATCAATCCATCTAGTTTAAGTAATCAAATATCATTATAAATCAACATCTACACCAAAATCAATTCATCTAGTGCAAGAAATAAAAAAGGATTAGAAATCACCATCTACACTGAAATCAATGCATCTACTGTAGGAAACCTTCTTCCCCCTCTCCCCCATATATATCTATATATCCATCCATCTCTCCTTCTTTTTCTCTTTATCTCACCCCACCATACACACACTCTCTCTCACTCCATATCTATCAATTTCCTTGTCCCTCCCTCCTCTCCATCTATATTTTTTTCTCTTCACCTTACATCTATATCTATATCTCACTCTATCTCTCTATATCAACTCCGAAACATAAACTCTCTTTCTCCAATCTATCTATCTATCTATCACTCCCTCCTCCTCCTCCTCCTCCTCCTCCTCCTCTCTCTCTCTCTCTCTCGCTTCTATCTCTCTTCCTTCCTGCTACCCTTTCTCCCTCTCTCTCCATATTCTTTATCACACACTCTCTCTCTCTCTCTCTTCACCTTTCACCCTCTATGTCTTTATTCTTACATCCCCCTCTCTTCATCTCCATATTCATATCTCTCTCCCTACCTCTCTTCACTCTCTCTCTTCCTTTCTCTTCCCCCCCCTCTCTCTCTATCTTCACCTTCCAACTTTGTTACCATATGCCTCTCTCTCTCCTTCTATCCCCCCTTCTCTCCATATCTCATTATTTGTCTCTTTATCTCACCCCAAAACATACACACTCCCTCTTCATCTCTCCCTTGTCACTCCCCCTCTCTCTCCACTACTAACTATCTATGTATTTATTCTTTTCTCCCTCTCTCCTCATCCAGCTCCATCTCTCAATCCCTCCCTCCCTCCCCCTCCAAATACATATTTCTATCCCTTCCTCTCTCCTCCCCTCTCTCCTCCTCTCTTTCAATTCCCCTCTCCTTTCCTTCCTCTCTCTCCCTTTCTCTCCTACCTCCCTTTCTCTTCCCCCATCTCTCTCTCTCTCCATCTCTCAATCCCTCCCTCTCTCCCCCTCCAAATCCATATTTATATCCCTCCCTCTCTCCTCCTATCTTTCAAGTCCCCTCTCCTTTCCTTCCTCTCTCTCCCTTTCTCTTCCCCCATCTCTCTCTCTCTCCATCTCTCAATCCCTCCCTCTCCCCCCCTCCAAATCCATATTTCTATCCCTCCCTCTCTCCTCCACTCTTTCAAGTCCCCTCCTTTTTCCTTCCTCTCTCTCCCTTTATCTCCTACCTCCCTTTATCTTCCCCCATCTCTTTCTCTCTCTCTCTCTCTCTCTCTCCTACAATCCTCTCTTCCCCCATCAATCTCTTCCTCTCTCTCATTATTCCTCTCTCACCTCCTTCTATTTGACCCCCCAGCTCTCTTTCTTTCTCTCTCTCTCTCTGTCCTCCAATCCTCTCTCTTCCCCCATCACTCTATCTCACTCTCCAACTATCTCACTATTTCTATCCCTTTATCCTTCTCTCCCCCTTTGTCTCCACCAGTCCTCCTTTCTCCTTCTCTCCCCCTTGTCTCCATCACACCTATGTATATTTATCCCACCCATAAGCATACACACTCTCTCTCCATCTCTCCCTTGTCACTCCCTCTCTATGTATTTCTTCTTCCTTTCCTCGCTCTGTCTCTGGCTCCATCTCTCTATCCCTCCTCTCCTCCACCTCTCATCCTTTATTTCTCTCCCTTTCTCTCCTACCTCCCTCTCCCTTCCCCCTTATTTCTCTCTCTCTCACTCTCTACCCTCCAATCCTCTCTCCTTCTCCCTCTCTCTCTCCTTATCTCTCTCCCACCTCCATCTTTATGTCTCCCTCTCCCTCTCTTACCCTTCTCTAACTCTCTCACTCTTCTCACTCTCTCTCTTTTCATTCCTCTTCTCCCTTCTCCTTCAATTTATCTCCATATCTCCCTTGTCACTCCCCCTATTTCTCCACCTCTATCATATATCATGATATATTAATATATATTACAATATAATAAATTTAATATTGTATTAATCTAAATATATTAAATTTAATAATATTAATATTTTAATATTAATGTTAGGGTTAATAATGTTTTTTTTTCATGGTATTAATAATAATTTGGTCCATGGTATTTGACCCTTATACTTCATATATAATTAGACCTTGATTTCTAATCGTATTTGATATATTTTTATTTATTTACCTTACCTCTTTATACCTCTTTTATATTTACTTATTTACCATACCTATTTTATAAATATATTATTTGGCCCATGGTATTATTAATAATTTGTCCCATGGTATTTTGCCCATGGTATTAATAATAATTTGTCCCATAGGCTTCACCTAAATAAAACCTGTTTTTGAGTTTTTGTAAATATAAAGTGGTTTGTTGAGTAAATATAAAAATCGGTTTTATTTATTTACCATACCTCTAGTTTATTTATATTTTTATTTATTTACCATACCTCCTGAGTAATATAAAAAGAGGTTTTATTTATTTACCATACCTATGGTTTATTTATATTTTTACGTATTTACCATATTTTATTTATTTACCATATCTCTTTTTTTGAGTGAGAAAACTCTTCATATTTTAAGTTTATATCATTTAAATTTATTTTTAATAAATTTTTAATTGTTCATTTATATGTTTATGTAAGCTATTGTTCAAGCCGACATTTTTTTTTTGCTTCCGACATACTTACACATCGGGGTCATACTGGGTTGTAGAATGCTGGTATACCCCACTCAACTATGTGCCTAGATAGATATTTAGATGATGTACATTGTCAATAAGGGTGACTCAAAAAAGAGGTTTAGATATATTTACTTATTTACTATACCTATTTTATAAATATATTATTTGGCCCATGGTATTATTAATAATTTGTCCCATGGTATTAATAATAATTTGTCCCATAGGCTTCACCTAAATAAAACCTGTTTTTGAGTTTTTGTAAATATAAAGTGGTTTATTGAGTAAATATAAAAATCGGTTTTATTTATTTACCATACCTCTAGTTTATTTATATTTTCATTTATTTACCATACCTCCTGAGTAATATAAAAAGTGGTTTTATTTATTTATCATACCTATGGTTTATTTAGATTTTTACGTATTTACCATATCTCTTTTTTTGAGTGTTAGTAAACTCTTCATATTTTAAGTTTATATCATTTAAATTTATTTTGAATAAATTTTTAATTGTTCATTTATATGTTTATGTAAGCTATTGTTCAAGCCGACATTTATTTTTGGCTTCCGACATACTTACACATCGGGGTCATACTGGGCTGTAGAATGCGCCTCTCGGCGCAACTAGCCCTTTAACCCATCCTTCCAATTCATCCAAGATTTGAATTCAACTAAAATTTTTCCTTTTCTCCTTAACCCTCCTTTCCAATCTCATCTTTTTTGGTTTTCCCCTCGAAGAGGATAAGTTTTAAGTCGTCGATCTATATTTTCTTCTATTTTGTGAGTTGGTTGCATAACAGAGCTCCATTCCTGGATGAGCCTAACAACCTCCATGGCATCCTAGACATATGCCTCAAATTCATAAAGTTTAATTTCCTTGAGAATAAAATATAGGGTTCTCTTCCTTTCCCATTCGTGGAGTTGCCCACATTTCCTTTCATATTGAATAGGATGGCTAATTAGCAAGTGAACTTGACTCACTCACAATTTGCACAATGAAATTAACCCAAGAGATAGGAAACCCAACACAGAAATTGCAATTAGGAACCTTAAAAATTGAGGGCCTCCAAGGGGATAGAAAGAAACCACCTAAGCCCCATAGAGTGTAGAAAATCCCACCCTCCTCACATCAACCCAGATAATAAAAATAAACCAAGCATAGATGCAAAAGAAAACAACAAAAATACTCAAGACCTCATGCCACCGAGAAGAGGTTGTAGAACACTTATACATTGGGGATGTCGTTCTTTTGCTTCTTGAGACTTCTCAAACCTTATAATAAATTCCCCCCACCATGAAAAATCCATTCATCCAATATTATTGGACGAATATTCATTTTGAACTACAATTTTCTATTCCTCACCACATTTCATCATGAGAGAACCCTTTGGTACCACTTCATAAATCATTGCACCTTCCATTTGAAAAAATGCATATTACCATTACAATTACCTCCCTAATACAATTACCATTTTAGCATTAGTTAAGAGGGAGTTTTTAATCCCTCTAATAACCTCACTCATCCTTACATTCACATCCATGAGAACTATCTAATGGATGAGATTCCATGTGTTAATGCAAGGCAAAGTGGTAATTGATTAACATGCAACGGTGGTCATCTCCCCATTTATTGACACCCCATCCAATGGTCGTGCTGAAATAATATTTGTTAATTTTATGATATATAATATGCATTGATACTTCTAAGTTAAACACACAATAATCATGATTACTGTAACTTAATAAACTTTATTCTTTTTTCATTATTATTCATGATCATATTTCCATCACGTGAATTATGATGACAACTTTATATATATATATATATATGTATATGTATATGTATATGTATATATATATATATATATATATATATATATATATATATATATATATATATATATATATATATATATATATATATATATATATGTATGTATGATGGATTATAAGAAATTTCATTTTTAAACAAAAAGTAATATAGATCCATTTCAAGGTTATCATGCTTAAGGGATCAAATATTTGGAGGTCTGTACATTTTCTCAAAAAATTTCAATCTAAATAAGATACAATATTTAGGGACTTTCCCTCTTTGGGCATGGTAGATTTGTAGTTTCAAGATGGATTTGCATTGGTTATGTATGTATGTATGTTATCTTACAAAGATTCCAATCGTGTGATACTTGGTATGAGGAATATGTGCAATTCCTTCCTTGCTTAACATTGAACTTACACATGGTAATATCTATATGTCATGTGCCAACTCCATGTTAATAATGGAACGTATTACACATCTCCCTCATACTCAAATGATTAATATTTTTTTTTTTTAGAATGGGAGAGCTTTAAATTTTAATTGTTAATGATACTCACATGAAGTTGATGTTCAAAAAAGTTGTAACGAGGTGGATAAGAACAAAAACACATAGAAACATGTCCAAATTCCTAATCATATTGCTCTAGTGCTCCTCAAACTACCATGCACTCTTTACAACTTAGATTTTTTAGAATGTACATGGTTATGATCCCAATTAGGAGAATTCATGTGCTCTAGATATTTCATGTGTTCCTAAGCAAGATTGTGATCATGCTTGATTGTGAAAATGCCCTAGAATGCACACATGTTTCTAATTAGGAGAATGCATGAATTCTATAATGTGTGTGCATTCCTAAAGTAAAGCACATATATGTTTTTAAGTGCAGATATGTTCCTATTACAATAGATGGAAATCTAGATAACCTACTGTATTTTCACCTAAGATTCATGTATCTTTCCTTGATAATGTTTAGCACCTCGAGACCCACACATAGGGGTAAAATATTACAATGGTAACTATATACCTAGTTAGAGGAAAAAGATTCCCTTGAGAGGTAACTTATGGTGGTTCAAAGTCTCATTCTACGTCAAATGTGCCTAACCCAAAATCCAACTGCGATTTTAACAAATCCAACAACGATTTTAACAAATCGAAAACCCATTATTGTGCGTAGGCATTAGTGTACAATGAAATTTGGGACTACAACTTAATACAATGAAAATACATGACTTCATATTTCATCTTAAATTTTTCTGGTCAAAGTAGCACATTTCTTTTTTTCTTCTTTCTTTAATATTCTAGGCTTAACGTGATTAAGGCTGGCTGATTTATTGAATAAAAGTGAAATGATCATCACCGACACTATGAAGTGGGGATATAAAGTTTAAACACCACTTTATGCCTTTCCCTTTTCTTTTTTCTAAACTCTCAGGTTCCATTTCATCGTCTGGCTACGGGGATTCTCCACTAATCCTTTTTTTTTCTTTGTTAAATTCTCACAAACTTTTATTTTATGATAAAATCGCGCTTGTACACGTGTATATATATATATATATATAAATGTCGGTTGGGTGACTACTCTACCTTCTGTACTGTCCAATCCGTCTCCCTTACTTTCTACATCACAACTCGGTAATCCATCTTGCTCCTAATTCCCCTGCAGCAAGCCAGAGATATAGCACCCACATTCTCTGATCCTTTTTATCTGCGCTGCTCTCCCACAATAAAAAGAAAGCCATGGCAACTGTCACCACAATCAATGCCATAATCAACCCAGTCATCGTGTTGATGAAGGAAGCTATTAAGGAAGAGGATAATTGTCAGATTCTGCAAACTGAATTGAGCTGTATGGAGGGCCTTGTACAAGATATTTCCTTCTTCTTCGCATATGAAGAAAAATAGCTCCCGGAGATCATGAAGATTTGGTTGCAATTGCTGCAAAATTCACTTACAGAGGCAAAAGCCCTACTCCTTCACTCCAAGGGATCATGCCACAACTCTCTTGACAGTGTTATGTGCAAATTCACTTCACTATTTTCATTCCATCTTAATTTCATTGATTTAAATACAAAAAAAGAGATAATTTTGGCACTGTTTTAACATATCTGACATAATATTAGTCATTGTTGTCCTACACGTTTAATTATTTCTCATTGAAACTTAAGTTACATAAATTACTTGAGGTATATGATAGCATAATGTGGAAAGTATTGCTAGCTTTGGTGACATTGGATTTTGAAGTAAATTTACAATTGGATTAGTTGTTACATTTCTCCTTTTGTTCAAGAGATCTAACATTGTGTTTTCTTGTGAGTTATATATTCCCAAGGTTCATAATATTTCACTTAATAATATAACTCACATAAGTTCATAAACCTAACATCTAATATCTTGTCACTTGGTTAACATTTCTTAGATTTGTAATTCAAGAAGTTATTCGTAATTACTTGCAACTCCTTGCAACTCGGAGAGAATGCCTTCTTCCAACCAGCAACCAGAATAATTTCACTAAGAGTTTCAATTTTTTCACATCTTTTCTGTAATTTTTTGTTTTAATGTAAATAATATATATATATAACATTAATATTATTATTGTTGTTTTTATTTTTATTTTTATAGATTACTGTTTTTATTTATTTCTTTTCTTCAAAAAAATATTTCACATTTAACCACAATATTTTTTTATGTAGCATTATAGTAAAATTTTCATAGAATATATATATATATATATATATATATATATATATATATATATATATATATATATATATATATATATATATATATATATATTCAAAATTTACATTTCACCCCATATTTTATAAATCACTTAGATTCTCCAATTTATATAATTTATTTGCATTTATCTACAATATTTTTTGTTTTTTTTGGAAAATATAAAAATGTTTACATCAACCAATTATTCTTTTATTTTTGTTTCTTTTTTATATATAATTTATTTACATATAATCACAACGTTTCATTTCTCTGTCAAATTATATATATACGTATCATTTTCGTCTCTTCATATAGTTTTCAATTTTGTACATTTTACTTTAATAATTATATATAAACAATGTAGAAATATATATTGTACATTTACAAGGTTCACAATGACCTTGTATTTTTAATAACACATTTTACTTTAAGCCATCTGAATAACACATGAAAGAAATTTTTTCCTTTATGCCTACAATGACCTACATTAGCTTCAAAGAGATGATGCCGAGTGCAAGTCTCTTGCAATTTTGGCAGAAATGTTACTCCTCGAGCCTGGCACACAAGCCCATAGGAAGTCTGCACTATGTGGGGTAGCCCCCTGGGTCCATGTTTCTTGAAGCACTTCCACCCAAATTTAGATTGGCGCAACTATACATATTTTTTATTTTATTTATTTTATTTTTTTTCTTATGGCAATATGATTCTTTGCAAGATTGTAACTTGTCATTGTTTAAATTTATTTTAGGAAGGTATAAATAAATTCAGCTTTCCAAAAACTGCTTGGGGCACTAGGTCTTTGCAGATTAGATGGCTCAAACTCACAATTCCAACAAATCCTTACTAGATTTTGAGCAAAATTGACAGGAATGCTTAGAAATAAACCAAAATTTTGAATAGTTAGACTATGCATAACACCAGGACAGAAATGTCCTGCCTTATGCTAAGAAGCACAGGTGCACACAGGCATTACATGGTGTGTGAGTGCATTTGCAACCAGCTCCTTTTCTTAATTACAACTCTTAATTTCTATAACATGATAATTGCAAATACATTCATCGCACAATCCTATCAATTCTCCTAAGAAGGTTTCATCTAGGATTATTCATCCCAACTCTATCCCCTTTTCTTGAATATTGACAAGGCTAACACAACCATCCACACTTTTATTGTATATAAATGCATATTTGCAGGACAAGTGGTCTTGTTGGCATGAATCATGCTCTCTAGTGTCTTTTCTGTTGTAGTTGTCGATTGTTTTTCATCAGAGTGAGCCCATTATTATGAATCCAATTCTGTTTCAATAGTTATAATTGATCCACCAATATTTCATTTATGTTTTCTGTGTGTTCTTTACCAATATTGTCATAATTGATTCACCAATATTTCAATTTGTGTGTTTTCTTTAGAATTGATCTTTATGATTTGCTTACATATAATTGACTAAGGATAAGAGACGGTAGTTTTACCCACATGGAGAAGCCTTGGAACTTCAATTGATGTACTGATAAAAAGAAGAAATCAATTGCTTGAACATTTATGTGAAGCGGCGAATCAAACTGAAAAGGAGTAAAGTATGCTTGAAGTATTTATGTGTCCCTTTCAATGGTAAAACTGAAAAGGAGTTGATGACAACAATATACAAATTTGAACTCAGATCAAGATTAAGTCAAAAAAAAAAAAAAAAAAAAAACTCACTGTGTAAAAATTCCAATTAAAAAAAAGTAATATCTAGCAAAGTATATGTGCACCTTCAACAAATTATATGTGCATTTTCTCTATAATATATGCAATAACGAAATTAAGGTACGGAATATTATGATCAAGCTCTTATGCAGGACAGACAAATTATTTTAGATTTGGTTTATTGTCTTTAATTCCTAACATACTGTAGTTGGTCCTAACAATATATGAAATGCAATAACAGATTGGATAACTTTCAGGTGTGAAAAACAAGCTTAGCTTTCCCTTTTTCCTCTTTTCAGGACATCAAGATCAATGTTAGTTTTAATTTCAATGATCAACAAACCTCTGTGTGTGAGATATATTTTTTGCTTTTCATTTTATTAGTTTTCATATGAAGTTTGTTGTCTACTGTCTTATTTTCAAAGAATCTGTGTGTTTTAATATTAATATATTTTTTATATTTCTTGTTTTGTTGATTGATTATGATTTATAGGTATAAAATGCTGCCTCTTGGTCGCCCAAAAAATGATCTGAAACAACGTTCACTCGCTGATGCATTTGGTATCTCTCAATGGTCTAATCAACTGCACATTTCTGAAAATGAAGTATATGATCATGTAGATGAGGACCATGAATCATATAGTGTAGAACTTCTTGAAGAGGAATCAGCATTGAGGAGGTACAAAAGAACATTCAAGTCCAAATGGAAGATGATATTTCCATGGGCTTATGCTGTAAAAGATTGTAATGGTGTTGAAAGGATAAAATGTTCATGGTGTGTAAAATTTAAAAGGGAAACTCCATTTTCTAAATATGGAAGCACAAATCTTCAAATTAGTGCTTTAAACATCCATGCAACATCAGAGGCTCATAAATTTTCTTTGCAACTTTTAGGGGGAGAAAAAAAATGGAGTACTCTTCCAATTACAAAAAAAGTAGAGCTAATGGTTGATGCTCAGAAAGAGAGAATTATATCAGTTATTGAGAACATGTATTTTGTTGCAATACATGATTTACCTTTGGAAGTATATAAGTCAATTTGTGACTTGAACAGGTACAAAAACACTCCTCACATGCCTTTAACAGATGAATACTCAGCATATAAAAATACAACATTTAGAAAAGAATGTTTAGAAGCTGCTAAGGAGGTATATTGGAGAAAATTAAAAGATGAGATTTTACAAAGCCCATATTACTCACTTTTAGTTGATGAAAGCACTGATCGGATTATGGTGAAACATTTGATTGTTTATATTACATATTTGACAAATGAAGGAAGAGGTCCATGTGCTACACAACTCATACACTTGCTACAGATTAAGGATGGAACATCAAAATCTATGTTTGATGCTGTGACATCTCTTTTAGCAGACATGGATCTATCCATGGAAAAGTTAGTTGGATTTGGATCTGATGGAGCATCATCAATGAGGGGTATTCCTGAAGGTTTATCTACTAAGCTTCGTTGACATGCCCCTCATTTATTAGATATCCATTGTATCGCTCATCGAGAAGCATTAGTAGCGAATGATGCTTCATCATATTTTGAAGAGTTGCAAGCTATTGATAAGTTTGCAAACAAGATCTATTCATGGTTAGGAAAATCTACTAAAGGACATGGAGAATTGAAAGAGCTAATGTAGTCATTTCAAATCACAAATCTAGAAGTGTTACAGATTCATCATATTAGATGGATTTCTAGAGGAAAAGTCATGGAAAGACTCGTTAAGCTCATGCCTGTTTTGTTAAGAGACTGGGAGTTAGTGGAGAAAAAAATGTATGAGATGGCTACAATATTTCAAGTTCAATTTTTCATCCACTTACTTGCAGATGTGCTTATTGAGTTAAATAAGATGAATCAAAAGTTTCAAGAGGATCATGTTGACATTACATCTATTGGAATGACTTTGGATATCACTATCAACTTGCTTCAAAAGCGATTTCTAAGAGGCACATTTGGGGTAGGTGCAATGCACACATCATTTTTTTTAAGTAAAACACAACAAGGAACTCTCGAGTTTGCAGATTGCACAGGCATAGTACATGTACATGAATTGAGGTTTGAGAGTTTGCCGAAATCACAAAGATCAGGGACATTAGATGACTGCATTATGCTGGGAAAAGGTTTTGTAAAGAAGGTGATTGACTCTCTAAATGCAAGGTTCATAGAGTTGCCTATTTTTAATGGAGCTAAGTTTTTTAGTCCTCGTAATTATTATGAGGATATGGATGATAGAGACTCTCAAACAAGAAGATGGTTGGCATGTTTATGTGTAAAATTTAGTGTTGGAGGCTTGCTTGTTGTGGACAACATTAAATGTATGGGTGAAATGGATGAATTTATATGTACTATTTATAAATCTTACCCAAAAAAACATATGTTTGGAGTATGGGATCTATGTGGAGGTGAAATTGAATGGTTTGAAATATTTCCGTGCTTAATGCAGCTATGGCAAGAAATTCTTGTTATTCTGGCTAGTACAACAGTATGTGAAAGAGGATTTTCAAAATTAAATCAAATTAAAAATGATGATAGATTAAAACTTTCTTTAAAAAAATTGGATATGTTAATGTTTCTCTCTCTTAGTGCACCTCATGCTCTAAATGAGGTAGATTGGAATGTTATTTATGATGAATGGAAGGAGATGAAAACTAGAAAACCTCTTCCACTATGAGAATAGATTGAAAGAACTAGTAAGTTTCAATGTTTATTACCATCAGTGTAAGTGAATTTTTTTAGTTTTATACCATTTGAATTTCACTTTCTGTTTTATAATATATTTCAAGTTGTATTATGTTTTTTTATTAACATATTGAATTTAATAATTGAAGGATATCACACAAGATATGTTAAGCTAGAGGACCACAACTGTAAAAGGATTATAACTAGAAGAAAATGCTACCTTGGATCAATTTTGCGGCCAAGTCAAGGGACTATTGTTCCAATTATTTGAGATGTGCAATTATTGGAAGTCTTAGCATTCCAAAAGAGTTTTAATAGACAATAGAACAATGATTTGATCAAACCTAAAATTTATAAGCTAAAACTCCATTGATACCTCTTATATAAGCGAGAATTTATTTTTAATTTTATAAATAAGACCTTTCATATACTTTTAATATAAGTATTTCTGTTTTGTCATATTTGTTTCTTATTTCAATTTCATTAAGATGTAGTGATTTCGATATGTTTATTTTGTTTCCTATTTTAAATTCATAAGAGTGACAAAATATTATGGAAAGTGATTATATTTCAGAAATATTTTAGAGCCAAAATGACCCATTAGGGCTTTCGATAAGCTCAAGTTATATTGATATTGATTCTCCAAATTTGCCTCCACTTTTGGAGTCTCCTTGTATCATCACTTATATGTTAAATGCAAAACTTACAACATCATGGTTTGGCATCATGAGCTTGAATAATTGTCCACCATGCCCATAATTTCATTGCTATATTCATATCTGTAAACAACGTTTCAAATAAAAAAAAAGGTTCTATAAGAAAATTCCAGACCTCTAAGCTGCCGCTCCTTGTCAAACAAAGTCAAAATTGCATTGCACAATCTTACACATCAAAATCTCCTATATCCCGGTGGTATCCATCCAAATTCTTATAATAGTGTCTTCAAGACTTATGTTGGCATTTCCAATGAGAGATTTATGCAGTGCAAGATGGAGCTTCCTTCACTGTTGTATATGTAACGGTCTTTTATTAACATAAATATTGATGGTTTTTTCTTTCTGAAAATGAAATGTAAAAATAATATATTGTGGTCAATTGAAATGATTTTTTTAAGCTTTTCATCATAGAAGGGCGACACAAATATATGCCCTTCTAGTTGAAATTTGGACCTGCCCTTCAAATTTGATCACTGATCGGGAGTCCTTAAGCCAACACTTTGGGCAGATGTCGATGATGGACCAAAGCCTGGAACTATGACAAAGAAGTTAAGATAAAGAAGTTGGTTACACCAAAAGTGGAACTACGTGCTGGCGAGAACAACATAAATCTGCATGGAAAATCATCAATGACTAATGAACAAATCGATGCGTGGTAGATCTACACACAAATTTTTCGTTGAACAACAATTTCTACTTAAATGAAGCAGGAAATATTTGGCAAAATCTTAAAAATTAAAGAAATTTTCCAAAAGCATTAAATTTCAAAAAGATAACTATAAAAGATTTTAATTCAAATTTTAATTGGGAGAAATTATAATTCAAATTTTTTTCTTTTAATTTTTTAAGAATATTTGGAATACCGCCATCCTATACTCTAGCAAGATAAGAAATAATGAAACTTGTTAAATGTTAGCAATAAATTGCTTCACGATGAAGAAAACTTGGCTTATATATTGTGCGAACAGTAAGTAGAAATTTTTTCTTATAAACCTGTCATACAGTAAAAGATCTCAGATCATGAGAAGAGACACAACTAATACCTCCCTAGAAAGTCAAATACATCCCATATAATAAAAAACCCAGCCAACAATAAAAGCCCATTTGAAGAAACAATTTTACACACACTGGATCGAACCGAATAAAAGATCATAACAGAGATATGTTCCAGCAAGGCGCCCAGCCTTAACCTCAAAAACTACATGGTACCGAAAATTTGAAACGATAATCTTCATAAACAGAGTAAAAAAAAAGAAACAGTGGAAAAACTCCCAGAAAATTTTGAAATAGCTCAGAGAACCTCGATAGAATTGTCCTGAAAAAATCTAGGGCCAAAAAACCAGGTTTAGTCAATAACAAATGAACCAGAAAAATATCAATGGAATACCACAGAACCCGGTGCACCCTGTCCCTCCTCATCCACAAATTCATACTGCATCGTACCAAACACCCCGGTCAGGCCTTTCTTAGAGAGTTTATCAACCTGATCATTCTTCTCCCGGAAAATATGCTTAAAATTGATGGAAGAAAAGGAGGCCCTCAGATTGTTGATACGATCCAACTAGGTCATCAGATAACCAGGGGCCAGATTTGAATGCATATTGAGGCGATCAATGAGTACCTTTGATAGGCCATACACCCAAATATTTTCGAGGAACAACTGCGATGCAAACCAGAGCAAGCCCCATAAAGCCAACACCTCCGCCCGTATATTTGTGCCTTCACCCCAGGACCAGTAAATTTTGTAGTGACACTGAGGAGAAATCTTAAGCCAAACACCACAACCACAAATAGAAAGTTGATAAGCCCCACCAAAGAAACCAACTGAATAATGTATCTCAAAAGGCCTCTGGTGCTTTGCTAGGTCCATCAACGGTTTTTCCCGGACTCTCAAGATTTCCCACAGGAAAATGATATTTTTTTTAGTCCCCTCTTGGCTACACTTCAAACCCTCAAAGATAACCTTGTTCCAACTTTTCCATATAAACCAATGGAAAGAGTCAGCAATACCCTGAGATCAACACACTTTGACTTTCCCCAAACAATAAAGTCCATAGTATTGTCAAAATCTGGTACATTAATCTTTAAGAAAAAACCTAAGTCCCGAATGACCTTCTTGGCATAAGAGCATTTATAAAAAAGATGGATATTATCCTCATTCCCTCTCAAACATAAACTATAAATGCCCGGCCCAATCTAACCCTTTCTCATCAAAATTTCCCAAGTAAGATTTCTGTTGTTTAGCACCAACCACAGGAATATCTTCATCTTTAATTGGGCATTTGTCTCCCATATCCCCATATTATACTTGCACATAGCCAACAACGTATTAAGCATTTGTATTCTTTCATACAGATCTTTCACCACCAGCATATCATTGTGGAGTAGCCCTTCCCATATCACATAGTCCCCTTTTATGTTCCAGACAAATCCCCTACTTTTCAAATCAGCAGTAAAAACAATCCATTCCTCCACCATCATGTCTGGAAAGTTAAGCCCATCAGCTAAGAACCAGATGGGAATACCTATGTTCTTCTCCCTTACCACCTGACATAGGAAGAAGAGACCTCGACCATTTAGATGGTTAATAAGCTGACTGCTACAAGTGAACTGTTTTGAGCCACCCCTCAAACCCACTTGTCCAATCAAAATATTGTCCTCGGTACCAAAATTCTAGCAGAGGAGTGAAGAAAAATCAGACCATATGATTTTAAAACCATTCCATCTGGTGGACGCCCCCTCTGATTTTGCCACCCAGTCTTTACCAAATCCCCTAATCCAGATTCATGGATGTACTTGAATCTAATAATCTCGTTCCATATACCATTTGATTTCCCTCCACAACGATTTCATGAGCATGGCCCTCTCAAAAGACACTAACTCGAGTAAACCCCACCCCCCTATCCTTGGGTCTCATAATTATGTCCCAACAAGTTAAATGATATTTTCCCCTCTTATATTTCTCGCTCCATAAGAAATTTAGCGTGCAACTTCTAAATCTCTTTATAATAATTTTGGGAATGATAAAGAGATGAACCCAGAAGATCATCAGCTGTTGAAGAATAGCTTGGATTAAAATCACTCTGCCACCCAGAGACAACCATTTAGTAGACTAGTTATTAATTCTTTGTTCGGCCTTTTGAATCAACCAAAACCAGTCATCAACTGCATAATTATTGGGCTTCAAATAGAAACCCAAATATTTAAAACCCATGGGTAATGGCTCTGATTTGAAATAGAATAAATCACCCATCACCAGAATTGTCTCGGGATCGCCCTCACCATAATAAATACAAGATTTTCTGTTATTAGCAATCATACCAGAAGCCAAGCAAAAATGACTAAAATGTCATGAAAAGTCCGCGAGACAGATCTTAGAATCATACCAAATAGTAACACATCATCAACAAACAAATTATGACTAATCTCCTTGATAAAAGACAACTTGATACCCTTTATATGGCCAAGAGATACCTCTTTCCCAATTTTTCCACTCAAAATGTCCATAATAAGGATAAGAGAAGCAGAGAAAGAGCACATCCCTGTCTCAACCCCCGGCAGGGCCTGAAGAAATTTAATGCAGCCCCATTGATAATAACTTCCATAGAAGTATTTATGACGCATCCCATGATCCAATTTACCGAATCCCTGTCTAAGCCAATCTTGTGCAGCGCCATCCGAAGAAGCCTCCAGTCAACATGGTCATATGCTTTGCACAGATCAATCTTCATGAGTATAGCATTCATTTTCTTTGAGTGGATGGAATGGATCACTTCCTGAGTGGAAGCCACAACATCGTGAATGCTCCTGTCTTTTAGAAAACCTGACTGTTCAGATGAAATGAATCTTGACAGCATTCCTTTCATTCTCTCAGCTATAGTTTTTGAAATCACTTTGTAGAGTGTATTGCATAAAGAGATTGGCCTGAAATCATTAAAAGATTTCGCCCCAGATTTTTTAGGTATTAAAACCAAAAAGGTGGAATTTACATCCCCGCTGATCATTTCTGACCTTCTAACATCCTCCACCATACACTTCGTTATCTAATAAGCATTTACAGGCTATCTAAATAAAACATAAAACTTTCGAGAATCTTATTGTGAAATGCCAAATTAAATAGAAAACTTTTAAAAATAAATTGCACAAAATCTTCCAGATTTTAAAATCTTTCTTAAGATGCCCTTAGCAACAAAATATTCAGAAAAAATATTAAAGGCTATCCCAAAAAAACCAAAACACCGCATACTAGTAAAAACATTGGATCTTTAAGCATTTAAAAAAAAATCTAAAAAACAGAACAGCGGCCATGTGAGAGAAAAAGAGACCGATTACCAAAATTAAAGGCTGTGAGAACGTATTTCGTACACCACATATTTAAAAGTGTACCGGCAGGTTTCGGGGGAATAGTTGCAAGCCTTGACCCAATAAATATAAAATATTTATTGGAAATAAATCAAATGCTTATGTCGAAAATTGATCGGTCTCGCCCCGACGAAGCTTGAATTTGATTTTTCAAATATTAATGGGCTTTTCTCAGTGCAATTACAGATCTAATTTAATCATGTGAAAAATATATTACCTCTCATAAAGCTGTTTTTAGATTTGACCAGAAATAGAATGTGAAATGGCCGCCCACCTCTTTGTCCTAATTAACAATTCAACAATCTCGGCCAGCTTCTCATTTTGCTGCAAGCAAACAGTCCCACACATATGAGATGGACAACCATATAAATTAATGGTTACTGTGATTTTATCATGCACGAAATTAAGAATCAGAACTCTGAACTCTCTGTCACTATTGATAAGGAATAAGTCAGTTAAGCGATTAATAAATCAACAAGAAACTTTTCACCATTATTGATAGGGAATAAGTAGTTGAGAGTGCAAGCTTCTGTGATCCATAACATATTAATTATAAACTTTTAGGCAAATCACATAAGAAATTTTGGAATCGACGCGTTTCGAACTACCAATTATAGTTTATCATCAGGATAATGAAGATTGGCTAATCTGACTTATACATTTATACCAGGAAGAGAGAAGCAATGGTCAAAACTCAAGAAAAATTAAAAATGTTAAAAAAGGGTAAAAAATAAGAATAAAAAATATAAAATAAACCAAAAATACAATTAACCAACCTTAAAATTACAAGTGTTAAAAATGGTCAAAAATAAAAATAAAAATATAAAATGAACAAAAAATATAATTACCTCATCCTTCAAAATTTAAGGAACAACCAAGAAAATTATATAAAGACACAAGTCAAAACTAAAAATAAAATAAATAATATAAAGTCAAGACTAAAAACTACAATAAACAAGTTTTAAACCTAAATTAAATCATCAAGTCAAAAGTCAAAAAATCAAAGTGAAAGTCATAAATTATAAATAAATAAATAAATCAAAAAATAAATAAAATAATAAATAAAAAATAAATAAAATAATAAAATGAAACAAAAATAAATGATTTAATCACTAAATAAATTAATAAATAAACACATGAAAAAATAAAAATAAAAATAAATTATTTTTTATTTTATTTTGACATTATTAATTTAATTTAATAAATAAATAAATAAATTAAAATAAATAAATCAATAAATAAAATACAGTGAAACTAAAATAAAAATAAACGAAATAAAATAAAATAAATAATAATAATATAGTCACATTTAAAAAGAAGAAGAAGAAGGACCCTTACATGGAGTGAAGAGTTGGAATCCAACAACTGCTAACTTTCCATCCGTCATCCCTGTTCAACGTACAGGGTCTCTTCTCAATCTCAATCGCCTCCCTAAATTTCCGGTGATGGAAATGATCAACCCGAGCAAGGACTCTAGTGTCATCCATACAGATGTGATGCTTCGTATTCTCTGCATGCTTAGCTAGCTCTGAGGACTTGGTTCTACCATGCCTGATATCCGTAGAATGCTCCTCGATCCTTTTATTAATCAATTGACCAGTTTCACCAATGTAGGGAATCCCATAGGAACATGGGATCAAATAAACACCTTTCACGCTTTTTGGATCCAGCGGGTCCTTAACCGAATTAAGGGAGCCCCAAATGGTGTTTAAAGGTTTAAAAGAAGACAAGATCTTATACTTCCTTCAAATCCAAGCGATCTTGTCAATAGTAACTTGAATAAAAGGTAAATGAACTCTACCAACAACATTATCTATTATCTTTTTCTGTCTAGGACCTTTGCTCGCATTCCTGAAAGCCTTCAAACCCTGACTTCTGCTATACCCATTTTCTCCGAAGACCTTAATATGGGCCTTCTCTTCATCTAAATGATCATCATTAGAAATTCTAAGAGCTCTTGTGGCTAAAGTATTTAGAACTCCAAGTTTCTGAGCAAGAAAATGATGAGAACCAGAATGCAGACACTACTCCGTGTGCGTCTTCTTCCGAAAAACACGGTGCGAGAAAGAGCCACTATTATGTGATTTCCCGGAAGGTTTATAATTAATAGGGAATAAGTAGGTTAAGCGAACAAGAAACTCTTTACCACTATATTGATAGAAAATTCGATCTTTTTTTCTCTTAATTATTAATTATTAAACTGATGGTTTAAAAATCTTCAATCCTCTAATATTCTATTCAATGGTACAAAGTAAGACAGAATAACACTTAAAAGAATTTTTTTCAAATAAAAATACTTTATAATATAATTATAAATATGAAAAATATAATTTTAAAGTTTGATAAATATAAATATAAATATAAATACACATATATATTTTATTTATTATATTATATTAATTTTTTAAAAAAATAATTAATTTGTTTTTGCTTTTACATTAATTTATACTATAACATAACACAATTTTACATTATATATATATATATATATATATATATATATATATATATATATATATATATATATATTCTATTTTCCAACCATTTCTTACCATACAATTGTTCTTTCTTTTAATGAGATTTAAACTTTAATATATAACCGACACAATGATTTACCTACATTTAATATTAATAAATTTTATATTTCTAACTTCATTATTGTTTGACAAATCTTTTGTTTCCAACTTAGCTGTGCGTCCTATTCAACTAAAATGAAAAGCTATTCAACTATACCATCCATATCAATCCTTATTTTTGAATATTTCCTTCAATTGACAGCTAGAAACACGCAATCAACAGTATCATTATAACATACAACAATATAATATTGGTTTAAAATTACAGTTTGATCTATTTTAATTCAATTAATTATTATTATTATTATTACTTTTTAAATTTGTATTTCCACAAATTTAATCTATCTCTATACTTAATAAATACCAAGTTAAAATAAATTAAAATAATCTAATTATTAATTATATTTTATTACAATTATTAATTTATTTTGAGATTTGCAGACTAGCTGAATATTAGGGTATGTTTATGCATAACGTTGTATCTGAAACATGTTGGAAGGGATGGTCATTGGTGATCTAGGGTTTCTTCCTTCTTTCCTGAAACGACGCTGCTCTTGCAGAGAAAATCTCACTGGTGATACTGTCGATCTGCGGTGCAGATGGTCCGCTGCGTTCTGAGCACGGGCCATGGCATCCAAGGCAGGGGGAGGCGATCAGCTTCCCCCTACAAAAGAGGATCGAAACAAAGCAGCCACTGAACAAGGCAAATATGTACCTTCCTTAGAAGGAACGAACTAGAGCAACGATTCTCCCCATTTGCAGGCAACCGAAACCACTCGGAACACCCTTGCCACGGCCTCAGCTACATGCAAGCCCATAGCTGCGAAAAGACCAAAGATTGATCTACCGAGCCACCGTATAAACGCTCAGATCCATTACATGAAAGACCATGCTCTCATTGGAAAGTTCATTGGTTTCTGGCCTACTAAAAAAGCGTTACATGGATGGATAGCCAAAAAATGGAATCCCAAGGGACACGTTACCCTTCAGTTATGGCCAAAAGGCTTCTTCAATGTTGTTTTCAACTGCATTGAAGATCGAAACATGGTTTTGGATGAGGGTCCCTATTTCTTCAGCTCAGCCGACCTATATCTCAGGGACTGGGTAGAACGCTTCAACCCAGACAAAGAAAACTTCAACTGGGCTTCGGTTTGGATTCAGTTATATTCACTCCCTTTAGAGTACTGGGATGAAGAATCCCTCACAGCCATTGGCAGAGGGTTAGGAGAATTCATCAAAATAGCTGAGGAAACAAAGCTTTGAAGATATACCTCCTATGCGCGGATCTGTGTCTACATGCAACTAGACAGAGCGCTTCCAGACGCGGTAAGTTTATTTCATAATGAATTTGAATGGATTCAACCTCTTGATTATGAGCATGTTCCTTTTAGATGCTGTAGATGTCATGCCCACGTGCATCTGTTCAGAGACTATCCTCTCAATATAGC
Source organism: Pinus albicaulis (assembly GCA_034641835.2). Taxonomy (NCBI): domain Eukaryota; kingdom Viridiplantae; phylum Streptophyta; class Pinopsida; order Pinales; family Pinaceae; genus Pinus; species Pinus albicaulis. The sequence goes on from MU968411.1 coordinate 106,149,037, forward strand.
CTCTAAGAACAATGAAGCCACCGACAAACCCGAGGCAGACGAGTTTACCAAAGTCTCAAGTAGAAATAAGCATCATAAAAAGCCCCCTTCTGGTAACAAAAATTCCAGCTCAAAAACCTATGCCCCCTCTACTAGTAATAGTTTTGAACTCCTTGCTCATTCGGACCCATTTGGAGATCCCCCTTCTGCTTCCCTTGCTCAGCCCTCCAATCCTTCCCAACCTACTGCCCCCCTGAATTCCACCAATTCCAAGCTTAACCCTCCAAACTTGGAAAATAGGGAGATTATGAACTCCAAGCATTCCCCCGATTTAGATCCTGATGACGGAAAATCAAAAGGAATGGATGTTGATAGAACCCTGCTTAATCCTAACCTCACCAATCAAGAAAACCCTGAGAACAGTCTGCTCAGTCTCATGGACGAAGATCTTGAAGGTTTCAAGCTGGGAGAACTTGACCTTCCAGGTTTAGAAGAGGCATGCATTCGCCAGGATTTCGACAAAATCAATCCTAGCCAGATTAATACTCTTGAGGTTGTGCTATCCAAAGCTCAACAACATAAGAAACTAGGCATCCAACCAGGAGGCCCCTGGGATGTTTTAAAGATTGCAAAAGAATCCAAGAAAAGAGGTCGGAAACCACACTAGCAACGCACCATAATGTTAGGGGAAATTTTGGTGGAGTCAGGACGATACCCCAAGCTCACGAGATTTTACAAACCTCTCCCAAACACTTCCTCATGAAGCTCATCTCATGGAATGTAAGAGGGCTTAACAGCGCCAGGAAATACATAATGATTAAAAGCATGATACAACAAGAAAGACCGCAGATTATCTTTCTTTAAGAAAATAAATGCAATAGTGAGGCCCTTGGCAAGATCCTCTTCAAAGCCTGGCCTAGATGTCTCTCAGTTGTAGTAGATGCCTCTCGTTCTTCAAGAGGTCTAGCTATAATTTGGGATACGCAATCCATTGAGCTTGGGGATTTTCATGCAGCTCACAATCTCATACAAGCTACTTTCCATCTGATAGGCACTAATATCCATGGGCACCTATCAAATGTCTACTTCCCACAAGATCTGGCAAGTAAGATTGCGCTTTTGAACACAATGGAGGTCCTCAATTCCAACAGAACTCATCCTCTATGGATTTTGGGGGGGGATTTCAATATGCTAATGAAGCTGGAAGAAAAAACTGGGGGTCGTTCGAGATTGGAACCAGATAGCTCTCATTTTCGGGATTTCATAAGCCGAAGTTGGCTGATTGATCTTCCTTTCTCTAACGGGATGTATACTTGGAATACCAAAAGAACTGGCAACCATCATATAGCTTCTAAGTTAGATCGCTTCTTAATCTCTGATAATGCTATCCATCTGGGAGGTGACATCATTGCTTCCATTCTGCCCATTCCAGGCTTGGATCACTGGCCCATCGCTCTACAATGGCAGAGACCTAATCAACATTTGAAGCGGCCTTTCCGCTTTGAATCCTTCTGGCTCGATCATCCCTCCTTCAAGGACCTGGTTCACACCATTTGGAAAAGTTTCAATCCTCCAAAAGGTTCCAAGATGTTTCAATTCTAGCAAAAACTTCGGTTCCTCAAATCCCAAATTAAAAACTGGAATCACTCAGTTTTTGGGAATATCTTTCAAGAAAAGAAAGCCCTTGAACTCAAAATGGCAGAGACTCAACAAGAAATTATCAACAAAGGCAGAACAGAGCTCCTAGATAACCAAGAACAAAGACTTCAACAACAGTTGAATGAAAGAAACAAGCAAGAAGAAATCCTTTGGAGACAAAAGTCCAGAGTTCGTTGGCTTAAGGAAGGGGAGCGAAACACTAAGTTCTTTCATCGCTCCACTATACAAAGAAAAATGAGCAATCATATTAGCCACATTACAAATCAGGATGGAGAGAGGTTGGAAAATCATGAGGATATGGAGCGTGAACTGCTGGATCATTTTAGAAACGTTCATCAAGAACCTCCACTCTGCAGACAAACGGCTATAGACAAGATCACTCAACTCATTCCCAAGATAATCACGGAGGAACATAACCAGATGCTCCTTAGACCAATCTCCTTGCAGGAGGTCGAGGCGGCATTAGCCCAAAGCAAAATTGGTAAGGCCCCAGGCCCAGACGGTTTCACCTCTAATTTGTTCCATCACTTTTGGGATCTCATCAAGATGGAAGTATGCCATTTAGTGGAAGAGTCAAGATCTATGCATTGGCTGTTACCTTCTCTCAATGCTACTTTCATAGCTCTGGTACCAAAGGAAGACCAAACAAGCAAGCCAGACAAATTCCGGCCCATTGCATTATGTAATGTAATATATAAGATAATCTCAAAAGTTATTGCTAATCGTCTCAAGCCTCTTCTTTCCATGCTCATTTCTCCATAAAAAACTGGCTATGTGGAAGGTCGACAAATTCTAGACGGGATCATCTTAACGCATGAAGTCATCCACTCCCTCAAAGTCAGCAGAAAAGCAGGTATGCTCCTTAAAATCGATTTTTCCAAGGCTTTTGACAAACTGAGTTGGACTTATATTCAAAAGATCCTGGAAGCTTTTGGTTTTAATCAAATGTGGATAAGATGGGCTTTGAACCTTATCTCATGCACGTTTTACTCCATCTTGATCAATGGGATTCCTTCTCATCCTTTCACTCCCACTAGAGGTATCAGACAAGGAGATCATTTATCTCCCTTCCTTTTTGTGCTTATGGCAGAAGGCCTTGGACGTCTTATTCAAAACACTCTTCTTGCTCAGAAACTGAAAGGCATCTGTCTTCATGGCTCACCAGCCACCACCCATCAGCAATTTGTGGATGATAACATGCTCTTTGGGCACCCCTCAGTGCAAGAAGCCCACGCCTTTAAATCCATTCTGAATATTTTCTCTGAAGCCTCTGGCACCTCTGTTAATGCTGCAAAATCTCAAATTTTTTTCTTTAATACTCCCGCTACAACTCAAGACAACATTGCTCATATCCTAGGCTTTTCTATTGCCTCCCTTCCTGCTAAATACCTTGGTGCTCCCCTCATTGATTCTGCCATCAAGCATTCCTCCTGGAACATTCTTCTTGAAAAGCTTGAAGCCTGTCTCTCCTCCTGGACCTTCAGAGCCCTTAATATGGCCAGTCGGCTTGTCCTCATCAAAGTTGTCCTTCAATCTATGCCTCTATATCTTTTTTCGGTCTTAGCAGCACCGAAATGGGTTCTTAAGCAAATCAAAGCCTTGCAGCGCAAATTCCTCTAGGGATCCTCAGGACAAAACCATAAATGGGCGCTTGTAAACTAGAATACTGTTTGCACCCCCAAAGAAGTTGGAGGTCTTGGTCTCAGGGATCCTACTCTTAGCAACAAAGTCATTGGAGCCAGAATTTGGTGGAAGTGGATTTCAAATCCAAGTACGCCCTGGGCCAAAATTTGGACAACGAAATATGCCAACAATAGGCCCACTGAAGAATTGATCCAACTTTCCCCTGAAGCTCCTAGCTCTCTTATTTGGAATGCCACCAAGCAACATAGTGACCTAATTCAACAACACAGCTTTTGGGAAATTCGGAATGGAGGCTCCGCCAGATTCTGGATTGATGCATGGCAACAACAACCAAAATTCTCGGACATCCTCAATCAACTCAACAGGGGCATCATTATTACTCAACAGGAAGATAGGGTCAATCAACACTAGATCACGGAGAATGTCAATGGATACAGGCAGTGGAAGCAGGTTACTCTCATTGCTCCCCAAGCTTCAGAAGATATCAAGGATGCCATCACCTCTGAATTAAGACAAAGAAGGGTCAGATGGTCAGAGGAGCTGGATGTACTTAGATGGGGATACTCTACAAAAGGAGTGTTCTCCACCAAAGAAGCCTATTCTCTTCCTCTTGTTGCTTCCAATCCTCGTGACCCTATCTGGCCGCGTGTCTGGGCTCCTGGCATTTGGCCCAAAGTTTCGAACTTCCTTTGGCTTCTCAGCCACAAGAGAATTCTCACCTGGGATAACTTGATCAGAAGGGGTTTCATTGGGCCATCACGATGCCCCAATTACAATCAATGCAACGAAACCACTCAGCATCTCATGATCTCTTGTAATCTGGCTAACACTCTTTGGGAGAAAGTTAGCTTTTGCTGTCAAAAGAGAAAACCCACTGAAGATCTAACCTATACCATCCGTAACTGGCCCTTGCAGCCCTACTCAAGTTCTCTTCTAAACACCCTCTGGCTACTCATCCCAGGCCTTCTTTATTGGTCGATCTGGAAGGAAAGGAATAGAAGAGTATTCAGAAGCCAATCCACGCCTATAGAAGTCATCTAGAATATCTTCTGTAATAATCTTCAAGAGTCTCTATCTCTACTCAGCTGGAAGGAAGAGGATCTCCCCATTAAGCCTCAGGAAATTTCTATTTGGGAGAATTGGAAACTCAAAATCAATCCAACCTCATCTACTCCGGCGAGAAATAACCAGCGAATCCTTGATTGTTGGACTCCCCACACCACAGGAGTTGTCAAACTAAATTTCGATGGGGCTTCTAAAGGCAATCCGGGGTGGGTTGGATTTGGAGGTATCTTCAAAGACTCTAAAGGGACTCCACTTGCTATTTATTTTGGCCAGCTTGGATGGGATACCAACAACTCTGCGGAGCTAGAAGGTCTCTGGCAAGGCCTCTTCTTAGCTCAACAAAACAACTTTTTTCCCATTGTTGTTGAAGGAGATTCCTAGGTGCTCATCAACATGGCTAATCATTTGCTCACGGGATCCACGGCCGTCAAGGTTTCTACCAGCTGAAGGTTAAATTCCAGACTAGAACTTATGGAAGCTTGGCTTAAAAATAATAATGTTGTCTCCTTCTCTCATATCAGGCGCAATGGCAACAAGGTTGTTGACTACCTTGCTAATCTGGGAGTTGAAAGCATTGATACTCTCACACATGGCCCGCTTAACATTATCAATGAAGAAGCCAAACTTCAGGAATGCAACACTCTGGTGCAATAGGATACCTCAGTTCCGGATGCGGATGCCACCGGTGTTTGATGGGACGCTCGTCCCTTGCCGCCTCCCGAGGCTCTCGAGGTGGGATGGCCATCTGGCCTCCCATAAGCGCATTAACATATGCATTCAATTTGCCACCCTGCAAACCTTAACGCTCTCATTTGGAACCGTCGACGCTCAGTGCATTTCACCTGGTTCACTTCGACTTCTAATATGGATTTTGGTCTCCTGTATCACGATTGCCCTGTCTGCTCCTCCATTGCTCAGCGCAAAAGTTTTTGTCCGCTCGCCTGCGCTAAGCCTAGTGCTCGAGCGTAGACTGGTAGGCGATGTGAGCTTCTTTTATGCTTGGAGCCTGTTCCTGAGTTTCATTTCACGCATAGTAAGTTATGCTGTTCGAATTCTCTGTCCGTTTTCTCTAGCTCCCCTTCGTCGATCCTTCTCTGCCCTTTCCACCAGCCTTTCCCCTCCACCATGCTAAGATTGCGCCATTGCATGCGATGTCGTCGTGGCTCTAGTTGTGGTCATGTCATTCAGTCCCGGTCTTCTCTCAGTTCAGACTCCTCCTCTGAGGATTACCTCTGCGACCACATTCTGGAAACCAAGAGTCGTAGAGGTCGGCACCACTCCTTTGAACTTGCTCATCCTGCGACGAGTTCTTCGCCTCCTCATGTGCGCCCCTCTACACCTCAAGCCATCCATTCTGAAGCTCCTCCTGCTCCCCCTCCGCTCTCCTCTACTTCCCTGCGCCAAACCTCTCAACGAGCAGAGTTCAGATTTGATTGCTCTTTCGATAGGCCGGTTCTCACGGCATTTGTCACAGTCACCCTACATGAAGAGTCTGTTGGCCCTGCCCACCCTCCGGTCGCTTTCCCTAGTCCAACTGTCGCGTTCCCTGGCCCCAGTGCTGAGCATGACCCCGCATCCGCAGAAAATGCCAAGGCCTCCTTGGCTCAGTTGAACATTGCCCGCGACGTTTCAATGCAGGAGCAAACAAAAGTTGGCGAGGACAAAGACAAGATGCTTCCCTCATCTGATGAAGGCGGAAGCAGCGACGAATACAAATGCAAAATTGTAGAGGAACCGCCTTCTCCAGCCAATGATCAGTAATCCAGAAGTCCCACAGAGGTTTTTGTTTCTTATGCACAATGCTTCTAGGTTAATTTTGGTTTTCCTGCTTATGCACCCTCTGCTTGCAGAGTGGTCTATCTCAACTCTTGTTTTATTGATAAACTATATGGTTGAAAGGCCGGTTTCTCCTATGAAGGCGACAACTCTTAACATTCAGGTACTGGTTTCCCCTCTGTGGGCAGTCCAAACTCTTGTGTTTTGTAGTAGTCAAGCCCTACGCTCAGGCTCTCTCAGTTGAGACAATGGCAGTATATATTTTTATGTTACATATTAATAGATTTAGCATTACTTAGAAAAAAGAAAAAAAATTATTAATTTATTTTAATTTTTATTTTAACAACTAAATGGCAAATTTGCAATTGTTATTTCACAGACTACCAAATATTCCGTGCGTATTTCTCGACGTACACGAAAGACAAAGACAAGGCGGATGCTAATCTGGGTGAATGGAGTGGCACAGTTACGAAGGTCAAACCCGAAGAAGGTAGGGAAGCGCGCCGAGTGAAAGGTGCTGTAAATGTTTTTGCGCTGAGAAAGGCCAAGTATCAGTAAATTACTCCTCTTATTTTTTCATAAGCAGTGACAGCACTGGATTTTTTATTCCTATAATAATTCATCTTTATCCCTGTAATAATGCATCGTTATCAATAGTTTATTATTATCACTTATATTAAACTTATATGATCATTTTCTTAAAATTTAAATTTTTGTTATTTATTATTAAGTTTTTAACTATTTAATTTTATATTATATATGGTTAAGATAAAATTGATAAAGAGTTTATAAATTAATAATAACTTATTAGCTTTAATTTAATTTAATTTTAGATTAAAAAGTTTAATTTTGTTTTAGACTAAAAAGGATAAATTCATATTTGACCAAACAATCATAATGAAAATATATTAATTTCTATTAATATTTTTTTTAAAATCAAAACTCATACCAACTTTATATAATTTTCTCTATTAATTTTTACGGTGGAGATTATGGTGGAGATTTATTAGAAAAAGATAGATAATCTGGTCCCAGAGCAAATAAATAAAGTGGAGATACAATTTTAAATCCTAATAAATACTATTAAAATTAATCAAAAAATATTAAAAAATAAATAAATAATCCAAACATATTAGAATTAAAAAAGAAATAAAATTTAAATAAAAATGAAAATTAATTATATTTTTTCCTAAATTTTTTTATACTACTATATTTAAGATATAAAAACTATAGAATAAATAAATAATACAACATATTAGAATTAAAAAAGAAATAAAATTGAAATAAAAATAAAAATTAATTATATTCTTTCTTAGTTTTTTTTTATTTTTATTTTTTTTCTTGTACCTATACTCCTAAAATAAAATAAAATAATAATTAATGTATTTTAATATAAATAATAAACTTACTATAATCATTTCTAAATAGTCTTCAACCCTTATAATAATTTCTAAATAATCTTCAATCCTTATATTAAGTTTAATTGACTTAATATTATCATAATATTCTCATTATATAATATGATTTAATAATATTATAATATAGCTTTATATAATTAAAATAATATATAACCGTTAATTCAAACAACTAATTTATAACAAATTTTACCTGAATTAATTTAATAAATTTGTTCGCTAGTTTCTAAGGGTTAAATCCAAACTCCAATGCATCCTTTTTATTGCATTTTCTTTAGCATTGTGGATCACAAAAGTCTAGATCTAACAATAAAAATTTTATCTCTAATATTTCATTTTGCACTTGTAATCTATATTTTATTTTTTAATTTTCCATATCTTTATTTATGAGTTTAAGTTTTATTTATTTTTTAATTTTAATTTGCTCAATTAGGATTTAACAATTGCATCTCCATTTTACTTTATTTATTTTCTCCTTAGGCCAAGCTATCCATCTCTATCCTAATGATGAATCATAGTGATTAAGTGGTTGGAAATAACACCCTAATCAATCAATCACTTAATGGTTTATAGTCATCAATCACATAAACCTACATGCATTCAAATAATTTTCCATATTATTGAAATTATATAGTTTTTAAGAAAGTTATATATATATATATATATATATTTTTTTATTTTATTTTATAAAAAATTAAGTTTATTTTTTTAATAAAACTAAGAAATACATATAGATTAATAAAAATAAAATTAACTAATAAAATGTTATCATAAGCATTGTGCTCTCCAAATTTCCCAAAAAAAAGGGTAAAGTTTTGTAAAGACTAAACTCCATAAAACTCACTACTTTACACATGTGCTAACTACTTTAACTACTTTACTTACACCTCATGTGTTGTAAAATTTACATGTTATTAGATAAAGAATTTAGTGATAAATTTAACTAGAAAAAAGCCTGTCATAATTCTACATTGTTAAGCTTTGTCATTCTATATATATATATATATATATTTAACTTGAATGGAGTAGAAAGGAATTTCATTTTGAGAATAATGTAGAGAATAATTTTGATATTGTTAAATTTTTAATTGATTAAGTGTATTTGATTATAATTGATTAATTATAATTAATTATAATTAATTATAATTTAATACTTTTTATAATAATATAAAATGGTTGATTTTGGTATATCATTTTTAATTATGATATCTAAAATATCATTTTCTATTAAATGTAATTAAGAATAATTAATTTTGATAAGATATAATTAATTTCGATTGATTATAATTAAAATAACAATATTATTTCCAGTAGTTTTAGAATAGACTATGACATGGTATTTTGTTATGGGAATTGGTGAGGTAAAAGTCATTTATTAAAAATTCAATTGGAAAAAATCTATTCATGCTAATGGCTAATGAGGTACATGCTAATGACAACTTAAATGCTCTTAAATTAAAACTACTCAAAACAAAAATTAGTGATACAATCATCTCCTAACTTATAAAAATAAAAACAAAAAGTAAATCCAAAATTATAATAACATCACAAATCATAAATCTATATATACTTAGTGATACACATTTACCCATCCAAAATATATATATACTTAGTGATATACATTTACACATCCAAAATAATTTTTATATACTTAAATCACAGAAAAAATAACCTGTATCAATGTAGATTTTACATATCCAATTAATTTTGTCATCATAAACATTAACATAATATTTTATTTATTTTACCTTGGTTCATTATTGGTAACAATTTCAAATAATTTTTATAATTATCAAAACTACACTGAACATTAAATTAATAAATTCTTTATTTTCATTGTTGCATTAATATTATAATATACTTTTCTCACTTTCATATCAAAAGACACATGTAACTTTTAAATGTATAATGGTTAAAAACAATACATAAAAAGTTAAAACAAATCTATACTATTTTCTAAATTGTTTTTAGAAATTAGAAATTTAAATTTCATAAAAGTTTATGATTATGTGTATATGAATTTTCAAATCACACGTAAGAAATTTTTGTCAACGCTTTTGGAACCAGCTAGTGTGGTTCATCATCAGGACAAGATGAGAAATTTGATCAAGAACCCTGTTAAATAGATAAGGACAACTCCAACTAGCCGTTACTATTTTCTAAATAGTTTTTAGAAATTAGAAATTTAAATTTCATAAAAGTTTATGATTATGTGTATATGAATTTTCGGTGAAAATCACATGTAAGAAATTTTTGTCGACGCGTTTAGAATCAGCTAATGTGGTTCATCATTAGAACAAGATGAGAAATTTGATCAAAAAACCTGTTTAAATAGAATATATTTAAGTGAATTTGAACTAATATTATGAGATATTATTTTCTCATATTTACAATTTTAATAATTTAAAATATTTTTTACTAAATTTAAAAGTTTATATATATATATATGTTTTATTTATTATATTATGTTTTTTTTAAATGTAATTAGTTTATTATGTTTGTATTAATTTTTGTTATAATTAAATATTTTAATAAATATAACCAAGTTTTAGATTAATATTTTGGTTTTTTGGAATGGTTTTATTTATTTATTTTTATTATCTTTATTATAGATATGGATATTGCATTCAAATCTATATTAATTTAACTTAAATTTAAATATTTTTTTAATTTTTTCATAATTTTATTTTGCAAATAGAAATTTAATATTTTCGCAATATTTTAATTTAATTTTTGCTATTAGATTCAATATATTAATGCTCAAACAGACTTTTACAAGGTGAAAAGAGATACGTTTTTTGGTTTTGTTCAAAAATTTAGTGTCTACCAGTTGACCAATAAATACCATGTTCTGCTCACCATATGCATTCTGTCTCGAACACTGCACTCTGTCTCGTCCACTAATGTTCGCCTCCGGGTACTTGAAAATATGGAACCAAGAGCACCCAACACGTTAAAAAAAAAAATTATTGTTTCTCCACTTAGACCTCGATTCAGTAGGGGAAAGGTGCATATCTTTTATTATACGACGCACACACAAATATGGTGCTGAGGGTTGACCACCAGGGGCAACAGAACGTGTCTCAAAAAAGGGTTTGAGTGGTTTTTGTTTTTAGAGATGCACTATGAGTTATTTGCCACAAGTGGAAATGGAGCGAGCTGAACGGTAAATTTCTTTTAGTTTGGGAGGAAGGGTGACGGTATTACTGGAATATAGGGATTTTTTCTTTCTACAGCAACCGTGGAGGAACAAAGATTTTTCTGTTCTAAGTTGGAAAAGGATTCAGCTGCTTACAAATTTTGTAATTTGGTTTTTTGAAAAATTATTGTATGTATTCAGGAACTTGAATTATGAAAGAATGCTATATGAATTACTAAGAAATGATGAATTTCAATTATATTTTGTATTCAAAGTTTTAAACTGGTACATCATATAAACCATAAGTATTTTTCATCTGAAAAAAATTTCATTCGGAAGTTATCTCTGATTTAATTAAATATATCTGATTTTTACAAATATCACAAAAAAATAATTATGTAGAAAACAAGTCAACAAAAGTGAGCTCTACCTTTTGAAAAACTGTACATGGTTAAATATTTTCAACGTAATGGAAGTTCATGGTGGTCTAAGATATATTGATGATGGTCGTGTACATGACTATGTGTTTATTACACACAAAATTTCAATATTTATGTACATAGTGGTTTTAATTTATATTTAATATTAAATAAGTGTTTCAGTTTCTCTTCACCTTAATGACATGGAAGTATTTGGCTTAATAAACTCGCGGAGTTAAATTCTTCTATTCATGTTCATATTCAAAATAAAGTACATTAATTATATATATATATATATATATATATATAATTTAATTTAATCTATATTGATGTTAATATTTGTTTAGTTTTATATTGTTAGATAAACAATATTGTTATTAATGGAAATGTTTAAATTTATTTTATAGGAAAGTTTGTCTCTTTTCTTATGAGATTTAGATAGACAACAATTTAGATTTATTGGTTTTTTTTCAATTAAAATTGTATACTTTGAAGTGAGAAAATTATAATATGTTAAGTATGGATTATTTTTGGGAAATTGAGCTCCACATGTATGAATTAAATGACTTTTTTAGATAATTTCATTAAAAATGAAATCAATGTCATGCAAGGAATACATTATCAAATCAATGTTTTATATTTCATTATTTTCTATTATATTATTTTAGAAAATAATCTAAAACTAATTTTTTGTCTAGTATATTTCACACTTAACACATGACATTAATGTTAAAATCAATTGAAGGCATAATTATTAATTTAATGTGTGAACAATTTCATCTTTTATCATTAAAACTAGCAATTGCATCACATGATGTAAAGGAAACATGGTAACGTTGTAGCATAGGAAAGAATAGCATAAATGAAAGAAGTTAAAAATTTGTGCAATTGCAAAGGAAACACCGTAAAGATGTAGCATAGGGAAGAATAGCATAAATGAAAGAAGTTAAAAATTTATACAATTTTGTTTCTTTATTGGCATTTTTCTAAAAAAAGAATTCAAAAAAAAATATTTTCCCATCTAAAAAAGAGTAACAATCAAATATTCTAGTGAGAAGAATGGTAACAACTTTTAAATGACTCACTTGGTGATAGTACATTTTGGTTTTCAAAGAAACTTCTTTTCCTGATCTTTTAAATAACAGATTCCTCTCCAACAAACCCTTCAGAAATACCCATTTTATTCAATTGGTTGAAATAGGCAAGTGTATCTTGTCTAGTGCTTTCTAAGTTATTGAAATTAAGGGAGCAAGTAAAGAGATTTCAAGACAAAAAGGAGCAAAGTGACTCAATTTCAAATGGCTATCTCATTAAGGAAGCTCTTCATATCTTCTCATGTGGCCTTTCTTCAACTTATGAGGTAATAGGAACTTTCTTTGTTCCAACTCCTCCAGAATAAGGGGTGGAGAATTACGTTTAGTGAACTATTCGACCTCAAATAAAATATCCATCTTGGTAATTGTTGTGGTGCAACTTATTTATGATTAATTGCATGTAAGATGTGTTTTTTTCATAATAGATGAGACATTTTTGCCAAAGTACTTATGGAACTCGAACTCTTCTTTAGAACTAGAATTATTTCATGGCATAACAACTTATCACTATGAAAGGTTTTACTTCATAAGATACTACTAAGAAGCTTAAGTATCGTATATAATTCTAATATTTACACTATCCAATTTCATCTGTCATTTGAACATAGAGCATAGAGTAATCTTAATCGTCAATTTTTATGGATAAGGGACATTTGGGCCTTTTTTAACCCTTGGGGATGCTTAATAAATCTCAATTTAGATAAATTTATATTAGTATATTATCTACAATAATATCTTCATAATTCCTCTTTGAACGACCAATATTCCACTTCTTTGGAACTTTTCACCACAGTCATAATAACAAACATTATCAAGACCCAAAAGTAAGAAGAAAAAATCAGTTCATAATGAGGGAATCTAGTGACTTGTTTAAGGATTATAATTCAATAATTGAGTGCCTTTTAAAGATAATTTATTTTCCCATCAAATAAAAAGCAGCAATCAAATTTTCTAGTGAGAAGAATGGTAACAAATTTTAAATGTAATAACTCCCTTCCCTAGTGATAGTACATTTGGGTTTTGAAAGGAAATTATTTTCGTGGTCTTTTAAATAATAGATTCCTCCCCAACGAACCCTTCAGAAAGACATTTTTCTTAAAATGATTGAAATAGGTAAGTATCTTTTTCCTAGTGCTTTCTAAGTCATTGAATTTAAGGGAAAAGGTAAAGTGACTACTAGAAAAAAAAGAGAAAAGTGATTGAATGTTAAATGAAAATCACGTTGAGGAATCTCTTCAAATTTTCTCATGTGGGCCTTCTTCAAATAATGAGGTAGTGGGAACTTTCTTGGCTTAAAATCCTCTAGAATAAGGGGTGGATAATTATTTCGAGAGAAATACTAATGGAACTCTGACTCCACCTTAAAACCGATATGTTTCTATTCCCATAGCTCTATCTCAGGCTATAATTCTAGATTTCGCTTGTTTATGAATACATTGTCTCTATATCAATGTTGTCTATCTCACTTTGAGTGTTTGCTTGAATCAGTGAGACAATGTAGCTCATCTGGATTACAAAATCCTCGACTAACCCACTTTCTGAAGAGTCCTTTTATATTTTTCATTCTGTTATTTTGTCCTCCTTAGCCTTTTCAACATTGTTTTCTTCTAAAGAATCATATATTCTTGATAAGTCTCCTTTTGCCTGCTTTTCTTCTTCCATATAATTCATATGTAAATGAATGGACCTTGAGATAGGCTTTGTGACATTTTCCAAATTCCATGATTTATCATTGCAATTCTCATGTGTATGAGGGAAAATGGATTCCACACATTCAACATTATTCCTTTTAAGGGCTTATTGTAAGGTTGGCAGATTTTCTTCACCATGTCTCCTTCATTTTGTATGCTTGACTTTGAAACACACAAGTGTCACTAGCTCCTTTAAATGTGCACAATTAATAAATTTTCTCCTATTTATGTCATGTTAACTAGAAATATATATTATGCATATTCAATTGTCTGTTGCCACCACAACTCTTCCATATCAGATGGGTTCTATTTTGTATGTTTCTTTTCATCTAGATTACTAAGCATATGAATTATTGACAAGGGATCCTTTAATGTTGGAAATATCAGATATCCCTCCCCTCTTCTCTGATGTGAATTAGAAACATGAGCTTCTTTAAATTCATATTGAGTTGCACTCTGGCCATCTGCCATACTCAATCTATAATCTTCATCCCATTTCTTTCCCTCTGTATTATCATGTTCTTCTTGAGTGTTTTAGATATGCTCCTTGATCTATGAAAGAGTTATTTTATCCTTCCTCTAGTCATGTTTAGGAGGAAACCTTATGTCCAAGAGTTGGTAATTTTCCTTCTAGACCTCATTGGAACATGTAGGAATAGTTTACTCATGTGTCACTTTAGGAAAACTTATGTCCATAAGAGAGTTTAACATTTGAATGTATTATAGAAACGATAAAAGTTTAAGTTCGAGAACAAACAAGCTAAAAGACTAAGGCTAAAGTTAAAGTTTCACGTGATTATAAGGTTGTAGTTTTTTTGTTTCTCTCCCAATTATTTCGAGGACCATGTTGAGTGAAATATTCCTCATGGAACTTTGACTCCACCTTACAACTGAAATGTTTCTCTTCCCATAGCTCTATCACGGGCTATAATTCCACCTTTCTCTTGTTTTTGAATACATTGTATTTATATCACTGTTGTCTGTCTCTTTTGTGAGTGCTTGCTTGAATCAATGAGATAATGTAGCTCATATGGATTCCAAAATCCTTGACCAACCCACTTTATGAAGAGTCCTCTTCTATTTTTAATTATGCTATTTGGACCTCCTTAGCCTTTTCAACAAATTTTTATTCTAAAGAATTATATCTTCTTGATAAGAATCCTTTAGCATACTTTTATTCTTCCATATACTTCAGATCTAAATGAATGGAGCTTGAGAAAGGCATCGTGAAATTTTCCAAATTCCATGATTTTTCATTACACTTCTAATGTGTATAAGGGAAAATGGATTCCACACATTCAACATTATTCCTTTTCAGGGCTTATTGTAAGGTTGGTAGCTTTTCTTCAACAAGTATCCTTTCTTCTCTATGCTTGAACTTGATACAAACAATTGTCACTAGCTCCTTTAAATCTGCAAAATTAATAAATTTTCCCCTATTTATGTCATGTTGACTAGAAAAATAGATTGTACATACTTAATTGTATGTTTCCACCACACCTCTTCCATATATGATGGGTTCTATTTCATATGTTTCTTTTCATCCACATCACTAAGCGTATGAATTATCGACAAGGGATCCTTTATTGCTGGAAAAATAAGAGATCCATCCCCTCTTCTCTGATGTTCATTAGAAACATGAGCTTATTTAAATTCATATTGAGTTGCACTGTGGTCATCTTCCATACTCGATGTGTAATCTTCAGCCTATTTCTTTCACTCTATATTATCAAGTTCTTCTTGAATGTTTCAGATATGCTCCTTGAAAGAGTTATTTTCTCCTTTAGTCATGTTTACGAGGAAACCTTATGTCCAAGAGCTAATACTTTTCCTTCTGAATCTCATTAGAACATGTAAGAATGATTTACTCATGCGTCACTTTAGGAAAACTTAAGTCCATATGGTGTTGTATTTTCTTGTGAACAACAGTTGGATGTGAAGGGCTAGTTTATTTGCATACCACTTTTGGAATAGTGAAATTCAAATGTTTCTTCTTTTCTTTCAAAAGTTTCACTTTAGATCCATAATTGCTTACTTACTTTGTGAATTTCATTTTAATGAGCATGAATGCATTCTTTATGCACATTTTTTAGTGTCTGCAAATTTTGTGCCCCCTTCAAAACCACAACTTTAATCAGTTCCTTTTCATCTATCTCCTGTTGAGTATATACAATGATTTTCCTTTAAACATCAATACTCATTTCTAGGCCCACTATAATCGGTCGTGACATTGTTTTCCTTCCCTACATAATCTTCCATTCACAATGCACTAGTGCTACACTCTAGATATTTCTTCTTAATCCAGCTTTCCCCTTCATGGTTTTTAGCTCATGAGATATCTCATTCCCCTTTAGGCATTCCTTATTTAAAAAAAATTAAATTATTAGGCAATATTAGAGGACACATCCTCAAGTTATTGTTATTTTTCTATTTGGTTTCCCCAAATTCTACAAAAATAAGCTATGATCTATAAGATAGCTCATGTTCAAGTGAGATTAGACTTATTTGTTATGATGTTTTTAGTAAAATGGGTGTTGGACAATTCTCAAAACACTAGAGAATCAAAATATTTTCTCACTTTTCCACATTACCAATTATGTTAACATTTTAATTCAACAAAAATATGATGATATATTTCATATTTAACATAAAATATTATATAATTTATTTTATTTTCCATATAAACTTGACATGTAACAATTTCTTCAATCTCTTACTAAATAATTTGTACCTTACATAAAAATCTAATATATTCATATAAATTTTCAATTGGGCTATGTTGGGTGGTTCAAAAGAAGAAATCTCTTTTCATGGGTTGATACAAACCCTCTAATTGCTTTATTTCCCATTTATTCAAAATGATTTTCCATTTTCTCTCTTCTTCCCTCTCTCCCCCCTCCATCTATATATCTATCTTCCCTTGTCTCTCCTTCTCATCCCTAGAACATACATAAACTCTCTCTCTCTCGCTTTCTTCACTCCTGCTCTCCTCTCTCTTTCACTGTCTCTCCATATCTCCCTTTTCACTCCATCTCCCTCTCCACTTTTCTCTCTCTATGAATTTCCTCTCCTTAAACTTCCATCTCTCTCCCCCCCTCCCTCTCCTCTGTCTTCCTTCCTCTCTCTCCCTTTCTCTCCCACCTCCCTCTGTTTCTCCTCTCATCACACACACACACACTCTCTCTCTCTTCTTCCCTCTCTCCCCCATCCATATATATCTCTATCTTCCCTTGTCTCTCCTTCTCACCCCTAGAACATGCACACACTCTCTGCATATCTATATCTCTCTCTCTCCCTCCCTCTTCATCTCCCTTTCTCTCTCCCCCCCCCATCTCTCTCTATCTCTCTCTCTCGCCCTTGTGCCCCTCTCTCTCTCTTCCCTCTTTCTCTCCTCTCTCCCTCACTTTCTTTCCATCTCTCCCTTTTCAGTCACTCTCCCTCTCCACCTTTCTCTCTTTATGCATTTCTTACCCTTCAAACTCCATCTCTCTTCCTCCCCTCTCTCTCCTCTCTCTCTTCCTTCATATGTATCCATTTCTCTCCCACCTCCCTCTATCTCTCCCCCCATCACACACAAACTCTCTCTCCACCCTCAAACCTTGTCACTATCTCTCTCCCTCTCTCCTTATCGCTCTCCCCCTCTCTCCCCCTCCATATCTATGTCTCTCTATCTCTCTCTTCCCCTTATTTCCATATCTTTATCCTCTCCTTCTCTCTCTCTTCTCTTGTCTCCTCTCTCCCTCATTCCATATTCATCTCTCCTTTGTCACTCCTTCTGTCTCTCCACCTCCATCTCTCAATGTCTTTAGTCTTCTCTCCCTCTCTTTCCCCCTCCAAATCCATATTATACAATAACAAAAAACTTCAAAGAATCATGCAATATGTTTCCTCTCTCATTGTTAGTCACTTTGAATCATGCACTATATTTCCTCTATCATTGTTAGTCACTTTGATTTCTCTATTCCCTTGGATCCTTGGTTAAGATGCATCTATCGTCGTGCTTTATAATATTATTTATATTATATAAATTTCACACATGTATATATAAAAGTATTGTCATTTTTTATTTAATAAAACACCAATTTAATCTCTATGGGAATATTTTTAGTGGTAGTAACTTGTGAGGATGGAGGGTTTAGATATACTTCAAAAGAAATTATAACCTTTCTTCTTTTAGATTTATTTTGAAATAAGTTATGGCTTTTGGGCATGTGGTATTGATAACCCTTGGTATTGGGTCATGGTATTGTAACAGGATAATTAAAATCCTAGATTCATAACATAAATAGATGATGAATGTTATTGATAAAGCATGGTATTATGATTTTCTTCGCTCCTATACCTCTCCCTCTCCCTCCCTCTATTTTTCTCTTTTGGTTATTGGCCCATGTTATTGTTAAAACGTTTAGTTAGAAGTTAATAATATCCATAGTAAATATTCATGATTAAAAATATTATTTTATGGTAAATATTAAATTTTTATATGCTTATTAATTAAATTTAAAGATGGATAATGGGAGCGAAGATTTGGTGGAAATGGGTCTCCAACCCAAAAGAACCCTGGGCTTAGCTCTAGCTCTCCAAATACGCAAATAACTGGCCACTCATGAATTGCTTTGCCTCGACACAGAGGTGACTGGTTCCTTCATTTGGAAAGAAGCCAAACAACATTATACTCTTGTTCAGGATCACAGCTTTTGGGAAGTCCGCTCAGGTTCTCAGGCCAAGTTCTGGGAGGATTCTTGGCAACATATGCCCAAAATAGCCTCTCTCTTTCCCAATTCATGCTTGCAGGAAATCCTCAACAATCAGGAGAACACCTAAATCAAGCACTTCTAGACTACCCTCATCAACTCGAGCTACCGACAATGGCTCCCTGCAGACAGACTACACATTGATTGGAGGCTTGATCTCACTCAAGACATCAACAAAGAAATTCTCAAGAGAAAAATTAATTTCACAGAGGGAGAGGATATTGTTAGATGGGGATACTCCACCCAGGGCACCTTCGCCACCATAGAAGCTTATTTCTTGCTCCTCCCTAATCCTCAAGCTCCTCAAGATGTCATCTGGACACATATTTGGCACCCAATAATTTGGCCCAAAATCTCCAACTTCTTATGGTTGCTTATCAAGAGGTGCATCCTCACTTGGGACAACTTGCTAAAAAAGGCTTCACCGGACCATCCTGATGTCCGAACTGCGACAATTCTGAAGAAACCATAGAGCACCTCCTCAACTCCTTCCCTATAGAATTTTTTTTATGGGATAATGTTGCTTTGTTGAATAGAATATCTGATAGAAAATGAGGGGATATTCTCAATACTATATGCCATTAGATGCCATCCCCCTTCCACAACGATCTAATTATTTCCCTCTGGCTCATCCTCCCCGTACATATCCTCTAGTCGATTTGGAAGGAGTGTAATAGACGCATCTTTAGAGATCAATCCACCCCTCCCGACATCCTTTGGACAAAAATTTGCAACAACCTTCAGGAATCCCTTGTGCTACACCATTGGAAATATTCTCATTTCCCCACTCACCCCCGGGAAAAAATCATCTGGGCCAATTGGAATATCTCCCTCCACTCTCATCCGATCATTGAGCCCCCTTCAAACCATTCCTCCAACTCTCCTTGCTCTTGGTCTCCCCCTCCTCTTGGCCTCTTCAAACACAAATTTGACAGTGCCTTAAAGTGGAATCCAGGAGAGGCCTATTTTGGAGGTATTTTAGAAACTATGTTGGAGATGCCCTCTTGATATACTTCAGCTCCATTGGATGGCACACCAAAAATTCATCATAGTTAGAAGGAATCCTTCAAGGTCTCCTTCTGGCACAGGCGAACAATTTTTTTCCCTTAGAAATTGAAGGTGACTCCCAAGTTATCATCGACATAACCAATCACCTCCTGTTGGGATCTTCAACCTATAAATTCTCCATGAGCTCGAGACTTGCGGCATGTTTCAACCTCCTCGGGAAATCACTCCTATGCCACAGAGTAGTCTCTTTCAAGCACATTAGAATGTTGGAAATATTGTCATTGATGGAAAAGGAGAAGAAGCAGGGCAACAAAAACATGCAGCTCAGACACCAGGAAGAAACAGAGATAGGGCCATTTGTTTTTGAAGATCTAGCCAAAATCAAGAATGCTTTTGTATTTGATTTTATATATATGAATGAAGGAATTTGGTTTTAAAACATATGTGCTTTATTTGATCGAATTCTGTGGATAATTACATGAGAAATTTGTAATAGATCTCTAAGATGAAGTTCTGCATATGATAGAAGAATCAATGATTATTAGTGTCGGCATTATGTTTTGGGCTGAATGCATGAAGGGTTGATTTGAACGAGGCATTAATGAATGATTGAGAGTTTTAAAGCCTATTCAAAAGGTTGAATTAGGTTCACTATGGAGTGAAGTCGCAAGGTGGAAGAATATCCTTGAATTGCCCAAGTAAATGGAACTACAATTGAAGGTGCAGAGAAATTAAGGCCTGATTGAACTTTGACATAGGTCGAAGGCACTATGGAATAGAAGCCAATTAATGAAAGGGAAGATACGATGGTGTAAGATTGTTCGAAATAATGAATCGAACACCCAGTGCAAACGAATCAAGAGTCGTTAAATCACAGAAGTAAATTTTGAGATAACTGTGCAATTGGGACAGTAATGGCGCATTAATGACTTACAGTTGGTAATTGGTTATTAACTACTGTTAATCGAAGTTGAACCTTTGAAAGGAACGAATGTGAATTCCATGCGTGGGCCATATGATATGGTGTAAATCAATGAATTGTGAGTTATAAAATTATGTTAATTTTATAATGTAAAATATGAGTTAATAAATATGAAACCCGAAGAGATGGAACTAGGAGCAAATAAAAATGAAGGTGCACGTGGAATTGTGAGTCAACGATGGCCAAAACAGTGAAAGCGGCTTTGAAAATCAAAAAGTGATTTTTGCATTTTTTTAAAATGGTAAGAGGTATTCTTGGAAAAAACGCGATATTGGTCTTTGAACGACATGTGGCCTATGTGGTATTCCAAATCCACCCATTTTTCATTATTTTTTCGAGTTAAAGTTTTGTTCAATAAAAAATGCGATTTCTGTTCGATGGTGAAGGCAGAAGATCCAAGGGCATTCGCATTTGAAGCTGCGGGGATGTTAACGCAAGGTATGAAACCCTGTGGGGCCCAAGTGTTAATTGAAGTTCGGGATTTTACACTATTTGTGAGGGTTCAATCATATGGTCAATAGGTGGGACTGAGGGCTCTAATATATAGAAATATTTGACTTTGGTTTAAATCAAAGTCGAAGTTGATATTTGATGCTTAATGTTGAAACGTGGAAATGTTACGGGCTAATGTTTATTGGTAATAAATGGTGGGTTAATGAATTATGGACCCGGCCTAGTGAGCGCATATGAATATTGTTACACATATGAATTGGTAAGTGTTATAAGTTGTTGTGGGACCCAGAACTTTAACATGGCTTGGTGTTGGGTTTAATTCATAAATTTGAAGGTTTTTTAATATTTTTTGATAATTGGATGCGCATTAAACCAATCAACCTTTAGTATAAATGGAGAGCGAAGGTTTTTTTAACTTAAATATAAATTATGGTTTATAACGTATGACGAATAGAGAGTGGGCCATCATATTGAGTTGTCCAAAGTCGACTTCAGGAATGATAACCATAAGGTGTTTAAAATAATTAACGTGAACATTTCATGAATTGTTTGTCGAAGCATAGAGATGAATATATGGGCCTGAACATATATTACAATTGAGGTTTAATGTTGAGTAGGTCTGACTTTGTGTTAGTGCTGGAACTAAAACATTATAATGGTGTTGGTTTATGTTTAACAAAAGTTAGAGCTTCATATGGAATATGATGTGGCCTGTTGACCATTGAGTTTAAGTTACAAAACCGAGTATATGCCGAGACTTATATAATGGTTTAGTTGGAATATTCGAATATTAATTCGACATATTATAAGAGGGGTTTTGATTATGGTTTTACCATAGGTTTGAAGTCAAGAAGTAGAGCTTCCGCATAAAGATAAGAAATCTGGGTTGTATTGCAAGGTTTCTGTGTTGGCTGAAGATTTACGTTGATGATTAAGCCAAAGAAAATATTGATTGGGCACTTCCATAAAATGAACTCTTGATACAGGATTTGACCACAGTGATGGAAAAAGAAAGCTTCAGCATTGATACAGCTGCCAGATTTAAAACATAAATTAGAAATGCATTTTTATATGCATAATGAACTTGGAGAATGTGGGTCTGACAGGGGTACATGCACAGAAAGCAAGAGAGTAAGCAGAAACTGAAAAAGCCAGTCACAATAGCAGAAAAGAAAAACGCACAGCAAGCCAAGGGTCGAAAAAGGGCTGAGTGAAATTGATTTATGTAACTGAAAATGTGAATGTAAATGATTTAAAATTATGTTTATTGTATGTGATGCAAAGGCAAGTCTCCATAGGCAAAGAAATACCCCACTGTAATATTGAAATGTATGCATATTGTTATATTTTTTCTGAATGAGCTGGACAAAGAAATGAGAAGGAAAAAGTCAAAGAGTCATATATATTCACTTCGAATTCCCTGTGGAATACAAACAGTCATGAGGTGAACTCTATAAATGATATCACATAGATATGCATAAGGAGGTTAGATAATGGAGAAATGAGAAAGAGAGGGTAAGAAGAAGAAGGAGAAGATAGAGAAGCTGTGAAGATTCAGAAATGATATAAGGCACATATGAAGACTGGTGGACAACAGAGAAGAAGGAACAGAACATAGATGATATCTAGGTAAATCAGCATGTGTTTTTTATGAAAGAGTGAGGAAGTTTGTGCTTCCATATCAAGTTTTAGCTTGATAGATGTCAGTTGTAGCTGACTGAAGTAGGAGCCTCCTGTAGGTTGTAGCCTGCAGAAAATAGATGGGATTTGGAGCTTCCTTGCAATTTGTAGCTTGCATAATTGAGGTAGGAGCCTCCTGTAGGTTGGAGCCTACAGAAAATTAGTGGTGAGAGGGAGTTGGAGCTTGCCTTTGCATCACAACAATAATAATATGTGGCTTTCTCCCTTATGGGTTTCCACTTATATCTGGTGTCTATGTACATGATGATTATGTGTTGATACTCTGTATTTAATCTGCTTAATACCTGCTGCTCTCTAATTCAGATTATGGTTTCACTGTACATTAAGTTAATCATGAAATGAAGATGTAGATAAGTGTAAATGAAAGTTTTCAAGACCATGCATTCATTAAACTGATTCACCCCCCCCTCCCATCAGTTTAACAAAGGATTCAACATAGAAGAATTACCAATGTCGTTGCGGAACTTCTTGCCAACAAGGGAGTCACCCACAATGATCCCCTCACCATTGATAAGATACAAAATCTTGATGATGAATCTCTTTGCACTCATTGCACTCTTCTGGTGCTCAAATATCTCCAACTACCAGATGCAGGTTATGGATGATAAGAGAGGGTGCCACTTAGATGCTAGGTGGCAGGGAAACTGTCCACCCCACGTAGTTGTATATGGCCACCCAAAATATTTTAAATGACGGAGCATGGGGCATTTACTCTCCATCCCCGCTAGCCACCAATTGACATCCTCTACATTTATCTCTGACTGCTGCACATTTACTTTGTCCATCCTGCCTTGGTCGCCTCCCATGGCCCTTAAATCTGCCAACCATGCTCCTTCTTCCACCATTCACCTCTCCCTTTGGATATGTGCAGATGCTTCTGGTGTCTTTGCTACGCCCTGGCTCTTCTGTTATGTTCCCCTTTCCTGTGGTCACCTCTCCTTGAAATTTGGCACTTCAGTTGCTCCAAAGGATGCTCCTTGTCCTGAGAATTGCCCTCAATCCTTTGCCTCTGCCATGCCTAGAAGACACAGTATGAGATGCCACAGAGTAGGAGGGTAGGGCCTTTGCTTCAAGCCTCCCACCTCGGCCTCTGTGGGCACGACAGTGAATTTCTCTATGGATTGGGAGGAGCCAGATTTCCTTGACCCCGTCAATCTTGCTTCCCATCTGTCTCTCCATCTTCCGAGCTCTCCTTCTGAACCTCACTCTCCAACCTCTGCCCCAGAAAAAGACCTCGTAAATCCACCATTATGTCTTATCTATCCTTCTCTGCACGCAAAATTAAGGCCTTGTCGTTTTAGAGTGCTTCAAGTAGAAAATCAGGTTCAAGCAGCGATGCAGGTTCAAGCTCGGACGAGGAGGGAATGGATACAGTTGCCAACACTCATGCAACCTCCTCCATTTTGCTAGACGCCCAAGTGTTGTTTCTCCCTCCGTCAATGGCCCATGTGTCCAAGAAGGAGGAGGACGAGTCAGACTATGCATGTAGGATTGTGGAAGAGCTACCCCTCCCTACAGAAAAGAATGATAGCTCTCCATAAACTTAATTGTTGGGTGATTGTATATTTTTATAGTTATATTTTGGTTATTTATATATTTCTAGTGTTCTGGTTCTGTCCACTGTTATGGTTCTATCCTAAACTTATAACTTGTCAAGATGGTTTCCCACTATGGGCAACTCATTATCAACTATTCTATCGGGTTGGTTTCCTCGTCTAGGGCAGTCCCCTTTTTGAGTTTTTGCTTCTAAAACTTCCCTCCGAAATTGGCTTGCCAACTCCAGAGGACAAGAAATGTAACTTTTGGACCTATATGATATAATAGAAGTAGCCTAATTTAGAAAAAAAAAGATGGCTATAGAATCATTATTGTAATTTATATTGTAAAATAGATATTAATTTACATATACTATTTGTGTGTTATATATTGATTTATCATTTCACTTATGTGTATCAGGGAAATGGATTCCACACATTCAACATTATTCCTTTTCAGGGCTTATTGTAAGGTTGACAAATTTTATTCACCATGTCTCCTTTCTTCTGTATGCTTGACTTTGATACGCACAATTGTGACTAGCTCCTTTAAATGTGCATAAGTAATAAATTTTCCCCTATTTATGTCATGTTGACTTGAAAAAATAGATTATGCATATTCAACTGTATGTTGCCACAATTGCAACATATTTTGGCACACTGAAAATTACAAATTTTCAAAGAGAAATTGCCAATTTCTTTCTTGGAAAAATACTAAGATATATGATGATTAAATAATTTTGAATGATTTATAAGTTTTTAATTTTAAAGTACCATGATATTTTTATAAAAATATAGTTGAATATTTGTATATAAATATCTCTTTAAAATTAAAATTTGTATTATTAATCATTAGTTACAGATAAGTCAAAGCAGCATGTCAATTCAAAGGATAAATCATATATAGGTTTCAAGGGTGATGAGAGGTGCTTATAAAATCAATGGCGCACATACAAACCTGCACCCCCCAGTGCTTCTGAATGATATCTAATTGGGGGGGGGGGTGCGCTCGGGTAGATTTGTTTTCCAAAAACTGGCACGCCATATGTGTCATCCCATCATATGTTGCCACCACAACTCTTCCATATTTGATGGGTTCTATTTCGTATGTTTCTTTTCATCCATATCACTAATCATATGAATTCTCGACAAGGGATCCTTTAAGGCTCAAAAAATTAGATATCCCTCTCGCTTCTCTAATGTTCATTAGAAACATGAGCTTATTTAAATTCATATTGAGCTGCACTCTGGCCATCTATTGTACTCCATGTATAATCTTCATCCATTTCTTTCCCTATGTATTATAAATTTATGCTTCAGTGTTTTATATATGCTCCTTGATCTATGAAAGAGTTATTTTCTCCTTCCTCTAGTCATTTCTATGAGGAAACCTTATGTCCAAGAGTTGGTAATTTTCCTTCTAGACCTCATTGGAACATGTAGGAATGGTTTACTCATGTGTCACTTTAGGAAAAATTATGTCCATAAGAGAGTTTAATATTTAAATGGATTATAGAAACAATAAAAGTTAAAGTTCGAGAAGACAAAAGTTAAAATACTAAGGTTAATGTTAAAGTTTCACAGGATTATTAGGTCATAGTTTTTTCATTTCTCTCCCAATTATTTTGAGGACCATGTTCAGTGAAGTACTGCTCATGGAACTCTGACTCCACCTTACAACTGAAAGGTTTCTCTTCCCATAGCTATATCACGGGCTATAAGTCCACCTTTATCTTGTTTCTGAATACATTGTCTATATATCACTATTGTCTGTCTCTTTTCTGAGTTCTTTCTTGAATCAGTGAGATAATGTACCTCATATGGATTCCAAAATCCTCGACTAACCCACTTTTTGAAGAGTCCTCTTCTGTTTTTAATTCTGCTATTTGGTTGTCCTTAGCATTTGCAACATCTTTTTCTTCTAAAGACTCATATATTCTTGATAAGTAGGTCCTTTGGCTGACTTGTATTCTTCCATATACTTTAGATCTAAATGAATGAAGCTTGAGATAGGCTTAGTGAAATTTTCCATATTCCAAGATTTTTCATTGCACTTCGCATGTGTATAAGGGAAAATGGATTCCACACATTCAACATTATTCCTTTTCAGGGCTTATTGTAAGGTTGGTAGCTTTTATACACAATGTATCCTTTCTTCTGTATGCTTGAATTTGATACAAACAGTTGTCATTGGCTCCTTTAAATGTGCACAATTAATAAATTTTCCCCTAATTATGTCATGTTGACAGGAAAAAATAGATTCTTCATATTCAATTTTATGTTTCCACCACACCTATTCCATATATGATGGCTTCTATTTCATATATTTCTTTTTATCCAAATCACTAAGCATATGAAATCTCGACAAGGGATCTTTTAATGCCAGAAAAATAAGAGATCTCTCCCGTGTTCTATGATGTTCATTAGAAACATGAGCTTATTTAAATTCATATTGAATTGTACTGTGGCCATCTTCCATACTCGATGTATAATCTTCAACCTATTTCTTTCACTCTATATTATCAAGTTCTTCTTGAATGTTTTAGATATGCTCCATCCAAGAGTTATTTTCTCCTTCCTCTAGTCATGTTTAGGAGGAAACCTTACATCCAAGAGCTAGTACTTTTCCTTCTGAACCTCATTGGAACATGTAAGAATGATTTACTCATGTGCCACTTCAGGAAAACTTATCTCCATATGGTACTAGATTTTCTTATGAACAACAGTTGGATGTGAAGGGCTAGCTTATTTGCACACCACTTTTGTAATAGTGAAATTCAAATATTCTTATTTTCTTTCGAAAGTTTCACTTTAGATCCAAAATGACTTACTTGCTTTGTGAATTTCATTTTAACGAGAATGAATGCATTCTTAATGCACATTTTTAAGTGTGTGAAAATTTTGTGCCCCCTTCGAAACCACAAATTTAATTGGTTCCTTTGCATCTATCTCTTGTTGACTATTTACAGTGATTTTCCTTTAAACACCAACCCTCATTTCTAGGCCCACTCTAATCGGTCGTGACATTGTTGTCCTTCCCTACATAATCTTCCATTCAAAATGCACTCGTGCTACACTCTAGATATTTCTTATTAATCCAGCCTTCCCTTTCATGGTTTCTAGCTCATGAGATATCCCATTCCTCTTTAGGCATTCCTTATCTGGTTTTTTTTAAATTATTACAAAATATTAGAGGACGCATCCTCAAGTATTGTTATTTTTCTATTTGGTTTCCCCAACTTCTACAAAAAAAAGCTATGATGTATATGAAAGCTCATGTTCAAGTGAGATTAGACTTATTTGCTATGATGTTTATAGTAAAATGAGTGTTGGTCAATTCTCAAAACATTATAGAATTAAAATAATTTCTCACTTGTCCACATTACCAATTACGTTAACATTTTAATTCAACAAAAATATTATGATATATTTCATATTGAACATAAAATATTGTATAATTTATTTTATTTTCCATATAAACTTGACATGTAACAATTTCTTCAATCTCTTACTAAATAATTTTTACTTTACAAAAAAATCTAATATGATCATATAAATTTTCAATTGGCCTATGTTGGGTGGTTCAAAAGAAGAAATATCTTTTCATGGGTTGATACAAAACCTCTATTTACTTAATTTCCAATTTCTTAAAAAATATTTTCCATATTTCTCTCTTCTACCCTCTCTCCCCCCTCCATATATATATATATATCTATCTATATATATATATATATATATATATATATATATATCTATCTATCTTCCCTTGTCTCTCTTTCTCACCCCTAGAACATATAGATTGTGTGTGTGTGTGTGTGTGCGTGCGTGTGTGCAGGGAAAGCTACTGTGAAAAAAGTGTTGTGTGTTGGGTTATGGTGGCATTAGAGGAGGATCGTTTTATTGCTAACTTCCATCAGAAACTATAGAAGGCACGCAAAAAGTCCTTGCATGATAGGCACATTTGACAGAAGGCATTCATAGAAGAAGATTTGGTTTTGTTGTATGATAGTCAGTTTGCGCACCACCCAGGGAAGTTTAGAAAGCATTGATTGGGGCCATATATCATGAAGGAGATCACTAATGGAGGTGCGGTGTGCATGGCCACGTTGCACATCGAGAGTCTTCTCAGGTACATCAACGACAACCGACTGAAGTCGTATAGGGATGAACCTATGCCTACCAAATGAATATATGGCTAGAGAAATGAAAGCCACTTGTTTGTGCGCTATGTAGAGGACATACATAGGCAGGTGCAAGAGGAGCGCAAAGGCTGTGCTCGACAGGAAAAACTAGCAGTTAGAACAGTGAATCTGGGTAAAAAGTCGATTTTACCATTGGATGGAGTGGGTTTTCTGCATTTAATGAGGATATATTACAGGATTTTTGATCATTTTTATGGGGATAAGGTGCCATTAATGATGTTCCGACCATTTTTACCATGTATCGCCTATAAAAGTAAGGGTGTGGGTCATATTCAGTTCCTTTGTTGCCTGAGAGAATTACACCTTTAAATTATCAATGGATCCTATATTCTTGGCCGTGAGACCCTCACATCTAATGTGAGTAACCCCAAGTTTATCTTCAATCCCATAATGACGGCAACTAACCCTAAGAGCGCGCCATTAGAGGAGCAATCTGTGCCACTTACAACATCTACTCAGCCCAACTCTGATGATGTGCATGGAGTTTTTCCCAAAGTGCATGAAGCCGTGTCCACACCAACTAAAGGAACGGGCAAGATGACCAAGGCATCATCCTGAAAGTCACGGACATCACCTAGAAAGTTTATGTCCCTGCGTCAGGCGACGAAGGATATGTATCCTATAGGTGACCCGAAAAAGAGACCCATGAGCGCAACTGAGGAGGTCACGCTCTTTGTCGAGCCCATCTCGTGGCTCCCAAAATATGCCAAGCCTCACAGACCCTCTTTGAAGGCACCAAAGGGTTTGGACATGGTGCATCAATATTTGCAAATTCCCTTGATCCCAGATGCGGTCACTTTGGATGGGGATATGTTTGGGAAGATCCCTATAGTCAAGTCTGATGATTACGACCTCGAAAACGAGAAAACATTCCCATAATTGGAACTAGAGTACTTCTTGGAGCGAGTAGTGTATGTCAGAGTTGTAAAAGTAGAACCCATGCCTTGGGGTGTTGGAAACCTAGTTCCAGCTCCCCCCCCCATATTGCATCAGGTGAGACTTTGGCCTGCGCAAGCAGGTCATTTCCGAAAGGGCCAATAGTAAGAGGGTTTTCTTGGTTACGTGCTAACTCTAAACCTGGGTTAGGACCCCTCAAGCCAAAAATATCCTTGTACACTCTTTTGCACATTCCTACTGGCATATTTCTGATATCAACTCGTTCATCATTTGAGATTTTCATAATCCTCCTGAAAATGTAACATGACAATAAACTATTTAATTTTTATATTGATATATGAAAACTAAATATAAAAAAATTGACATTTATAAATGATTTCTTTGTAGTAATATATACATATAATTCTAGAAAAACATTTAAAGGAATATTAATTTTTCAATCCTTTTTTTTTTGTACGTTTTTGTTGTTAAAAGTCTAACATGTCTCATTGACAAATTCTTTGGAAACTCTTCCTGTAGTTTAAATTAATTTGGTTCTTGGAATCATTGGATTGATTTTTTTATTGTAAGTGGAAAGAATGTCTATACATTCGTTCCACTAGATCCCTCAAAGTTTTGTAATTTTTTTTTCTCCTTTCAATGTTAACCTCCAGCACCACTCTAGATGAGCTAAGGAGCAATTCATTTTCATTTTCATGTTCTATTTTTCTTTCTTTTCTTAGAACAACATTCATTTTCTTCAATGTTTGACCCTGAAGAATATTAAAAATATCTGAATTAATATATTGTTTGAAACATGTTATCTAATATTTTTAAATATAATATTAATAAAAATTCAAAAAAGAATCTCATATTGGATCGATAGCATTTTTTCATTCACATGATTCATCTTTTTGTAATTTTTCCATCAAGCTTTTACGCTCTTCTAGTCTTAGATAAGAAATAATTTTATCGAGCTTCATCATTTTGTGGCTCTGCGAAATACACACTAAACAATACATTTTAGTTAAACTTACATATAGTTCAAAAATAATAATTTTTGTTAAAATTTTACAAAGAACTTGTCTTTTTTGTTTTTCTGGATGTGCTATTAGTATTTTTGTTACTTGAACTCTTTTCAACCATTTCTTTATCAATATAAAACTTGTACCATTCATTATTATATTTTATAAATAAATCGCATACTTTTCAGGTTAAAAAATAAATCAAGAAAATGGTGCGACTTTCGCAACTTACACACCGAACACGGTGCAGTAGGTTCTTATAAATGCACCACTAGTATAGTAGAAACACCGTACGATGCTCTTTGTCAACAAGGAGACCCGATGCGTTATATTAATACTGGATCACCAATTAACATAAACATAAATTAATAAAAAATTGTTTTTATCACAATGTTTTTTGTCAATATGTGCCCAGTGTGCTATACCACAATCACGCATCGGTGTGCTATTTTACACAGTGCGCACTGATTAAAAAACAATGTTTTTTAAAAAATTCTTCAAGGGTCAACATGGATTTGGATCCAACTCTACAAGTGGTCTTGCAAGTTAGATGTCATATGCCTATATATATAGTAATACAAACCCTATAAATCTAAAATGAAAATCCCTAATTGTGAAGTCACATATACAAGACGAAGCAAGGGTTTAACGTAAGAATGTAATTTTTTTTTATTTTTTTATTTTAGTTAAATGTAAATAGGAATAGATATTGTAAATGATTTTATTAGAAAAATGCACAAACAAATTTAAAACTTTTACTATGCATGTATTAAATCTAATAAAATCTATAAAAAAAATAATTATTACGGTAAAATTTAACAATTTTACTATACTACAGTGTTTTTGTGTGAATCACCAGATGTTTCAAATTCTAATTCTCTGAATAGTGTTATTGTTCAAAGTTATTTTGCTGCTCCACATTGCTCTTGTGCTCTCTTTCTCTAGGTATGTCTCTCGTGCAAATCCGTCCTTGAAAACATTTGCAAAAATAATGAAATAATGAATATATTTTACTATTTAAAGAAAGTTTTTATGAAATTAGGTTTCCGAAAATCATTTTCCTCTCATTTTTCAATTTACCACTTTTTTTTCACTTCAAAAAAATAAATTTTCATTTTTTTTTCCCGGATATTCGGTGCATTTGTTAACTAACAACACCGATGTGTCTGAGTAATATTCCCACTTTAGCACACTGCTAAATGGAATATTAAATTTTGTTGTTTACACATAGGAGGTAAATAAATGGGTAAGGAGGCCCATACATTGCAGAAGAATGAATAAAATCCCTCATAGTATGAAAGGGGATATTCATAAGAGCGGGATTTCACACCCTCAAGTGTGAAAGAGGGCATTTGCACGGAGACAAGGTCAAGTTTGACCAAGTCAACATCGCTGGGATAGGAGGTGGAGAACACTTTTATAGACAGCGGAATATGAATGGGAAGAGGGTTATTTGGTGAAGGAAACCCTAATGAGTGGGACCCATGGAGAGAGGGCTTTCACTTTTTTAAAAGAAGGGCAAGGCAGCCATTGTGATTCACGATATGTATTATCGATTTCTTGGTCTGTTCAGACTTTGTGCATTCTCCTTCTGTTTAGCAGAGTTGCAGTGATACTTAGCACAAGGATTTCCTATTTAGGAATTCCTTATCCTTTCAAGAGAGGCCTCTTGAAAGAGATTGCACTTCATTTCTTCACATCCAGGCTTGAGGCCAAGCTTCCTCCTTCAGCTACAACGTTATTCCTATAGCAGGAAACATTATGTTGCAGGGTGTTGCAGTGGAGGGTTGACAACACCACTTCCGGGGCTTATTTTTAGAAGGAGAAAGCTTTCTTTCCTTTGGAACACCAGTGAGGGAGATTCTAGAGCTTATTGTAGATTTTTGGCACTTGGCCAACACATTCCCTTTCACCTACAATGCAGTCCCTTCTCTAGACTGCGTTATTTTCAGTGTGCGATTGTAGTGAGGGCTTGCAGGATTATTGGAGGGTGACATATTCAGTGATACGATCAGCCTTTCACTTGAGATATCATTGGAGGAGGTTTATTTATATGATGCAACATCTTCATACATCTCTATCTAGTTCCAATTCTTGAGTTGCAGCTGCTACCCTGCAACTCTGACATTTCTGCAGTTTTGCATATTTCAGCTAATCTCTCCAGGATTGACTTGAAATAGCCTTTGGGAGCTTAGATATTCTCTCCCACTATTGTATGAGCCATACATATGTAGATCTATGATGTTTTGTATTTCCTGTAACAGTGCTCTATCTATGACTACGCAATTTTGATCCATAGACATTCTGCTATGTAGCAACATTCCATCTTTTGGCATATGTATTCATGGGAGGCTCATTTGTGTTGATTATTTGAGTTATGAAAACTTCTATTGTACTCATTTTCTACTGGTATTTATAATAAAATGGCTCCATGGTTTCTGTTAGCCACCTATAAATTTTTTTATAGCAAAAGGTGGCTAAGACTTTTTGTGCCTTCAAGGAACAAATTTTATTACTAAAAAGTGTTGGCTCTTGAAGACTCTTGGAGGCCTCCTGCCTCTGTCCATAATCTTCACTGCTGGTTTATTTTACACTCAGAAATCCTGCTGATTCCCAAGGAAGAATACTGCTGCAAACACCATTTCCCATTTCCCCTTCTTCCAAACTTACCTCATTTTAATATTTTTTCCCCTTGTCAAAATTCCCCTCTTATCCTCTAACTCCTCCCAAAATCCCCTTCCTTCACTCAAAGTACCCCTTGTTTAGCCTTTTTCCCCTTTTCCCTCTATCGTTGCCCATTACTAGCCTTGAAAACCATTAACAACCATAAAAACCCACATTTTGGACATATACGAGTCCTAGCCCTTTTCCCTTTGACCCACGGTCATATTGTTCTCCACACGCTGAAATGCCCTGCAACCGGGCGCTTGATCATATTATATATATATCCCGCCACCCCGAAAAATATTAAAACCTTATGTTATTCCCAAACTTTGGGTTTTTAATTATTTTCTAAAGTTTCCCGCCGGTTCGAAACCCCAGTTAATTCCCACTGTCGATCTGATCTGCAGATCGATGGCGCAGAGTCCATCATCCTGGTGGTCCCCGCCATCCACTCACTGATTGTAAAATCAGCGGTTTCCATCGCACCGCCTTAGAGTGGAGGGCAATTGTCTCCTGATCGGAAGCGATCCCATTCACCGCATGACATGCGTCCCGTGCACTATTTGAAGAACCACTGTCCATCACGTGTTAAACATCAAGTGTGGACCCTGCGCGATATGCTATACACCATCCGATCTAGGGCGGGCCATCCGACGGCTATCGCTCACTAAAGATGCTCGACGGTTTGTCGGGCTACGTTGCGG
The DNA here is from genome assembly GCA_034641835.2 of Pinus albicaulis. NCBI lineage: Eukaryota > Viridiplantae > Streptophyta > Pinopsida > Pinales > Pinaceae > Pinus > Pinus albicaulis. The sequence continues at coordinate 106,182,822 of MU968411.1, forward strand.
CATTCAATAGATATCCTCCATCGATCTGATTTACAGATCTACGGCCCACATTTTATCACCCCGATTCTCCATTTTGACTTTCCATATGCACTTCCGACCGTTGATTTCTCACAATCGACGGCCTGCGATCGTCACTTCACCTCTGATCCTCGCCATCGATCTTGGCGCAATCGACGACCCCGATTCAAAGTCTTCTACCACCCTCCCTTTGACTCCTCTAATCAAATCCCGACCATTGGATGATGCCATCCAACAGCCACTCTCTCTCCATGTGCCTTCTGAAGCAATAAACCTATATATGCAGGATTTTATAATAGTTTTTGTATTTTGTAGGGGTTCGATGTTTTCTCCGCTACGACTCAAGATGTTTCAGAGACAGAGGGTGACGATCCTCTTGCCTCCGATTAACCAAAGAAAATAATCACAGGGTTTTGAATCCATGTTTTATCAATAATTTGCGAGGCATTGATCCCATTCAACCCCTACACGGCCCTGCACATCAGCAAAAAACACAACAAGTCAATCACAAATCACAGAGTATCAGTGACGAAGATAAAAATGAGCCAGGATAGAAGATGGAAGACATATTTTGTGGGGATCACGGCTAATAATGTTTATCAAAAGCCTAGTCCCCGATTAAAAACACAGTTAAAGAAGAAAATCTAAAAGTGTTTTAGCGACAAAAAGCCTCCACCGCCACATCTGAGGAAAATTGATTCCTCCCAGCTACTGAAATGCCACCTGTGCCTCAAATTATTCAATCAGGGGCCGAAGTTATTGATCAAATGAAGATATTTGCCTCAGTGCAGCTAGAGAGTTACTTCTGCAGAGAAAATTAATGAAAAAGATATCTACAGAGTAACCTCGACACCGCACAGAGCCTCAAAGGTCAAAAAAAGCTCCCACCAAGCTTAATATTTATGTAAAAAAATTTAATACAGAGGACACCTATGTAATTTTCTTATTAAGCCCCCCAAAGGCCAAGAAACCATTAAATTTGTATTAATTGTAATTAAGTTCTTTTATCAGATCTCACCTCCTCATTCTTCTATATATACTACTGCAGAAGATGAGAGAGGGGTTGGTTTCAGAACTTTGAAATACATTTGAGCTTAAAATTCTGATTGTAAATAGTATTCACTGGCTCTTGGAGCTCTGCTGGTGATTGATAGGTTAGGCTGAGATGTGTAGATGACTGCTAAACTAAAGCACTGGGTTTGAAGCTGTAACTGGTTTGGAGCATCAATACAAGCTGATTTATGGGATCCTGGTCTATGTTGATGGTGATGTTTTTCTTATTATAACTTGTCATTTTGTTTATGTTTTCACTGTGTTTTATCTTCTCTTATAAAGAACAACATGCATAGAGTTAGGACCTACTGTATATCAGTAACCTTCTCTGACTTACAATCTTTATTTGAATGTTTTCTTCCAAATCTGTGCTATTTGGGAATGATTTAATTCAATTTAAGCATAGGAATGCTGGCGTTACCTCGTCTGATTTCCTTAGCTGAATATTATTCGTAAATGTTATGTTCAGTATTAGTTAAGTAGAGATGAACTACGGAAGATATGGTGTGCCCTGGTCCTAGTTTTATCCCCAAAGGCTATCTGGATGTTTCCCTTGGAATGTGTTAAAAGCTGGCTAGTTTCAAAGTACTTACCAGATCTTAGGCCATTATGTGTTATCATCGTGTTGGCCTTGAAAGTAACTAAGTAAAGCAGAGCTAGGAGAGGATTTGTGGGGAGCCCGACCCGCTAGTTTCTTCTCTAAAAGTTGCTTTCAAGTTTCCCTTTGTTTTTACATGTTTGCTATTGAAAGTGTATCAAAGGCTGGCTAGTTTCAAAGTACTTGCCAGATCCTAGTTTACTTTTATGTTTTTCTTGAGTTTATGTCAAAGGCTTGCTAGTTTAGAAGTACTTACCAGATCTTGGGCTGCTCTTTGTTCTTCATCTGTTTAATCTTCCTTCTTGTTGTATCATTTCATTCCATAAATCAATCTTCAAAGAGATCCTTAGAAATAGATGACTTGCCCCATGGACCACTCTTGCCTCTTGTTGTTCCAATTAAACCCTATTATGACTCCATAGCCCAATGGACTAAAACCTGCAATTATGTATATTTTTGGCCGAAGCTTACTCTGTTTGCTTGCAACTTCTCACCTTTGGAACTTTTGCATTTAGAACTTTCCACCTCAAACAGTAATCATTCTCAAACATCTAAAAAAAAAAACAAACCTTTGGAATTCATAACTAGCCTAATATTAAAACCCCAAACTTCAAAGAAAAATCCATCTTTTCACTTATTGGAGAGATCCCTCTCTGGATTTAGGAGGGCTAGATCCTAGAATCCCAAAGTGGTTGAAACAATTTTGTTTCTGTGATCGGACTTTTCCGTTAAATTCCTTTGCCGATTGCTGCATTCCTAGCATTTCGGTAGCTACCGCCGGGGAATCCCGAACCTATAATATTTTTCAAATTCATAAAAACTCCGTGAGTAAAAAGCAGTCTTTTCAAGCACTACCAAAGAAAGGTAATCATGATAAAACTTGTTTGAATCAGTGACAAACTAGGTAAACCCTAGGATTCTCTTAATACTTTGTCTAACCTTGAAAGATCGGTTGGCTTAGCCGTGAGAATAGAATGTCTTTGTCTCCTAACCGTAGCTAAGTTTTGAAACAGAGTGAGCATATTCTTAAAAACAACACAACTGAATAATAACTCAGAAAACTTAAAAATATTTCAGATTGGTATCCGATAAACATGGTGGTGGACCATAAAACCTTTTACCTCCTTAAGAGCTAAAAACTTCCACTTGGCGACTCCACAATCCTTAGCAGACCTTAAGACTCCATTGGGAAGAACCCTCATCATTGTAACATTAGACAAACTCAGTTAGAGGACTGTAGGATTGAAATTTCTGTAAACAGATTAGTTAACCTCTCAAAGATTGTCATACCTGGTTGAACTTTTCTTGTTTATTTGAGTCTGAAAAACACAGTATAGTGGCTCCTAGAAAGATTCACACTAGAGCCTATCCTGACCCTGATCCACCTGAGTGAGTTGATAACCCAGAAAGTATCCTTAGGAAGTCTCCTAGGATTAAATTATCAACTATTTTCAAATCACCCTTGAGAGCTAATTCAGTCCCTGAAAATCTCTCAGCTCTACAAAAATCACAAGTTGACTTAGTAAATCCCTTTAAAACTAGGTCTCTTGGTGATTTAGATCAGTTAGATTCTGAGTCTTCACTTTCATCTCCTGAAACAAGTGAACATCCTGGCAGCAGAGAAACAACACCTCCTAATTTGCATTTCCTTCACAATTTAGGTGTCTCTCACCCAAGATCAGCTCAGAAATCTACTCCTGGTCCATCCACTTCTGCTCACCCTACATCCGTTGTTCAAATCACCCCACTTCAGCCCACTTTCCCTCTTGTTAACCCACCCCTTGTAAATCCACCCCCACCACATATCATGGCAACATGGTATGCTCCCTTAGTCCTTCTTGCACCATTAGTCAATCTTCCACAGGACTATCAATCCAAAATTCCATTATATGATGCTAGCAATGCCACATCTGCATCACAACATGTGGATAAAATGAATGACTACTTTGACAGAAATGAGATTGATGATGATTCTGTTAAGATTAGATTGTTTGCTCAGAGCTTGGAGGGAGAAGTAAGGAAATGGTTCAAAGGTTTAACCCCCCATAGTATCCATGATCTCCAAGCCTTCCATCAAACTTTCTTAAACAAATGGAAAGTAAAGAAGAATCCTCTCCAAGTCCTTTCCGATTACAAGAACCTCCATAGAAACACTGGGGAAAGTGTGCAAGCTTATTGCACTAGATTTAACAGTGTGTATAATGCACTTTCCCCAAAACTAAAACCTCCACAAGGCTCAGCTTTAAACAATTTCCCTGAAGGGTTTGACCCTGAGATGGCCTATCAGCTGAGAGAGAAAGATTTTGCAACTCTTGAAGATATGCAAATAGGCACTCTTTCTGTGGAGGTCAATTTGATGGAAAAGAGAGCAAGAATGAAAAACGAAAAGAGAGTGTCCTTTAGAGATGAATCCTCACCTTCTACTTCCAACTCAAATATGGAGAGAATGATGGAAGAGATGATGAAAAAGATGAGCATAATCAAGAGAGCACAAGCAAGCCAAAATCAAACTGCTCCTCAAAATAGAAACCAGAACCAAAACTAGAATTTTAGAAGGAATCAACCTCCAAACAGACCTAGGGAAGATGATCAACAGATCACTCCCCCCTTTCATCAAAACTATGTAAGTGAGGTTGAGGAAACAAATGAAATAACAGAGGAAGATGATATCAACATGTTTAGGGTAGAGGATGATGACTTCGAAGTTCATTATGATAGAAAACAAGGTCTTTATACACCTTATGATGACAGAAGAGATGATAATGAAAATTATTATCAAGACATGGAAAATGTTATCATAAAGTCTCAAAGAGAATATGACCTTAGAAGTAAAACCAGTCAACAAACTCCCAACACTAAAGCCTCTGACAAACCTTCACAAAACAGCACTGTAACCAAACCTAAAATTGTCAAGAAAAAGAATAAAATAGTGGCTGTAAATTATGATAATGAAAAAGAGAAAGGCACCCAAAACAATGAAAAACAGAGTGCAGGCATTATTAGTACTAACACTTTAGCTAGTACTCCTGTGAGAACAATTTTGTCAAGTATAAATAAAACAAATCAGCAAGTTGATGTTGCTGATAGAATGACAGCTAATAAGGCTGAAACTAGCACTTTAAAGAGTCAGATTCCTTTCAGCCTGGAGCAGGAAATTTCAAAGATCAAAATCTCTATTCCCTTGACTGAGTTAGCTGCCCAACATGTATATAAGACCCAAATTTTGAAGGCTTTAAACATTGAAGAGAATGAGGACACTGTAAATCTTAATGATGATCAACGAGAGCTGATCTTTGGTCCAAAGATTGAAGGTATGTATCAAGAGGGACCTGTTCCTCCCTTTTATGTGAGTTTAAACGTTCATGACGAGATCTTGCACAATGCTATGCATGATTCCGGGGCTTCTCATAATTTAATTCCAAAAGCTGTAATGGAGAGCCTGGGTCTAGAAATCACCAGACCTTACAAAGACCTTTACTCCTTTGATTCTAGCAGAGTAAAATGTTTAGGATTAATCAAAGACCTCTGTGTTAACTTAGCCCAAATTCCAGCCAAATGTTTAGTCATGGATATTGTTGTGGCTGATGTGCCCCCAAAGTATGGAATGTTATTATCAAGATCTTGGGGAGCTAAGTTACAGGGGACTATGCAAATGGACATGACCTATGCGACTATCCCTGTTTTTAATCATAACAGAAGACTCTACAGGGAGTCCCATATGAAATACACAATTACAAGTCAAGACAGACCACAAAACTCTCCCCTCTATTTTGTAAACACAGACCTTGATTCTTTTATTATGTTTAATGATGAAACACTCAGTGAACAAGTCACTTTAACAGAATTAATGGCCGATAGGGAGGAAGAGGAACACAACGCAGAAGTGTCAAAACAGTTTGCTACATTTGAAAACATTAGCAAACTAAACAAAGGTCTTGAGCTACAGAGCAGGTGTCCATTTCTTTTAAACATTCACCATGAAGAAAATGACCCTCAAATGAACGAAAATCTTGGGGAATCAAAACAAATACAACTAAGTGTTGAGATTCCACAACAACCCCTGAGCACGTTAGTTGAAGAGGACAGTAACCAGGATGAAACTAAGAATATTCCTCTATGGAGTATGTATTTTGATGGATCCTGCACTAGGACAAATGTTGGTGCAGGTGTCTGGATTTCCAACACTGAAAACAACCACACAGAAATCATTTCCTGCAAATTAAATTTTCAGTGTTCCAATAACATAGCAGAATATGAATCCCTTCTATTAGGCTTACATCTTTTGAAAAAGTTAGGAGCCATAAGAATTCATGTGTATGGGGATTCAGAGTTAGTCATTAGGCAATTCAATGGGGAGTATAATGCAAATCATCCCAGACTTAGGGCCTATCGAAACGATGTCATGGACCTTTTGAAAACCTTGGAGGAGTCCAAATTGATGTTTGTCCCAAGAAAAAAAAATATTGCCACCCACAATTTAGCCTTTACAGCTAGGACATGCTTAACGCCATATGAAACCATAGACTGTAGAACTCAGATAAAATTTAGACCAGCTATGCCTGATAATGAAAAGTATTGGCAGGTGTTTGACAATGACAAACAAATAGAAGACTTCATGCAATTCAGAAATGAATTCGAACTAAACAGTTCGGACTCAGATTATGATACAGACTGCAGTGAAGAAAATTTTCTTGGTGAAGAAGAACCGTCTCCTGAACTTGCTAGTATAAATCTGTTATCTAGCGAACTTGAAAACAAAAATGAAATGACTGCAAATTTAGAAACATATTAGTTAGAAACTCTGCACTCTAAAGATGAAAGTTTACCAAGCAGTCTAGCGCCTTTAGAAGAGTTGTTTGATCTTAACGATGTGGCTAAAAGGCCAAAACTGGAACCTGTAGAGACTGAAGTGGAAGAGTGCAATATAGGTAGTAAGAGAGAACCAAAAATGATTAAACTATCTAAAACTTTACTAGATCACATTAAATTCAAATACATAGAGCTGTTTAAAGAGTTTTCTGATGTTTTTGCCTGGAGTTACGAAGATCTTAAGTCCTATGACACTGAAATAATACAGCATAAAATTCCCCTCAAAGAAAACCAAAAACCATTCAAACAGAAACTGCACAGAATAAACCATGTTCAGCTACCTTTGGTTCAGAAGGAGATCATGAAAATGTACGATGCTGGTATTATTGTCCCTATTAGATATTCTGAGTGGGTATCTAATCTGGTGTCTGTTAGGAAGAAAAATAGAGAGATCGGGCTTTGTATAGACTTCAGAGACTTAAACAAAGCTTCATTGAAAGACAACTACCCTTTACCCAAGATGGATCATATTTTACAAAGGGTGGTAGGGTCTAGAAGAATTTCTTTGCTGGATGGTTATTCAGGGTACAATCAGATCTTAGTTCACCCTGCTGATCAATTAAAGACATCCTTTACTACACCATGGGGCACTTTCATATATGTGAAAATGCCTTTTGGTCTAATGAATGCTGGAGCGACTTTTCAAAGAGCCATGGACATAGCATTCTAGGAAGAATTGGGCTACTTCATCATTATATACCTTGAAGATGTCATTGTGTTTTCAAAAACAGATGAAGAGAAGTTAGAACATTTAAGAAATTTTTTCGAGAAATGCAGGAAGTTTGGGATATCTTTAAACCCTAAGAAGACATTATTTGGTCTCCAAGAAGGTAAACTTCTTGGGCACGTTAGTTCAGAAGAGGGTATTAAGATAGATCTAAAGAGGATTGAGGCCATATTGCAAATTCCTCATCCTCGAAACATCAAAGAGTTGCAATCTTTCATTGGAAAGATTAACTTTTTGAGAAGGTTCATCCCCAACCTAGCTGAGCTTCTTAAGAATATCACAAACATGTTGAAGAAGGAGCAAGGGGTAAAATGGACCATGGAAGTAAAGAAGTCCTTTGAGCTGGTGAAACAATCGTTAACCAAAACACCGGTTCTAATAAGTCCTGATTTTTCAAAAGATTTTTATATTTTTTCATTCGCATCAGAACATTCCATAGCTGTTGTCCTTTTACAGAAAAATCCACAAGGACGAGAGCAACCCATTGCATTATTTAGCAAGGCATTGAGGGATGCCCCTTTGAAGTATAACATTATGGAAAAGCAAGCTTTTTCTTTGGTTAAAGCTTTAAAAGACTTCAGAGTATACATCCTTCACTCACACATCATTGCCTTTGTCCCAAACTCAGTTGTTAAAGACATTCTAACACAGGACCCAGATGGTAAGAGAGGTAAGTGGATTGCTATTATTCTTGAATATGATTTAGAGATAAAGCCCACTAAACTCATCAAAGGCCAAGGTCTAGCTAGATTAATGGCTGAAACCAATTTTCAAGTTCTCGATATTAATATGATTAATGCTTTGGATGAAAAAGAGGAAATCTCAACTCCCATTGTTGAAGACCATTTCATGAATTCCTCTTGGTATGCTGATATTATTTATGTTTTGCTTAATTTAAATACACCTCCTAGTTTAACAAAAACAAAGGCAAGGTTCCTAAAGTTAAAAGCTGTAAACTATTGCATTATAGATAGATGTCTTTATTGGAAAAATGCAAGTGGTGTATTGCTTAAATGTTTGCCTGAGTATGATGCAGAGAAAGTTAAGCACGAGTTCCATGAAGGAGAGTGTGGAGGTCATTTGTACTGGAAGACAACAACCAACAAAATTTTGAGGGCTGGTTTCTATTGGCCTACTCTTTTCCATGATGTACACAAGATGATCATAGCCTATCATAAGTGTCAACTTTTTGAAGGCAAAAGAAAACTGCTACCCCTCCCTCTGCATCCAATCACTGTTGAAGCCCCATTTCAACAGTGGGGACTTGAATTTATAGGAGAAATCCATCCACCATCTTCTGCCCAGCATAGATGGATTCTCACTGCCACAGACTATTTCACTAAGTGGATAGAAGCCATACCTTGTAGGTAAGCCAATGATTCTGTTATTATAAAATTCATAGAGAATAATATTCTCTCTAGATTTGGCTGTCCTACCAAGATCATCACTGATAATGCAGCAGCATTTGGATCAAAGAAGATGGTTGAATTCTGTCACAGATATCAGATAACATTGGGGCATTCCACGGCCTATTACCCTCAAGGTAATGGACTTGCATAATCCTCAAACAAGAGTTTAGTGAACATAATCAAGAAACTGTTGGAGGACAACAAAAAGTCTTGGCACACAAAGCTAGTTCATGCACTTTGGGCTGACAGATTGACTTTGAAGAAATCTATTGGTATGTCACCTTTCCAGCTTGTGTATGGTACTGATGCAATTTTTCCAACCAGCCTTGGTGTACCAGTTATGAAGTTGATTCAAGAGTTTCAAACTGAAGATAATGACATGATCAGAAGAATAAATCAAACCATTCATCTTCAGCAAACCAGAGAGGAGGTTTATAACAAATCATTGCAGAAACAGATTGGCATTAAAAAGATTTTTGACAGAAGAACAAAGGCCAGCAATTTCAAAATTGGGGACAAAGTTTTAAAATGGGACTCAAGGAGAGAAGAGAAGGGCAAGCATGGAAAATTTGACAACTTATGGCTTGGCCCTTACTCTATTCATTCAGCTACTGGTAACAATGCATTTTTCTTGGAGGAGTTGAATGGAGCAGAATTTTTTGGCGGTCCTGTCAATGGCAGGATGCTTAAGCATTACTTCTCTTGATCCATGTTATGTTACGAAATCCTTTTTATCTTTTTTTCCATTATAAATATCTCATCCACCATTGCATTCAAAGTTAGAAAAATCAAAAGTACAAAAACAATGAAAGAAAGAAAAGAGGGAAGATTATGAAAACAAGAAAGGTATAGCCCCATACCAAAAAAAGAGAAACAAATTTGAAAGTGTGCAAGCTCAAATGCCACTCCTGCAAAACACACTTCTAGTTAGTTAAACAGCCTAATCTTGACTAATTAGTTTTAAATTTCATGTTGATAGGATAGTGAATTCGATTTGCCAAACAGTTTAATCTTGGCTTATCAGTAGATAGTTTAGGATAGAAATTAAAGGTTCAAACATGATCAAAATATGAACCTAAGGTTTCAAAAGAAAATGACTCAAAACTGCTTCAAATTCTGAGTCAAGAGATGTAAAAATCTGGTTCCAATCAGCTCAAAATCTGAACCAGTTGATAAAGATAAAACAACTCAAATAAGTTCAAAATAGAGCTGTAAAGAGAAGAGAAGGCCATGATGAGAAAACTTTCAGATATTAAGCCTTCCATTTTGATTTAATTTTTTGCAAAATAAATGTCTATGTGCAGCTTTTTTTTATGCCATAGACCAGCATCAAGTTAGACTGTTCAATCCGGACTTGGATGCTTTCTAATTTCTGTTGTAGAATTTAGAGAATAAAGTCTGTTGGACAGTTTAATCCCAACAGACAGTAGCTTAGGTAGAGAATCATATGGGCTTAAATGTTTAATCTAGGTCCATGGAGAAATAAGGAGTAGAAATAGATTAGATTTCCTGCTTTCAAAAGAATAAAATGTTGTAAAAGAGTTTGCCAATCCAAGTGCACTCTAATGAAGAAAAAATGTTAGATCAGTAGGATTGGATAGGAAGAAAGTTTGTATTGACGAAAGATCCATTGTTTTTGTGGCCGCTAATATGTTTTCAGAGAACCTCATCCACAAAAAGAAAGGCAGCCCAATGGATCAGGCACAGGTCAGCCTCCCAGAGAATGCAAGTCTAAAGTTCTTGACGCCTTCAAGAAGGTGCCATCCCCAAGTAGAGCCACTGTTAGCCACCTATAAAATTTGTTATAGCAAAAGGTGGCTAAGACTTTTTGAGCCTTCAAGGAACAAATTTTATTACTAAAAAGTGTAGGCTCTTGAAGACTCTTGGAGGCCTCCTGCCTCTGTCCATATTCTTTAGTGTTGGTTTATTTTACACTTAGAAATCCTGCTGATTCCCAAGGAAGAATATTGCTGCAAGCACCATTTCCCATTTCCCCTTCTTCCAAACTTTCCTCATTTTAACATTTTTCCCCCTTGTCAAAATTCCCCTCTTACCCTCTAACTCCTCCCAAAATCCCCTTCCTTCACTCAAAGTACCCCTTGTTTAGCCTTTTTCCCCTTTCCCCTCTATCGTTGCCCATTACTAGCCTTGAAAACCATTAAAAACCATAAAACCCCACATTCTGGACATATATGGGTCCTAGCCTTTTTCCCTTTGACCCACGCTCATATTATTCTCCACGCGCCCAAAGGCCCCGCAGTCAGGCGCTTGATCATATATATATATATATATATATATATATATCTCGCCACCCCGAAAATATTAAAACCTTATGTTATTCCCAAACTTTGGGTTTTTAATTATTTTCTAAAGTTTCCCGCCGGTTCGAAACCCTAGTTAATTCCCACCGTCGATCTGATCTGCAGATCGACGGTGCTTAGTCCATCACCTCGGTGGTTCCCGCCATCCACTCACCAATTACAAAACAGGCAGTTTCCATCGCACCTCCTTAGAGCGGAGGGCAGTTTTCTTCCAATCGGAAGCGATCTCATTCACCGCATGACACGCGTCCCGTGCACTATTTGAAAAACCACCCCCCATCGCACATTAACATTCGGACGTGGACCCGGCGCGATATCGGTGTCCACCGTCCGATCTGGAGCCGCCCATCGAACGACTATCGCTCACTGAAGATGCCCGACAGATAACCAGGCCACGACGCGACATTTAAAAAATCTTCACCGTCGATCTGATCTGCAGATCGATGGCCCACAGTTCATCACCCTAATTCGATCGCTCAGTCAATGTTTTCTGCTTTGACCTTCCATTTTCCGCTCTCGACCGTCGATATTTGTGCGATCGATGGCCCTGATTTGAAGTTTTCCTCTGCCTTCATTACGTCTCCTCTCGATAAATCCTGACCGTTGGATGATGCCATCCAACAGCCATGCTTCCCCCACAGGTCCTCCGCAGCAACAAACCTATAAATGCATGGATTTTCTAATAGTTTCTGTATTGTGTGGGGTTTTGTGGTTTTTCACCATAACTCAGGAAATTTTAAAAAAAAGGAGGAGGGTGATGATCCTCCCACTTCCAAATCAGCAAAGAAAATCCTTCGCAGGATTTGAATTAACGTCTCATCAATGTTTCCCTAGGCATTGATGCCGTATAACCCTGCGCAGCCCTGCACATTAGCAAAGAACATAGTAAATCGGGCACAGTCAGAGAGTATCAGTTCCGAAGATAAAATGTACCAAGACAGAAGATTAAAGACAAATTTTGCGGGGATCATGGCTAAGAATGTTTATCAAAAGCCTAATCCCTGATTAAAACACAGATTGAAGAAAAATTTAAGTGTTTTATCAACAGGAAAGCCTCCACCGCCACAGTTGAGGCAAATTGATTCCTCCCAGCTACCGAAATGCCACCTATGCCTCAAAGTATTCAATCAAGGGCCAAAGTTATTGATCAAATGAATATATTCACCTTAGCGCAGCTAGAGAGTTACTTCTACAGGGAAAATTAATGCAAAAGATATCTGCAGAGTAACCCCGACACCACACAGAGCCTCAAAGGTCAACAAAATCTCCCACCGAGCTTAATCTTTATGTAAAAACATTTAATACAGAGGACACCTATGTAAGTTTCTTATTGAGCCCCCCAAAGGCCAAGAAACCATTAAGTCTGTATTAATTGTAATTAAGATCTTTTATCAGATCTCACCTCCTCATTCTTATATATATACTACTGCAAAAGATGAGAGAGGGGTTGGTTGCAGAACTTTGAAATACATTTGAGCTTAAACTTCTGATTGTAAATAGTATTCATTGGCTCTTGGAGCTCTGCTGGCGATAGATAGGTTAGGCTAAGATGTGTAGATGACTGCTAAACTAAAGCATTGGGCTTGAAGCTGTCACTGGTTTGGAGCATCAATACAAGTTGATTTATGGGATCCTGGTCTATGTTGATGGTGATGTTTTTCTTATTTTAACATGTTATTTTGTTTCTGTTTTCACTGTGTTTCATCTTCTCTTATAAATAATAGCATGAATAGAGTTAGGACCTACTGTATATCAGTAACCTTCTCTGACTGAAAATCTTTATCTGAATGTTTTCTTCCAAACTGTGTTATTTGGGAATGATTTAATTCAATTTAAGCATAGGAATGTTGGCGTTCCCTCGTCTTATTGCCTTAGCTGAATATTATTTGTGAATGTTATGTTTAGTATTATTTAAGTAGAGATGAACTACAGAAGATATGGTGTGCCCTGGTCCTAGTTTTATCCCCAAAGGCTGTCTGGACATTTCCCTTGGAATGTGTTAAAAGCTGGCTAGTTTCAAAGTACTTACCAGATCTTAGGCCATTCTGTGTTATCATCGTGTTGGTCTTGAAAGTAACTAAGTAAAGCAGAGCTAGGAGAGGATTTGTGGTGAGCCCGACCCGCTAGTTTCTTCTCTAAAAGTTGCTTTCAAGTTTCCCTTTGTTTTTACATGTTTGCTATTGAAAGTGTATCAAAGGCTGGCTAGTTTCAAAGTACTTGCCAGATCCTAGTTTACTTTTATGTTTTTCTTGAGTTTATGTCAAAGGCTTGCTAGTTTAGAAGTACTTACCAGATCTTGGGCTGCTCTTTGTTCTTCATCTGTTTAATCTTCCTTCTTGTTGTATCATTTCATTCCATAAATCAATCTTCAAAGAGATCCTTAGAAATAGATGACTTGCCCCATGGACCACTCTTGCCTCTTGTTGTTCCAATTAAACCCTATTATGACTCCATAGCCCAATGGACTAAAACCTGCAATTATCTATTTTCCTGGCCAAAGCTTATTCTATCTGCTTGTAATTTCTCACCTTTGAAACTCTTCACATTTAGAACTTTCCACCTCAAACAATAATCATGCTCAACCATCCAAAAAACAAACAAAACCCTTGGCCTCTTGAAATAGCCTAATATTATTACCCCAAACTTCAAAGACAAATCCATCTTTGCACTTATCGGAGAGATCCCTCTCTGGATTCGGTGAGGGATAGATCCCAGAATCCCAAAGTGGTTGTGTTGTTTCCGTGATCGGAATTTGTTTATCTTCATTGACACAGATTCATTCTAGTTTCCATAAATTTTGGTATGATGTTGTTCACTGCTATTTCCAGTTTGTGTTTACATATTGATGGATTTCCAATTTAGGAATACTATAACATATTCCTAACATTGTAGATTTTCCCTATTTTAGGATATTACAGTCCGATAATAAACTTGCACTGGTGCAATTAACAGTACATTAGGATTGATAACAATAACTCATTTTTTAAGACACAAAAATTACTTTTAGATATGTACACCAAAATTTATTATTGATTTTGCTTAAATGCAGGGATAAAATTTCATAATTATATCAAATGGAGAATTATTCAAAATCTGGCTCATTCCATAACATTTCTCAAAGTCCATCGCAGATTTCTCCCTATCCATGTCCATTATCCATTACTTCAAATTTTATTTATATTTTCATTATCTAATTGAATTTATTTCTTTTTTCCATGTCAATCAATTGAATAAAATTAATGTATACAAACATGCAGGTTCATGCAGATTCAAAATTGAGTTCAAATGCACAAAATATTCAAACAATTCCAAACATCACAAGCTCTTATCAGGACCAGGATACCGCAAGGCGTGGTTTCTAGATGAAAATGGAAAATCGATTTACCCTGCCAATTGTAACATGCCATATTCTAGACACAATCCTGTGATAATGATGGTAGTAAAAATTGTTTGGTATAATGTAATTATATCAACGTCAAAGTAATTAATCATGCATTTACATGCCAATTAATTGATATCATCGATTTTGTACTAATCATGTTTAATTTTTTTTTTTTTAAATTATTAGGATTCTAGTGATGATGACTGACCTACCTACCATCTTCTGTTGCATCCCATGACAATGTAAAATCGAGAGAAGACTTAATTAAGAGAAAAATTCAAAGAGGAATGATACCAAGAATGGCTGAATCAACCACCTATTCAATTCCCACTACGTCCAGATTCACCAATTAGGAATGACTACAACAATAGTAGTTCTTCACAAGATGGCAATGGAGGCAATCAAATAGAAGTTGGTATGGATGATTACTTAAGGGATACGACTAGCAAGGATACAATGTTGTTATATGCATTCCAAAACGATGATAAGCTAGGGGATGATGCTCATATCACTGATACCTTTTTCGAAAGCCTTAAATTTGCTTCCACCACCCCTCTCTTTGGACCTAGAAGTCAGTCAAAGTCTACCTAATTGGGGACAATGATGTTACTGTACAACTTGAAATAAAAGTTTGGCTTGTCGAATGCATGTTTCTCAGAAATTTTGAGGTGATTGAACATCAAGTCCCTTATATTTTGAGAAATATTGTCACACAATCAACATTAAAAATGGTAAATTTTATGAATTTTAATAATTATTGGAATTAATGTACATTTAATATTGTCCATGAACAACTATAGGTTATTCATAGCTAAGGATGGCTTCAACCCATATTCCCTCCAGAACACCAACTATATTGTTTGGCCTGTAGTAGTGATCAATAACAATAACCCCCCATGGTTGTCTATGAAGAATGAACATCCTATGTTGGCTCTCATAGTCCCTAGTAGAAGACAAGCGAAGAATATGGATGTCTACCTACAACCACTGGTAGATAAATTGAAGGAATTATGGGATGGGATAAATGTATATGATGTATCAAGACCCATCGTAGCAGAGAGGATTTTTACGTTGTATAGAATATGTGCTTACATGACACATGATTATCCAGGCTTAGGATTTTTCTCTGGTAAATTACATGTTTATTGATTTTTTTATATACGTAACAATATTCTTTCACATATTAATTATTTAATTTGTTGTAATTGATATGACCTTCGTGATATTCTTTAACGTGTCATGCATATTGTATGCAATAATTTTGTAGGTCTTGTAACAAAAGGGTATAATGGATGTAAAATTTGTGGACCTTCTCTGAAAGCTAGATGGTCCAATGACCTACGAAATCTAGTGTGTGACTGCTCCAGGGTATCCTACCAGAAGAACACCCTTAAAGAAGAGCAACACCTGCTTTCAATGGTAAGCGAGAGAGAACCCAAAGGTTCGAAGAAACCCAAAGGCCTGCAATAACGACACCATCTAAATGGCTCAGAGAATATGAGAGATAGAAGGAGAAGGAGTTCAAAGAAATGTTCGATTCAAATGGGGAGCCTATGTTCGATGATCCAGAATTCTTCGACACCTATGTTGAGAAATTTCCCATTGGGATAAATGAAATCCATCTTTTATAACCTCTCATATTGGGAGAATCTTAAGATTACCCACTTATTAGATTCCATGCATATATTTAAAAATGTTTCATCTTATTTATGGAGGCACATATCATCGAAACAAAGTGACACATTGGCTGTTAGGAAAGATCTTATTACTTCAAAAAATAAAAAGAAACATTGTCCAAGATGATTAGAAAGTACAAAATCAGAGGCTAGTACCTCTAATTGGTACTTCAAATAAGGTGATGTCCCGTGGATTTTAAAAAAGGATGATATTTCTTTGGAAAAGGAATTTATAATGGGTGTGAGGGTGTCATCTTCATATGAGTCTTCACTACGTCACTGCTTCACCATGGAAGACCATTTTTCGAGGTTGAAATCACATGACCATTTGAATCGTCTAAGAGTGTATAATTTCAAAAGCATGATTTTATTATTTCTTATGTTAATAAATTTTATCCCATGTAGGGATCATAAAAAATAAATAATTTTGTATATTATTGCATGTGTTTATAACTTTTCAGTGTCATTATCCTTTTTTTGTGCATGAGTATGTGAAACATGACTTCCCCCAAGACCTAGGACACTCCATATATAAATTATCTACATTTGTATGTTGGATCATGTCAAAGGAGATTCATGTGGCTAGCATTCCATGGTGGCGTCAAGAGATAGTTGAGATGGTTTGTATGTTTGAGAAGGAACTGCCGACAAGTTTCATGGACTTCTAGGTTCACCTTCTAATCTGCCTAGTAGATGAGGTTGAATTAGTTGGGGTGGTTTCTCATCGTTGGATGTTCTTCTTAGAGATGTACACGAAGAAATTGAAAGATTTTGTTCGAAAAAAGGAAAATCGCAAGGGGTGTATGGTAGAGGGGTACATATCATATGAGTCTTTCTATTCTTCCAATGAGTACATTAAGTAGATCGACAATAGATCAAGTGCGGTGATTTGGGACAATGAAAGGGATGAATATAAGAGGGAAGGGGAGCTTCTCCAAACGAATGGAAAAAGGTGCTTGATAAAGAGTAAGCGACTTATAATTTTAGAAATTTACATAAAGTAAATATTCACGTTGAATTTCGATATAATGTATATTTTGATCTCAAATGTACTATATGTTGGTTTGAGTTCATCAGCGAATGCAGAAATTGAAGCAACCAATAAATTCATTCTTTACAATTTCGAAGTAACACAACCGTGGGTCACATTGTACAAACAAAAGAGGATGAAATGGGATAGTGATAGGAAATAATTAATATAGTTTAATGGTAGAAGCATGCCTTATCTTGATCATTTAAAAGAAAATATGCCAATTATATGCCCCAACAGTTGGGTTGCTGACAAGTTAGAGAGAAATACGGTGCAACCGGTCATTACCCGTGTGCTGAAGAGGATACGCTAAACGTAGGGATTGTGTGCAACAACTCGGTAATATTCTATTTATGTACATTTAAAACTTAATAATGCACCTTTGAAATGTAACATCTATACTTTATATTTTAACAGTTGGGTTATTAGACCCATGACACTATGATTTTTTAAATTTTTTATAGGTTCATTTGTTCCCATCTATGTGGGCATATGGACACCATTTTCGCATAGGAAATGACGATGATGGACACATGACACAAGTCTATGGAGTGGAAGTTGAGTTCGATCAATATAGTCGAGCTAGCCACCGTGATCAAAACCTAGTACGAGGGACATTAGGTTATGCCAGAAAGATACAAGAGATCATTGAAGATCATTGAAGTGGACTTCTCTTCTTTCCAATGTGTTATTTTTATGTGCAAGTGGTGGGACACCTTTGATCAGAATAATTTAAAGGAATATCATGATAGTAGGCTGATATGTATAATCTCTAGAAATATGTGGGATGAAGCTAAGGAGCTTTATGTTTTCCCCAAACATTGCAACAAGGTGTTTTTTAACTAAGATGTGTTGGAAGGGATTGCTGGTTCGTATTGAGACATGACCCTAGATCAAAACATATTTTTGAGAACAATAGTGTTATCATTCCAAGTGATTTGGAGGATAATGAGGGTGATCATGAGAACAAAGAGGTACATGTGTTATTTAATCATTTATACTATTTAAGATGGGCTTTTGTAAAGAAGAGGACTTAACCTTATAACTAAGACTCTTTTTTTTTGAAATATTATAATATGTATTTTGAATTAATTTTTTGCATTTGTTGGACATTGGGTTCAATGCTCCCCGTGTGTTTCGCGACATGGACTAACCGCCTCTCATGGATCCTAACTCTAGCAATTGTAGCAGAGATTAAAGGCTGTGGGTTTTGGTCTAACGACAATCGTGATTCCAACAAGTGGTATCAGAGCAACAGGTCTCAAGTTCGAAACTCACCCAACTCGTGTTGGGGGGGAGATTGTTGGACATTGGGTTCAACGTTGCCCGTGTGTTTCGCGACATGGACTAACCACCTCTCATGGATCCTAACTCTGGCGATTGTAGCAGAGACTAAAGCCTGCGGCTTTTGGTCTAATGGAAATCATGATTCCAACATCATTTTGTTAATGTTGAAATCATTTCACTTGATAATTTGCAATTGTGTTGATCTCGAAAATAATGCATTGTATCAAGTTTTTTTTTTTGTGTCAATTCCTAAAATAATACAACTACTTGATTGCTTTAAGTGGTTTTTCACTATATCATTACTTAAATAAATGCACCATCTATCTATATATATATGTGTGTGTGTGTGTGTGTGATATCTTCAAAATTTTTAAAAAATGTATTAATGTATACTATTCTTTTTTGTATGTAAGATGATAATAAAATAATGATAATTCTAAACATGGATTTATTTGCATTATTTTCTCCACTTTATTATGTTAAAAAATTCATATTATTCTCGATTTATTATTTTACAATTATTTATATTCATACAGATTTACAAATTGACAAATTTACAATTATGGTAATTTAACAATATGTATGGTATACATTTTACTTATGGTAGTTATGGTTCAAAATTGACAATTAATTTACAATTTAACAAATTTACAAATTTACAAATTTTACAATTTTAATAAAATTGAATCATGACAATACATACAATTCCAATTATTATTATTATTATTATTTTTTTATTTCACAATACAATTACAATTACAATTACAATTTTACAAATATTTTACATACAATTACAATTACAATTACAATTTTGCAATTTTACATACAATTACAATCACGATGCATACAATTACAATACAATTTTACTTTTTTACAAATTTACAAATTTTACAATTTTAATAAAATTGAATCATGATAATACATACAATTACAATTACAATTTTACAATTTCACAATACAACTACAATTTTAAAAATATTCTACATACAATTACAATTACAATTACACAATTTTATAATTACAATACATAATATTTAATAAATAACATGATTTATTATTAAAAATAGACATCACGATCATGATAACGATCGTACAAAAATCATATTATAAAATACACATTAAAATTTGCTAAAATCATCTAATCATCGCGATCATGATCATCTAACAAAACACAAGTATTGTATAACATCATCACAACACAAACATCAAATATACATCTCATGTCAAATAACTGCTATCACATACACATCTATCTGCAAGCACATTAAATGAACATATCTAACATGACCTAACAATATACAAATCATGATGAACACCAAAATGTAAATTAAGTACATCAACATGAACGTAAAATACATACACCATATATATATATATAATGTCAAAAATATACAACTATAATAGAACTGCATATAAATGTCAAATATTCGGTGGTACTACATCAATACTATAAGTCATACTTGAGGCGTGCTCAATTGATGGTGCAGCCTCATGCTCAGATGGATAAGGTGCTTGCTGATTAGATGGTGTTTTCTCAAGAGGTGCTTGCTCATGAGTCAACAGTTCAACCTGCTCAAGAGATGGTGCATTCTCATATGGGCCTGCTTGCTCAGGATCAGGTGCCTGCTCAGTCGATGGCCATGTCTGCTCAGGACTAGGTGCCTGCTAAGATGGTGCCTGCTCAAAAAGTGCCTACTCAGAAGATGCCTGCAGATCAGAAATCGATGATGGCCACAAATGTCTATCCTGAGGTGAAGGAGGAGGAGGCGAAGTACTAGAATGATGATCACTCCCGTTGTTATCATGATCATTCGATGAACTGCTCTATCGTGCATCTCCACGATGCCTATCCCTCCTAGCTTCCAATAGCCTGGAAGCTCCAATGATATGACACATAAGGGTCATCATGTCGTGGGGAATGTCTCTCCAGATCTCTGTGAGCCTATAATCAGCTTGTAACTCTCTAATCATAGTATGATGAACTCCCTCATCAACCAGGAGTCAACATAGTTGGTCACCCATCTCCATCATGAATCGGATGTCTGCCCTATGCCGCATCCCCACACGTATCCGCATCCGAGGATCAGGTCTATCACCTTCATCTGCGGCCTCACCCATTTCCTTGTTATGATTTACAGGATCATCTAGTGGGGGTGGAATCATGTTCCCAACGAATGTGCCAATATCTACAAAATATATAGTACACAATGATAATTAGACAATTTCGTTAAAAATTTTAATAAAACAAGTTAAAGAACGTGTTAGAATATATTTTATTCTAATTAATGAATTAATACAATAAAATGAAACTATATTAATTTAAATAAAACGCTAATATTACATCTAGCATCCACTGGCTCATCCTGTGTGAAGATGATGTTGGTACACCCTTTCCAATCCAAACCCACGAACATACATGGATTAGGTCTCTCACCCTGATCCGTGCCCTCTGCCATATCCTCATCATGATCTATAGGATCATCTAGTGAGGGTGGAATCACGTCCTGAATGAATTTTAAAATATCTACAAAATATATATTACATAAAAATAATTAGACAATTTCATTAAACAATTTAATAAAACAAGTTAAAGAATGTGTTAGAATAAATTATATTCTAATTAATTAATTAAGACAATGAAATGAAACTATATTAATTTAAAGAAAACACTAATATTACCTCTAGCCTCCGATGGCTCATCCTATGTGAAGATTATGTTGGTACACCCTTGCCAATCCAAACCCATGTATGGACACAACACCATCACGAACATGTGATCATCAACACTGGCTAGCAGCTCTAGTGCATCACTAGATATCTTGGCCAGATAGTCGGACATGCCCCTCTTGGGCATCATCTGGTCCCACATCTGCATCCGTACATGTAACATTGTCCTACAAGGCTTCCAAACAAAATTAGTCCTCGTCTCTGGAAGCTCAACCTCCCATGTGCCTGAGAACAACATCTATCAAATGCTATACAAAAATGCCGCAAAAAAATGGTAGACTGTCTCACAAGTCGTGGCGTCTAGAATAAAGAATCAACATAAAATAAAAGTGGGAATCTAATTCGCTACCTATCAATGGTATAGTGTGCAATGGTTGTCAGTAGTAGTGGGAGACACCTCACCTCCTTTGGACCAAACAAAGCAATGTGTAACTGACCACCAGACACTTGAAAATCCACAGGAGAAAGTATATCATCCCTAATGTATCTTTAGAAATATGCCAATTGACTCTCTGCTGCATAACCAACAAGGACATATGGGAACTGAGGAAAATATTGTCCTTTCCTAGATAGGCGAGTAATAAAATAAATGTCCTCCTCAATGGGCTCGTACCACTGGCCAGGACTGACCCAGAAAGCCTTTCGGTGTGCATGCCACCTGTAGATCAATTGTCGCAATAACCCATTGTGCCCCTTTAGGGATGTAGCCTCCTCATATAACTTAAGGAGGCCTACCTCCCTTAAGAGAACCTGGGTGTGTTCCGTAATAGAGTGAGGGTACAAAATTCTCTCCTTCTCCCATGCCTCCAAATGCTGAATCATGTTATAACGGTCCTCCATATGCTCTTGTTATTCGATTTTCTCTCTCCATTGACGTCGCTAAGTGATTCACATATTAAATAATTTTTTTTATTAAATGAAAAAAGTATTTACAAAAAAACACATTCGGTGCGCCCAAATTAAAATTCACGCACAGCTACCAATGCCTATCTATTTTATCATGCACTGGCCACCGTGCACATGAAAAAAATTCACACACTGCAGAAAAAAGATTGTGGAGTGCAGGGTGATTAGTTTGGTCAATGCACCGCCCTACCACCATACATAATTCCCGGTGCAGTTCGGTAAACGACCGCACCGTTGTACAACCGTACATAGTGTGTTATTTTAAAAAACATTATATGGTTGGTGCGACCAGAAACCGATACGCACTGCCTTATTTTAGTTTTAAATCAGTGAACATTTTCTTGGTACCGCATCAGAACCCATTGTGGTTTCTGTTAATACCGTTCATGGTGTGGCCTATAAATTTATAAGAAGCACCATGAACAGTGCAAGCTGATCAGCTTGAACATACCACGCATAATTTGTTTTATTTTTTTTAAACAGTAAATTTTAAGTGAATTTGAGAAACTAATATGCTAAAAGGTTAAGTTATTTAGAAACAAGTAGATTTCCTGTAAATTTCTGCATCGAGGAGACATCTTTGCTGAGGAATACTAAAAAACAAATTTGCCCACTGTTTTTGAGAATTCTAACTCCACACAGTGAGCAATGGACGAAAGAAATGTGGGAAATGGGAGCACCGATGGCAGGGTGCCTTAGAGAAGAAAAACTCACACCGGTGCTTGAGAGCTCTAGAGCATTGAAAAAGTAAAAATTAAGTTTTTTACGGCCATTTTTTTTTTAAATTAACCCTTTTTCAATGCGCTCGATTATGAGATGCACCAAGCAGTTTTATCAATGGTGCACCACACTTATTTATGGTGTGCTAGATTAATGAGATGCCTTGGGCTGATTTGTACAGTGAGAATAATGTCTCATTGTGCCATTTGATAGTACGCACCAGTGCGCTGGATTACTGAGATGCATCGGGCCGGTTTGTACAGAGAGCACAGTGTCTCGGTGTGCCATTTGATAGAACACATCGATGTGCTTTATATAAAACATACTGATGCATTTTATGCAAAAAAAAACATCCACAAAAACCTCCACCCGACAACCTCCTTTAGTGACGTCTGCTACAAACGAATATCTGGGCTATTTTTATAAGGTCTTCCTCAAAAACATCTGCTAGAGGATCTTTTCCTTGTAGTGTGTCCATCTTCCGGATTCCAGGGTCTCCCAATGCAGCCAACCAGAAATAATGTCCGCGTTCGATGAAATCTGGCTCCTTCAGCCAGAAGTGGTTGAATTTAAAGGGAGGGGCCTTTTGTTGTTGAGTCTCAGTCTTTTTCAACAGGATGGGAAAATGGTCATAAAATTTATCTGGGAGGATCAATGACTTCAAATCCTTTATCTTGTTAACAATTTCTTCATGGACATAGAAACAATAAATACATTTTGCTATTCCTTGAGAGCCCCATCATCCATTTTTCCATGTTGGTCCAATAGGGAATGGTTTAATATCCCGAAGGTATTTCTTCTTGAATAACTCCTTGAAAAATGTCCCCATTGGATCAAGGTAGTAGAGGGAGCCCCAAATTTCTGATGAGTCACTAGAAAAATTGAAATCCCCTGCCAATCTCAAGGATTCCAGATCTAGAAAGCCACTTTGTCATCAAAATGCTGATAATTCGATGACAAAATTTTGTACCTCTTTGGCCTCCTGTGATAAGTAAACCCATAGTGAGATGGAAGCCTTAAATTTATAAATATATGGGTTCCACATTGCAGCCATGCCCCCTAATAATCAAGATGCACTGACTGCACACATATTCCAATTTGGGCAGACCTGAAATAAATATCCACATGAATTTTTCATGTCATTGTTTCATGGAGAAGTACAATTTTTGGGTTGTGAATGCCAATTAGGATTTTTAGGAAACATCTGTTGTGGGTAGATCCCAAACCCCTGCTATTAATAGACATAATAGACATCATGGATGATCAAATTTCGGGGGCTCTACTCTAACGACCTAATATTTATGGGGTTTTTTTATTAGTTTGTCAACCTTGTTGAATGATGTAGAGTTGGATGGGGTCGAGTTGAGAGGGGAATCTTGGAATTTCCTCAAAAGATTGGATGGAGTTATGGTGAAGCTCAGCATCTTTTTGAGTTTCTGCCCTTTTTTGCTATGGGTGGTCACATTCTTATGTGGAGTAGGGCGGGGATCATTCTTATCAAAAAATGATTTTTTGATAGTCAAAGGATCCAAAGTAATTTGATTTTAGCGGCCTAGTGTCTCCAGCTCCATGTATTCTGAAAATGGGGAGAATGCTTGCCCAGAAGGAGCCCCAAATTTAATAGGGGAGGAAAAGAAATGGATCATCAGTTGAAGGGGAAGCCGTCAAGGAAGCCAGGTCATCTGGAAGTTTCAACGGAGGGGGTGTAGTGATATTTTTTAAGAGAGCAGACAAGGGTTTGTTTTTTACCAGTGAAGAAGATTTAATAACATTGTTTATGTGGATGTTAAATGATGAAGATAGTGGAGTTTATAAAGAATTTTTCCATTTAGCAAAGTGAGAGTGGCGATTCAGTGATGGAGAGGTGGGGAGAGTAAAAGGTTTCATAGAGTTACTTCGTAGAGATGAGTGGTGTGGAGAGGCGATCATGTTATGATTTGGTGATTGGGATAGTGGATTATCCAGCCTGACATGAAGGATAGTGGAGTGTACTAGTATATCTTCTCGTCTTCCTGCAGCAAAGGAGAAATCTGGATGTCTGGAAGCCCTAGAAAATCTAAGGGAAATCCTTTATCAAGTGGGCCATTATGTGGCAGCAAAGACATCGAAATGGGATTGAAAAGTAGTTGATGACTTGTTTTCTTGAGCACGGGCCCCAATACAAGTCAATTTCAACATGAATTCCACCACTGAGTGATCTTTTTATCGAGACCCACGCTGTGTTTTTTTCCATGCCGCCAAGGTTTCCTTCATCGAGGTAGTCGAATTTTCCTAAGGAATTTGAAATATTTGTTATTTATTTCCTAGTCCATAAATTGAGAGGAAGACCCGGAGGTTTAACCCAGAGGATGTTCCTTCGTGGAAAGTCGATGGCTAGATAAAAACCAAAATTCCATCGCTGTAGTGATAAATGAAAGGTTAACCATCCATTTTGTAGGGCACTAATACGAGGTAAGTATTTAAGAAAAGTGTTGGAATGGTAGAAGAGTAAAGGAACAATTACAAAAATATTTCACACAATAACACAAACAGGAGCTGCGACTCTATATTAATCACATGAATTTCAATCACTCTCAATGAATACAATGAACTCGACGATGGGTATTTATCCTAACTCACTTGACATGCACACACTCATATATCAGATAATTGAACTTGCTCATCACTCACTTAACTCATTCTCTAACTCACTCACCAAATTTATCAATCACATAACTTGACTAAGTCAATGCTTACTTAACTGATTGTCTAACCATGCATGCGGGAGGTAATTACATATTTTAACACTCCCCCTCAATTATGACCGCTAAACTAAAACATAACTCATGACAACTGAAACATGCCTATTGGTCATCTCAGCTAGGCTTACAATTCCCAAGTTTCTTTTGTGAAACTCAAACACATCTATTGTTAATGGCTTTGTAAATATATCTGCCAGTTGATCACTAGATTTACAAGGCTTCAAGTGAATTTCTCCATTGCTCACAAGTTCTCTAATAAAGTGATATCTAGTATCAATATGCTTTCTCTTTTGATGAAACACACTATTCTTGGATAGTGCAATCGTTGAAGTGTTGTTACAATAAATTGTTGTTGATCCTTGTTGTTTCTTCTTGAGTCCATCCAATACTCTTCTTAACCATATTTTTTGACATGTTGTTGATGTTGTTGCTACATATTCTGCTTCTACTGATGATAGTGTCACAATGGGCTACTTCTTAGATGCCCATGCTATCACACCGGAACCAATATGGAATACATAACCGAATGTGCTCTTCTGATCATCCAAACTGCTTGCAAAATCACTATCTGTGTATCCAATCAAATCTTTCTTTTCTATACTTGCATACATTTTGCCATAATCTCTAGTTCACGCTATGTATCTCATAATTATTTTTCCAACACTCCAACGTGTTTCTTTTGGTGTCTCCATAATTCAGGAAATCAAACTCACTCCTTGCATAATATCTAGTCTTGTAGCTGTGAAATACATGAGGCTGCCAACCAATCTTTTGAATAGAGTTGGATTGACATCTGCCCCTTCATCATCCTTACTTAACTTTGTACCTATTGCAACTAGTGTAGGTACATGTTTGCAATTATCCATCTTAAACCTTTTCAGCAAATCTCTGGCATATTTATTTTGGCAAATAAAAATTCCGTTTTCAAATTTCTCAACTTCAATGCCAAGAAAATATGTTATGAGAACAATATCTGTCATCTCAAATTATTTCATCATGCCTACTTTAAATTAATCTAACTCAAGATCAACCGTAAAAATCATGTCATCAACATATAAGCAAACAATAAAAATCAATCCATGCTCATTTACCTTTGTGTATAAGGTAGGCTCAATGCCGCTTCTACAAAATCCATTTTTAATCATGTAACTGTCGATTCTGCTATACCATGCTCTAGGTTCTTGCTTAAGTCCATAGAGCGCTTTATTTAATCTGTAAAACTTATCTTCTTTACCTTCAAATTCATAACCTAGAGGCTGCTGCACATAAATTTCTTCTTCTAGAATTCCATTCAATAAGGCTGATTTGAAATCCATTTGATATACTTTCCACTTGTTCTGAGCTGTTGTGGCTAGAACTGATCTTATAGTATCCAATTTGGCTATCAGAGAAAATGATTCCCGAAAGTCTACTCCTGATTGCTATAAGAATCCTTTTGCAACATGTATTGCTTTAAATCTGTCAATTTCACCTTTCTCATTCACTTTTGTCTTGTACACCCACTTCACACCAATGACATTTTTATGCTCTGGTAAATTTGCTAAATCCCATGTATCATTCTTTTCAATTGAATTCATCTCTTCATCCAAGGCTTGCACCCAATTTTTATCTCTATTTTCTTCTTCAAACGAAGAAGGTTGGAATGCCAACAATGAAAAGTTTGAACTAACATCCAAATCATCATAAATATCTTTCAAACTTCTCATATTTTTCTTACCATTGCTTGATTCATTACCTAATTGGCTGCTTGGAGAATTTTGGTCTATTGATCTGCTTGAAGATCCATGCTGCTCTGAAAATCTTGGAGTCGTTGCTGGTGTGACTCTGTTTGGTGTTTGTTCTCTTGATTCTTGCTTCTCCTTTTCTGCTACATCATCCTCTTCCATCAATGGTGCTTGGGCATCAGTTGGTTTGACTGCAGTCCCATTCCATGACTCTTGTTCTTTGAATATAACATCTCTGCTGATTATTGTCTTCTTAGTGAGAGGGTTGTTAAATTTGTAAGCTTTTGACTGCTCACTATAACCAGTAAATATAAAATTTTCACTTTGATCATCCAATTTACCTCTTATCTTCTTAGATACATGTGCATAGGCTAAAAATCCAAAAACTCTGAAATGAGATACACTGCATGACATACCTGCCCATGCTTCTTCTAGAAATTTGTTCATCACACTCTTTCAAGGAGATCAGTTTATCACATAAATAACACATGCATCTTCTTTTGCCCAATACTCATTAGATAAGTGTCTTTCTTTCAACATGCTCCTTGTCATGTTCATGGTTGTTCTATTTTTTCTCTCCGCTACACCATTCTGCAGCAGTGTGTAACTGGTCGTAAACTGTCTTCTGATTCCATGTTGTTTGCAGTACTCATGGAATTCCTTCGAATCACATTCTTCACCATGATCAGATCTCAATACCTTGATTTTTCGATCACTTTGGTTCTCTACTAAGGTTTTGAACTCTTTGAACTTTGCAAAATTTTTAGACTTCTTCTTCAAAAAGTAAACCCAAGTCTTTCTGTTATAGTCATCAATAAAAATGAGGAAGGAACAACTTCCACCAATCGATTGTGTCCTCATAGGTCCACACAAGTCTGTATGCACCAACTCAAGTGGTTTCTTTGCTCTGTATGAAACTACTTTCATAAAACTTTCACGGTGTTACTTTCCCAAGATGCATTGCTCACAAGTGCTAGCAGGTTCTTTGTTGGGAGGTAATCCTCTCAGTATCTCTTTCTGCTGCAACAATCTTAAACCCAAAAAATGCAACTGTCCAA
Source organism: Pinus albicaulis (assembly GCA_034641835.2). Lineage (NCBI taxonomy): Eukaryota > Viridiplantae > Streptophyta > Pinopsida > Pinales > Pinaceae > Pinus > Pinus albicaulis. The sequence continues at coordinate 106,211,068 of MU968411.1, forward strand.
ATTGAAAGTGCCATAACTAGTAATCATTAGAACATGCAGCTGTAAAAGAATTAACATGATCGTTGTAGTTCATAATTAGATGAAAGAGTCTGTTCCTCTTCATATGCACATTTGCTATCAACTTCTTTCTTGGGGGTTTGTCATAAATAACACACTCTTGCACCTGAAAGATAACTTTGTATCCTTTCTGTGTCAATTGACCAACACTAATCAAATTATGTTTAAGACAAGGAATATAATATACCTCTGAGATTGTCTTAGGCTCCCCCTACTTGGTCACAATGTTGACCACTCCTTTACCATCTACATCCATAGTCTTGTCAGTCCCCAACTTTATCTCTGTCTTCAAAGATTGATCCAAATTTGCAACCAAATCCTTGTTTCCTGTCATGTGGTTACTGCAACCCCTATCTTATAGCCACACCTTATCAGACGGTTCATGCATGCTAGGAACATGGAGTTAGTATTCTCTATACTAACATTAGCTCTTTGGTTTCCTTGATCAGCTAGCTTCTTCCTGCAATCATGAGTATATTGACCAGATTTATTGCAATAATAACATTTGACCTTTGATGTGTCAAACCTTTGATTATTGTTGAAGGTTTTGTTGTTGTTTCTTCCATTTTGATATTCATGTTATTCTCGGCCATCTCTCTGACCACCATATCTTCCTCCTCGTTCTTTGCCTCTAGATCGACCTCTGCCTCGACCTCTTGAAATAGAAACTTGACTTTTGAAAGCAGTTTCTAAACTAGAATCCTTATTTCTATCTATCATTGCCTCATGCGATAGAAGTGATCCCATCAACTCATTAACTGTTAGTTTTTCCAAATCCTTTGCTTCTTCTATGGCTGTTACCATAACATCAAACTTGGTGAACAAATATCTAAGGACCTTCTCAATCATTTTTTGATTTTTAATGTCTTCACCATAAATTTTTAACTGATTGACGACACACATGACCCTATTCAAGAAGGAATCACTGTACTATGTCTCCTTCATTTGCAGAATTTCGAAATCTCTCCTAGTATTCTACAATTTAATAATATTGACTTTCTCCATACCTTGATAGCTTGTCGCTAAGGTTTTCCAAGCCTCCTTTGCTGAAGACATGGTCATTATCTTCTAGAACACTGCTCGGTCCACTCCCTGCTAGATAAGAAGTAATGTTTGTGCATTCTTCCTCTTGTCTTTCTTCCATTATTCCCTCTCTGCATTACTGAGGGCTCATTCTTCTGCATCATCTTGAGGTTCTACAAACCCAAACTTGACATGATCCTAAACATCATGCGTTTTTAACAAGGTCTCCATCTTAATGGCCTAGACATCATAATCTTTCCTCGTGAAAAAAAAAAGTTGTGGCTGGAAACTGCTTGTAGCCATCTTTCTTGAAACAAAAATTTACTTCTGAAAAACTCCTAAAATTTCTTCTTTTATATACTTTGCTAAGCTAAAAACAAACAACTTTTAATAAAATCTTAGATTTATTTATTTTATATAAAAAATTTCTTTTAAAAAAATAACATTTATATAAAAATATCCCTTTTTTAAGCTTTTAAAAAGCCCTCTTGAAAAACACTGTCTCTTTTTAAGAACCTTATTAAAACCCACTCATAAAAGAAAAACCTTTTCAAAAAATCCTTTTGAAAGTTCCCTTTTCAAAAGCCACCTCACGTGCTTTTAAAAAACTCCAAAAGACTCGTATAAAATTTTAATACAAATTCTTAAAACCTTTTAAAATTTTAATACGAATGCTTTGTAGTTGTTGACTTTTAAGTGACTAGGCGGCCAATGTGGACAGAGTGAGTCAGCTCCGCATAGTATTTCCACCTGTAGTTATTCTTTGACAACCTATCCCACCGAGGCACCGATCCCCGTACCTCATGGCAGGTAACCTGATCACTAGGAAAAATGGAGCAATCGCAAAGAGGACAAAGTGATTGCAATAAACTCTAATATCCCTCAATTAAGTTTTCTGCACAACAAGATTAGAAATGGCGCAATCTGAGGTTGAACCAAAGATAGCAGTGTTGGCAATTCCAGCTAATAATTTCCTTGTTAATTTTTTCGTGATTGTCTCGCGGCTCCTCCCCGGAACATTTTGTCGATACAACCACAAAAACACATCAACTGGAAGTCCTGCAAACTCGTCTCTTGAGTGCATTATGGGTTTCCCGGAATTACAATTTCATCAATCTTCAATATGGACACTACGAAAGAAAAAAGGCAACCTATCAGTAAATAAGTCGACTTTACTTTTTCATAAGCGGGGACAGCACTGGATTATAATTTTTTTTTAATATTTAATTCTATCTTGTTAAAGATGAAATTGAAGAAAGAGTTTATAAATTAAAAAAAAAAAAATTGTATATAAATTGTAGAAGAATAAAATAATATAATTTGAAATTAGTGAGATGTTTTTTTGGATTAGTTCAATTCTTCAAAAACGTCTTATATTTTTAATTATTTTTCATGAAACTTGAATGAGAATCTTTGTAGAGAATAAACTTTATTCAAACCAACTAATTTAAGCACAAGCACACCCATGTGCTGTGAGAGTTACATAATGATTTGGCTATAAATCTCAATAATAAAGAGAATTCACCCCTCAACACATACAATAATAACAAAGAGTTTTCGACTCTTGATTGACCGCTTTTATAAATCCTAAATTAAGTTTCTAACTCTTGATTGACAGCTTTTATAAATCCTAAATTAAGTTTCTATGTTGGTTTAATGCTGTAAGTGTGGTTTTCAAATATCTATTAAGTTTTAAACTCTGAGTAGAAATTTAAACCTATATCAATAAGCTAAAACTTCTTTTCAAATTATTCCTTAATCAACGGTCGATAAAATCTTTCTCAATTAGATTGCTTGCTAACACTTGGGATATAAATTCATAAATTAAATTAACTTAACTTAGAAGAAAGCATAAAAAACAATAATCTAAAATTTTACTAATTTTTTCTGACTTGTCCATTACTAATTTAAAAAAAAATTAACATTTTTTTAATAATACAAATTTCCATTTGATTTTCAAAATCCTATTATCTCCTATTAATAACTTAAAATAAAATCAATAACATAAAAAAAATACAGCATTAAAATGAATTTGTTATAATTTTTTACCATAAATTTTATTATCTCCAATTTATAACTTAAAATAAAATCAATAACATAAAGAAAATACATTACTAAAATGAATTTCTTATAAATTTTTACCATATCTTTTTTAATAAAAAATTGCTTTACAAACATTTCTAATTCAAATTTTTTATAATCTAAAACCTAAAAACCATTAATATTAATCAAAGTGTCAAACATTTCCAATTCACCCTTCTTTATAGTTCTTTATAATCTGAAACCTAAAAAGCACTTATATTAATCAAAACTCAAAGCCGAAAATTAAATTCCATAAATACTCTTTATTGCATACTTCGCCACAAGTGGTCACTACACCATCCTAATTTTCATCTTCCTTCATTACACACTGTTTATCTAAGCTAGTTATATCTTTATTCTTATATACACATAGCAGTTTCATTGCATTTTATAAAGCTTGCTACTCAACTTTTCTATTAGTTGGGCAAGGGAAATATGAGAGGTTAGAGTGTGGTTGGTAGTTTATTTTATATTTTTTTATATTTTTGAAGTGATTTGGTATATACTTTTGGTTCATTTTGCTTAAAATTGAGTAGGGATTTTTTAGGATTATAAGTTTCAACTAGATAATCACATAATCTAGATATCCTAATTTTTTTTTAGGTTATTAAATCTATTTACATAGTCAAAAACTTATTTTAAATAATCAAAAATTCCAATTTTACACAGTTTTTTAGATTATTGAATCTATTTATAAAGTCAAAAACTTATTTTAAATTATCAAAAATCATAATTTTACACAATTTTATTATTAAATTTAGACCAAAAAATCATAAAATAGTTAAACAATGCAATATTCCAATACTATAAAAAAAGCACAATTTTTTTTAATCTAATAAATAATTATTCTCAATAACATTTTCCACATGATTTTTTTTTTAACTAAACAACTATATTTATATTAAACTATTACTTTTCATAATGAGAACCATTATATACCTCTATCACTTCGACTATTTCAAAATTCTAGTACAATCATAACAAATTTTTTCTTCTTCCTTGAAATTTTTGCACTACAATTTTATGCCAGTACCGATCAACTTTGCAAAACTGCCCAAAAATTCATATTTAATTAAAATTCCCCATAAAAGTTTGCTTACGAATTATTTCCAGATACTACTTATTTGACACGATCTTGTCCAACACCCAACGAAGCTCCTTCAATGCCAACCATCTGCAGATCACCAGATTCAAGAATTGCAATGCGTATAAGCTATACCAACCACTATGCCTATTCAACTATGCCAAGGGAATGGAATTCCATCTGCCCACAGACATTAATTCATTTAATTTTGATTATCATGAACATTGAATGAAGAGACCTCCTGATTTTTCTCATTAATTTCGTTCCATTCATAGGATTGGACCCCTAAACCTTGTTCCATATGGGAATTCAATCTTTCCTTGCTCCAGCTCTGAGCCTTAGCTTGGCCAGCTTGTTTGCTTCATTATTTATATTTCTAAGAATATGTTGGAAGGTTATTTTTTCAAATTTTTGAGTTCCAGAGGGAAATCCTATGAATGATTAAGAGGTTCATTATTTATATTTCTAAAAATATGCTGGGAGGTTATTTCTTCAAATTTTGAGGGAAATCCTATTAACGATTAATGAGATAAAAGGTAAGCTACCAGAAACCGTTTATCTTAGAACTATCAACCTCTTTATTCTTTTGCCTATGGCTATGTTCATATATTTTCAGAGTGAACAGAATTTGGTTGGGTTGTTTGTTGTTGTTCTTAGGTCCCATGCCAAAATAGCCCTTCCTACTTTTACTGCACTTTTCTGTTTTTGGGTGAATACCCAAAGAGATTTGAAGTAGAAGTCTTTTTGACATGGAATGTCTTAACAATGCACCTATTCATCTTCAAGCTGAGTCCAGTTAACATTTTCTACATGATTTTATGTGAATCTTAATTAATATTATATTTATTTATTGATGTACTATAAACAATTCCTTTCTATATGCAAATTGGGTTTCTTTTACATAACCATGATTTTATATAGATAGAGAAAATTTGCATGAAGATAGAAGATCTATTAATTTTTATATACTTTTTGTTAGATTTAGTATGTTATTGGTTATGGTTCTCAAACTCCTGTGGTTGTCGTTAATTGCAGAATAAAGATTATCCACAGTATCATAAAACACTAGTCAACGTTTCTAATCCCAACGGGGATCCATCTTCAAGACGAAAAATGAATGAAGAATGAAAGAAAGTCGCAAAAGATCAAGGTATAAATAGTGAAGGATTATGATGATGAGAGAAGCCGACAACATATTTTTTTAATCTATTTAAAATAATTTTTTTTTTTTTTTTAAATCTATTTAAAATAAATTTTATTTTATTCTTTATAAAATTTTAATTTTAAATAATAAATATTTAAATTTTTTATTAAAATACTTTTCAAATATTTTTTAATTTATTATAAACCCTAAGTGCTACTAAATTAATTTTAATAAATTATAATATAATAACCCTAATTTAAAATTTTAATTTGTTATTTAAAAAAAATAAAATTAATTTATTATTTTTAAAATTTTTTTTTTTTTTTAAATTTTTATATTAATTTCATAATTTGTTACAAAGTTTCTAAATTAATGTCTAAATTTTTTTATAAATAAACCTTGAGTTTTTTAATTTGTTACCTAAATTTTTACCTAAAATAGTATCATCAAATTATTAGTCTAAGGATAATATATTAAATAACATTAATAGGAAGAGTACATATGTTTATTTAATTCTAAATAATAATATAAATATTTAAATATATGTTAATAAATAAATGAAAGTAATTAATAAATATTAATTCTACTAATGAATTTTATTAATTAAATCCTAATAATTTTTTTATTTTTTATTTAATTTATAAATTAATTTTATTTGAATTTTTATTATGATGATGATGGTGGTTAACGTCCACTGAGACCAATCTTTGGTCTATCGGACCTAAAGAAAAGAGTTATTTAGTTTGATTTAAGATTTTATTCCTATGCTCAAAAAGCTTGGAGAGAAGCCTCCCGAGCTCACTATAATTTTGACATCTTAAAGGGCTAGGAAGGTCAATATTGCAACAAAGATTCTGAAATTGAGCTCTAATGTGGTTGTAATTCCATTTACTGATAATAATTATTAATTAATTAATTTTTATTAATAGAATAAAAAATAATTAATAAAAATTAATAAATTAATTTTATTTGAATTTTTATTATAATTTACTTCCATTTAATTATAATAATTATTAATTAATTAATTGTTATTAATAGAATAAAAATTAATAAATTAATTTTATTTGAATTTTTATTATAATTTACTTCCATTTCCTGATAATAATTATTAATTAATTAATTTTTATTAATAGAATAAAAATTAATAAATTAATTTTGTTTGAATTTTTATTATAATTTACTTCCATTTACTGATAATAATTATTAATAAATTAATTTTTATTAATAGAATAAAAATTTATAAATTAATTTTATTTGAATTTTTATTATAATTTACTTCCATTTATTGATAATAATTATTAGTTAATTAATTTTTATTAACAGAATAAAAATTGATTAATAAAAATAATTATTACGAGTGAGTGAAATAATAAGTGTTTTGTATTGACACGACCCTAAACTGATTACTAATGAGGAGAAGAAGCAAACCTGCGAAACTATACCTGGGATGAGGACAAAACTAAGGAGAAAATTTGTCTAATTAGAGGTCGCCAACTGTCACTAATCTCGAATCCTCTGTCCCTATTGATGTTATGCGGGTGTTTTATAATCTCCACCGCTTCTCTAATCTTTTGTCTCTAATAGTGTTCCTCCCTCGCAATGATTTTAGCATCCTCAAGACATAAGTGATGTTTTATTTTCGAAGAGTGATCAACAAGAGCCGAGGTTCGAGATCGCTCATGTTTAATATCAACACCATGCTCTTTCAGACGCTTTTGAAGAGAGCACCCAATTTCACCAATATAACTCTTCCCACATGAGCAGTCAATCTTGTAAACCCATTTAAGTTGCTCCTCACTAATGATATCTTTAACTGAGCACATATTTTGTCTAATGGTTCCTGCTACTGAGAATTGTGCAAAAATGTCACTCCTTTCCAAAACCCAGGAAATCTTATCCATCACACCTTTAATGTATGGTAGAAAAATCCTTCCACCACTCTCGTGAGGATCATGGCGTCTCTTGGATACGATAGTACTTTTTGCTCTGTTTATGGCTTTTCTGATTTCTCTTTCCTTATAACCTATACCCAAGAAAACAGATGTTAGGTGAGATATTTCTTCTTCCAGGTTCTCTTCATCGAATATCCTCAGGCCTCTTACAGCAAGAGTGTTAAGGACGCCAAATTTTTGAGTAGGATGATGGTAAGACTCAACGTGAAGGTAGCTGTCAGTATGGGTTTTCTTCCTAAAAATCGGATGCCCTAATGTTCCATCTTATTTTTTGGTAACCAGGACATCCAAGAAAGGAATGCTCTTATTTTCTTCCATCTCCATGGTAAACTTAATTTCTGAGGAAATTGAGTTGAGGTGATTGAAAAATGTATCGAGATTCTCCCTACCATGCAAACACTTTATGTTAGTGTCGTCTACAAATATTTTCCACCAAGCTAAACTTAAGGGAAAAGAGGCTAGGGCTTTATTTTCAAAGCTTTCCATAAATAAGTTGGCCACAATAGGTGAGAGTGGCGAGCCCATTGCGACACCAGATACCTACTCATAGAACTCTCCTTGGAAGCTGAAGAAGGTGGATCGTAAATAAATCTCAGCAATCTTGGCTGTTTCAGGATCCATGACGTCATTAATAACCTTCACTGCTTCATCTAAAGGGATTTTGGTAAACAGTGAAACCACATCAAAGCTTACCAGTATGTCGCTCTCCTCCACCCTCTCTTCTTTAATAAGCTTAACGAAGTCACTTGAGTCCTTAATTAAGGATGAAGGGTTCCCAATGAGATGTTTGAGAATTTTTGTGACATATTTCGCGAGTTCAAAGGTGGGGGATCCAATGGTATTGACAATTGGTCTAAGGGGAACCCTATATTTATTTTAAATAGATTAAAAAATCTATTGTCGGCTCCTCTCATCATCATAATCCTTCACTATTTATACCTTGACCTTTTGTGACCTTCTTTCATTCTTCATTCATTTCTTGTCCTGAAGATGGATCCCCGTTGGGATTTGAAACATCGACCAACGTTTTATGATACTGTGGATAATCCAGATGTTATTGGTTGTTGTTAATAAAATTATGTTAAGGACATTTTGTCATCCAAATTTTGAAGTATGTAGCTCCTACTTGTCTTATGTGTGAGAGTTTTATTATTGAAATTATTACTCATAATTAAGTAGAGATTGTTCTCTTTGTAGAAGTTTGTTATTAGTTTTTAGGAGGTTGTTAAGGCTTAGTTGGATGTGAAAGATTCTTGCCAACCAATTATTTTCCTACATTGGTGTGCGGGTTCAAGATATTCCCTCAACCATTATGATGAGGGGTCCATGTTAGTTTGTATATCTTAAAACAAAGTTTCACATATTTATATTTATAATATTATTTACTCATTGCGTAGAGAAAACTTAACACAATTTTATAAACTGAACATGTTTGTGTTTGACTCACATATTTATATTTACGCTGTAAGGTGTCACTATTTGAAAACAACTTCCCCATTTGCCACTGTGTCCATGTTTGAGCCATTGGATCAAATGTTAGACGATTGAAATGTTTTAGGCCATTAGGTCAAGTAAATATTTTTATATATGTTTTTTATAATGTTAGTTTTTTTCTTTTTAATAAGTTAGATTGAATTTAGGTTTTGGTGACTTTTAAGTTAAAATGTTGTTATTAAAAATTTGTTAGATTTTAACCTCAATTTTTTTAATAAAATTTAAATTAATAACTTAATAAAATGAGATTTAACATAAATTAGTTTAATGAATAATTTTTTTTTTTTGGTAGAAAACATAAAAATTAAATTAATAAAATAATAAAATAAAATAATGATAAACTATACATACAACCCATGGTATTGATCCATGGTATTCATGTGGAATGTGGTTTCTTTATAGGGGCAACTAAGATGGCCTAAATCAATCTTAACTCTGGATATAAACTAAATATTTAATAAAATTATTTTTAAATGTTTATAACCATTATTCTTTCAAAATTTTAATTAATAAAATGTATCTAAATTTTCATACATCCAAATGTACATAGTTTTTCTTGTTCTGTATTATTTTTGTTACAACTATTTTATTATTCCAAAAGTACATGGTTTTTTTTGTTATATATTATTTATGTTATAAGTGCTTTATAATTCATGAGTATTATACGATTGAAATGTTTTAGGCCATTAGATCAAGTAAATATTTTTATATATGTTTTTTATAATGCTAGTTTTTTTCTTTTTAATAAGTTAGATTGAATTTATGTTTTGGTGACTTTTAAGTTAAAATGTTGTTATTAAAAATTTGTTAGATTTTAGCCCAAATGTCTCTTATCCATAAAATTGACGATTAAGATAACTCTATGCTCTACGTTCAAATGACAGGTGAAGGCAGATTTAGCATACTTAAGCTTCTTAGTAGTCTCTTATGAAGTGCAACATGTCATAGTGATAAGTTTTTATTCCATTAAATAATTCTAGCTGTAGAGCAGAGTCAGAGTTCTAAGAGTAGTATCAGAGGAATTAAACATTGCAAATGTGATAGAAGCACATAATTTCATGGAAGGGTGAAGTCTTCCCAACTTGGTCATAAAAACCAAGTGCATCCTTCACGCAAAAAGAAAATAAACATGCAGATTTGGTCATATAAAGGTCTTGAGTACTTTGGCCAAAATGTCTCATTCATTATGAAAAAACACATCTTACATGCAATTAATAACAAAGAAGTTTTTCCACATCAATTACCCAATATGGATATTTTGATTTGAGGTCCAGTAAACATAATTCTCCACCCCTTATTCTGGAGGATCAGTTGGAGCAGAGAAATTTCGTACTACCTCTTCTTTCTTATATGCTATTCTTTCCTATACCACAACCTTATGACATTTCCTTTGCAACATGTGCTGCAATTGCTAGTTATAATATTATTTAATCATTGCATAGAGAAAGCTTAACACATATTTATAAAATAAACATGTTTGTGTTTGACCCACTCAGGGCTCAAGAACATGCATATAGTAGAGTATTGTGCTAAGTTTGTCCATAGTAGTACATTGTTTGTCGATTTGTTATGTTGGTGCTTAATTCTATTATGAATGCAGAGCTGTAAAAGCCTATGGGGAAGTAGATAAAATTTTAAGGCTTAATATTCACAGGTGAACTAATATCTACCATGGTAATTTCTAAACTTAAAATTTTCCCTAATGTGAAGTGAAAAAATGACATATGGATTCACTCATCGAGGATGATGGCCTAAAAGACAATTACACCAACATCAAATGGAAATGAGGTATGAGCAGTAACCCATACGATACTGAACCATGTCCACTCGCACAGTGACAAAGTGGATCAAGGTTCAAAGTGTTACAGGTAGCAAAAGCACCTGGCCTTAACCCTATTTGAGCCTATGGTTGGATAGTTCAGGCCAGAGTGAATGTCAATCCAAGTGACCCATGTCAGACTCCTTTTATGGTGATGTGTTTACCCTAGGCAATGAGGTTCTAAAATGGAGATGATTCGAACATGAAGTGTGTTTGGTGTTCAAACCTATCCAACACATGAATGCTTAACATGGATAAATTTGTGTGCAATTGGCATATCATTCCAGCTGCATGGATCGTTGAATATAGTTTCCCTGGTAGCATAGGTGTGGTCAATTTCCCTAATATTAGATTGTGGATGAGTTTGGCAGTGAATCAATGAAGTGTATTCATGTTGGCGATTTTAGTCACACAACAAGCAAGTTGGGATAGAAGCATGGTTTTGGCACGAGTCTCCAAAGAGTGATCATAGCTTGTAGCACATTAGAGGAAAATAAAAATCACTCAGGGATTGTTACTTGGCCTATCTAGTTAGGATTGTGGACCTGTAACATCTAAAAAATGATTATAATTGTGGCATGTATCATTAGATATTAAATTCACACCTTGTGTTCTAGTTGCGGGCTGTAAGTATTGTGGTTATCCCAATTTGATGCTTCAATGGAGAACTGAAATTCATATACATAAAATAATGATTCATTAAGAAATTAATGAAATATTATTAATGGAAAGTATGGTAATCTTATGGTGATGTAAACCTTTTGGGAAAACGTGTTTGATCTCACATGGTGAGATTGTGCTTTAATAAGGTGGATTCGAGTACAAGAATCTTTCAATTCACTCTTATATTTTTTTTGGATATGTGAATATGGAAGAATGGAAATCATTAGGAAAACAAGTGAAAATGAATGGCAGTCAATAGCTCGAGGAAAGAGACTATGGATGAGACTAATGGTATGAGGGAGCTAGTAGGATAATTAAAGCTTGGGTGTAGAGGAGGCTTATAGAGCAGCTATGGAAAACCATTAGTTATGTTCTAAGCAACTAGCAGTTACAGTTGACAAAAGTAGGCACATGTTTGTCAGATTTCATAGTAGAAGCATGCCGAAGTGAAAAGAGGCAATGACGAGGTCTCTAATAGTGAATATAGATGAGAAACAAAGGCATGATCTTTGAGAACACATTGGATCAAATTTTGGTGTTAATGGAGTCATGTTTTGTATTTGAATGCACTTTTTTTTATACACATGCATGCTTTGGCGTAAACTTGCAATGGCAGTGCTGGGTTTAGTGGCTTACATTAAAGGAATTCTCAGTCATTGTAATTGTTAAATATGTTTTCAAAATATTTTTTTATATTTATAAAATTTGGAGGAGAGTATTCATAATAATCTTAAATCTAAGAAAATCATTGAAACAAAGATGAATTAAAGAATATCTAGTACAATGAGGGAATGAAGATCGAGTGTGTCATGTCTTTCTTGTTGGTACTGTAGTGTTGCAATGATTTATGATGTAAAAGGGATTTTTGAGTTTTCTTATTGTGTCATGTATTTATGGTTGGTACTGTAGTGTTGCAATGATTTGTGATGTAAAAGGGATTTTTGAGTTCTCTTATTGAGAAATATTGTGGTTATAAATGAAGTTTTAGCTATATGTTTTGTTCCAAAAATTGTTTATCGAGTAGTGCACTATAAGTATTAATTCACATATGTGGAGAATATAAGTTCGAATTCGATACATCCTATATCCAAACTACTTTCCTAGATATCTAGTGAGTATTGTTACTAGGATTAATCCATCTTGCGGACAAGAGCGATCTTCGTAGTACTCCAACGAGTAGCTAGAACAAAGTTCCATTGAATATCTCTTTCTCTAGATTATTTGTATTTTAGATTATTACAACCATGAAATAAAGAGGACATGCTCCTACCTTTGAGCCGAGATGTTCGATGTAGTCATTTTCCTTTTGCTCCAAAGTAGTTCTTCAATGATAAGAAGAACCTGCAATCACAGATAAGACAAATGATCAAAGCACATGCAGTATATAATAATCATAAATACTAATCCAACTTAGTGATCAAGGAATCTAAGTATTGATATTATTTCCATGAATTCAAAAACAAGAAAATGAGAAAAAGAGATCCATATGTATTATCATAAATTAGAAAGAGAAATATTACAACCAAATGCCTTTATGTTGTACAGATTTCTCCTCTATTTCTGAGCAATCATTTTCCTTTAGTCTCATAAGCCTTCCTCTCTAGAATGACCAACATTAAGTCATGGGCACAAAGGTGTAATATTCAATGTGTCGACAACAACTTACTAGCACAAAAACTATGAACTCTATGAACTCTCTCTAATTTAGAATCTATACAAATTAGTATCTATTCACATTGGTATCTACCCTTCAACCTGAAACTTCAGCTCAATTTATAGAGTGATTGAGGTAGTTTCAAATCCATTAAGAGAGGGATGGGTTCCTCCCATGAAGGGATTTGAGTTCCTTGGACCAAGGGATAAGCTCCATGAGTAGAGGGATAAAGCTCAAACTCACACAACTCTAGAGGCTTCTAGTTGGGAGAATATTCGACCAACTAGGCTTCTAGAAGTTACTTTTTATTTTTACTTTATTTTCACGGGGGTGCACAGGTTTTAGTGGTGAAAAAAGCAGTGATAATCATGGCTAATGGAAGAAGCATAAGCGCATGCGTAGGAAAATTCTATAAAAACTACGCATATAATATTTTATAGGTTTTACAGAGCTTTTATACAATTCCCAAGACTTGATTCAGGAACATGAGTGTTTTTGACATCTAAGGGAAAATAATATGGATAGTGATAGACCCATATTGATTGTAAAATTTCATGGTGACAAAAGTGCAAAGTCTGAGAAAGTTTTTCTGAAGAGTGAAGTGCTTTATCATTCCAAGGATTGGATTGGAGATACTAGTCAAAAACCTGTAAAAACATTCAATGCAAATATATATCATCACTGAGGTAGGTATTCCCACACTTAGAGAAAAAATAACTAAGTGTTCTGTTACAGATATGATTTCAGTATTACACCAACAAGTAGACACAATATGGGCATAGGAATCTGTCATAAGAAGTTTACTATATTATTAATAAATAGCTCCTCGTAGCCTTGATGGTGGAAACTAGATCCAAGGTCTTGATTTCTACTTCTCGAACTATGTACGAATCTATCCATGCGATTGATTTTGTCGAAGTCGAACATGGTAGAAACCACTTGATTACCGATCAATGATGAGAACCGTTAACAAGCGTGAGAGAAACCACCAATAATGACAATGGCTCTCAAAGTACTTCAACAAAATCTATGAAGTGTGAATGAATGATTTTCAGTCAAGCACTCATGGAATCATTCGATCAAAGTTCAATGATGAGAACCTATCATCGAAGGCGAGAAACCTGCCATTAGGGCATGCGTATTCCAAGTTACTGATAGGATTCTAAATCAAATTTTTGTATAATGAGCTGATGTAGATAGAAAGTGATCCGTCACAGGAAATCCTATGACACGAAACCATTAGATCAAGTTTTGAAGAAATTATTTGCAAGGACTGAATTAGGGATGGCCAACGCGAATGGAGACAAGTGTTTACAATGAATGGTAAATTGAACTTTCTCTTAAACACATAGTGACACTATAAATGGCTTGGCACTATTTGACTCAAAGATAATACCCAGAAACCGGCCAAATACTTTCGATGTGGTTTGATTAACTATTAGAAAAAGGATTTCCCAACCCAGGTACAAGTGTGAAAAAGTGTCATGTTCAAGAGTGACATGCTGCTTTCTAAAACAAGGACAATGAATAGATTTTTTTTTCTCACTTCCCCCCCCACCATTACTAGCAAGTACCTCTTTATTTTTTTCAAGCTTGAGGAGGATAATATTTTCTTGTTGTGTAAGCTCATCCTTCAAATGAGTCCGTCTTAGTATTAAAAAAAAACCCTAAGAAGGAGTGGTTCGACGCTGTTGTGATCGACAGGTCCTGTACTGTTTAATTTTAACGAGTCCAGGATAGGAATAACTCAGTGTTTTTCAGTTTGAGGGAGTCAGAAGAAAAAAATAAGTAAACTCCATAGTGTTCCTTTTCATATATTTATTCCCTCAAGCCCAAAAAAGGATAAAATAATGTAGGAGGGAACTCTATTGCCATGCTTAGTCAACGTATACCTTTTTTATAAATAGTCTAATTCAGTCCAGAAAAATGGTAAACTGATACTGGATGGACGAATGTTCATTTACTTTAACGAGTTCGAATAGTCAAGTACTCAGTGATATTTTCATGTTTAGGGAGTATGAAAAGGGCTTAAAAGAGGACTCCAGGGTTTCTCTTTTTCATATTTTTATAGAGTCTAAAAAAGTGATAAAAGTCTACTCAATGTTAAAATGATTCTTTCCAAAAATAACCTGTTTCCTGCACAAAAACTCAAAAAATTACAAACATATACTCTCAAAATAGGAAAAATATTTTGATTTTACTCCTAAATTAAAAATAAATACAATAATAATATTTTATTCATTTAAAACTACAGAAAGAAGCTTAAACAAGTCATTTTCACCTTTTAGTTTTCAGAGCAGAGCAGAAAGAGTTTTTTCCCTAAATATTCCGGAGTTGATATCAGGAGAACTGACCAACCATTTCGAGAATTGTCCATGCCAGGTATTCCACATCATCATTATCTTTTCTTTGATCTGTTTAGTTTTTTATTTTAAGCTTTCAGGGCACTTTTTTAGGGGGAAACAATGTTTTGAAATCCGCCCTCGGTGGTGCGCATGTTTTCGTGGAGAGAACCACACACCCCAATGGTTTTTAATAGAAAAATTATCGGGTTTCCACGATTTTTATGTGTAGCTTGTGCACAAAAAAAAATATCTCACACAAAACCTGCGCAAGTGCCGTGGGGTTTTGAGAAACATGTTCCTCTCAACAAAAGTGGCTCAAGATTCTCCCAACTGATTTCTAATGATTAAATTAATGGTTTGTATTTTTTCAATCATGATGGAATGGCAAGAAAGAGATCATGAACTTGTAGAAAACTAAGCCATGGATGATCCGGCAATAATTCACTCATTGAAAAATTGTGGCTTGTATAAGTTCTGGGCGATTCAATGTATGAAAGCACAGGTTGAGCTGATGACCTGGCTAGTGAATGCTTGGGATGTTCGAGATTAATGTTTCATCATTGGGGACCATATGCTTGTGATCGAACCGGAGGATATCTATTTCCTCACTGTATTACCCCACAGAGGGAGGGACATTTCCTTGTTTGGGACAAGATCGGGTGGTCTCCCCACTGCTTCTTACATGGCTCAATATTGTAGCCGAGATTCAAAGTTGAAGGATGGTTGCATTGATACCAAAAATATTGTGAAATTAGACCTCAATATCATTGCATTCACCGTTACTAGGTTGTGTGGGAGTGCAGCTCCGCATATGGCTACCAAAGCACAAATGTAGACTTCAGTTGAATTCTCCGGGGGAATAATTTTCAACTAGAGTGAAGGAGAGTTGGCTAACATGAAGGGCCAAATTACAAGAACTAAGAATGGGAAGTTGAAAAACTTCGGGTATGGGGCCATTTTCGTGTCTTTTGCTTTGGAGAGGGTCCCACTCCTCACACCTTAGCAGTCTCTGGTGGATCCCACAAGATCTCGGAAACCACGTATGTTGCGTTGGGTATCATTGATGGCTCGCCATAGTGGTGATGGTGGTGTAGTGATTCACTTTAATCCTTAGTTATTTATATGGATTAGGAACCAAATATTCATGATTGAAGATTTTCCTTATGAAGGGATGGATTTTAGAGGTGATCCTAACACATCACTTCCACCAGGGGCACAATGGGATGCATCAGGTAAGAAAATAATTTTGAATTTTTTATATTATTTAATTTTTATTTGGTTTTCTATCGTCCAATACTGATAAAATTTTAAATGCAAATTTCGGTCCAACACAACCAACAATGCTTCGTCTCTTTGATAGACGAGAGGCACAACCTCTTGCAGGTCCACCACAGAACGATGCGGCAGGGATCGTTGCAGAGCTAGAGAAAAACCTAGAGAGGTTGAATATTGATGTTCCAGATACAGGGACAGATGATATACCTCAGGTTTCAGAAACATGTGACTGGTGTCCCAGGACTGTTCGGGAGATTACTACATAAGGTGGCAGTGCCATAGTTTGATATCATGATCATCATCATGGATAGCTGATGGTCGATCTAGATTGACATTTTTTTTTCTATCAGTATCTTTTAGATCATAAGGTGTTTGATACCTATGATCACAGATGATGTAATATTTTTTTACACACAACTATTTAACCTAATGATATTACTACTTCCAATCTCTAATTATCTTGTTCAATATGGATTAAATAATTTTTTTTTTTACTTTTAATGTTGCAGATGTATATTTAAAGCTGGATTAGCTAATTCATCAACCAATGTGTTTAAATTTCTTGAAATGCGTTGATATTTGATATAATCAAATTTCCTTTCCAAGGGACGAACCCTCAAATAAATTCTTAACAAATTTGGATTTCTGATAGCGTAAACACCATTTAAATTTAATACAATGAGTTGTGAATCTAACCTAACAATCAAACATCGAATACCAAAAGTGATGGCATCAGATAATAGCTCACAACTGTGCTATATTTTGCAATATTGTTCATTATTTGACCAAGGTATATCCCATGAATAGAGACTAACCCATCGATGGGTGAATAGATAAGCGAATCTACGGAAGAGATGTTATGTGTACTACGACAGGCGCTGTAAAAAAAATAATGTAATTTTGAAGGAATGTCGACATCTACAATATCAAGAGTAATCGAGATAAGCAACGAAAGTAGAAAAAGTTGTCAAACAAAAATAACTAATCCTAAGACACACTTCTCTAATCTAAGGAAAATTGTTCTAAATTTGCAATTAATGTACAAGGAGGATCTTCACATGAAGAGTCATGCATAATATCTCTTGAGATAAAGAACATTTCTAGGTTTATCTAAAGAGATGTCGTCATAATCAATTAATTCATAGGCTCCTTTTGTAAGCACTTGCTTAACAATATAGGGACCATACCACATTGGTTCGAATTTACCAACGCCTAGTTTGTCGTGAGATTGATCGCATACTAGAACCAAGTCACCTTATGAATATATGCAAGGGTTGAAACTTTGATCATATTGAGCTTTAACACATTTTTTATGAGCTTCAATAACTAATGCAAGGGTGCGACGAGTCTCATCTAACTATGCGAGGTATAGAAAGCGTTTATCCTCTTCAAAGGTAGATGTTAATAATTCAATGGCTAATTTGAGTGACGATATTTCACATTCAATGGGTAGTACAATTTCTAAACCATAAACAAGTTGAAAAGGAGTGAACCCTATGGCATTTTTTGCAAAGGTCGATATGCCCATAATGTCGAAAAAAACATGGTATGCCAATTAGATTTATGAGTTTCGACAATTCATTTAATCATGTTGGTTAAAACCTTGTTGATGGCCTCAACTTTACCATTAGCTTGTGGGTAATATGTTGTATAATTATTGTGGTGTAGGCCAAGTTGATCAGAAATTTCAGTCATCATAATATTTTGAAAACGACTTCCATGGTCCGTAACAATAGCTTGAGATGCACCGAACTGAGCAATCACATCATTGAATATGAAAATTGGTGCAATTTTTCCATCAACCATGAATGTAGGCATCACTTTGGCCCATTTGGTAAAGTAATATACGACGAGAGTAATATACCTCATAAGGGATAACCTTTTTTTCCGGCATGCTGGATACTATCTATAGAAGTAGGGTCTGAAGTGAAGTAAGAAAATTCATCGATTTTAACAATATTTTCTTTATGAGGAAGCATTATCATACGAAAGACTGATGACACAACAATATTCATAGCATAATTACCAACTGTGACCCAGAAGAAGATTGTAATCAAGAGGGGCATCAACAAATTCCACCTCTAGCATTATGGTTTTTACTTCTACTTCTATAGGCAGATTGTGGAGTATTCCGAATGGGCGAAAACCTCTTCCATAAAAGGCTTTAAGGATGGTCGGTGACTGGTTGATTGTTGGAGAACCAAGAGTTTTCCAACAAGATAAGGACATAATACACGTAGATGCACCTTCATCAATACTGTGCAAAAAACTTGCCTTGATTTAACTAATACTGGAATTGGAAAAGCCATTTGATGTGGGAGTCTAGGTACAAAATTTTCAAGATCAAAGATAATTAGATTCGAGTCTTGAGGATCAATCGCTCCTATAGTTGATAATAGTAATTTATTCTGAGCTAGAAAATATTGCAACACCTCAAGGGCTGACATTGCTAAAGGGAATATAGCCAAATCTTCAACAATGTTGTAATTGTGAGTGGCTCTCGCATGTGGATTGTAAGCTAATTTTCGAAGTACACCTTTGGCAGGAGGTTTAATCACTAAATCAGGGTTAGGTTTCTTGATTTGTTGTGGTTCGAAAACCGAAGGATTTCATAATTGGTGGTTGATTGGATGATTCAGTTTCTTTACCAGTTACAAGACTCTTAGATCCATAGTCTTGAGATTGTGTCACAACCATGACTTGGGACATCATCAAAATATCTGTCAATGAATTGGAAGAATATCCGATCATTTTTCTATCTTGAGATGGAAAAGGATATTTTAAGATAGCAGGTGTGGATGAAACTTTGAAAAATTTGGATACCTCAGCCCAATGTGGACACTCTTTGGTGTAGTGATCCTCATCATGGATAAGACAAGGATAAAGAGGTTTCTGTTTTTCGTCCAATGGTTCGGTTTTTTCAGCTTTCTCTTTGGGAGAAGTGTTTTGTTTATTTTTAGCCTTCCCCTTCTTCTTATTTTCGGAATTAGATTTGGTTGTAGCTGAGTATACGACGTGAATTTTAGAAGAAGTTTCAAAGGAAGGGTCTCCTTTAGGTGAATTTGGTAGAGTTATAGTTGGAGAATTAGATTTAGATTATTTCTTCTTATTCTTTGTAGTATTAACCATACCAATTATACCATCTGCATAATGAGAACTAGAAGGATTTGTAGTAAGTTGACCTGGGTGTGGTAAATCAAGAATTTTTTCATATAGAGTACGAGATTGTGTGTAAATGAGATCCAGGTACTATGCTTGGGCTATGAATTGTTCTTATGTTACAACGCCTCCCTTAGCTACATCCCTAGTAATCTTCGGAAGTAATGATTTAATAAACAATTCTGCCAAAATTTGGTCTGGAATAAAAAATTTCACTAAACGTCATCTACATTGCCATTCATGTATGTGATCTGAAATGTATGTAGATACACTCTTTTTTAATGAAGTTAAAAGTTCTGTGCCATTGTCATAATGGACTGGAAAATGAAAATGAGTTAGGAAGGTTGTTGTTGAAGCATTGAAAATATTGAAAGAGCCATGTGGTAACTCAATGTACCACTTTGCAGCTAAGTCGATCAATGTTCTCTGAAAAAGTATCAAATGAATGGAATCGTCGCTTAAGGAGTTGGATGTGTACCACATATGATAATTCATTTGATGATTAGAGGGATCTTCTCCTGATTTTCCTTCAAACTTTGGAATATCACTGGGAAAATTATTTTGCATTTCCAGCAAAAATGAAAGATAATAAATTGTATCATTCGTCAATAGATACAAGCATGGTAAGTCTAAAGTTGCAATGAATGGTAACCGAAGGTTAGGGTCTTGTTGTGCAAACTGATAACCTTGAGGAACAATACCAATACCCCAAGGAGGATATCCAGGATAACCCAGGATAGCATGAGCAGATGGGATTAGAATACCTCCAGGGTATCCAGGGTTAGCCATACCAAACTGAGGTTGAGCTGGTATTTGATATGTATAATCAGGGTATTGTTGACTCTGGTAAACTGGATTTTGTCCCATTTTTCCATATTGATATTTCCCTTGAAATGGTTGACTCTAAACAAAATGACCTTGAAAGGTTTTACTCGTAAAAGGTTGGCTTGTTTGAACTATAGTTGAACTAGGTTGTCCAACAAAGGTTTGAGTGGTAGACTGACCTGTAGGTCTAGTTTGATGAGTAGTAATATGAGGGATTGCATATGTAACAATTGATACAATCATTTGAAGGGTCTTAACAATAGGGGTTTGAGAAACTCAAGGGATATGTGCACTAGGTTGTTGAACGAATATTTGCACAACAGATTGATAGGAGTATTTGGAGTACTTGGACCATCTTGCTGACTACTAGGAACAGATACCTAAGGGGTATTTTGAAGTGCACTCTGAATATGTTGTTGGAATTTGGTAAAACCAAATTTTCTAGCCGGCTGAGCAGGTTGATTATAAGGTACTTTTAAAGTAGGTTGCAAATATTTTTGATTCAATAATGAATTCCACACAGTATTAATGTTTGGGTAAGGATATCCCATCAAAGGTTGCGATGCATAAGGTTGACCATAACCAGTTTGAGCTATTAGAAAATAAGTTTGATAATTACCCAGAAAGCTATATTCTACAACTGAAGGATAAGTTCCAGTAAAAGGTTTTCCTCCTTGAAAGTATAGTTGCTCTTGATAAAATTGTTGCCCTTGAAGAGTAACTGCCCTTGAAGAGGTTGTTGCCCTTGAAGAGGTTGATGCCCTCAGAGAAATTTCTATCCTTGAGGAGGTTGTTGCCTCCTAGGCGCTATATAGCCACCTTGAGAGCTAGCTTGAGGAATATTTACAAAACACATATAGACATGTTTCATTGTCAAAGATTTGGTGGTGGATTCATAAAGACTAGTTTATTGTGTAAAATTTTCAGAAGATGGATATGCTCCTGAGAAAGTGTCAGAGAGAGACAGGTACCCAGCAGGAACTGATGGACCACCATTCAAAAATATTTCTGGTGATGAAGAAAACATAGATGATTCAGTAGACATGCTTGATGAAGCCATGTAACTACCTCTGGGTATAGAGTAAAAAGGGATGCGACGTGGCGAATAATTGTAACTAGAGTTATGAAGAAATTCAGTAATTTGATGATACCAAGGATCCATTCTAAAAGGAACGTAAGGGTAATCTCTTCAGTAAACCTTAGATCTAAATATTCTTGACAGGAAGGAATTTTGATCTCTTCTTCCTTGTCAGAAATATCTTCAATACTAATCAGGCCAGGAGGAATATTCCCAGTAATAATAAGTTTCACTCAAGGTGAACAAGGACGACTAGGAGTTCGGGCTATGAAATCTGAAGGTGACTCAGATGAAGAAGAATCATATTTAGGTTCATATATTTCAGGCTCAATGAATTGAGTATCTGAATATTCACCATTAACAAATTCAACTATGATTACTTTGGAAATTTTTGGTTGTTCTTGATATTTTTCAATTATCTGAGGTTGATTAACTCTGAAATTGGGATGTATTATAATGGATATTTCTCCTTGTTCAGTAGACCCGATTCCTGATTGTTGAACTCTTTAAGATTTATTATTTTCCAATTGACTGGGTGTATATTGAAGGGGTTTCCCCTGTATTCTACGTGAATGTCTCGGTAATTCAGCCATGGTTAATATTTTAACACACGAAATCAAAAAATTTCAAAAGAATACACCTAAGGTCACTAAAATATCAAGCAAATAAACACACGCCTACAAAATATAAGAAAAAAACCACACACAAACAATATATTTCCACAATAAAAACACTAGTTGGTGATGAAATCCAACATCACAGGAATTAATGTGGAAAACTAGTGGTTGCAATAGTTACCCATAAAACCTGCTTAAAGAAACAATTTGATGAAAGTACCTCCACTATGCCATCTCAAAGTGAAGAGTACCCTCCGGAAAGTCCAAGTGAGTCTAGCCAATCTCTGTTCTAGGTACAGTGGGACCTTCCCTCTACCATCACCTTGGGAAAAACCCTAAATATTATGGTCACTAAGGTCACAAACTGAGACAAATTCACCTAGGGGAACAATCTATGATCCGATATACATGCAAGGGCAGAGTATCGAGCTCAATCCCCTTGAAAGCTCCTCGACATGGTGAATATGAGGTTTGATAAAAAGTGACCCCAGGCTCCTCAAAAATGGTTAATATGAGGTTTACCATTTGTATTATGTGCATGTCTTATATCTTCACCAGTGAAGTAGGTATGATTACCTCACTGGGCCTGACATGATCGCGTGCTTGACTCTTTGAAGAAGAGATTTATGGAGTAAAAATGAAACAATTGGATTTCCCTACCACAAGATAGTAATTGTTTGTTTTAACTGATTTGGAATGTTTATTACAACCTATTCCAAAACACTAGCCCAAGCTAAATTGGAGGAATGAGTCCTAGAAAATGTAAAAATGTCTACATTGAATTTTCTAAGCATTGTATTGATTTGGCTGTTATTTAATGCAAAGGGTTATGAAGTTGAAACTTGATGATATTGTGACCTGAATCAAAATAATCTAAATGAATCATTATGCAAAATGCAATTCTTTTGTTTAGATTAATTCTATTTGAGAGAAAGTTGAGAGATTTTTTAATTCAAAAGCACAAGCTTCCTCAAACTTCAAATAAAATTCCTTTTCTAAGAGAAAACAATTTAGTTAAGAACATAATGTTGGAAATACTGAGAGGGGGGGGGGGGGGGGGGGTGAATCAAGAGTCCTTTCAATTAGAGCATTAGTTAATCTTCAATTATTATCATTGTTTGTACAATGATAGCAGCAAACAAGAGGAACACAAATGCACACAGTTTTTAGGATGGAAACCCACTCCGAGACAAAAACCACGTAATGCTTTTCTAATAATTCTTTAATATTCAACTCCAATTGAAAATAAAGCTCCAACTTCCTAGAATCTAGAAAAGAATTCTTCTCCAGCTCCCATTGGATGGATGCTCCAACACCCAAGATTCTTCAGTGTTCAACTGAACGGATGCCCCAACACCCAATGAGCTACAACTCACCCTAGTACCACCCTACCACCCTATAGAAGAATAAAATAAGAATGGACTCTCGTACTAGGGAAAATGGTCCACTTTACAATGATATAGAATGATGTAGAAGAAGAAGATATACTAGACCATAACCCCAACTTTGACACAACCACCTAATGATGATCCTAGACCTCCCAACACTACCTCTTCAACCCTTGGCAGATAGACACTAGTACAATTTGTACAATAATATATTTACAATGACTAAGTAAAATGATACCTTTACAATGATTGTATGCAATGCTGCCCATTTGAAGACTTTATATGATGAACTTCTTGCTGCTGTTATGCACCTTGGTTACTGCTCTTATCATGCTACCCTCTGCTACACCTTGCTTTGCTTTTCTGCTGTAGAAATTCTGGTCTTTTGCAACCCTTGACAACACATGATCTAGCTTTCTCTTGCCTTATAGGAGCTCGATACTGAATCTAATGTATCTCTATTATTTCAGATCCTCAATATCTGATGTTTAGTCTTGTAGTAGTCCTCTGAGTCTTTTTTCCAATGCCACAGGTCTGAACCAATTTGGAATCTTCAAGAAAGAGTTATGCCCAATCTCTCACAATGCCCTAATTATGGATTTTTTCAGAAGATCACACTTGTACGGCATTCCACGTGTCACTGTTTCTTCATTTGGCTCTGAAATTGATAGAGCACAAAGTATAGACTGTGAAATATCTGCCACTTTTTATGGAATTCCAATCCGATACACAGAGAGGGAGCTATGACAATTTTACCAAGGTCATTTCTTTGAGATGAATTTCAGGAGCCTGTAAAAACCCTAACTTCCACAGATCATATCTCCAAAAATATTGTGCACCTTGATCTGAAATTTTTATTGCTGCTTCCTCAAGATTTCGGCTTCGCCTCATAAAATTTTCAGCTTCTAAACCTTCATATAAAAAAATTTAGAGCGAAAATTCCACGATGACCTGTTTCAGATGGTCGAATCCCTTGCATAAGGAGGAAATGGAGATCACAATTTATATAAATGCTTAAGTTGAGAGGGGCTTCAACAAGTGAACGTGGGAGGGATTTTAGGAGCATAAAAAATATTAATTATGACTTTTCAATGACCCATGCCCCAACCCCATGGGGTTTTAGCCCACTAACCAGGGTTACAAACTTCAGACATGAATATCTCTCAAACCGTGAAGAATTACATGGCGTGCCATATATCAATGGAAACATCTCGACAAGTAGAAACCATGAAAAGCATTATTGACCCAAAATATATTAATTTGGTAGGTCAAAATTCCCATGCAATATTGGGTTAGCCCCTGGTGCTGCTTGGGTTGACATCAATGACAACCGCTGATCAATAATCTCCCCCTTTGACATCAATGGCAAAGGGTAACTCCCTCTGAAATAGAACCATCTTGCGAACCTGTACA